>VWZX01009007.1:1361217-1961217 GCA_013399015.1 Galbula dea | reverse complement strand
AATACAGTGTCGTAATTTCTACCTAAGGCTGAAGTAATCTCTCACTAGAGAGCCCTGAAGACTCAGTATACTCATTTGTACCAGGACAAGGTAGCAGTCAAAGGCATGACTACAGGCAGCATAGATATGTCTGATTCAGCTATAAACTATCTAGTTCAGAAATAAACATCAGACATGTAGTTACACTTAATGAGCTCTGAAAACATATGTCCATGACACTGGGTCAATCCTCCATCTAGCTGAAGGTACTCTGGTTAGTGTATATGCCTGTGTGGAGCAGTTCTCGTGCTTGTGATCCTGTACCTTCAGCAACTTCTCTGCTTAGCACAAGACTACTCACTCATACGTTCCCTTGAAGAACAGGCTGCTTGTTAATCAGCACTTTATTGTCTCAGGATGCTTAAAATAAGCATTTTGTCACATTCAAGAAGAAGAAACTTTATTGGTTTGCATTCTGGCACCCTGCTTCATGTTGTCAAGTGCTGTCAGTTGGCTTCTTTCTAACTTAACAGAGAGAGGGAGCTTGAGATTGAAACATTCTGGTAACAGTTTTTGCCAGATCCATGTTGGGTGTGTTAGAGAAGCATCTCTAATGCTACAAAGAACAAGACACTTAATGGGTGATAGCCTGATCTGGTGTGCTAGGGTGATCACCTTTAGAGCTTTTGGTTGCTGCAAAGGACAGGGAACACAAAGCTATAATTCCTCTGTTGCACAGTGAATACAGTGAGAGGAAGGAAAGAAGATAGCATCTTATCAACGGATCTTCTGGTTTCCTTTATAAACAGCTAAGAAGCAGCCTTGCCACTTCCCTCACTCAGTATTAAGCAGAGTACCTTTGAGAGGACAATAGATGTTAGGTCTACCAAAATTCTCCTTGACTGTCTAAGTAGCAATAAAAGCTAACACTGTGTTAAAGCCAGATGTTTCTAGTTAGTCTGCAGTGTTGTCTTTTAATTTGATGTGGAGGCAGAAAAGTACAGTGGAGTCTGGTCTTTGCTTTGAGAAACCTGCTTTTGTCACTGGTCCTGAAGCTGGCCTTCTGACTGCCTCTGTGTGAGTCACTTCATCTCTGCAACACTCCCATACCTTGCAAACTCCCCAGCAAGAAGAACTGCCTGCTGGCAGTGTTGTACCTTACACAATAAAGACCAGATCTTGTTTGGGATGATTAGATATCACTGCATTAAATGTAATATTTTACAGTCAGAATGTAAGGATCGAGTGCAACAGACATGTTCAAGCTACTTTGCTAGCTTGTATTAGAAATGGAGCACCAGCAATGGCAGCAGAGGAGGCCTGACTTTTGCCTCAGTTCCCCAATGAGTCTTTGGAATCATAAAGTATATGAATTCCTAAATTCCTGAGAAAAGGTTTGAGGCTCTACTGTGGCAAAACAGCACAGACACTTGGGAAGAATTGAGCTGAACAATAGCTCTCCTCTGCAGAAGACCATGTCTAGCTTTTGAAAAAGACTTCTCTAAGCCTAGGCAGTGAGTTTAGGGGCTTGGGTAGTTTACTGGTGGAAATAGGTGTGGTTAGGGACTTTATTAAATACCATATGTAATAGCATTTAATTATGGGTATATGCTTTTAGCCTGTCACAGAATACATCCTGCTGCAGCCTTTTTTTAAGAGAAAAAAACCAAAACAAACCTAAGAAGGCTTTCCTAGAGCAGGTGTAGACAGTATATATGCATGAGATTTTTGTCTTGGCAAATGCAGCAGGTTACAGCTGATCTTGGATTCTGTCATTAGAAAAGAAAGCTGTGAGAAACAGCAAAATGCTAGGCAGAATCTTCCATGTTTCCAGTGGTTTGGGGGTTATTGATTGACTTTTGTTGTGCAGCACCTTTTTCAGAAAATTGTGTGGCCCAGGAACATCCAGTGAAGTCATTTTGAATCATCCAACTGAGAGGGAAATCTAGAGAAAGCTATTTGGAGTACAGAATGTCAGAAGCATATCGATATAATTATCCTTAAAAGGAGATAGTGAAGGAAATAGGATGGATTAAGTTATTGCAAACATTTGTGGAGTGAAAACACTATTAAAGCATTACAAGAGTTATACAACCAGTGAACCAAAAGTGTAAAAACAACGCTTTGGAAAGGAATATTTTCCCAAGAAAACTTTCCAGTAAGAACCTGGGAAACTGCACTTTTTTTGTGGGTGAAAAGAAGTCACATTCCAACTTTAAAGAGACAGTGCTTCTGGAGAACTTACACATTCAGAATGTACTGTTATCCCCTTAAAACCTAAGGAAAAAAAGAAGTTAAAGGACATAATCTAGGGGGTTTTTCCCCAGTGTATGCCTGTTACTCTTTTTGTGTGTTTTTCCATGTGGATGGTAGAGGGGAAGATTTCACAACTGCTTCCATTTCTTTTTCTGACTCCAGTGCACTTGTGAAATTGCTGCTAGTGGAAAAATCATAATAGAATCACTCTTGGGAAAAGAGCACAGAGCATATTTTGTTGACATTTTAACCTGTATGTCGGTAACCCTTTTCCTACCCCAGCTTTTGTAAGCTCCCTTTTGGTGAGGCCTGGTGTGCTTTGCTAACAGACTGCTTTGCTAATGAAATGAGAAACTTTAATTGCTGTTTCAAGTCCAGTATGTGCTAGTAGCAACTTAATGGTTGTTTTCTATAGGGTTATTTTTAAGTGACCCATAAATAAACAGTTACATGGTCTCAGCTGTGCTCCAGCCTAACTAGTGAATGCACTTGGTCTTAATTGGTTTCCTTGGAAGTTCTCAGAAAGATTACTGAGAGGGAACCTTGACTAGTTAATCTTAATATTGTTCATTCCTTTGACTTTTGCTGGTGGTTCTTTAGAAGTTTCTCAAGGCATTGTTGGTTGAAACATGGTGTTGAAGTAGTGTAAAAGTGAAGTCCCACTCTCTTGCTAACAGAGCTGGGCCTTTTGTGTAGACAAAGGATTTCAGTCTCCAGGGCTGTCATGTCTGATAGCCTTCACTGGTAATAAATGCACAGAAAAAAAGAGAGAGAGGAGAAGTGGGCCCTTCCTGCATCAGCTCCCTTGGTATATGGAAGCAGAGTTTGAGCTTATAACATGTACCATGAAGCACAAATGCAGATGTATAACACTGTGTTCTGCTGGATGTACAGCTGTGAGTCTGTAGGGATTCAGAAATGATGGGGTGCTCGTAGGGTGTCCTGGTTTTGCTGGGACACGGTCCTGGGCCAGCCATGCCCTGCAGCCGTTATCAGTCTGGAGTCAGCCAGGGCAGCTGAGCTGAGCTGTCTCACAGGTGTGTCCCAGACCATGAGCATCACACTCAGTATAATGGGGGAAGCTTGCTGAGGACAGAGGAGTTTCCTGCTTTGCCTTTTGCTCTTGCTTAGCTTCTCCAGACCATGCTCTTCTTCCTTCTGCTGTTCAAGGATTGCTTTCTGTTTGGTGTGACCACCTGTACCTTTGCTGGGCTAAGTATAACTTTGCACATTTTATATTGGTATTGGTATTAGTTTTGCTGTTTCCTGAAATCTGTTTTCTTTTTAACCTGTGGGTCTTCTCTCCTTTTCTCCATCCCCCTCCCCTGCTGGTGAAAGGCCATCAGGTGACAGACCAACTGCTAGAGTTTAGCCCTAAATATGGGCTGAGCACAGACATGGTTAGCAAGAACACCCAGATTTCTTACAGTAAGGATCTTTAAAACAAAATACAGCCACATTGGAGAGGAAACCAGAGAGCCCTTTTCACTCTTGGTGGTGAAGGAAGGGCTTCTTTTTTGGATTGGTGCCTCTTGAAGTGTCTTAAACTTCTCTGTGGAGCAGCTAGTCATGGCCAATGTCAGCAAGAGGACAGTGGGTGCTATAGGTGATAGATTCCAGCAATTCCTGTGCTGAAAATATCACCAACAACATTTGATGGCAAGACACAAAGGCTTGGTCCTAAACTTACTGTGGATCAGAGAATAAGCTTGGGGGGGAGGGGAGAGATAAAGAAGAATCTAAGGCCCAATTTAGAACTTTTTAAATGCTTGTTCCTGTGGGATTTTTGACAGTGTTATTCTATCAGTATAAATTAATCTTAATCCAGTCATGGCCATCCTCCTCCTTGTCTTTTTTCCTTTGGTTTTGGTTGGGTTTTTATTGTTTGGTTGGGGTTTTTTTTGTTTTTTTTTTTTAGCTTAGCTAACTGAACAAATGATTCCATTTTCCTGTGTAGAAATTCAGAGAGAACACAATCCAATCCCTGGATTTCTAAATTCAAGTCATTTTTAAGTCAGAAATAGTTTAGAAGCAAGAAAAATAATCTTTCTGGTAGTGGGTGGCATAAAGAGACTGTTTTTTCCATTCAAGGCTTTTTCTTTTAAATGTGTTTGATTTAGATTGATTTAACTTGGTGTGGGAATTGAAAGTCTGACTGTGAAGCTTCCTGTTCCGAGTTGTGGCTTAAGTGAGTTGCTGGAAGAATTTGTCTTACCATTCTTGTATCCTCTTTCTTGCATAAGGATCCTTGCTTCTGGTGAGTTTCCATCACGTGCCTGGGTTTGCTGAGGCAGTGCTCTCTCATGGCTGGTTGAAAGCACAGGAAATCTGTGCCCTTTTGCCTCAGTTTGTCAGTGCAGTGTAACTTTTGTGAGTGCTTTGAAACCCTGGTGGAGGACTCGCTGAAATCCTTCAGATGGAGGTTTTACATTATACTCTGCCAGGTGCTTCTTTAGTGAGCTGGTAAATAACCTGGGCACTTGGGAGTGGAAATAGCTCTCCCTTGCCTGCCATTCTTAGAACCCACTTCACTGTTCTTTCAGTAAATTGGTACTTCTGCTGATTCCAGTACTGCTTTGAAGATTCTGAGAGATGTTGTCAGATGTCTGGGATGGCAGGTCACCACGAAGCTGGCCTCTTGGATCTAGTGCTATCAGTGGGCCAGCAGACTGTTTCCCTTTGTAAATCACAGCTCTGTATGTGGCCCCCTCTAAAGCTCTAGTAAAAGAAATCATATTATGCATGGAAGAATCAGGGGAGAATGAACTTCCTGAAAATTGCCTTGCCAACCTGAGGGAGAATGAGAGATTCAGTTCTGAAGTTTAAGTCCATCTTGTCATGTGTCTTTGTAATTGTTTGCAACTGATAAAGTGATCAGTGTTCTGAGTGTAATAAGGGGAAAGGGGGCAGGAAAAATATTAGATCTGGATAAATTGCAGGTGAGTCTTGAACAGACAGGACTCCAATGTGGGTGAGACTGAACAGTTCAAAGAAACAATTATTGCTATTATTAGTTATTGAACTCTTTTAGGTAAAAAATGAACAAAAAATGAAAGGCAGCATGAATCTGTATCATATACTTGTTCTGCATGCTTTCTTTAACCTGGGTGTGCTCCCTGTGGAGCTTCAGCAGCCCAGCACAAAATAATCTGCATTGATCCAAACAGGCTGTTCATTTTCTGTGTGTAAGACTAAACTTGGCATTTCTGTATCTTACTAAGCTTTTCTTTTTAGGCTTAAACATGGGAAAGACTTCAAACCTAATTTCTCAGCCTATCATGGAAATAATATCCTGAATCTTCCAGGATTGTAACTTTTTGTAGAAAGCTTTCAGACTGTTCTCTGTTGATAAAAGACTTAGCTGAGCACCAAGAGATAAGGCTGGAGGACTGAGAAATTGCTGACTTAGTCCCGTAATCTTCCTGCACTGCATTCCCATAGGGAAGTTATGGATAGGTGTAACTACGTGCAAGTTGATGTTCTAATCCTTCAATCCCATTTGATGGCACAGTCATTGAATTTGATGACAATTTTGGGCACCTGAGACATTACAGAATTCAGTTTTGCATACAGAAAACCTGGCAGGTTGTCAGCATAGAGCTCATGTTCATAAATCAGTGCTGTTACTCTGAGCATGTTTGTTCTGGGAGCAAACCTGATTGGAAGCTTTAGTGACGCCTTTTAGAAGGACTCTGAACTGTCAGGATCCAGATTAGGGGAAAAGAGTCAGGATCAAACATGATTTAAAGCATCAAGAACTTTCTTTAATGTTACCAGAAGGGCAGTGGAGTTTGTGATAGCCTAGAGCTTGTATTCCTTGCTTCTGAGCAAATATGCTGTCCATACTCCTGCTGAGATACAGGCTTCTGTTGATGTTCAGATAACTCTAATTATATAGACTGAGGTAACGTTAAGGCAACCCAATTGAAAATGCAAAATTAGTCAGACAAATGGAAAAATACATACAGATTGTTAGAAGCACCTAAAATCCCATGTGGTGCAGTGGCTGCTGAATCAGCTAGCAATTTTTTATGAATGAGAAATCTAATAAGGAAGGGAACCCAGTTAAAATTTGCCCAAGAGCAACTGTAACTTCTACACCTCTTTTTTTTTGGTTCATAAACACCTCTGTCTCTTGCAAAAATACTTGTGAGGATACTTTTTAATATGGTTTGCTAAGCTTGACTTCATTGTTCCTGCAAATCAGCAAATGAATTCCATTTGCAGTTCAGTTTTTTCCTGAGACAAGGAATGTTTATGCCAGATTGCTGTTCTGCCTTCACCCTTAAAACTCACCCACCAGAGGAGCTCTGTCTTGCAGAGATAGGCAGCTGTAGTCAAGTGTCTATGCATGTGGAAAGATCTGGGAGGGCCACACTGATGCATGTTTTGCTAGTGCTAATCCATTAAGTAACTTCAGACATACATTGAATAGCACTTTTATATCACTCTTACTTGCTAAATGTAGTCAGTGAAGTTGTTAGATGTATGTTGCAGTCCCTTTGTCTCCAGTTCACAGGACAATCCTTCTATTCATTTCCCTGTAGCTGTCCCTATAGGTGATTTATACTGAACAGGGCAGATAAGACTCATAGAGTGATTATAGTCAAATCATCACAGTTTGATGCTGTGTAAGACAAAACTGGGTCTCTGAAGGCAGGTTTTTCCCTAGGCTAGGGAAGAAGACAAGGTGGTGTTCTTAGCTGAGACAGTCGGTGGGGTTTTTTGTTTGCTTGTTTATGCAGACGTTTGTGACTTGGTAATCTTCCTCTCTGTAGAGAAGAGGCCAGTGCTACTGCAAAGAACTTAAAGAAAACAAGAAACCTAGGGTAGGAAAAGTTTAAAAATCAGAGAAGGCTAGTGAGAAAATGAGAGGTGACATGAGAACAGGAAGGAAAGGGGAAGGTTATGTCATTAGAGACTGGAATTCAGTGTTTTGATGAAACTCCATGGATACAGGAAGGAGCAGGGTGGGTAAAAATAGCTAAATGAAAATGGTATGAGTTCCAAGAATTCAACTGTCTGAAAAAGAAAGGAATATATATTCTTGCTTAAAAACAGGCAGAGAAAGTTTTTATAAAGCATTAGGAAGAATGGAAGAGAAAGGAAAGAGGCAACATTTGCTGATTGCAATTTCTCTTTTTGATTTTCTCCAACCAAAACTTGACATTTTGTGTTATTATACACACTTCACCCAAATCCTCGGAGGCTTGGTTCCCAAGGGAGAACACTATCAGTGAAGTTGTCTCACCAAAAGACCTTGGAGGCTGTTCAGATTAGAGGGGTTTTTTTTGGCTGAGTACAGCTTACAGACACCAAAATTCTCTCACTCCCTGACTGATACAAAACACTACTGATCACTGTATGAGGAAACTGCCATAATGTATAGAGTAGTTTACTTTTCAAGACTTGTTTGCCCAAGGCCAGCAGACAATTGGACTGAAGTCTCTATTTTGTTCATACTGTGTATGCTCACATTCCCTCCCCCCCAGAGATTCTTACCTATAAAACCAAAAACCTCTTGCCACAAGAAAAAGAAAATCAAACAATTTACTTAGATTTTGCTTTTGTTAATTTCTCAACAGATGCTAACATACCCCAATGGAAGTTGTATAAAAATTTCCATCTTTTAACTGAGTGCAGGCCTGAAATTTTTCCCTGGTGCAAATGTGGAGCGTGAGTCATTACCCATGCTAAGCACTGTCTGCATGGGGTTTTCACTGGCTCTTCAGAAGAGGCAGAAAGCCCTTCCATTACAGTAACTGCTGCCTTTTTTTCCCCCCCTCCCTCACCTGGGCAGGTGGCCAATTCTATCATCTCAGGCTCAGCAGCATGAACAGGGAAGGTACAGTCTGAGGAGGGGCTGTAATGCACAGACAAGGGGAGAAGCATTGCTACATAGGCCAAGAGCAGGAGACAATTTCTATAGCTTCAGCAGTTATAGAAGGAAGTGACCTGAGTTATGATTGCTCCAGTCCAGTCTGAATTCACTAATTGAAAAGTTATGGCCTGGTTTTACAAGTGAGAGTGGTCAGCACCTACAGCATCTCAGCCCTAAACTATCATCATGGAGATAGAGAGTCTAAACTTAATCTTTGTTTGGATTCCATTTTAAATTGGGCACTGATTGCTGTGGGACAAATTAGGGCTGAGTGTGATTTTCTGCAGGTCTGCTGCTTTGACCTTGGAGAGCTAGGGGAGTTCAAGCTCTCTGGTCTGTAGTACTGTTCATCTTAGTGAAGTTATAGAACTTTGCTGGGGTGGGAGTATAAAGGGATTTGTACATTGAAACTTCAAGGCATTTGTAAAAGGCTTCGGTTCTCTCCAGGGGCCCTGACTGCAGTCTCTGATGCCTGGTCCTCAATATAGCATCTTCCTGAGGAGCACAGTGATCATCACTTGTGCCAGTCTGATGGTTCTTGTAGTCCTGTTCAGAACATGTGGATCAAAATTACCTTGGGAAGTCAAATCAGGGTCTGAAATTTGCAGCTTAGAATTTCCTTAGTATCATCTCAAGGTGGTATCTAGACCCACTTTGGAGTGGAGATGTGAAAAAGGCATCAGATGTCCCTTAGTTACCTTAATGGGTGTGTTAGAAATGCAGAAAGATGGAAGGATGGGTGTATCACCTTCCAAGGGCTCTGTCACTCAGGAGAAGATTAGTTAATTATTCTCAGTCTGTGTGATACTTAATGATATCTAGAAGAAAGGTGAATGGCATCTTGTTGTATGGCAAGGACAATACAGAACACGATTTCCCCTGAAGAAATAGCTCACATACCTTATATAATGAATGAGCTCATTTTGCCTGTGTTTGCCAGAAACAATAAAAGTTAGAAAATGTCCCAGTAATTAAAATAAAGTGTTACCCAGATTTATGGTGAGAAATGTGAAATGTCAGGCAATTGAGTGCAGCTCCACACTCACAAATAAGCTTCACATTCGTTAGAACAGGTTGCATTCATTACTAAGAACAGTGTGGGTCCAGTGCTAGCCCCAGAAGGCAATGAATGGTTTCTCCTGCTCAGGGAAAGAAAGCAGAGGGGAGGGAAAGGTGCCAGCTGGCAAGTTAGCTGGTGGATCTCAGGTCCTAGAGGTAATGCTGCAGTGTGCACAGCACAGACACGATCATTGCTTCAAGATGGGCTTTGGATTACTCGAGGGCTAGGAGGAGGAAGGGAGAGTGAGTACCACTCTCAGGCCTGCCTCATGCAGAAAAGAAATCTAGTAGAAATCTTCCAAAGGGAGGAGATGGAAAAAGGGGATCTAGGCAAGGCCTTTCCCACAGTCCTGCCTCTCCCAGACACTGTGTTTGAGGGTTTTTTTAATACAAATGCTCCATCTGTTCATAAGCTTCTGTAGGATTCGTATGAGTTCATCGCTTGCATAAACTAACCCTATATGCTGCCTGCTCCAGAGACCATTTCTTTTGTCAAAGGGCCATGTAAGACAAGTGAAGTGGGGCTAATCTACAGAAGTGCTATGCATGTAGACACAGGGACTACTGAAAGTGTAGGACTGCTGGGAACAGAAGTGAAACTCACTGCAAGTCTGTGGTGTAAGATCATCTGAGCACTACTCATGCAAGTCGTGCTGAAAGCTCACAGTTGCCTTTCTGCTCTGTATAGTTCGAAGAGGATAGGCTGTTGAAATGTCCTTCTGCTGTGACACAAGGGTTGTGATAATGAGAACCTGCTGCCCTAACATCTCATTGCTAGCTTTTGCACTCCTCTTTTGACATAGCTAATTAAAAAGGAAAGGAATGTGAAAAAGCCTTACATAAAAAATAATCTGTCTAGAAACTAAAATGTTAAGTGTCTTCCTGAAAAAGAGAATAGGGCAATGTTAAGTTGGACACTTCAGTGAATACCAGTCTTATGGAGGACTTCCATTACCTGATTTCACCAGACTGAAGGTGTCTGAAGTATCTGTCTTGCCCATTGGAGTGTGACAGGTCTTATGGACAAATCAAACCAACCCCCAAAATCTTCTGTCTTTTAGGGTTGTATTCTTTTCTCACATAAATTTCATTAGGGAATAGTTCTAGGAATATCAATGGAGTTTTGTTAGGAAAAAGCTGTCATTAAAGCAGATATTTTATCTTAGTAAAAGGTCTGGATTCTGGTAAAGATCTGCAGGGTGGCCTTTAGCCACTTGTGTATCCTTTCTGTTCTGCAGTTCCACATCTGTAGAATGACAGTATGAATTTTTTTTCATTACATGCTTGTAAGAAAAATCTCATTATGCTAATGAGGTGTGCATATGCTTTAATCACAGGTTCATTCAGAAAGCCCATCAATGAAATAAATATGACATCAACCCCTAAGAATCTGTGAGAAAGGAGCAGAAATTCCAGATTTTTAGGACAGCATGTTCTGCATTACTGAAGTGATGATGCAAGCACTTCTCTCCATAGAGTGCCTGGTGCTCTGGGTGTTATTTATAGGAGACAGAGACCTTTACAATAAATTGTGGGTTCGTATGTCAGCCCAGGATCACTTTACAACAAGGGCTGGATAGCATACATTTCAAGCAGACCATGGGGTTCATTCCCCACCCTGATTTTGGATCTTAAACTGTTGTAAAGTATGTACCAAAGAACACAAGAAAAGAGACTGGAGTCAGAAGTCTTAGTGATAACCCAACTAGCAGATAAGGTCTTACAGTCTTTCTAGCAAAGGTGCAATTAAGCATATCAATATTATTTGCAAAACACCATGATGATGAGAAACTATCTCAGAGATGGAAGAGATTGCAGTAAGGATAAGTGAATTCCTTGGAGTCTGTGAGAGGTTATTGAGGAGGAGAATGTTTGGCCTCAAAGTTGCACATGGGTTTCAGGTGAAATGGAAATGAGGCAGTATTAATCCTACCCTCATGCAAGCTGATACATGCTAGTTGTAGAGCCCAGCTCTGTTGCCCTTCTACTCACCACAGCAGCTGCAGCAGATCAAATCAGTATTCCCACAGCTTCTCTGCATGATCGAGTGTGTGTGGGAGGGCATGGGAGGGGAGTTAACCCACTTTGTTTTGGTGAAGCTCAAAGCTGAGGTTTTGCTAATCACTAACTCCTGTAGTGCAAGGTTGGTACACATTTCCTTTGATACAGATTGCTTTGGGACACACTAGATGGCTTTAAGCCCTGAGCTAGGGGAGATACTTGGCCTAAGTCTTAGGTTTAACTTCAAATGTGTTGATTTTCCTTCGCTAGGATGGTGATAGTGACTATTTGGCCATAGCCTGTGTAAGAGCCATGCTAAGAGGAAATGCTGAGGGTGGATAGCAACAGTTCACTCCTTCTTGTTACAGGGACAAGGCTTTGGATTGGTATTCTTAGGCCTTCCTCTGTTGGAAGTGTATTCTGTGCCTTGTTTCTCCTTGCTGGATATGCTGAGAAATGAAAAGTTCTGTGTTAACATCAATGACAAAAAGTCTGTGCAGCCCTGAGTCACCTAAGAGGACTAGTCTGTAAGCTCCTTTGGGAATCCCAAGGGTTCTAGCTTGTATTCCCCTCTCTGACTTTTGAAAGTAAATTAATTTTATTATTGGCAGTAGAAAACATGTCTTTTTTTTTTTTTTTAATGAGGTGTTTGGCAGCGTCCACTGGGGCATGTAGGTGCAGAGTGTGTGGGTGGGAGGGGCAGCCCTGAGCAACATACCAGGCAACTTGGGACAAAACAACTCTAAAAGACGGAGAGCTCTTTCATGTGCTTTTAACAAGCCCTCACCTCCTGTATTTCCTAGGATGCCTGATGGTTTCTTGCAATTTAAATGTGAATTTTAGGTGTGCCAGCAATGTTTTAAGCAGGTCATATGTTCATTATGTATATTAATCATGGATGTGTGCCCATTAGTCAAACTCTCTGACAATTCGAGCCACTTGTGAAGTTCACTAGCTGGACATCTTTTGGGCTGAAGAGCTTGCTGAGTTGTCTCAGCATGATAGCTGCTCTGCTGGCCAGAACTAGGGACTTCTGGAGCAACTTGAGCGTAAAGGCCAAATCTTACCCTAGATGGTTGTCCTCTGAGGATCAGGAACTAAGAGGAATACAAGATGCATACTGATCAACAGGTTCTGGGCTTTGGAAAGAAAACAAAAATGTAAAAGGATTTAAGCTATGGAGCTCATCTGGACAGGAACTGAGAATTTGGGAATAGGGTTAAGAAAATAAGGATGACTTCAGAATCCGTGGGATTCTCTTAGCGGTGGCAGAAGCTGCTATGAACATGGTAAAATAGAACCAGTTAACTGAACTAAACCCATACAGCATAGCTAGCTGCTATCACTGAAGAGATCAGACACTAAACCGGTGTGTTTGGCAGAGAAAGGAGAGGCAAGACCCTGGAGAAGAGCAGGATTCTATCATCTGTGCCTAGGCCATGAGTGCTAAAAGGAGGAGGAGAAGATCTCTTCTGTTTTACGGGTACCTGCTTTATGCTTTGTAGTCAGTCTGTATGAAGTGTAGTACAGGGAACAGATTTTCAAGGCTGTGCAGCATCCCAAAGTTCACCTAAAAAATGGCAGGATTTGGTAGGTGATAAACACCATAGAAGTCCCAGCCACCTCACTGAGCAAGTTGGGTTGAAGGGCATTGTGTAAATAGCTGATTTTTCTGTTAATAGCAAAAGAGAAGACTTTTATTGATGTTAGTTCATTGCTCACCCTCTCAGTTCGTGAAATTGTTTCTTTGGTTCATCTTAAATATGACTGATTCATGAAACTTTGGGTTTTTTCTTCTGACTTTTTAGAGGTTTTTAAATTATTTCAGTATATATCTAAGAAATACATACAAAAATTGTGGTCTATTTCAGAAATTGTTTTAGCCAAAAGAGTAAGAAGATAGTACACACTTGTGAAATAATTGTCTGTAAGAGGAATCTGTGTGTTGACTCAGAATTGAAATATTGGACTGAAAAAGGCCTCCTGACTCTAAGATACAGCTTTTGCAGCAGAGAGTTTGAAACCTGGTTTCTGCAGGTTCTGGATAGTTTGGCATTCCCCAGTTCCACTGTAAGGGGAGTGATCAGTGAAAACAGTGACCTCTAACAGGTAGTGTCTGAAGGAAAGGAGGGATGGAGATATACTAGTCATGCAGAAATTATTTTCCTTCAGTACCAACATGTCACAATTAGATATGAATATGTAAATACAAATGTGGAGAAAGGAGATGTTTGCTGCTCTAAAGAATGTACTGTCTCGTGTGAGCTGCAGCAGGAATTTTGGTGTGTCACATTTGCACCCGAGCTCTTATTTGTCACTTACTTTCCTCCTTCACAACAGACTCTTCCCATATGTTTTGTCAAATAGCTGCCATGTGCAGCACAGTCCTTGAGAATCCCCAGCTCCTCCTGGCTAAGCAGGAATCTGAAACCAGAGGGGAACTGGTGTGAATTTGTTCAGAATGTACTTTTCATATGACGTGCATAAAGATGGTCCCCTGCACCTGGGCCATGTGGAGAAGGTGGGACAGGATGCTTGAGAGGGGCACAGAGTTCTGCAAATGAAGGCAATGGGGAGAGAAACGACTTGCCTCTTAAATATGGGAAATGGAGTCTGCTTTTTGTTCTGGGCCTTTGGAATCTGTGGGTGGATTGGAACTGGCAGGCAGGGAGCAAACACCCACCCACCATAGGGCTGTGTGGTTCAGAAGTTTACTAGAGTGTTTGTGTTCCAGGAGCTGTTGGCCTTGAAGCCAATGGAGAGGGGGAGGAGAAGAGGGAGAGAGTGAGAAAAACACTGTGGTGTTAGGGCCCTTCCTCCGAGATATTTTTCCCCTCTCCTTTCTCCAGCTAGAGAGCTTTGGAACTGGAGCAAGACAAACAGTTACCAGGGGAAAGATTAATATGATTTTAAGATGTGCAGTGCTCGCAGTCCATCATCGGGGAGGCAGAGGCTTCAGAAGCCACTGCCACCTTAATCCCAGATGACAGCTCTTGTCGCTCCCCCTTCTCCTGCCCTGCTGCTGTTTAATTCTGCAGAGTCTGTGGGATATAAAGGAATGGAAGTTTTACTGTATTGTTACTGCAGGAGTTGAAATTTGGTTTCTGTCCCCTCGTGAATTTTTGGTTCAGAAGCTGCCACTCTAATTGATCACCATCTGGATATTGCAGATACAGAAACTGCGGCACAGGGAGACTAAACAACTTGCCCAAGGCAACAGGAAGTCTGTGGGAGATCTGGGAATAGACCCCAGATGTCCTGAGTTTTCTGTCTTAACCACAAGACCATCCTTCCTCTCTTTTTGGTAGTCCCCTCTGCTTCAGGAATTCCGTTTATGAATACCCATAAACCGTCTGTTGCACGACCCAGTGATTTCTCTGCAGAGAAGGCATTTGGGAGGGAAAATGGCACCTCTCTTAAAATGAACTGCAGTTCCTACTGCCTGTCCTTTCTAAGGGGTGAAGGACAGGGGGAGCAAAAATCCAGCTTGCAGAGCTAAGAAGCTTCTCCACTGCTATCTAAAATTTTTGCGAGCTCTAATTTTGGTCTTTAAACGAATCAGGAACTTCATACATGATATTTGAGTATATCTGGCCATTTGTGTTTTGGAGAATTAAAAACAACTGATACTGGACTAATTCCATCTGGGGAGTTATACTGCTGCTGCTCAACACTGTAGCCGAGTACCTCTGACAGTTGGTTCAGCTGTCATATTCCTAATGGACTTCACTGTGTAGCTGGTACTTGTCCCTTGTCATAGTCAGAACTTTTCTAAGATGAGGCTGAATTTCTTTCTAATGAAGCACACCCTTTGGCTTGGAGATGATGGAATGTCATAGTGCCCTTCATATCATCAAAAGGAGCCATACATAGTTTCTGAAGAATCTTAATTGACAATTATTCTTAACTCAGACCTTTTTCATACCATGTTACCCTGTGAAGAATATTCCTGCTCTGCTTTCTCTTGATGTGGTAACCTCTTAGCATCAGCAATCAGCAAGGTCTGTGTGGCCTAGATTATTAGATCATGTCTTTAGACCTTGGTATTATGGTAAAATCTGAAGATTCCACTCGTGGATCAGTAAATCCATGTGTGATGTGTTGCATAAACAAGCTTAAAGGGTACTTCTGGCCACCAGTGGCTTTCTATAACAAAGCAATTTGGTAAAGATTCTGTAAGTGTCTTCTCTCAGGACATGAAAACACAGCTGATGACTTGGACCAATCCATTTCATTCTTGCCTGCTCTAAACTCCCTGGTAATACTTTAAGGCTTGATGGCTAAATTGGTATGTGAGAGCGGGTTCCTCTCTGGAGAAGTGCTGATGTAGTTGCAAGATCAAAGCTCTTTTGCAACTCTGACGCCTCCTTCCTTTACTGGGATTTCAGAATATAAAAATACCAATAAAATTGGAGAGCTTGCTGTGTTCCCTGCCCCATGACACCAATTCTGAGTAAATCACAGCCTTTTGTTTTCTGCTTGCTCTTTTAAACAGCTTTTGGATAGTTGTCTGTTCGTCCCTCCTCTTTTGTCCTGATCTACCTGGGTTTTTTTCTGCTTTTACACTAATGGAACTTTCAGAGGAGCCTCCCCGAGTGCCCAGTCCCTGCGTCACTTGGCGCAGCAGGAGTCTACCCTGAGAGCAGTGCTTACAGTCACTGTTGGGTAACAGATAAGAGTCTAACGTTGTGCTGGTGTGAAGCTACTCTCCAGCCTCTCCTTGGCGCACACAGCTGACCGAGTTCACAGATAACACACATAACCTTTTAATCTTGGTTCTTACGTTGGTCTTGAGCGCTGCTTGAACTGGTTTGGTTTTTTTAGAATTGCAGTTAGGCAGCCCCCGGAAAAAGGGAGAAGCCACTTTTTTGTGCTTTGAAATTTGATGTTAATGGAGGCAGGACAGCACCGTACTCCCCCTCAGAATAGTAAAATTGTAATAAGCTTCCCTGTGCCCGCCGCTCGGACCGGCCACCCGAGACTGGTACTGAGGACTCCTTGGCTCGGGGCTGGGGCCAGTACCGGGGCCGGCTCGGCTCGGGGCCGGCAGTGCGCCTCGCTCGGCAGAGGGCGCTCGTCTCTGTATCCGCGGCACTGCGCGGTCCCTGTGCCCGCCCGCCCGCAGGTCCCCGTCGCCCTGTGTTGAAGCGGAGCTATCGACTCGCCCGCGTTTGGGACAAATGTGCGTTTTCCTGCCCGACTCTGCGGTGCTGCCTTAGCGAGGGCTTGGGTAGCTCACCTACCACCTGCAAGCTCGCGGTGTGCGCTCCTTCCGCGCGTTAAGCGCTCAGAGGCGCCGCCTGCTAGCTGGGCGTGCGGCCTGCGTGCCGAGGAGCGTTGGGTGGGCTCGCTGCGTCCATCGCCGCCTGGCCCACCCGAGGGTGTTGCTGCTTGCGGCCGCAAGTCGTGCCTGTGGGCCTGCGATTTGCGCCGAGGCAGGTTTTAGTGTTTTTTGGGGTTTCTTTTTGTGGTGCGCTGCCCTGCCAGGCAGACGCATTTTCGCCTGTTCCCTTTTTTCCCCCGCTGCGAGGACAAATCCCTCGCCCTACCGCCCTTCTCCTCGGCGGCGCGGCGGTCCGTGAACCCAGTAGTTTAGTTTAGCCTGCTCGGCGCTGCCGCCCGGGGCCGCGCTCCCGCTGGCCTGTGTCGGGGCTGAGCGCGGAGCGGGGAGGGAGGCGGGCGCTGTTCCTGGAAGAGCCCGGCCTGGGGAGTTGGTCACATTCTTGGCTGGGATTCAATGACTGAGGCAGACACCAACAAACAGAAGGGGGGAGGAGGAGGAGGAGTGAGGGAGGCTGAGCCAGCCTGCATTAGCTCAGCTCGCAGGCACTCTCAGTCTCTGCTGGAAAGAGGAGCTGGGAGGATGTGCGCTCTGTTAGCGCGGCTCCCCACGGCACGCCGAGAAGACCGAGAGGAATAAGAGAAGAAAGGCGAACCGAGAGATCAGGAGTCCTCCCAGATCAAGCTGAGGGTCCACGAGGAAGAAGGGAGCCTGCTTATTGCCCGTCTGAAGCCCCCCGCGCCGTTTTGGAAGTGCCAGAGATTTGGGCCTTTGCTTCTGCGTTGTTCCCTTCCACAGACGAAGCTTTCTTCCTCCTGCTTTTTTGCTTTCCTCCCCCGCGCCTTCCTTTCCGTGGATATGGACAGAAGGGTGATTACTGCAGAGAAGCAGCAGCCGCCAGAACATATTTGAGCCCCGGGTGCTCGGAGCGTGGCACAGACTTTTTGTATTTCTGTGGGTGGCGTGTGTGTGTGTGTGAGTGAGTGAGTGAGTGTGTGTGTGTGTGGTGGAGGAGGTGTGGGAGGCGGGATTGGTTTGCCTGGGGGGGTTGGCTGAGGGGGTGAGTGCTCGGATGAAGACCTCTTTTTGCCGTGACTCTCTGCTCCATCGGGGCAGCTTGGAGACTTGGAGGTTTTGAGATTGTAACGAACCAAGAGAAAAGAAAGAAGATAAAGACACGCATACAAAAGGATTTATTTGCTATTCGTTAGTGGATTGTTAAACCTGAGTGGGAAGGAGAAAAAAAAAAAAAAGGGGGGGGTCGGTTTATGTAGTTCATAAACCTTTTTATTTAAAAAAAAAAAAAAAATCCCTTAAGTGGATTTGTACCAGGGTGGAAGATAACTGGGGATTTTTGTTGTTTGTTTTGGGAATAGAAACTAAAAAATGGAGACTGTAAGTAGAAGCAGCTTCCAGCCTCATCCAGGACTGCAGAAGACCTTGGAACAGTTTCATCTGAGCTCTATGAGCTCCCTGGGTGGCCCTGCTGCTTTCTCAGCACGATGGGCACAGGAGATGTACAAGAAAGACAATGGCAAAGACCCAGCAGAACCTGTACTGCATCTGCCCCCTATCCAGCCTCCTCCGGTGATGCCTGGTCCCTTCTTCATGCCCTCGGACAGATCCACGGAGAGGTGCGAGACCATCCTGGAAGGGGAAACCATCTCCTGCTTCGTGGTGGGTGGAGAAAAGCGGCTTTGCTTGCCCCAGATCCTGAACTCGGTGCTCAGGGACTTCTCCCTGCAGCAGATTAATTCGGTGTGTGATGAGCTACATATTTACTGCTCCAGATGCACTGCTGACCAGCTGGAAATCCTCAAAGTCATGGGCATCCTGCCCTTTTCAGCTCCTTCCTGCGGGCTCATCACTAAAACTGATGCCGAGAGGCTTTGCAATGCCTTGCTTTATGGTGGCACCTATCCTCCCCACTGCAAGAAGGAATTCTCTAGCACAATTGAGCTGGAGCTTACGGAGAAGAGCTTCAAGGTGTATCATGAGTGCTTTGGGAAGTGTAAGGGACTCTTGGTGCCAGAGCTTTACAGTAACCCCAGCGCAGCCTGCATCCAGTGCTTGGACTGCAGGCTTATGTACCCACCTCACAAATTTGTGGTCCACTCTCACAAATCGCTGGAAAACAGGACTTGCCACTGGGGCTTTGACTCTGCAAACTGGAGATCCTATATCCTCCTCAGCCAGGATTACACTGGGAAAGAGGAGAAAGCTAGACTGGGCCAGCTCTTAGATGAAATGAAAGAAAAATTTGACTATAACAACAAATACAAGAGGAAAGCCCCCAGGGTAAGTGATGCTTTTGTTTTTAAAGTGGGTGGGGGGAGAAGGAGAAAAGGACTGTTCTGTAATTTCGGTAACATCCATTGGTAGACCCAGTTTGTTAGGAGCTGTTTTTTCTTTGAGTCATTTAGCAGTCTAATCGTGTTCTTAATTCTCACCACGTGTGTCTACTGACGAGGAGTGTTTGAGGTGGCACCTTTTTTTCTCTGGTCGTGTTCTGAACACAGTGGCTGGAGTTTGTTTAAATCTGTGTTTGCGTATCTCACTACATGTGGAACGTGGTCTTTGAAACCCATCACCCGACCCCAGACTTCAGTAGGAAGTGTGTGATTTCGGGTCTTCAGACCTTCGCTTAGGGGTCGAGACAAGGATGAAGCCAGAAGAGAATTGACGGTTGCTGATCGCTCCAGATGCAAACATGTACAGTTTTCTGATCAGCTGTATGCCACCAGAGGTGGGGGTGAAGACTGAATTGCCCAAGTACTTGTATTGAAATAAAGCGTGGCTTTATTTATTTATTTATATAAGAAAAAATCCTGACAGCAGTGCAGCTTACTGGTGTTCAGATAAAGTGTGTGGAACGCGAATGGAGAAGTCCCTGCTTTTAGAGTATCCCTGTGGAGCCTGAATTCTTCCCACCAGACAGGCTTTTGTATATTGGATTATGTATACATTCAGTAAATGAATCTGTCTAGGGCCAGCTGCAGCAGCTTCTTAAGGTATGCCATGCCATGCCGAGCCAGACAGCTAAACCACATTTGTTTTTAGGTGCCTTTTGTTTTTCTTTCAGTCTGAGCTGCCTTTAGATCCCAGAATCCCTGGTGTGTGGGTGGGAGGCTGCCTTGGCATCTGGCACCAGTCCTGATCAATGGGCAGCAGTGCCACAAGGCCTCGAGGACTTGTTTGCAGACACCAGGATGTCTGCCTAGCTGATGGAGCAATTGGCTGTGGGATGAGCAATTCCCTTCCCGCTCCTTCCACCCCCCAAAGTAAGGTTAAAGGAAACTCCTGCCTACCGAGTTTTACCCTGCGGGTTTGTTGGTTGGATTCTTCCCTGTCTGTCGGAGGTTTCCGAACTTTGCTTTGCTTTTGTGTGTCTGGAGTGGAAGGGCAATGGCACAAGCCTCAAAAAAGAGAAGCAACGTTTAAAACCCACTGAGAACGTTCAGTAAAATTCTTAATTAACGTACCAAATACCTGTTTAAAGGGACAGACGCACATCCAGACTTTATTAGAGCTTTTATTCATAAAAAGGCAACAAATTACCCAAACAAACCCCAGGGTTTTTAAACGACCCTGCACAGACGATGCAGTAGTTCCCCAGCTTGCCTAAGAGGCCTGGTTAACCCGCCTGAGTGGCCTCCACTTTTTCTTGTTCAAGTTGCAGTTTCTCTCCTGGTTTTGTGCTCAGCCCCCGTGTCAGTCCTTGTCCTCGCCCCTCCTTTTCCTCCCGCCTGAGTGTCAGAACCGCTGTGACAAAGCTGGGCTGTAATGAGCCACATTATCTCCGTGGTTGGAGGTGGATGTGTTTTTAATGGCTTGTCTATTCTCCGTCAGTCATGTGCTAAGATGGAGTGGTGGGATAGATGTATATGAATGTGCGTGAGGGGAGAAGACGCCTCCGAGAGTGGAGGCATTTTTTATGTTGGGGAACGAATTTTCTAGGGCAAGCTTCGTTTGGGAAGCAAAATGTAAGAAATTCTTACTCCAGCCGTGGTACTGTGTCCCTGGCTTGGTCGCTTCCGGAGTTTAAGTAAAATACTGGCGGTGTGCTTTCCTTTTCTTGCGAGGCATTTGGAGCATTCTGTTTGCTTGTGGGATTTATCCGGCACCCCAGGTGTGGTTGCAGGTGGAGAACAAGAAAAGACTACTAAATCTTGGCTTTGCCCGACTTTTCTGGTGACCCTTTCATAGAGCCTCGTTCAGCACATGGCAAATGCTCTTCCTCACCCTCCAAAATGTTCATGCATTGCAGCACCTCTCGCAGAGTGAATTCAGGATATCTAATAGTGAACGTGAACAATTATATAAGAACATCCTGGCCATCTAGTTCTCAGAAAACTTTGCCAAAAATCCATCGTCATAAAATGTTAAGTCTCCTGCATAGGTTCATTGGGAGGTGGCAAGGAGTTTGATGGGGAAGAACGCAGTGGAAAGTGTGTGCACAGATGATGAGGTACAGAAAAAAAAGAACGTTTTGTGGTACAGCCTGTGCAGAGCTGGGCTTAAGTTTCAAGGCTTTTAATCTGTCTTCAGGGGTGTCCTGTTAGCGTGGTACAGCCTTGAGGAGGCTCTTGAGAGTGCTGGCAGTTTTGTGTGCTTATCCTTCCTTTTTCTGAAGCCTTTTTCCATTGGGCTTAGCCAACGGATATCATATGCTAAGGTCATTTGTGTTGTAGCAGTGTGTGCAGATTAAATCTCTCCGTAATTATCAAGCTCTAAGGTTGGTAGACTGTGGCCGGGGCAAGTAACTCTGGAGTAAAGTTTACATGCCTAGTAAGGAAATGAAGGGATGGTCCCATGTCTGCGTGTGTGTTTGTGTTAATTGCTGTCGGTCTGCGTGGGGTTTGTGTGTCTGTTGGGCTCTGTGTCTGTCTGTCTCTGCAGATGAAAGGGTGAAGCATATGTGTCTTTGTGGTGGTCTTCCTTTTTGATGTAGATCTCTGCATTGCTTTGTTCTGTTTTATACAGAGGTGTTTGTGTGTTTTGTGTTCCATGATCTGCTGTGTCAGATATTTGGTCTTTCACTATCAGGAGTGGGCTTTGAATCAGTTTCCCGAATTATTTATTTATGCATGTGTGTGTGTGTACACTTTGCTTTGTGTGTTTCTTTCCCCTGGGGCTCTGGTAGTATGTTGGGAGCATGGGATGCATATGACCATTTTTATGGCTGCCTCAGAAGCAGTGAGGTTTTTGACCATTTTCTGTATCTTCATGACGTTTATGTGATGAGGAATGTAGAATTCTGCCAGCACAGCTCTGCCTTTTAAGGGCCTGACTTAAATGAAGGAGCTGGCTTGGCACATGCCCCTGTTGCAGATTCAGCATTACTGGCAAAACTGCCTTTTTTTCCCCCCTTTTTTTCCTTGGTGTGATTTTTAAAGCGTTGCTACAAGGCATAGCTTTGCCTAGATACTTCATTCCCAACATATATTTCGATGTGCATCAAGTATCCATTGTGCAGATCTGTCTGTATGGAGAGATGGATGCCTAGATGCAGAGATACCGTCTCTCAGTCAATGTGGTTGAATGAACCAGATGCATGTTGCCTGCTCTTGCCACTTGCAAAAGAAGCTGTTGTCTGTAACTGCGTGAAGTCAGCAAAGGGTCTTAAACAAAAACTGGAGGGAGTTGTGACAGCTGGAGCCCCCACTAGAGCAGGAACTGTAACAGGCCTCAGCCACTTGCCTTACCCTCTGCTAAAATTTTGATTTGTAACTCCCTGTTTATCCTTGGATGAGTGATGGACCTCCCATAAGCTCCTTCACCTTCCTACCACTTTGCAAAGCTCTTTTCTTTTCTTGAGCCATATGATAACTTCTCAATTTTCCTTTTTTTGTGTCCTTCACTGGGTTTGCCACCTTCCTGCGTGCTCATGCAGGCTTTCTCCTGCTTTGCTTTCTCTTTGGTCTTTCAGAGTCTCCATGAGCCAACACAGCTTTTACTTGAGTGGGTGTCCTGTTTCCCTCCTTGCCCCTCACTGAATCCACCATGACTGGCTTGGAGCACAACCATTACATTTTGGGGTATTTCTAGACATTTTAAATATGAATAACCTGAGAGGGTTGCAAGCAGGGTCCTAGAAATCCATCATCGGTGGCAAAGCCTGTTTCTTGAGCTCAGCAGCTGGTGCACAGTGTTCACTTGCTGGTGCAGATACGGTGTTGATGTGTCTCTCACACTCTCTTTTCACTTCTGTGAGAGAGAGCTCTCTGCTGTCTTGACGTCAGTATGGCTCCACTGGGATTGTGGTTCAAAAAACAGGCCTATTTCCTACCTGCGTGCCAGACATCTGTGCTGCTAGCAAAACTGTGTGTGCTCAGACACTAAGAGAACACAAGCACTTTCCTTGCACACGTGTGAGCACACCCACACACGCCAGCACCACGGTGTTCCCACGGTTCAAGTCCCAGCAGCACTTCCATGAAGTAGCTGGAAGCTAGAAGCAGCATTCTGGGTACTGACACACAAATGAGCACATGAGGCCTCCCACTTTATTTCACAATGCCTACCAACCCAGTGCTGCCACAACATGCAGCTTTCTCAGCTGGAGTGAGGTTTAGCCAGGTCAAGTGTGCAGCCAAATCAAAGAGCAGAAATTGCTGAAAGTGGAATAGCACAGCACTGGCTGAGTTGTAGGGGGGCTGTGGACTTGGAGGTGCTGCACAGTGGCTGCTGTGCTTTGTGGCTGCCTGAAAGGCTGCAGTAGTAGAGCTAGAATGCGTTACCTTTCTCTTTCTGTATCCTGAAGTCCTGCCTTCTGGCAGTAATAACCTTTTTTATCTGGCCATATTATATATCCTATGGTAGGTGTAACAGAGAGATTCTGCTTGTATTCACAGGCAGTAGTGTTCAGCCTGCTGGATGGATTTATTCTTTCTGGTACCAACTGAATGGTTACATACTCGTAGAAAAGCTTGCTTATTTTTTCCATGGAGCAACGAAGCCATTTGTTCTCTTACCTGGTGTTTGAGAACTACATTAGAGATTCTCCAGTAAAAAGTCTGATTCCCTAGGACAAAAGTATTGGAATCTTGAGGCAGTGGTTCAGTCCAGAATCTTTTTACAACTTAGAAGCTGAACTTCAAAAACTATACCACGCTTAAAGAAAATCCTGTGTACCTGAGGAGATGTCAGTGTTTAAGCAGACATCAGCACTTTCTCCCGAGCGTGCAAACAGTTTTATAGATGTTGTAGATGGAGAACAAAGAAGCAGGTACGTGCATGTATGTTAGACAAAGAATATGCTGCAAATAATGATCTAATGGTGTTGAGTCAACTGTGGCTCTCTGTTGCCCCAGAAAAGTTCCTGAATTCAGCCCTCGTAGAATTAGGGAGGGAATTAACATGCAGTCTCTTCTTTTGAAAATCACTGCCTAAAAGATTGAAACATCTGCCTCTCCCTTCATTGTCTGGGCTGTCTCGCTTGCCTCTCCATTTCTGTGGTTTTGGGCTTGGGCTTGTGTTCTGCCCAAACAGTAGCACGCTTTGAAGATGCATGTAAACAGAGTTTATTGTTGGATGCATCAGGAGGAGAACACCTGGTCTCTCTGCCAGGATATGAAGGTGGTTATCAGTAGCTGAGTGGACTGGCCAAGGAGGGTGTGTTTTCACTTGCTGAGAGGCGCGTTTAGATGTGTGTTGTAAAAGCATCTGGAGGTGTCTGGATGAGGCTGCTCCAAGCATGTCTAGACAACGCAGCGGTTAAAATCCTGGCAATCCTTATCTACACCTTCCTTGATTCTCAGCACTGATAGGGCAGGGAACTTTTGGGACTACATCCAGGTGGTTGAGTCCAAGCAAGATTTGGGCATCTGAAGAGATGCATTGTCTGTTTTTAGGGAAAACTCCTATTATTTACATCTATTAGCAAAGTTGTTTTGGTAGAGGTAAGGGTTTTGAATCGTACTGACTACAGTAAGGGGTGGGCCACCTGTTTGTTACTGCTGATAACTGATGATTGGAACTCACATTGCTGGCTTAGCTGGCCAGACTGCTCTGCCATCACACAAAGAATTGTGTCTGTATGTGTGCAGTGCTTGGATTCAGAAAATGGTTTGATTTTCACATGCATTGTAGTGGTGTGTTTGTGGGTTTTTTTCGTTTTTGTAAGTGTGAACTTTGAACTTGACACTGCAACTCTTACTTAGAGGGAACTGTTATGGAGCAGTTACAATAAATACAACAGAGGTTCTTGGAAAGAAATTAGAGCTTAGACAAAAGTAACTTTGAATCATAGAGGATCTATCGATAGGATACTGTCAATTACTAGGCTAATCTATTTTAGCTGAGTGGCTGTAGAGCACTTAATTCAAATTGATCTCCATGTACCAGGAAGCATTACTTTAAAATGTAGTAATATAGTGTGGGTTTGTTTTAAATTTGTCAATTACAGTATGTGTGTTAGTGATACATTTTAATAGATAATATCTAATTTCTTTGCATATGTTTTTCTGAATATGTGTAATATACATTGATAAATCTGCACCACCTTTTAATGCTGTTTCAGTCTGTCTCTTCTACAGTCAGTATGTGTTCCTGGGAAACAGAGAAACAAGTTTGCTCTGAGAAGTTGTGCTTTGGTCCCTTATCTTCCTCATACCTTGTGTAGTTTTTGTTTGTCTTTTACATGTCTTTGGTAGTGTAGAGATTCAAGCTCGAATTATTAATGAAATCACCTGTTCCCATATCTCCTGGAACATATGAGGTTAATTTGAAGGTTTGGGGCTTTGGGGCTAGTTCTGCAGTTCTCACTCAAGCAATCAGCCATCATAGTAATTGGAACCAGTTCACCCACAAACCACAGAAGACTTGTATATGTATCCGACTTCTTCCTGTGTGTTGACTGGCAGTACTTTGCAGTCGGAGGCTAGAGGGACAGATTCTGAACCAGAAATGCTGATGTTGAGACAGAGCAGCTTCACTAACTTTGTGGCCTTACCTGGTACTTAGAGGACTGTGCTGAAGCTGAGGGCAGAACCTGTAGTTCTGCAACTGCAGTATTTTCATTTTCTTACTCATGTGGTTCTAGATTGACAGACATTTCATGGTGCTCAGACCCTGATGGATCTTACTGAACGGGGCAGTCGTTTCTGCAGCTGGGAGCTGGTGTCAGACTGAAAGGATTTTGTCTTCTGGTTGCTATGTGCAAGATTGGATTGCAGTAGATGTCTAACAGTGTGGGATTTCTTGTTCCTGCATTTAGGATTTGTCAATGATTTTTAAAATGATTTTATTTTACTGATGAGGAAATATGCCTAAAGTTGGGGTAAGGGCCAGCCTTTTCTGAAGCAAATTCAAGGACCATAAACTTGGCCTCAAAAGTGTATTGGGTGCAGATGCATTTCTCTGAGCCTGTTTTCTCAGTATTGGGCAAGCTGCTGGCTCAGAGTGCTTGGCCCCTCTGCACCGAGCTAATTATTTTGCTTTGACTTTTGGTTGGATGAGGGAACAGAAACACTGCTACAGATTCAAGCTCTGAGCTTTTCTGTGCTTCATGGACAGAGCTCTTCTGGAAGCCAGTGGGAATTCCCATGTGTGGAGCTCCTGCCATTGGCTCCATCTGCGGTTTGGTTGCTGTCACATAAAATTCTCCAAGCACTGGATGCATATTAGAACAACCTGATAAGCTGCATAGTCGTAAGTTCTGTTGAATGAGACAGTCCTGCCACCCTCACTCATGTTAAGTAGTCTTTAATTACCAGTTTGATTGAAAAAGTCAGAGAAAATGTACCTGAGGATGGAGATTCTTTGTATATATAAATAAAAATTGCAGCATCATTCTGTATGCTGGAGAAAAACAGCGAAGGAGCTAATCAATAACTTGGTTTCTGGCTTTGTTGTTTATTGATTTATGTGCAGTTACCTTTGCACGTGCTCTGTAGACATGGGACTTGTGTGTTTGGCTTTCTATTGTTTGTGGTTTGGTTTTTGGGTTGGTTTTTTTGAAGCTGTTTCTGTTTTGTGTGAGAATCAGCTGCACTGGAGAATTGCTTAGGCTGTAAGGATGAAAAGACAGCAGCATTATCAACAAAATAAGATACAGCTTAGTTCTTGTCCTCCTACAAAGATTTTGGTGATGGATTCAGAAGACATGTACCCCTCTGCTTTGTTCTTCATCGTCTGTACAGTCAGTGGTATCGTTTTAGAGAATAAGGTCATTGACTTGGATTGCTTCTTGGTTTCTCAACCCTTTTCACCAGCCAGTTTGTGTAATGTCTGTCTGAAACATTGAGTAAGGGCATTGAAATAGCAGACAGGATATCAAGTGTTCGGAAGTCTGGGTTAAGTGTAACAGACAGTTCTGGCTGGTGAAAGGGGAGCAGCCCCTTGAGCTTGGTTACAGATCAGTCTCTGTGGAAACAGCAGACTCTGGTCTCTGCAGCCCTTGTTGCAGCTTTTCCCCTCCATTCCCTCCACACCCATATAATTAATTGTGTGTGGGTGCACCTCTTTTCTAGAGATGTGTCTTCCTTCTCAGTGGCACAGAATTATCTGTAATAATGTCTCTTTCTAAGGATTACATAAGTTGAAGATGATTTCTCCACTGGGAGAATTATGCAAGTTTAAGCCGAAATGTATTTAGAAAGCTTTTATGTATGTGTTTTCTGACTTGCAATGCAGAGGGTGATTTATTTGCATCCTTAATTGGACAACATCTGTTAGGGTTGGAAGAAGAACCATTTCTTATCTTTTCACTGTCATATCCTGCATTTTTATGAAGTCCCTTACCCTTTCCACTTCCTTCATTGCTTGTGTTCCGTGCTCTGAATCATCATGCCCAAGTAGAATCAGCCAGGCACTCAAGTTGGACCCTCTTTGGGGAGGGCACTGCAGGGTTTTTAATGCATATCTGCCTTAGTGTTATGTGCCAGTGGTACTGTTAAGATCAGCAATAATACCACCAGATTTCTTTCAACCTTTAGATTTTCTCCTTCTATCAGAAGTTGTTGCCTTTGTTACCATTAAGCAGAAGACAATGACTATGAGGCTTCCCCATTCTGTCAGCGGAGAAAGAGTCTAAAATTCTTCTGTGACGCTGCTCTTAGTCATCTTTGACCAAGCTTTGACTTTCCTGCTGGTTTTCAGCAAAATTAAGCTGGTTTGTGCCACTTACCACAGGAGAAAAAAGCTACTGCAGTCAAGTGCATTTGTTGAACTTGAAGAGGCCAAAGTAACGTTTTGCGTAGATGCGAAGTTCTGCATGAGGCTGTCGGTGTGACTGTGTCCTGCAGTCTGAAATGGGGCAGCTGACCTAGGCACACAACCCTTACCAGTGTCAGTGAGGGAGCTGCACAGATCTAAGGAGCTATCCATGCTGTTCTGATAGCAGAAATGGAATCATGATAGTAATGTTCTTTCTATTTTTGTGTAACGCTGGAGTGCTGTGCATCTTGGACTGCATACATAATGCTTGTAGGGGCTCTTTGGAGGATCTAGCTAACAGAATTAATTCTGCTGAGTATTAAGAATCACAGGTTGTGCAAGGATCCTGCTACTTACCAAAGCAGAGATCATAGTAGTACCAATGAGAAGCAGTGAATTGCTTGTAAATAATTAAAAGGCCCTCTGTCTGGGTCCTATA
This sequence comes from Galbula dea, assembly GCA_013399015.1. Classification (NCBI taxonomy): domain Eukaryota; kingdom Metazoa; phylum Chordata; class Aves; order Piciformes; family Galbulidae; genus Galbula; species Galbula dea. Next base: position 1,933,164 of record VWZX01009007.1, on the reverse strand, counting down.
TTTTTTGACAAGTACCTTTAAAAAAAGGAAACCAGAAATCCTCAAGATTGTTCAGGTTTACATATTTACAGCAGTAAAATAAGTCTTCTGCCAAGTAATGGGCTAGAAAGACATAAAATAGACAATATTAAGGCTACAGAGTGGTCTGGGTGTAGTGGATTTCAGCTTTACACTTTTGTTCTTAAGGATTTCTGATGGAATGATCAGGTAATGTTTAAAAGTACCATCATACCACAGCTGAAAATCTTCCATCTGAGATGAAAGATAGTGGACTGTCATTCAAGAAAAAAAAAAAGGAGATTTTGCCATTCTTAACTCCCCAGCAGCAGTTTCAGTTTATTCAGTGGGTGTGAATTATCTCACCCATGCTGGTATGATTTAGAAATATTCCTTTGAAATCAGTGTATTTAGAGTGGTGCAGAGCTGCTGTGAGGAGGAGATGGGATGGGAAGGAGTACAGACTGCAGCATTAGGTCCATTATTGGTATTTCTTTCTTCCCCTTCATTCACTAATAAGAAACATGCCATACAGTGAGTCCTTGCACTAAGATATCTACACATTTCATTTTGTTTCTCTTTTTGCCTTTTTTTTTTTTGGCCACAGCAGTGGGTTCTTTTGCAAAACCAGTGAAGCCAAATATTCTTTGGGCCATATTCAGCAGCATAGTGATAGAAGTGGTGAGGTGGTGTAAAGGCAGAACTACTATTAGAGGCCTTCACAGCATAGCAAATTGGGAGTTTCTCTTGTAAAATCTTAATTTCTAGAAACAAATTGATGTTAAAATCTTTTTTTGTAATGGATTTGTTGCTCCTTCTCTAGCCCTCTTGAGTCTAGAGCAAAGGTTGTGTATAATATTGTTAAATTCTAAAGGAAAAATTAAATTATTTTTATGATGATTTTGTATTTTGAGTTATATAATTTTATTATATAAATTCGAGTGAACACAAATAAAAGAGACAAACTAGTGATTTGAAGGGGAAAAGAGGTAGAAGGGGGTGGCAGTGCTGTAACTACTCTTGACTTGTATTTACCACGACTTGCATCATTATTTCTAGCATTGTTTAACTTATCCATGTGTCTTTTTAAGTAATTTGGGTCTTTTTGTAGCTTTCTTAACAATTAACATAGCCGTGATGAGGCTGGAACGAATATCATCTGCACACCTGTTTAATATTAAAGATGAGGCATTCAGTGCTTTGTGGCTTTAGCTTGAAATTCAAGTTGCTTTGAGTCATCCCTTTCGTCTTTTGTTTGGGTGGAAAAAAGGAGTGGCAGTAAACGGCCTGCAGCTAAGAAATGAAAGAGTTGAATTAGGTTTTAGAAACGTTAGTCTTGGCATTTGGGACATTTGCATTTGTACAGCTCGTCACGCTTCCCTTTCTTTGGAGTTTAGCAGTTCAGTGCCCGGGATGAAAAATGTTACATATCTTTTTCCCAGTTAGATGACCCATGCTTACTGCACTGGAGGATGGGCTCTGGCTCCACCTTCCACCCAGATTACCAGGAACACCTGTGGTTTCCATGCTGTGCTGCACAGCTGACTGGTGTTTTTCCTGACAGCAGCTTCCCATTGTAGGAACCAGAGGATAGTCCAGTCTTCAAAACCCAAAATGAGTCACATGAGGCAGAAATCGCCAAGAACTGCGGTGTTCTTTTTCTTTCCCTTAATTCTGGTTTAGTTTGTAAAGCTTCATCAGTGCAGCAAGTCCAGGAGAAGCTGCACTGGTGCCAGTGGAGGGAACATTAACAGCAGAGACACTTCCCTGGTGTCAGTGCTGGGTAGTGTGCAAACAGCCATAGCTTGTGTTAGCTGACTGAGTTGCTTCAGTGTGCAGAGTTCTTTTTATGTATTTAGAGATGCATTGATGAGGTTTAGCTTTTAGCATTATCAGAAAGAGATAATAATTTAAATGACTCTGTGGTCTAAACCTTGAGGGTCTTTTAATCAGTTTATTTGCCTGGTATGCAGTAAGAATAATCCACTTGACATCAGTTGTGCTCTCATGCAAACCATTCCAGGAACTGATTCAAGTAAATGGAAGAAATAGGAGCTGCTTTGAAAAAGACCCTGAAGTGTAGTCATAATTGCACCTAATGCTTTGCTTTAATGCAGGGAAGGTCATTGAGGCAATGTTTTGCTCTCTGGTTTGACTCCAGTGAAGTCAATGGACTTGGCCCAAGTTGATCAGAGTGTATCTTGGAGTGAAAATCACTTGTCATAGCTTCTGAATGTAGCCAGTTTTTCCTCACTGGCTATCATTTGAGTGTCAAATTCTGCTGAGATTTTACAAGTGAAAATGTAGAGGACTTAATGGGATTTCATTGGAGGTTATCTTTCCAAAAGTCAGTTTCCACATTTAAATTCTATTCTTACAAATTTACATGGAAATTTATAGTTTAGGCTTCTAAAAATTGACTACATTTGCCCTTGTTAGCTGGACTAATTCATTGGTGCAGGTTTTGCTGACTACATCTTGCTTTCAGTAGATGTCTGTTTCTAAGAGAGATGTTCACTCATGTTCTTCTTAAAGAGCAGCTGGATCCCCTCTTGACAGATGTGAAAACCCTGATGTTGAAGCTGCTGTATTTTTTGTGTGGCTTTATCTGAAAAAAATACTTTATTAATTAGACACCCCCCAAACTTTTGAACATTTTTATTCCATCAGTCAAAATGATAATCCCCTGTGACATCAGAATTAATTGCTGCAGACAGTTTTGATGTCACAAAGTGAGCATTACACATGGATCCTCTTTCAAACAAATTTCTTAACTGAGGAAAGATTACTTCAGTTTTTGTTTCATTTTGGAAACAGATTGCTTTAGATTGTAATTGCAAAGTAACAATTGGGTTTCTCCAAATTCACCCCCCTCCATCTACCTCAGTAATCATGTCAAAGATTCTCCAAATTGGCTTTCTGTAATTTCTCTTTTGGCAGGGGAGAGCTGCAGTTCTGTGGCTTCTGTTACTCTAGGGCCAAAACTGAATTGCTACCCTGGAAAAAACGTTTTAGCTGACTGGCATGGCAGATCCATGTCCTAAAGTAGTAAGTTTGTAATTACCACCTCAGTTGCTCCTCTTCCTGCTCTTTGAGACACACTGGTAGCTTTTTTTTTTGGGTGGGAAGGGGGAGGGGGGGTGTTTTTGGTTTTTTTTTCGGTGGGAAGGGGGGTGTGTGGTTTGGGGTTTTTTGGTTTGTTGTTGTTGTTTGTTTTTCTTTTTTTTTCCAGGCTCCTTCTGTAGGCTTCTTGCCCAAGTGCATCTTGGGATTTCCCTTTTGCTGAATGAGCTGCTTGTTTGAGAGGGAGGAAGTAAGGTCCCTTCTGGATTAAGAGGGAATGGGGGTGGAGGGTGGGGAAATGTCCTGTTTCATATGCAAAGCACACTGAACTGAAAAAAAACCCCACATGAAAACCTTTTAACAAAACCATCCATGTCACAGACTGGCAGAGCAGCTGCTGGCTTTGTTAGGGAGAATATTAATGTGAACCTCTTAAAAATGAGATAAAGGATGGATTTTTATTTTACAGGTTTTTTTAAAATACAAGCTGAGGTAAAAAATAATCTTATCAATATCTCTGAATGGAATGTGCTGTCAACAGAGTAGTGAGCAGAGGTGGTGCTCTTGACTCTGAATCCTTATCCACTTCAAATCATAATCTGCCATCCCTGGAGCAGGGCTTCTGACAGACTGGTTTCATCCTGCACACTTTGGGCCATTTGTGTACAGTGTAGCTGGCAGATAATTGTATGTTTTCCTGGACTCTAGCTGGTGTTGGAGTCAAAGGGCTTTTTTCCTGCTACAGGTCTAACAGTTTTCTCAAACCTTTCTCTAAATTGACACCAAGTTTAGTGGCAGACAGGGCAGACATCCATACTTTCTTCTCCTGCAGTTACTGAAATGAAGGTATTTGAGGTTTTTTTAAGCAGAAATAGATTCTCTTGGGTGTAAACCCATTTTTGAGAGTTACTGAGTGCTGTATACGTGAGCAGACAATAGTGAGCACAGGTTGGAGTAGAGGAATAGTTAGCATGGGTATAAAACATTGGCTGTAGCTCTGACTGTTCCTGTTGGAATAGTAACTGATTGGATTCAGTTATGTTCTAATACTCTTAACAAAAAAATGTTGAAAATGTCTATTTCATTCAGAAACTGTCATTGCTTTTTCTTACCACCCTTGGTTTATTTTACTTAGCTGCCTCCTGCACAAGGAAGCCCTTGTATAATGCCCAAGCCGTTTCCATTCCTCACTGAATGATGTGCAAATCTAGTCAATTAAGCAGGGGGGATTTAATTAGCAGTTTAAGTTCATGTGTGAAGTGTCTTGCCTTAATTACTTAACAGTTTTGTTGCAAATTTGCTAATTTTTTTTCCCACAGAACTATCAAAACTGTGATTATTTTTTTTTGCCTTTTAATTTCTTTTATTTGTTTGGTACCATTTTCACATACTGAGTATTGCCCAGAGCATTTGACCTTTGGACTGCTGCTGTGTATATGCATCCCTCTATTTAGAAAGCTCTTTGGAAAGTGGTGGGGGCAAAGCAAAACTCTGTATTGTCTCAGAGTAGAACAATGTATTAAAAAAAGAAAATAAGGAGTTTTGTACTTAAAATATGGAGTGAAATGCCATTTATTTGTTGTTCATTGTAGCTAGATGACACCATTATAGTAGTATGTGTGTAGCTGCCTAATATGGTTGTCATGCATCATATTAAATGGTTGCTTTTGTTTCTGTCTGGACAAATTGCTCTTCTAGACCACTGCAGGATGTCAGTATGTTGCTGTGGCAATGGGCTTGGAGTGATGCAAGTAACTCAGTAGTAACAAGAAGACTTTCATGCTGCTGTAAAACGTGGTGGGATTTTTTGTTTCACATCATCTCCTTTGGAATAGCTGAGCATGGGAGAGTGGCACCATTTCAGCTCAGTGATCCTTGGGAGTCCATCCCTGCCATTCTCATTTATCAGGATAGTCTTGTTTTGTGGCCTTGTGTTTGGTTTCTCAGAACATTAAGGGTGGGAAAGTGTCCTGTGGGATGGTGTGGTCTCACCCATTCGGGTCTCACCACTCCCATGAATTACAGCAAGGCTGTAAGACATGTATTGATTGCTGTAGCTTCACATTGTATTTCTTGTCAGTTTTATATCTGTGGTTGCTTTCTATTCTTGAACAGATAACCAAAGTGAGAGGACTGGCTTTGAGAAAAGGCTTTGTTCAAAAGGCCCAATATGTGTTTTAGGTTGGGAAACTACACAAAAAATTGAATCTTTCCATAGTCTGGTACAGGACCATCTCAATTGAAACATCTAGACTCCAGCTAATGTTGGTTCCTGTCATCCTGCCTTTCTCTCTCATTTTCCTTTCTCTCTGTCCCCAGTAGTAGAATTAAGGTAAAAACCTAGGAGACAGAGGAAACATGATTAATTTCTATAAATTCCTCCCACAATAACCCCAAATCACATTTGAACATATCCCAGGACAGAGAGAAGTATGTGACCCTCCCTTTCTCCAGCTCAGCACAGCAGATGGTCTAGCTGCTAAGATTCCTGGCACATGGCAGTTTCTGGTATAACTGGGTGCAGTTCTGCTGTTTTGATACCCATTTTCATCAACAAATAGTATTTATCCCTATGGTAGCAGGAGAGCAAAGCCAGATATGAATTGCAAAACAAAGTTTATCATCTGTTGTCATTCAGGCAGACTGGCTCTGGAGAAGAACCTGGCTCGCTTTCATGCACTTAGCCTGTAGGTATTTCTCTCTTCCTCACTCCCCACCTCCTCTCCTGAAGCTGCCAAATACCAGGATGCCACTGTAAATGCCTGTGAGCAAGCAGGAGGGATACCTCATGTAAGGTCTGTAGATGCTTAGCCACAAAGCGCCGTGTAGGAGCGCAGCCTTTGCTTTGGAAGGTGCTGGTTTGGTACAAAGAGCTTCCCCTCACCTCCCATCTACATGATTTATGTAAAAGTTGAGAGAAAAAGCTGCCTCTTGTTTCTGGAAGTGTCTCTAGGCACTAGTCAGGTGGTAAAGGAAGAGTTTTAAGAGTTTGGGTAGTCTGCTTTACATTGCATGCTGACAGTAGATATGCCAATCTGCCATTATGAAGCAGAACTGAAACTCGGTCCTTGGCGACTGCAGCACGTGGGCAGTGGTCCCTTGGCTTGTCAAAGGAGCCCATTCCCCTCATGGGCAACTGCTGCTCATTTCTGCTGTTTGAAGATGGCACAACAGGAATACTTGGGAAGTCGGGGAAGAGGAGTGTTGGGTGGCAGGCTGCTGAGCAGGCTTTGCCTAATTGGACCCTCAGGAGTACATCTGGTGCTATATAGCTTCCCCAGTAGTTCCTTAGGATGATAGGTTGTATGGCTTTTGTGGCAGAAGGGCTTTTATTGCAGCCTGACTCCATCGCTGTAGGACTGAGCCATGGTGAACTCTGCTATGGTGAAGAGCATTTCTCTGATGGACTGAAGGTGTCCATCTGTTTGTGTCTCATAGCAATATGCTGATTGCGGCTCCTTTTAATGCTTGTTGGCTCCAGTTTTGGATCGATGCATGTGCATACATGGAGGAAAAGCTGGCGAGGAACAAGAACAACAGCCCGGTGCAGCACAGATTTGCAGGTATTATCCAGTGATTGTTTTAAAGGATCTCTTCTTTTGGATCTAACATAACTTTTTGATTTTTCCATCAGTACAGTTAGAAATCCACAATGCACAGATTACCACACCATCAGCTTTATCAAGTTAAAGGCAATAACATCCTCAGTTTAAAGCTTTTAAACTTGAAAATGGGGTTTCTACCAAACCAGGAGTTTGAGACAAGTGCATTAGCTCTAGGGACTAGTTCTTGCATCTGTGCATCTTGTAGAGTATAGATTTTAAATAATTTAATGCACAGTTACTGTCTGCAGTAGTAGTGTTGTTAGAATCGCTTTAGTCAGCAGACATCCAGTCTGGGCAGAAGGCTAGGATGCTCGTGTTTCCTTCAAGTCCTTTGATTAAAGGATCCTGTTTGAAGATTTACTATAGTGCCCTATGATGGGAAATTCACTCTATTAATAATTCCTTTTATGAAAACAGAAGAAACATTTCTAAACCAGAACTCCTCATTTCATATAATGGCTTTTATAAATTGCTTTTGTGAAACAAAGCTGTGTTAGAAAGAAAAAGGTACACTTCTTACACTCAGGATTTGAGTCCTTGCTGTACCTCCAGCCCCCAATATTAGTGGAAATGTCCAAGAATTCTGTAACACAAAGTACTTCTCCCTCTCCACAGAGTTGCAGTATGTTTTAGGGAAGCCTGTTGAGGTCTTAGTTCTTAATCACAATGAAGGGGATCCAGAAAGCAAAAGTTAACAACAACCATGGGGTGAAGTGACCTGATAGGCTGCCAGATAGAAGTGTAAATGCTGGGATTCCGAATGTCATTTTACTTTTCAGTATTGTACCACTTCTACAAATGTAATAATAATTAACATCTGCCTTTTAATTGGATGTGTTCATTTCTTCATTTTTTTCTGTGCTTTTCCAAGCTGGGTTCTGGAGGCACTTTCTTCAACTTATTATTAATCTTACTAAGGCCCTGCATTGGTGCCAGGATATTTTTAAACAGCATTTCTTTCCAGTTCAGCCAGGGCAACCCTTTTGTTGAACCTCCTTTTGGAGAGTGTTCCCATGTGTTGCAAAGGCGCTGACACATGACCTCGTTACACATAGAAAATCCTAAATGTCCTGCCCCTTGCCAAACCTATCACAAAACTCCCCATCACCCCCTTTTCAGGATCCCAGATGGTAAATAGCAGCAGGAGGTGAAAGGGGAGCTTTGTCTCCATTCTGAGTCCTGTTTTAAGTATTCTGTGTCTGTCTGTATCCCTTTGCTTTTCCCACTCTGCCCATAAATTAGCAAGCCAGCTTTTCTGACAAGGGAAGACAAAATGTCCATAAGCTGCAGTAACATCACCTACTCAAGATAACGTTTTTCAACAGTTTACAGTATCTTTTTATCTGATTGTGATCTCTCTTCATTTGGGCAGAAATTTTCTCTGGCCTGTTTGCTGCAATATTCAGGGAGATGCAGCTTTTACCAAATATCAGGCTGCAAGTTATCATTTCTGTGGCACCTTCAAAACATAAATATCCTCAAAGTGAAGTTTCCCTGCACCCTGGGTGGTTGAGCTCTGATTATTAAACAAAAATCCCAAACAAACAAAACCCCAACCCCAACCCTCCTCCACTACAAAGATAGGCTTGTCTTGTTCTGCTGTTTTTGTAAAGCCAAGGTTGCAAGAGGAGCAGCAGTTTCTGCTAGATGGGTGCTCTGGGAGCAGATGCCTTTGTGAGTGCATAAAGGGATTTATCAGACAGGCAGTGAAAGGAGCAGGGATATGGTCAGTGGATACAGCAACACAGATGGAGGTGGCATGCAAAGCTGTGACCATTTTTAGAAGCTGTGCTTGGCTCTAGGATTCACCAAGCAGGATATTGTCTCTGCACAGGCTTCCCATGGAGTTCCCCGAAGTGGCAGCAATTTCCTCTCACTTTGTGCAGGAAAGATGATATGGGCTTGTGTGCAGGGGAGAGTTCTGTTCTGTGGACTGGGCTAGTGCTGTTTCTGGAATAGTCTTGGCAGAATTTGTTGGTACTGGGATGATAGCTAAGTATTTGTGATGGGTTTTGAGTAGTAGGTGTGAAGGATGTGTAAAATATACACACTTAATCTCTCAAATTGAGGTCTCAAATCCAAGTTACATGAAGGAATAGGAAACTTGGTCTTTTTTTTTTGTCATGCTATTTACAGATTTCATGTTGTGTGGATCTAATGGCTTCTGTGAAATACTGATTTGTGCTAGCTGAGCATATGTCCTTGTTTGTTGGGGGGCAGGTTGTTTGGGATTCCTTAATTAAGATACTGCATTCTCCTTAGCCCCCAGTAATTCCAAACCCATCCTGCATTCATCCTGAACCTGAAATCTGGCACCTTGGTGAAGTGTGCAGTTAGTCTGTCTTCTGATCTGGGCTGTAGCTGAAGTAATGAATTTCCAGTTTCAGCTGACTGGAAATCAGACTAGTGAACTGAAGGCTTACTGAATTCCCTGCATTCCCTGGTGGTTTTTTGGTACATCTTTATTTTAAACTGTTGAATATTAATAAGGAAAGGGGAGTGGGAGTGCAAGGCCTGTTTGCTGTCTAGTACTTGAAAGGGGTATTACTTTTTTGTTTGTTTGTTTCATTTTATGTTGCAAATATTGTAGAAATCCTGAGTGATTGCTGGGTTCCTACCTAGCCTTTGGATGCCGAGCGGTTGTCAGCTGGGAAGCTGCTGGAGGGGATTTAAAACAGTATTGCCTCTTTGGCAAATGCTGTGGCTCTCAAGCCTAGAGTGAATGCACCTTTGACCATTCTTTAATGAGCCTTCGTTTTTAAATGGTGGGAAGGATTATGGAGAAGAGCTCCTGTGTCTTTTGCTCTGCTTTCTGAGTAAGAATAGTCTGCTTTCCACATTGTAAGTTAATTAGCAAAGGTTTTTTAATTCCTCTGGGATCTCTTGTGTTTCTCCTGACCTGTAATTCTATGTATAGTCATCACATAAGACAGATCTGATGTGCTCAGTTCTGACACGTTGTGTTTTGACAGCACATTTTGTTCATACTGAGTCAATAGTTTTGAAGCCATAGTTGCTTGGTCACTTTAATTTGACATATACCTAGTGGCTGCCAAAACTCCTTTTGGCTTCTGCCCTAACACCAGCCTACTGTTCCTGTCACCTTCTTTGACTGTCACTGGTGCTTTTATGGCTGAACAACGTGCAGCAACTCACCAGGGAATCAATCTGCCTGAAAATTAGTCATTATATAAGGGAGAGCCACAAAAATTAACTGAACAAATGTGCTACAAACGTGCTGTTGAGCATACAGAAAAAACAGGTTGGGGTGGGTTGGTTGGTTTCTTGTCTGGCATTATGTATTGTTGTTTGAGATTGCCAAAGGTATGAAAGTTACAGTAAAAAATATGGTTTAGATGTTGGTGCTTTTTCCTGGATCCTAAAACCAAACGGTAGAAGAGGCAGACCAGCAGTAGTGGGGGTGTGAATTGGAGTCAAGTAGTACTTCAGCCCCAGCTTCTGTAATTTGTTAAACTTTTGTGTAGTAGATCTGGCTGCTAAAGATGAGGTCAGTGTCTTTAACACCTTATTAGGCTGTTGCTCTAAACCATGAGCTTCTGGGAATGCATTTTTCTTTTTTTTTTTAGGAAGGCTTTTGATGGATGAAGCTGTAGAATGAATAGAAATAGTGTCTCCCTCTTCCTTTTTCCTCCTACTCAACGCTCACACACAGTCAGCCCTGGGGTCTTTTCTTTCTGTGTGGTTGGCAGAACGGAGAACAAGAGAGAGAGAGAAGGAGACTGTCTGGGCCCCTAGTGCTGTCATGAGAAGAATAGCAGTGCTGTTACCACTAAATCTAAAGGGACAAGCTTGTGTATGTATGCTGCAGCAGCCAGCGGGCTGAATTAGTGGCATTTAGGCACTGCTAAGAGGCTAATTGAGTCACTGGTACTTGCTGATTAAACCAGCAAATCCAATAATGTATGGATGTGCATGTTTGTGTTTGCTTCTGTGCTCTCTGAAAAATAAGCATGCTAGGTTTTGTTTAACCCTTTCCATTTTGGTCAAGCTTCTCACCAGATTAGGGAATATCAAAACATGGAAATAAATGTCTTGGGGAGCTCCATCTTCCTTCATCCTGTTCTTTTCCTCCTGCTCTGTGCGGTGGGGTCAGATGGGAAGGCATTAAACCAGGTCTATTACCACCTGCTGAACTCTGCCAGTTAAAAAAATCCACATATTAAGTGAGCCTTTGGTTTTATGTGGGATGGTCTGAATTGTGAGGTGACAGAAGGTAAAGGACTGAAGCCATCCATGAGGGGTGATACAGCCGTGCCACGTAGCTATGGCAGATGAAGCCTGTGTGGAATTTTGGTTGGCATCCATCTCGAACCACTCCACCTTTCTCAGAACTGTGTTAGTAATGCACAGGTGGTGATTGCACCACTGCTTCTGAATATCTAATGTAGTAAATGCATAAACAACTCAACTGTCATGTATAATGATGAGGATTATAGTGTAGGTAAAGAAAATTCTAGTTCTAAGTGGGTTGCACGGGGTGTATGTAGAGACTCTGTAAAGCTGACCTAAACTTTAATCACCCGTGCAACATATTTTCTAATCCATTGTCACTCCTGAAATCTGCCCACAGGCAGGCCCTGGTTTGCTTTTGCTCACAGTGGTTGTTAGAATGATTGTGGCTTGATTGACTTCAGTAGAATTATTCCTAATTTAGAGCACTCTAACTGGAGAGCAGAATTAGATTTTTGTGTTTTTCTTTGAAGTACGCAGTGCTCTCAGGGAGGCTGTTGTGCTGAGGGCATGCTGCTTTCAGTGGTTCTTTTTAATTTTGTTTTTAACGTTTAAGAAGAAGATGCCTCTCAATCTAAAGCAGAAGGACATGCATGAAAAAATAGTAAGGCTCATAGAGGCGAATGGTGGGATCAGAACCTCGTGAGTCACTGCAGAGAGATTGACAGTTTGGGAACATAAACGCGGAGGAGTGAGGATGGGATGCTCAGGGGCTGATGAGATAAGGGAGTCTATAGAATGTCAGCAGAGGGGTCAGCAGCAGCATGCATCTCATTCCAGAGTTAAACTCAGGCATTGGGAAATGGCATTCCTTGATGGCAAACACAATCTGACAGTTCTCAGCTAGCTACAGTATTCACCTCCTCCTCCTCCCCCCGCCCCCCAACTGCATATCTGTGGATGCTTTGGAGATCATGTCTGTTCTTGCCTTCAAAGCAGCAACAAGAAAATATTTAAAGCCATAAGCACACCTTGGAGGCTTTGCAGGGTAAGTCAGGCTAGTAAGAAATCAATGTACTTTAAAAACTGTGTCCCTATTCAGGCAGTTCAGTTCTGGGGCTGGCCAATCTGTTTTGTCTCCTATTGAAAGATGGTGAAGCTTTACAGTGTATGAAGCACTTCACTTTAGTCTTTCTTCCTCTTCTCCTTCTCTTTCTTCTCCTTCCTGTGTTTGTGAAAGAATTTCCTTCTGTTCATGGGCAGGCCTGGACTGGATTGACTCTTGGAATTAACTACATAGGAGTTCATTCATTCCTTCTCTGAAATTACTTGGTGTTTGCTAGGTATAACTTGCTCATGGGTGGTGGGGAAGGAACCATCCTCCCCTTGTTCTTAGTGAAGGTGCAGGGAGGTAACACTGCTTTCGTGGGTAGGGCAGAAGATTGAGTTGAGAGCCTTTTTTAAGTAGTCCCTGCTCTTGACACCATTTAACTGGGTGACCTTGGGCAAGTTACTTCACTTCTCTGGGAAACAAGACCACCAAAAACCTGTTGTTTCCCTCCCTGCCCAACAGGGGCATTAAGAGGATTTTTGTGAAGCATTTAAAATATATACAGGATTGTTTCTCTTGCTGAGAATTGTTGTTTCTGTATGAATATGTATGAAAGGTGCTGAGACGTTACCTCACCTTGGCCATCACACGCAACTCATTGCAGGCTTGTGGTTGCTCTGAATGGGTAGTGAGGAGACACAAGGCGTGTTGTCCTCAGAAGCTGCTGACATCCGCAGAAGAGAAAGTGGCAAACCCAATTTCTCCTTCTCTAATTAGCACTGTGTTAAAAGAAAACTACTACTTCTGACTATGCAATCTTTCTGGTAGTGTTTTGGGGATGGGGCCTAGGAAGGCTTCTGTCAAACTAAGGATGTGTTACTTTTTCTGTAGACATGTTTGAGAGATTGTACAATACAGCTCTTATTGCTGAGGGGAGAAATAATGATGAATCATTGTGCTGTAGTTTTATTTTTGAATCCCTGACCACTGAGCTTTGACAGAGGAATCAACAGCACAGAGACCCATGAGAAGGTTGCACAAGCCCTTGTCTCCAGGGTGTCACTCTGGTGGTGTCAAGGAAAACTTCCTCTTTTAATCGATACCACAGTGCAGCTGTGCTGCTTTCAACCACTCTTCACATCTGGGAGGGTTTCCAGTTAGAAAAGGGAAAGAAGGATGTGGTCCTCAGCTCATTTGGTCTTTTACGCAGAGTGGAGAAAGGGCAGGAACGTCATAAAGGAGACCATAGCAGACCTGTGTGGTGGAGGGAGAACTTTCTATGGCAGAAACTGAAAACTGTGGTCATAAGCTTGCCTTTATGTGCTCTTCTTGAAAACTCCAGTGTACTAAGGATGGAAATGTGGCTCAGAGTGACTGGGTACGGCCATGATCTTAGTTTGAACTACTGCACTGGCTGGCAGTGGTGCTGATGCCCAGCCCTGGTTATTTTATCAGGTATATGTGTTCCCAGGTGCAGTGTGGAAAAACTAGTGTATTTTTTTTTAAGGCTTTATGGCTGTTACTCTTGAGCTCTGCCAGTATTTCATTCTGTTCCAGCTGTCCTGTCTTATTTAAAGAAAAAAAGGCTCCTTTTGCATTGAGTTGTCATGGGTCTTCATGTTTGGGTTGAAGTTGTTGAATGATAGGCTTAGGTGAGTACCAAGTGCTTTACAGTGAATGTTCCAGCCTTGTAGGTTGTAGGTCTTCTCAGGTGATATGAGTCAACTGTATAATGACAGCTATCAGATAACATCTTCTGTCCCTGCTCAGAGCCAACAATCTTAGTCTACTGTGTTGGCAAAGTAGGTTTAGGTTGGATAGAAACCTGTCAAAAGCTCTGATCTGAATAAACAACTCTGCTTCCTCCTACTCTGATGGCTTTTAGGTTGTGCTTTTTGGCCACTTGCTCCATTTCTAAAATCTCCTCGTATTCATGGCACACAGTGTGGGTCTAATGGATCAAAAAGTGAACTTGGATATGAAGAAACAAAACCTGGTGTGGAACAGGTTAAACATCACTGTTGTTCTTACCAGTTTGTTAGAGATTTCTGGAGTGCTACAGCCCTCTCTCTTCTGCAAGTCCTAGCAAGTAGAATGGTTCAAGAGATGGGATGGATTTTCACATACCTTAGTGGAGTTCTGTGGCAGCTGGGTTTAGTTGCACTAGCAAAACATTCGGTGCTCACTCTTCCCCCAGAAAAACTGGCCAAACCCCTGCTTGAATGAGTTTCTGTGCCAGCTGTGTGCATGGCTACCCTTCTCCCTGTCCCTGTGCTGGGATTCAGCCTTAACTGTTTTTCTGCTCAAACTCAGCTGAGGCTTTCTAGAGGAGTTCTGTGTGCTCAGAGTTTCTCAGTCCAGACGTAGGATAAAGGCTGCTGGGGGCTGATAGATACTTTCTGATATGCTCAGATGCATTTCATGACACTTATGCATTACCTTTCTACTCAAGTGACAAAGATGGTTTAGTGTAAATAAGAAACAGTTTGTAGATTTCTCATTAGCAGTAAAATTGCCTTGAAAGCACCACTCCTAACAGTGCAGATGGTTCCTGGAAAGGTCTGACTTTGGTTTGAGGTTGAAAATCTTACCTTTGAAAGCAGGAGGGGGATTTGAATATGGGCAATTATTCTGGCAGGAGTGATGCTATAAAAGGGTAAGTCTGTGGCAATCAAAAAGGAATTCTGCAAATTCCTTTTCTGTGAGAGGGCTGCTCGATGGAATTGATCTGTTTAGTTGAAACTGTTCTTGTTTGAGAAAATTAGAAGGGCTTCGTTCCTGTCGTAACAGAATTGGGTCACTGTCTTTAACTGGGTCAGAGGAGTTTCCAGCATGGGAGGCCTCTTAGCATGTTTGATGAGGGTAAAGTATTGGAACAGCCCAGTCCTGTTAACTCTTGCTGCAAAGCTTTCTGCCTGTAGTAGTCATGAAGAGACTGCCTGCCCTCATAAATGCAAGGTACTGCCTGTTACAAATGTTTTCTGGTAACTTAACTGATGCTATTGATCTTTCCTGGCGCGCATCTGACCTGGGCTTGAGATGTGGAGGTCAAGCCTTTCCACCTTAGCCCTGTGTTTTGGCTTCTGCTGTGGCCAGAGTCTGTCCTGTATTTAATAGGAGGAGAGGGAAAATGCAGATAATGGCACTGTGGCTGGAGTGCCGTGGGCTGTTTCGGCTCACTTACCTATTTCAGTGAATCCTGCGTTAAAAATACTGTGTTACTGTAGCACTGTGGGAGGGTGGCTCCCACCCTCAGTTCACAGATCACAGTCTGGGAAGGCTTTGAGAGTTACAGAGTAAACCCCTTCTCATTAGGGAAAGAAAGAGAGTCTCCCCTGTTTGTCTGCTGTATGTGAAAAGAGGCAGTGTCTAAAAACCAAAACAAACCCCCCCCCCCAGCACAACAACTGGCCTCCTTCCATGAGCTAGCCCTGCTTCCAGCCTGTCCGCCACCGTACCAGGGGCACAGGCTGTTGTTGAGAGGCTGCTCTTGTACGTACAGAAAGCCTTGTGATTTGTGTTCAGAGCCCAGAGTCTCCTAGAGTTCAGCTCTGCTGGAACAAAATGTTCAAGACAATACTGTGGGATCCAGCTGGAGATTTAGCATTAATGCAGTGTCAGCCAGATGGAAATGAGGTGGAGAGGGTTGCAGAGGGGTGGGGGATGGGGAACCTCTTCTCCTTAGAGGGGAAAACCCACAATAGTAACTCTGAAATAGAGATTCACGTGTGTCTCTAGCGTTAAATGCTAGCTATGATAGGCATGTTCTCATTCAGCTCGGTGCCAGCAGGATGGCAGTTGTGCTTTGTGTGTGCCTGATACGGTAAATAGGGCAGAGACTGCTCTCAGTGAAAGCCTCTGTGACTCCACTGATTTGGGATGTGCAGTGACATAACTAGAGCATAATTTGCTCATTGCCTATGATTTCCAAAAGACCCTGGTGAGTTTGTGTGTAGATCTGAACATGCCTGGTACTGGCCTGCTTCTCAGGAAGCACTAAACACATACATGCTAGAATTAGCAATATTGGAAGGTGCAAGGAACTTTTTCACAGAATCCCAGTGTGGTGAGGGTTGGAAGTGACCTCTGGGGATTGTCTGGTCCAATTGCCCTGCTCCAGCAGGGTTGTCCAGGATCAAGTCTGGTTGTGTTTGGAATCTCTCCAGAGATTCCAGGACTAGCTTGATCCAGAGCTCTGCAACCTCACAGGATTTCTCCTTGTATTTAGGTGGAACTTCTGTGTTCTGGTTTGTGCCCATTGCCCCTCGTCCTGTCAGTGTGCACCACTGAAAAGAGTCTGTCCTCATCCTCTTGACCCTAGCCCTTTGGATACTGATAAGCACTGAGAAGATCCCCTGTTAGTCTTCTTTTCAAAGCTTCAGAATTGTTTCTAGATGCAACATGCAGCTGGTAAGCAGTGATAGCCCAAATTTGTCCCTTCTGGCACCTTTTATTTCTGCTGATGTGAATGGACATGCTAAGGGCAGAGCAAGGTCCATCAAGATTTTCAGCTTCTTTTTACAGGATTGCTTTGTTCTTTGAAGTGGCTGTGGTGGGGTAGGGCCTCATCTGTTTGGATAAGATGATAGTGAAATGCAGCTTTCAACTCCTATTTGTGTATGTCGATGCAGTTGAAGTTTCAGCTGTCTCTTTGCACTCGATGCCAGGATTCAATATGATGAAAGTAATTTCACATGAGTAGTTTCTTTGAAGAAAAATCTGTTGTGTTTCATCTCTTGCTTGCCATACAAGACTGGAAATTGTAAACTCCACTGAGCCTCTGGAAAATCTGTAGCCATGCGACCATGGAGCAGCAGGGAGTGTTCAGTTCGTGTTCTTTGGAGTTGAGGTATGGTGCTTCTGTCCAGGAGTGTTGAAAGAAAACAAAGGGGTGTGGGTGAATCTTCTTATCTTCTTGGAGAAGACAAGGTAACTTTCTTCTGTTCCATGTTTCTCAGCCATACAGCCTCTGCTGCTCTCCTGAGATAAAACAAAATATTCAGCAGCCTGCTCTTTTTTGTCTTGTTTTAAATGAGCCCAAATCCTAAGTATTCATCTAAGGATGTTTGAAGAAGGTTGGTGGGTGCCTGTTCTGTGGAGCCACAGAGGCTTTCTTCTTGTTTGTGTCTGGTTTTCTATTGGTTTCCCATCTGAGCAGAGCAAAAGCAGAACTACCTGGATGCAGAATCAGAGAGGCAGTTCTGCTTTCGCAGAAAGAGGATCTCTCCTCCCCCTCTTTTATTGGTGTATTTTGTCCTTTCTGAGAGGAGAGGGCAGCAGGTTCCAGTGAAATCTATTTGAAGAGATTGGAGAAACACTTCATGATCCATTCCAGTAAGCAGTCTTGCTAGAGCAGAAACTTTCAGAACATCTCTGGAAGTGCTGTGTTGTTGGAAACCATGTGTCAGGGCCCCTCTGAGTAACATCAAGTATTAATCTAATGTCCTGGAGCCTGGATGGCTGCAGCTGGGTGGGCAGTGGTACAGTGTTGCTTTCAGTCCTCTCTGTGAAGAACACTTGCTTCATGTAATAAAGGGAAAACTTTGAAAGGAAGAAGAATGAGGGCAGGAAGCAGTGTTATTCGACTTAGTGACCTTGTCTAGAAACAATTAGTAAGCAAAAGGAGATGTGTTCTGTCTTCTGGAATATTCATAGGTCATTTTCCAAGGAGCTGAAGACTTGCAGTGCCAGAGCTGGCCGCAGTCAGGTGCTGGATGCTGAACTGTTAATTAAATTACCCACAGCACAGGTCCCTGGCTAAAGCCTTTAAAAGTGTTTAGCACTCTTTCATCTGTGCCCTAGTACCTTCTGGGAGCAGCTTGCAATTAAAGTCAGGTACTGATGAAAACTGTTGAGGCTCTCAAACAGAGCAATACTAGCAATAGTAAAAAGCTAGCAAACTGTGATTTACTGGTGGCAGGTCAGTGCTGGGGAAGCCTGTGCCCCTTCTTTAAAAGTCCCTTTTAAAATTCTCCCAAACATGCAGTTCCCAGGCTCCTCTTCACTACTCATTTAGAGAATGAATGTCCCTCTTTTCTCCTCTTCTGTATGTTCCTGTGGTCTGTGTGATCCAAAGTTGCATTGCTGTGCTCCATTTTTCCACTGCCTGTGGCTTCTAGGCTTTTGTGTGGCTTCTTTAGAATTTCACAAGTACATCACAAGATGCTATTTTGAGTCCCTGCAGGATAAAGAGTGTTTAAGATCTTCAGAATGCCCTTTGCCACTTTCTGTTAAGACTGCAGAGGTACTCAGAGAATAAAATGAAGAAACCAAAACTCTGGGTGAATCTTGGTCCAGCCTGTTCACTTTTACACACATAGATGAGTTCAAAAGGTGTTGTTTTCTTTTTTGGGTTGTTTTTTTTCTTCCCTTCCTTTCCAGAGTTTATTTTGGTACTGATATACAGTTTTTCCAGTTAGAGCTCTTTTACTTTCTGGGTCAGGAATATTTGCTTAATCAGCCACAGAACCTAAGAGTATATCTCAGTCCTTCAGACAGCATTTCCTGAACTCTGTCCTGAGGCAGGGGAGCTGGGCCAAGGAGGAGTAAACACGCTGTGGGTAGTTTTTTTTCTACCTGGGGGCTTCTCAGTGACTCTGAGGGAGGGATCCTGCTGCTGTGCCTGAACGCTCAGTGGGTCTTACATACAGAAGAGGCTGTACTGCCCTTCTCTGTGAACTGCGTCCCTTCTTCCCTCTGTGGTGCCACTTCCTTGGAGTGGGGTGGCCAGTTGGTAAGTCACAGTGCTTTCCAAGGGCAGGCTCATTACATCAGTGTCCTGGGGTGATACCTGCATGCAGTCAGCTGAAAGGAACCTGTTGGCAAGAGCTTTCTCGTTCTGCTGTGCTGCATTCCTGCCGGCTCCCGCTCCTGCACGAGGCTTATGTAACCGTGTCTGAAGCAGGAGAGGGGTCACTTCAGGTGGCTCTTTTGATCTGGCAGTGTCTCCTCTCCTCTTCTAATGCTGTCTGGAAGGATTTGTTAGATTCCTTTTTGAGAGGAGAGCCCGGGCGTGCATGCACTCTCGCACACACACGGTGCTGCCACGCTGGGATTTAAGGGCAGATGGAAGGCAGGGCTGTGGCGGGAGGCGTGATGAGGAGTACAGTCCTTTCACACTGCTTTGCTTTTGCATTTAAAGAAACTTCTGTGTGCTCAGCATTCAGATTCGCTGCCCCAGTGACATCACACGCTGTCAGGACTGCAGTTACAGCAATACCACCAGCAGTGCTTTGCCTTTCCTGCTTGGTTTGCCCGAGACTATTAGAATCATTTACATATGTTAAACAGCCATTGTGTGACCCCGTGACAAAGAGTTTTATTTTATCTGCTCCTTCGAGGAGTAAACTGAGATAGAGAACGACCTGATGGCTCGTCTGTGGCCACACAAGAAGTTATCTGGTGGACCTGCAATTAGAACCCTAGAGTCCAGGCTCTGCTGTGTTCTGATGACTTGATAAGCTCTTCCTCCTGGCGTGCAGCCTAGGACCAGCAAGTCTTCAACTCCAGCGTGGTGTACTGACCTCCCTATTGTATCTCCAGACCTGAGAGTAAAAGCTGGGTGTCATGACTACCAGGCTGCTGTTCTAAGCAGCAAGCTGCAGTATGAGTGCCCAGAGGAAACGGTGTAGTCAATGAGGAGGTTGACCTGCCAGCTTCCATTGAACTAATGCAGCCCTAGATTAACTGAGTTTAGACTGGTAGCTGCCCTGTGACTTGATTCCCTCTGGAGACCCTGCTAGAACTGTGTGAATGGCTTTGATCAGTACTGCTCTAGATGCCTTCTCCCTTCCTTTTCAATGTTGGGTTTCCAGCTTTGGGATTTTCAGATGTATGCCCTGCACTGTGCAAAGATAGACCTACTGAAATATCCCAAGGAGAAGAGCCAAACACAGAGGTTCCCAAAAGAAGAAGAAAAAAAGAAAGAAGAAGAAAAAAAGAAGAAATCTGGATTCTTTCTGAACTTATTTTCCATCCACTCCTCTTGGACTTGCCTGTCAGGCAATTGCTAGGTGCTCTTTGAGTGCCTGAGAAATTATCAGATGTCATGAAAATAACCATGCTGATGGTATGGCATAGTCTGACCACCTGTGCTGGATGTGCTGGCTAACTTGAGTCTGCACAGTGGGGGAGTATCACTAAGGGCACGGATTAGGACAGCTATACAGCAGTCATCACTGGGACTAGGAGGGTGAGGAGGTGCTTAAAAAGCAGGTGAGAAAGGAGCTAATGCCAGGCTTAGGTCGAACAGCTTCTCCTTAAAAATCATTTCACTTTGGAGATCCTGATTAACCAGGATATAAAGGAAGCTTTGTGTCTCAGATCTGGTCTGTTGGGATGTAGGTTTTTCTCTTAATAGGCCACAAGCTTTTTTGTTACTTCTTTTCCTTAAAGGCTGTAGGCACAGGTCAAAAGTGAGGGTGAAATACCATGCATATGTGATTTCAGGTTACACATGAACAGTGTAAGAAATCTGCTCTGCAGCTCTTCTGTAGTTCCTTGCTATATAACTGAGCATGTGAAAGTCCAGCTGATGTCAGCTGGAGCTCCAAGTCAAATTTTGTGGGGTTTTTTATAGCTGATAGTGTTAATATAACTCCAGGAACACCTAGGCTGCAGTGAGGAAGGTTTAATCTTCACACCTGTATTATTTCATGTGCTCCCTTAGCCTTTGCATTGACTGACATGCAGCTATATCCAATAAACTGTTAACCAGACTGCAGAATTCTCAAGAAATGCAGAATTGCATGAACATCATGAACAAAAAACGATGGCTGGTTAGTGTGTATGTGGTGAGTTTCAGGCAGTGTGCAGCTCTGGGTTTGTGTGATCATTCCTCTCCCTCTGTGGCACGTTTGATGTCTTGCCTCTGAGCCTGCCTCACTTTTCCCAGTAAGTGCCTGACCTGTGTGCTGCTCTTGGGGATGATTTGCTTGTTTGTTTTTCTTCTGCCCATCTGAATGGATGGATAAGGACTTTGGCAATGTTGTTCTGTCTTTACAGGCAAGAGAGCAAATGTAATGTTCAGAGTTTTCCTTTCCCCAGCACTTCAGCAGATAGCTGGAACAAGGAGTTAGTCTGAGTGGAGCTTTTAGTCTGCAGCAGAAGAGATGTCCCTTAAAGAAAATCCATGTGCTGCCTTTGGCCTGGTGAGGTCTTGGAGAGCATTCCTGTTGTGCCTTGTGCACACAAAAATATTAAGCAGGATCCTTCTTGGTAACATGCTGCCTCTTTAAGGAAGTAGAAAACCCAGGAACCAACCTCAGTGTTGGAAAAGAGAGAGAAAAATTTGGATGCCTATCAAAATGCCCTGAGCTGCATTCAATGTGGAGTTTCTTATGAGCAGAAATTACAGAGGGGGGATTCAAACAGCACTAGGCTGGCAAATCTGAGGAGTCCTTCCCATACACAGTGTTTCTGCAGAATGGAAATGGTGTTTAGCTCTGCTTTTCTTCCCAAACTGCATTCCACATGGCTGTGGGAGGAGTTTCCCTCTGCCTTTGCATGGTAGGAGTGCTTTCTGCAGAAACATGCTTTGCAAACTAGCATTTATTTGAATGAAGGATGCTTATGGTATGTTACTTTGTAGAGAAGTTGCTGAAGGAGATACTTGATTATTTACCTGAACCACTTACTTACAGCAAGAATTGGCTGTAAATAAACTGAAACTTTACATAGGTTGCTTTACAGGAAGCCTTGAATTCCCATTCCTCTAGTTCAGCTGTGCAGTTTGACTGGCTGGTGTTCATTCTAGGCTGGATTGCTGCGTGGATGATCTGTCACTTTGCTAAAGAAAAGTTAGGGGTGGTGTGTAAATTCCCAGTTCTTTTTATTTGAAGTCTGTTTGTGTTCAGGCACCCCCACTATGAGAGATCCACATTCCACACAACCCTTTCTCAGAATGTTTCCCAGCACAGAGTTNAAAACCCCCCCCCCCCCCAGTGTTAACTTATTTCTAGGCAGAGTGCATGTTAAATTCAGTAAGTAACTTCCTGCATTTTTATAAGTGTTTAAAACAAAAATTATCAGACTCTTTGGCAGTGTTGGGAGGATTCATGTGGTCTGTGTTTAGTGTTGGGATGTCAGTTACATGCATACAGTAAATAAGAGAGATGGCTCAGCCCTTCTGCTGACCAGATGTTAGATGAAAAGAAAAACAAAACACAAAATCCTAAACCAAAAATGGCAGAAAAAAAGGTGCAAAGAATTTACTTTTCATCTCAAGGTTTTACAGTGAATAGCAGGAGGACTCAGTGTGGCCAAAATAAAAGTATCCTTTGTCACAGGAGTGAGTAAGGAGAACTCCATCCTGGGAGCAGAATTAGAAAGCTTTCAGTTTTTCTGGAAGAAAGGAAAGGGGAAGAGCCAGCAAAGATGAAGCTGAATTTCCCAAAGACCTCAAAGCTCATTTTTGAGGCAAAGAAACTTTCCCTTCTAGATCAAGGTGTACCTCTAAGAGAAGAGATTAGCAAACTGTGTTCATCCCCAAGTGGGACAGTTGGGAAGCTGTGTCCATGTTCTTTTGGTACTGGCCATTAGTGAATGTTGGACTGCACTGACCATTAACTGATTCTGTTCGGGACTCACTCCTGAGTTATTTACAGCTTTAATTCTCAAAGTATCAGACCTGCAGAAATGTGTTTGTAGTTGTCTAGTCTAACATACTGGCCACCTGTTTACTCTGGTTTGGTTTTGTTCTGTGAAGGACTCTCTCTTGTCTTGATGCCTGCTAACATTTGGAATTGTCATTTAGCAAGAGTAAGATCTGGATGACAAGAGAGAAGCAAGGAGTATTGCGAAGTCTTCTGGGACTGTGTCTCGTGTAGAAACTTATGTCAGAGCAGGATGAATCCAGACAGGGAAAGAAAACTGAAGTGATGATTGAACCTGAGCAAATCTGCACGTGAATAAGCTAGCCACAGGTACTCATTCTGCATGTGTGGCACTGGCTTCCTGCTAGCAGTGCTGAGGCTGTGCTGCTTGCTGTGTTCCACTCGTGCCCTGGATCACAGGGAACACCTAAGGGAGAAGAGGGAGCAATAAAATCCAACTGGAGTATCTGAGGGGTGAATCAATCTCCTAATTAAATCTAGGTGGTAAAAATTAACTTACCTTCTGAGCTCCTGTCTGCATTTCCTAGTAAAGTTCTTGAGAAGTTAAATGTGTGTCATTGAGAGAAGCATGGAGTTGAGGCTTTCTCTGGTTTTGAAAGGCAGAATTCTTTCCTTTTTCACTTTCTTTCTTTCTCCCCCTCCTCTGCCCATTAAAAAGGTGCTATTTGTGGTCATTAGGAGGCACCCAGAGCAATTAGGTCCAACTGACCTTCGTGATAGCTATTCAAGACAGAAGCTAAAGCAGGATTGTATTGTAAACAACAACAGAAAGGGGGTGACACTAAACTTTATGGCTTGTTGGTATGTCGAGGGGGAGATTAGAGGATGATGCAGTCAGCATCCCTGTAAATCTTATTTATCACTGATGTGGGGGAGGATACCATCTCTGAGGGGAATCCTAGGACAGCGAGGTTGTGAACTTTGGGGTGTTATCAGTTAAAATGGCAGAGGCAGTAATGGAAGAAGGAGGGAACAAAATAACAGAAAAAGGCCAAGTGAGTCAGCTCTGAGTGTGAACTGCTTGTGGGCCAGAGGTAAAAAACTTCTTAAGTGTGGTGTGTAAGAGTGACCATTCTGCACATCTATCTAACCCAGTATCCTGTCTCAGAAAGTGGACAGCAGTAAACACTGAAGGAAAGGGAGGAGACTGGGCTAAACATCCAGAGAGACTTTCCCCAGTGTATGCTCAGTTATGTGTGACACAAGGGCTTCCTGAGTTGGAAGTTACATCTTTGTGTGCTTAATAGCTTAAGGGACTTTCCTTCCTAGAGTTTGTCAGTACTCCATTTTATCAAAACTGTTGTCTGCAGTGAAGGGCCAGTGGAGTACTGAAAAATTCAAACTGTACAGAAACAGTCAGTGGCATTTGAATTTCCATAGCTCCTCATCAGCTGAGCTGTGATAAACAAATGGGTCTGCATAGTCCTAACCTGTTGTAAGTGGATTTGAAACAAGACATAATTGCTTGTATGTCCTCCTGGCATTTGCAGTGGGCTGCTGGTGTACCTGCCCACTTCAGTGAAGGTTAACTGGTGATAGGAGTTCCTTTGGTTTCGTAATCCTCTCTGTCCCTGTAGGAGGAACCTTTGGTGTCCATGCTTTTTTAGCACTAAAGATCAATGCGGCTGCATTAATTGAAAGAAGCTGTGTGGATCTACAGCAGCCCTTGAAGTAGAAGCAGCATATGACTCTGTTTAGGCAAGGAAGTGTCCAGAGGAACATGGTTAGGACATACCAATAACCAGATCTGTTGAAAGGGAGTCCTGGATGGATCTGCTGCCCCCCTAGCAGCAATTCCTACCTCTTTGGAAAGAGTCCATGAGATTTTTGGGGGTTTGGAGGGAGGTTTTCTATTGTCTTTGATGTCTTTTTGGGAGAGATGAAAATGATCTTTGTGGTTTATTCACAAGTTGAATGGTTATGGTGATGGGTTGCAGCAAAAGGGGGAAAAAGAAGGATTCAGGGAGAAGAATCTGGACAGTTATGGCAAAACAAGGTAGGAGAGTTGTATGCAGCTGAAGCAGAAGCAGAGTGTCTTCCCTCCCTGTCCTGGCCTCTGCAGTACTGCTTAGCCTTAGCACAGGCAGGTGTGGTTGGGAGTCTGGAGCCTGTCAGTGCGAGGAGACAGGGCAAGGGAAAGAAAAAGAAGAGCCCAGGGTATCTTCCACAACAGCTCCCTGGCTGGCCTTTCTGCTCTGGAATGAAGATGACTGTGTTCCGGTAGTAGACTGACGCCTAACTAGCAGTAGTTAGTCGTAGACTAATGGCTAGCTAATTAGTAGTAGACTAATAACTAACTAATGACTCTCCATACTGGAGCCATTCTGGAATAGGTGTTAGATTTTTTTGTGTGTCCCCAAGCTGGTGTCTTTCAGATTGTAGTTTTGCTTTCCCTGTGGTAATTGTGTTCACTCATTGAACAGCAAGCAAGAGAAATAGTTGCAAAATGGTCCCTAAGACAGAGTGTCTCTACCTCTTGTTTACATGGCAATATCGAAGTTTAAATCCACTTCTCAGAGCAAGGAGAAGCTCATCTTGTGTTTGCCTCTTGAACATATTATATCCTTTGGGTATAACATCAACGTTTTAGGAATAGCTAACCTGCTGCTGAGTCTGAACTGGGTGTGAATTCCTCACAGGGAATTGAAACCGCCATTGGCAGGGGTGGGAGCAGCTCCTTTAAGGTTTGAAGGTCTCTGCATCCTCCCGCGGTGGGATGGGCAGAAAAAGGTTCGGCCCCTTCCAGTTTTATGTGGGGTCAGGCAGTCACAGTGGATGGAAGAAGGTTCTCAGTGGAGTCCACCATCTGGCAATCATAAAACGAGTAATCAACATTTTTTTGAGGAGGATGGTGAGGAAACAAGCTGCAGACGATTGTCGTGAGATCAGGGCCCTGCACAGACACCTTTATGACTCTTCTCTCTGCTGGTTGGGTGTCTGTGCTACAGGTCAAAAGTTCAGGCTGTCCTCTCCCCCTTCTTTCTTCTTCCAAAGATGGGAATTAGGCTGGGGACTGGAATGCCGAGAGACTGTAAAATGGCTTGTCCTCACTAGCTCCTCCTACCCTTTTCTTTCCTTCTCGGTCTGTTGCTGCCTGTGTTGGGGTGGAGGCTGAGCAGCGCAGGCTCAGAGTGCTGGAGCTCCTAGAGAAGAGAGAAATTAAACACAGCTTGAACTTTGTCAAATGCTGTAGCTAGATGAAGCTGCCAGGCTGCCTCCCAAACAATGGGCTGGCAAGTTCAGCCCTTGGGTTACTTCTAATTGTGTTCACGGGGAAGGAAGAAAAAGTAGCTTATAAAAGGTTGTTATGCTGCTGTAGCAGACCTTGGAGGAAAACAAGAAGATGAGTGTTTCAGAGACTGCTATTTAGAGTAGCATGCAAGCTCTCTTTGGGAAGAGATGATGTGTTGTCAGTAGAGCTCTTCTGGGCAGTAGTATCCCAGAAGCAGATGACTTTAAAGGAGGAAAGCAAGTGATGATTCAGCAGATCTGATACTTGTTTGGATTACACCATAGGAAAGGAAAAGCTGGAATAACTATACAAGGTTTTCTGTTGACTTGCATGTTGTATATGATTACACACTCAGATGTAGCCACCCTCTCTTGAAGGGTGAAAATTCCAGTTTACCAGATGTGGCAGGAGTAACATCCAACAGATAGGCTTTGTGCATTAAATGAATGCCATAACCATTTGGCCTGATTCTCCTTCTCATAATGAAAATAAGGAGGATGAGTAACTGCATCAATGCATGCAGCTACATCCACTGCAGAATCAGTGGGCAGGCAGGATGAGGCTTAAACTATAACAACATCCAGAGACAAATGTCTGAAACCAGGAGCAAGTATAAAATACAAGGGAGGTTAAATAAATATGGACTTCTTAAGGTGATAGGTAACCTTTTCCTAAACAAGGAGATCCAATTAACTTCTTTTTCTGAATAATGAAGAGCATTTAAAACCAGCCATACCTGGTTAATGTGAATCATTCTGCAAACTGTTTCCCCCTCCCTGCACAACTGAGAACCTCTGGATTAACAAATATGCTGGAATGCAGAATGCACATCTGGTCTGCATTACTGTGGACCCAGCTGTAATCACATGGAGAAGGCTACCTTGGGTTTTATGGAGAAATGTTTGTGTTACACAAAACCCCTGTTGCCAAGCAATTTTTATTAAAATGGCCAGTTTATGCTCAATATAGTGTCCTGCTGAGGAGCTCAGAATACCATGAAAATCAGTGCACAGCTTCACTCCTATTGTTAAAAGTTCCAGGGGCTGAGAGTAACCAGCAGAGTAGGTGATGGGTTTTTGTCTGCACTCACATTTTTCTTTCTGGAATATCTAGTTCTTGCTGCCATCTCGACAGCCTTGCTGGTCATAGTCCTAGTGGCTTGCTAAGGAAGCTGGCATTATAAACCACCATTTTGCCTGAATGCTGCAGCAGATCTGAATGGCATGGTAATGAAAATATCACTACTTAGACTAAGCTAGGGCTCCTGGTGGACCTCTGGTCTAAAAGTGGGGAATTAGACCCAAATGTATGGTAGCCAAGGGGAGCGTGGCAGGGGTTAGCTTCGAGGGCTGGAGGGTTTCTAATGATGCATGGAAGATTAGAAATGCTTACTTTGAAATCCCAATTCTCAGGACATAATTTTAGAAGTTGCTTAGGATAATTCTCTTAGGGACTTAAAATGATTAAGATTTACCATGTGCTTTAAAGATGCTTCACATTGGAATACTCATCTGACCTGACTAGCAATGCTTTCCAATACTTGAGTCTAAAAGCATTACCAGAAGTTTGGGTCAGTGAAGTTTGGGTTAATAAATATGTTTAGCGTCTCACACAAGGTATGTCCATTGGGACATACTGGGGAGGTGGCTAGTAGTAGAAAGTGAGAAATAGACACTAGAAACCCTCTGGACTTCCTTTGTTACCATCTTGCAAGAGTTATAAGAGTTGGCACTCTGGGTAGATCAGGAGAGCTTCCGCAGCACGTTTTTCAAGAACTAAGACTCTCTTGGATTAAGGATGTTATTTTGTCTTTCTGACTAAAAGCATGATTCATACATTCTTAAGATCCAGTAAACTTGAGCAAGTGGCACCAAAAGTCATGAGAGAGAAAGGGGAAGAAGGATTGCTGATTTCTTGGCGTTGTCAGTCGACTGCCTACCGGAAAACCACAGACCCTACCTTAATCTGCATCGGTGTCCGGTCACAACATGCTTTGTTGGCCAAGTGGTGTTCTCCTGTCCAGCAGTTGTGCATGTCCTCATGCAAAGTACTTCTCTTAGTCAGCATGCCCAGTGGAGATCTAGGAGCTGTCGCAGGACGTGTGCCAGTTTATATCCTTCTCTGGCATAAATTTTCTCTCTAGTTTGTTTTGAAACACTCTTAAAGAGAAGAGCAAAGACTCTGATGGACAGAGAGGCTACAGGTAGTTGTTTTTCTTCAGTGCCACTTCTTTCATCTCACAATAGAGATGTGACAATCATTGAAGGCTTATGTCACTGTTGTGACTTGTGTGTGACTGTTTCCTTCAGTTCCAGTACGCAAAGCTTTGGCTTACCCTGGAAATCAGTTTGATCTCCAGCTGCTTTCTGCTTGCAGGTGTGCAGAGGTGGGGAGGCAGCACAGGGCATGCAGGATGGGGCTGTGCAGCTGGAAGCACTTGACTTGCATGCCGGTTGCTTGGCAAAGGTATCTGTGGTTGAACAACCCTGGAGCACGGCATGTAAAGTGTCTGGAGGGCAGTACTCGAGTGCTGTGCCCACACCTTGAGAAGCAGCAGCTTCCCCTTCTGCTCCTCAGCTGTGCCTTAGGGAGAGTGCCTGCTCTGCTGTCTGCGGCCACGCAGCAAGTCACAGGCCTGCTCTAAATATGGAAACACAGGCTGTGATACAGAGGCCATCTTCTTTCAGCACTGGTGACCTAAGAACTGGCCTCAGAGCGGCCTCTGGATAGCCATAAGGTGGTGAGCAGTTTGTGGGACTGGCTGCTAAGATGGTACACGTCTGGGACCCACGGTATGCTGTGTCCACATGGAAAATCGGTGTAATGTTGAACCTTATGGGCGAATTTGAAGTCATGCAGCTAAGTCAGTGCAGCTGTAGTTGGTATGTGTGCAAACAGGCCTGATACAAGCGGTCTTTTTGTTTAGATTTGTCAGTCAGGACCATCATAAAATGAAGTATAACCAACACAAAATGCGAGGCCGTTGCTGCTGACACTAGTTTAGTTTGAAACTTGTGCAGGTTTTCAAGTCTAGAAATGATGCTGCTGTTCCTTTCCTCATGCACAGTTTAATTGCTCTCCTTTAAAGAGGAAGCTTAAATCTCCAACTGAGTGTATGCCAGGCTCCTGACATGCATGACAATTGAACTGTGTCTTTTTCTGCCAGCTATTTAACAACACTATTGGCATAGAAAAATCCCTTCAAATGAATGAGTTGGCCTAGCTGAAAGTGATGTTATGTGCAAAGATAAAGATAAGGTAATATGAAGTTGCTTTGCTAGCATAAAACTGAATTGTGGCCTGATACTCTCATTACAGTGATAGTTTAAAAAAATAAATATATGTATTTATATATATCTAAAGAATTCCCCCTGCCCTGTAACAGTGGTTTGTACAGCTTATTAACTCCATACACATCCATGCAGTGAGCTGCTGCATTCCCTTTATTTATACTGAACTTGCTCATTATATTTAAATTTTCTTGTTGTTATTGCAGGAGCCCTGTTAGAGCTTTAGATGTCCCCACCTTTTTTGAACACATTTTCTTGGCACAAATTGGTGTGTTTTGTTGGTCTGTCACATCAAGCAATATCCTTGTCACTGCCAACTAATTGCTATCAATCAACTGCTGAGCATGAAAGGCTGGTCTGAACGTTGACTAAAGCATGGTAAAAAGCACAGGACACATGATTGCTTGTAAAATAGGAGGCTAAGAGGGTGGTTCTGTAGGAAACAGGCTGACACATCTACATCTTACATTTAGGAGCTGCCATGCAGGTGGGTAGATGAAGCAGGCGTGAGTGATTTATGTCAGGATTTAGTGCCTGTCTCTTGGGAGTGAGTGTGAAAGTGGTCAGGAAGAAACCCTTCTCCTTGATTGCTGCAGGGACCATCAGGGACCATCTGCTTGCTTACAAACTCTGCTGGTGTGGTTGTTACTGGTAGGAGGATAGTATAGGGCAGCAGAGGAATGCAGGTGATGCTTCACATAATATAGCTAAAGTAATCCACTGGCATCCTGCTTTGATAGAGGGCTAACTGACTTGGATCTGGAATTTTTCCTTCTTACTTCATTTGTTTGCAGGCTGTTCATGTTAGTGCATGGTGCCTGCCTCTTTGATTGTCTTGCCACCCAACTTGTCATTTAAATCCCATATCATTTATTAGGATGACAATAGTTTGTAGCCTGGTTGTCCAGGGCTGTTGTTTTTTTCTGCCTACCTCCTTCATTGAGTCAAACCCAGGACCTCTGAAAAGCCTGACAGGCACTAGACCTAAGGAGCTGCATCCACTGCAACTACTAGGTACCTTTCCTTCATGGAACTGCTGTGCCTGGTAACTTTGTGTAGATGCAAAGCTCAAAAGGTCATAGCTTGTGTGTGTGTGTGTTTATCACCATCCATTTCATTCTCAGGAGTCCCATTTCATGACCATCATCAGTCCTGGCCAGGGCATCAGGCAGGTCAGGGCTGTTATCTCTTTATGACTCTTGGATGTTTTCTTAGGAGTAGTCATCATTCCTTCTCTTTCTTACAAGCTGACTTTAAAGTGCTAGAAATAACACTGGCTATCCATGTTCAAAACAGTTTTATTCTTTAAGAGAAGCTAAGTGTTTAACTTAATTTTAAAACAAGACAGAAACACTTCAAAACCCAAAGCAATTGCAAGACTCCCAGCTGCCTAGAATAGCAGCCTAAGTGTAGGAGAAATAGGGGAGAAACAGCTAGGCATCAGTTTTGCCTCTTCCCAGCAACAGGAATCCTTCCTTTACCCAGTGAAGCACTTGTGTGCCACTGCTCACTGCTCCTATTACATTCATAAACCATTTCAAGGCCCCTCAGGATTTTTTTTTTTCCCCCCTTGAAAATGTGAAACTTAGTTCTGGGAAATGTGACTTGCTCTGAGAAGAGGCACAAAGAAAATACAGCTAAATTCTGGGGAGAAGGGGCAAGAATCACACTCCTTCCCCTCCTTGTGTTGCTCTGTCTCTGCTGGATGGTGGAGTAGGTAAGTAATGCATATTTTATGTCTTGTATTTCAGTTGTGATGTTAGCTTTGGAAGACTGCAGATAAATGTCTTGCTTTCTTACTGGAAGATGTGTTTTGTCCTTACTGTGACCTTCAAAAGGTGGAGCATATCTGCTGCTCTTTCAGAGGGAATTCCCTGTGGCTTGGGGACTTTTATTTTGGCACAGAAGCAGTTCAGTTCTCTCCCTCCCCATTTATTTAAAACAGCAAACAAACAGAATGGAACCAAAGGATATTGAAGTATTTGAACACCAAAGCTATGTGTTATTCCTCCTTGTTTAAGACATCTGTCTTACCAATCCTCTGCCTTGTAATCAACTGGCTTTCTAATTTCCTTATAAGCAGTATAATGGTTTCCTCTAGGGCTTTGCTGATAAGAGACAGTAACAGAGCATTTTTCTGTGAGAGGATGGCAGAGGTGCTGCTCTCTGTTGCAGGGTTTGTATGTATCTTTAGAGAAATGCCTAAGAGCACTGATTACTTAAGCCAGGTGGACTGTTTGAGCAGTGCATGTTCCCCAATTGCATGTTAGCTTTCATAATTCACTGGTGTCTTTTCTAATCCATCTCAGTCACCTTCTGAGGAAACCCCTGAAAAGTTACTAGGAGGAGACCTGGTCTTTAGCTGAGGGAGCCTGGATAAAACAGGTAGTGGGAAATAGCCTAGATACTGACCTGGATCTCAAATTTCATCTGCCACTTTAAAAACAGGCTGCTGGTTTGGAAAGGTGTGCTTTCCCTTCCAAATGAGAAAATGACCCCCAGAAAGAAACATTTGCTCATCAAGTTGTGAAACAAATGAAGGCTGTGACTGGGCAGAAGAATGAAGATGTGTTCAATGAAGATCAGGATCTCCACAGGAGAAGCTGAGGGATTGTGCTGCAGTTCCAGTTTTGATTTTTGCTTTCTCTTCTGGTACTTTTAGGGAAACCTCAGCTATTTTGATCAGAAAGGTTGGCTTTCTTTTACAGTAAAGCTGTGCTTTGCAGATGGCATTGAAAGAAAGGGCTTTGCTGAGACACTTTAAAAAGCAGTGTCCAGGAGGAGGGAGGCACACACCAGTTGTACAGTGTTTAGTGGTGTGGGATTGGGGCTTTTCGTTGTCACTGGTTTTCTTGAGGAACATGACTTCAGGTTGGCTGACTTTAGGCCCCAGGGACTTGTGATATGGCCTTTTCTGGGGTTCACCACTACCAGATGAAGCTATTTAAGTCTTGCTGTTGTTTGTAGGCTGACCTATCCTAGAACTTCCAAGCTGCTACCTGGGAGTGTTTTAGTGGAATGAGTTTCTGTCTTTGCTTAGCAGTTCACAATCAGAGTTCAGCATCTTGGCTGCTATTGAGCTTTTCCCCTTTTTGTCACAAAATGCTGAAAGTCAGGAAGTGAGTATTTGTTTTTGGTTGTCCAAATCAAACCCACCTCAAAAGGAGTCAGTTTCTGGTAAGCAATAAGCCCGTTTGTAGATATGTCAGAAATGTTCCACAAAATGTTACTCAGTCACTGCATGTATTTTTAGTCCTGGTTTATTTGTATTATGGTAGAAAGTGGAGGCACTAAAGATACAATAGATACTCCCACTCCTGAGAGGGTTGGCACTTAAACCCAAAGGAAACTTGATTTGATGCAGTAGATAGGTTTTCTTCTTCCACCTGGCTCCCCGGTATGCAGTGGTCTGTGTCCTAAAAACAAACAACAGATGATCAGGCCAGAGCAATTTCGCAACTGCAGAAAGCAGAGATGCCATTGTGAACACACTGCCATTGTGTCCCAGGAAATAATGATGTTGCATCATTCAGATCACATCAAATCTGCCTGTCACTGTTTGAATGTGGAATAGATCTGATTCCCAGCTGCACTTGCAGAGGAAATCTGCAAAAGGAAGGGTCACAGGGAGGTGTCCCTGTTGGCTGCAGAGCTAGCTACAAGATTAGTTGCTTGTTTGGTGCATCCAGTGACAAGTGCCTGGTTTGTATTTGTGTACAACTCAAAAGCAGAATGATTTGCATTAGATTGCTTCCCCACAGAAATGGACATGAGGACAATTGTTATGTTTCTGCCTTTAAAAATACGTTGCCAAAAACCTTCCAAACCTGGTTTTCCCTCAGACTGTTCTGTGGAAGCTTGTTTAGGGGTTAATGTCCCAGGCTTGGGTGAGTTGAAGTTGTAAGAACCCTTGGAATGTGTAAAGAGGGGAAGGATTCAGTAGATAAGGTTGAACTCTGAACTCAGGGCACAATCCAGTTTATAGTTAATCTCCACCAATAAAAGCAGCATCAGCTGTCTGCCTGAGTCAGGACACTGCTCCTCCCGTTCAGGTTCTTCAAATAAAGGAGGCTATTACACCTGAGAAGAGGTCACAGGAGCTGGTCTGCAGTATTCTTGACTTGTGAAGCACATAAAGCAGTAGTGTAGAAAAAAAGCCAAAGAGGTGAAGTGTTGATGTGAGGGTGCCCAGCCTGTTCAGTCTCTTCCAGGGGAGTTGTTTGTTTTCTTCAGTCAGACCGCTGCTCTGACACCATCCCCACTCTCTCCCTGCCCATTTCTATTCCTGTATATTTCAGCACTCAGTGTTGCAGCTGGATGAACAGTTCTGTTTAAAATGGCATCAGGAGAGTCAGGTAGCTTTTCTTTAAGTGAATGTTTGTGCTTAGTGTGGCAGGGGATTGCATTTTACTCTAGCCAGCAACAGTTTGTCAAAGGCAGCAAAATAGGCCTGTGAAGCAGCTAATCAATGGAAGGTGTCCACAGAGGCACTTCTCATCTCCTCAGGATCTCTCTGTGGCTGTATCCTGCAGCTATGGAAGGAGCAGTTTGGGAGCTACCTGCTTCTGTGCAAGCAGGGAAGAGAGACACTGATTGCTGCTCTGCTTTCATTCAGAAATATTTCAATTCAAATGATAAAAATCTGACTTGGACATGACTCCAAGCCCAGTATTTTATCAGAGGAGGCTTGTTATTTAGTTTGCACATCAACAACTCTCCTTTTTATGCTTGTTAGGGTTACCTCCTCCTAGCTTCTCCCCTTGGTGAACTTCTGAAGAAGTTGCCCACGTAGCAAAACAAGGGAATGTGTAGGTTTGTGGGAGCCTTTACTTTCTCGGCACCAAACTTTGATTCTTCCAACATATGAACAGGACTGATTGTGGGTCTTCAGTATTTGACATGAGGAAAACCTCTCTGAGAAGAGTCTAGAATGTAGAAAAAATGGTTTGTTATTGTAACAGAAGGAGGATGAGACTTGCTCTTGGGTCATGGCTTTTATCTGGAGTTATAGTGGTTGCAGAGTGAACCTGGAGGTACTGGAGATGTGGAATTACTAAGCTATTGGAGAACCTGCAGGGAAAAACCTGAAATGACATAGCCTCTAAACCCAGGCATTGCAGTCTTTTCCAAGAGTTGCTTGTGAATTTGGGTGGAACCTTGAAGACAGTAGTGACTGGGCAGCTGTTGAAAGTTAGATGTCTTTTGTCTTGATTTTAGGACTTGGTTTCAGTTAAACTTCACTCTTGTCCCTCTAGAAATGAGAGCATGTAAAAGCATCATTTGCTCTCAAAACTTTAAACCAATCCTCCAGGCAGACCAGACCAGACTGTTCCATGGTCATTCTACCTGAGCAACATCTGATTTCCTTACTAAAATCAGGAGGTTGCTAGGACACTGTAATTCGCATTTACTCAATACCTTTCCTTTTTACATCATTCCAGCTGATTCTCTAACCTAGGACCTCATTTACTTTCAGATGGTCAGAGTTTATTGTGATCTTAGGAACTGGGCATGGGCGTGAAGGTCACTGAGTGATGGACTCAGAATCCTTGCCTCTGTTAACCTGTCTGCAGAAATGGAGATAATGCTGCTTACAGGCTTATATGAAGCACTTGGAGGGTTATCTTTTTGATAGGCTGCTTCTTAGGAAGGCTGAAATGGCTTGAGTGCATGTGCCAAAACCAGACTGCACTGATCATGGGGAGAAAGGGATTTTAATGTAAATTCTCACTCTTGCTGTTAGTGCAAGCCAGAAGGGAAGGAGTACTGCAAAAAGCAAGTCTCAGAGGCTGTTTTTCTTTTAGGGCTCATGGAAAGGAGGAAGTGGCAGCAGTTCCTGTGAAAGAGGTGCAGCCCCTGTTCTCAATGAATAAGAAGACTGCATTCTGATTTAAACTAAGTTTCAAACCCTACTGCTACAGTCCTACAAGGCACAAAAAATACACTATTCCACCATCCCTTTTTGAACAGGGACTGCTCAGCATCCTGCTAATTTGAGCTAAGGTTCTTGCTGAGAAGATTCCTGAAGAAAGGATCAGACTGAAGTGGAGCCGAGGCCGGAAAAAAATACCCTTAGGGCTGTAAACTGTCCAGTACCTTTAAAGTGTATAGGGCACTGATGGCAAAGCTTTCCATTGTCAGATGAAAAACTTCCTGTTCAGAGATCATTATTAGTAGTCCCAGCTCCTTTTTAGTGCCAGACTTGGTGGTGATGTCAGGGGTTCACTATTCCTGATCTCTACAAATTCGGAGTTTCAGAGCAGACTCCTCTCTCAGCCTGGAGTCGGTGTTCATGGTTACTGTGTGATGGGGATGTGGATAAACTCTGCTTCACAAGTGGCTCTGCTTGCCCAGAGGCTGTTTGGCCCTGCCTTGCTTCCTGCTTTGCCATTAAGAGCTCTTGCAGACGGTCAGGGTTAGAAAGGGGTAGCAGTTGAGGTAAGGGAGTGTCTGCTTGGTTGCATAGAAACCTGGCCCTTATCACCTGCCACTGCTTCTTTGAAAGGTTGCTCAAGGTTTAAAGTTCTGGGTTTGAGTAATCAGCCCAGCATAAGACCTTACAAAGGGAAACAATGGCTGAATACAGCGCTATAAATGCTGTCACTAAGGAAGTGACTTGGTCTCTGAGTTTACAACCTTCCCAGGACAATCCAAAATGCAGTGCTTAGATTCTGACTTTGAAAAACAAAGTGTCCTCTTGGATATATTTTCCAGCCCAGTTTCTGTCTCCTCCTCCCCCCCCAAGTAGCCACCATTTTCTTCCTATGCTTGTTCTCTAGGTTTTGGGGTTTTTTGTCATTATATCATGTTTCTCACTGGAGATGCTTATTTTTTTCCTTAAAAAAGAGGCAAAGCAGCCTCTAGTCAGAGGAATGTGCAAGCAGAGTACATTTAAGAGCCACATTCTGTGCTGCCATGGCAACCAGAGTTTTAAAAATGATACTGTCGGGTGTTCCAAAATGATGCAACCTATAATGAACATCAGGAAGAACTAAGGAAAGGAGTTTGTGCCCAAGAGAAGAAACCAGGAGGGCACCATTTCTTTATTGATTGCTCCCCCACAAGAGATATTCACTGTTGGTTGGTGGTTTTGTTCTTTTTTTGTTGTGGTGGTTATACTCTGCCAGTGGTCAGTGGCAGGTTGGTTAAAGACCTTAACATTTTGTCCCTGAGTGGTTTTATAAGGTGGCCTGCTGGTGATATTGCTGAATCTATCAATTTATTTACTTACTGTAATAACTGCAGTGCTGGGATGCAGCTCTGCTAGGTAATGAGGTCTTGACCCAAGGGCCTGCTGCTGGCCTTCTTCCACAGCCTTCCAGTCAGCACAGGTTTGGATAGCAAGGTATTCCTGTCACAGCAGACAAGAAGGCCATGCATTTAGTATTATCCCTTTTTATGCTTCATTTCCATCTTTCATTATACTACCAGTAATGGAGGGAGAGCAGTAAAAAATGAAGTCCCAGGGGTAGCATGATGGTGCATGGAGGAGTCAAGAGGGCTTCAGAATGGCAAAGGTCACAGGGTTAAGACCCTTTACAGGGAAGAACAGAAGCAGTCTGAACTTGTTAATGAAATGGCTGGGATTTTTAATCTTGGGTAGGGAAAGTGAGGAGACTTGGGAGAGAATAGCAGCCCAAGCTTTCTGTGGAGCTTAATTGTGAATATTGCTGCTAATCCAATGAACTGGATACCTTCTCCTACCTCATTCCTCCCCCCCCCTTCAGAAATCAACTTTTTTCCAGATAAACTGTTTAGTCTGTTTAGGAGAATATGATTGAATCCTGCTGTTTCCTGGGCACCAGAGGAGAAACTGTATCTGCTAATTAGATTACTAAAATCCAAATAGCCATGAAACTTCCAAACAGGATTGCTTACTCTGGGGAAGATTAGTACATTTCCAGTTGGAGGACAGACGTTTCTTTAATGGACAGTGGAAGGTTCTGCTCTTTTGCTGGTTCCTCAGGTCTTCATTACCAGCCAAACAAAGTTTATCTTAAACATAGATTGGTGGGTGAAGGTAGAGCAAAAAGGTGACGTTAGCCCTGGTTTCCAGTTCCTGAAAAGCTGTTGGCTTTGTCTGTCCTTTGCTGTGTTCTACTTTTGTGCTCTAGCAGCTCAAAGCTAGAGGAGCCTTGAGAAGCAGAGTCTGTATTTTCTCAACGTTGTTTAACAATGTATCTTAAACAACAATGATAATAATAAGAAAAAAAGCCCAGCCAGGGCTGAATAGTACAAGGACAGCTCACTCCCATATGTTACAGAATTAGTGAGATTACACATCCCAGCAGGGTAATTGCCACCCACAGCTGTACCTCCACACCCCCACGTTCCCTTCCCCCTCCTCCACCATCCCCACCCGGAAAGTCAGAAACATCTTTGTGGTAAGGTGGAGTTTCTTGTTCTTAACTGTTGGAGGTGAATCTGTAAAAGAACACTGAGTTCATGCCCCAACCACTTCCCAAGAGTCTGGTATTGTAAGAATCTGATTTCTCTTCTGCTGACGAGGCAGACTGAAAGTGTATTTTACGGGCACACCCTTTCAGGTTTCTCTATCTCCTTGCTTGCATTAATTTTTAATCACTTCCTCCAGTTGACATGCAACAACGCCTCTGAGGACTGGCTGAATTTATTCTCAGGCAAGCAAGCACTGCTCAGCCTTTATCAAACAATCTAAGGTGACATGACCTTAAAAACTTCAGAAAATGGATTCTAATTTCAGCTGGGCTGGTATGTGCTGGCTGCAGGGGAGCAATCCGAGCCTCGCTCAGATCGGAATCTGGCCACAGAAGAAGCCCTTTGCATTGGAGAGCACATTCAGGCTTCAGGGTTTTTTGGCCTATCATCGTGTCTGTTAGCAGAGGACTCCTTGTGCAATTATGGAATTAGGGAATTGGTGCCCAGTTTGCAGGCAAGAGAGAAGGTCCTGCTGGCCCATTAACCCTGTTGTTTTGAAGTTGTATTTCAGCAAGCAAAGTGAATGCTTAGGTGGATGTCTGCACATGGATATGTATGCAGAAGGTTTCTATATGAAAGAGTCTGTAGGTGATTAAGGATGCCATTTCGTTTCTTGGGTGATTAGAACATGTAACTAGAAAACCAACGTGGGGGGGAAGGGAGATTTATCATCTGTTGAGTGTGAGTAACCTTTCCGTGTATCCATGGTGTTTGGAAAAGTAGCAAGCACTAGGTTTTAATATTCTGTTCCCAGGTGGTGGCTGTTTTTAGTGCTAGGAGCTTGCTGCATTCTAACAGCCCTTGCTGCAGGTTCGTGGGCTGAGAATCAGGTCAGAAACCTGGAGGAAGCTCAAGGTAATGTTCCGGGTGGAGCATGGACACCTGCACTTGCATACACAGAAATACAGAAAGCAGCAAGCTTCTACCATGCAGATGCTTCTTTAAACCGCTGGTAGGGGGTTGCCTGTCCTGGAGGCAGGAGAGGAAGTCATGCGGTGCTGCTGAATGGATTTGCCTTGGCCGTAGTCCCGGCCGGGGAAATGGTGTGACAATTTTAGGGCAGAGGTTCCCCTTGGGTGACATTGGACTGTATTTCAGATACATTCTGTGTGTTCCTCGGCCTGCCTGCCTTACTCCTCTGCCTCGAGACAAACAAGGCTTCAGAGAATTACTGATCTTTGCGCTGGGGATGACCCTGCTTGTCTCGGGCTGACAAAGGAGCGGCTGATGTCTGCAGGCTGGTCAGTGGATGCTGTCAGCACCGGGCCCGGCTGGCAGAGCTCGCTCAGCTTCCCAGAGTTCTCCCCCTGCCGCCGCCGATCGACCCGAGGCGTCGGCAGGTAACGCGCACGCAGCAGCTCCCGTGCCCCCTGCCCGCTGCAGGCCGTGCCGCATGCAGCGTGCGGCTAGCCCGCTGCGTCCTGCCGGAAAGCCGCAGATGGATGCGGCCAGGCCATGGGGGAACACAGGCTCTTTCCCCGGGGCCTCCCTGCTGCGGCTTGGCGGATGCCTGCGGAATGCGTCAGGGCTGGGGCGGCGGCGGCGGGCAGACGGGGCGGGAGCGCGCAGGGCGGAACAGCCGCAGTCTGGGCTCCCAGCCTCCTGGCTAGACTGGAGAAACTTCTAATTGAGTTCCTGAGCCTCCCCTCCCCTCCCTGCAGCTCGGCTGAAAAACACCCTGGCTCCCAGCCATGCCCTTTCGCAGTGACCTTGCCTGCAAATAGAGCGCAGGAATTTTTACAGGCGCTGTGCACTTGGAAAAAGGGCTGGGGAGGGGGTGTCGGGAGGGGGCACGCTGCTCCCCTTGCTGTCAAACCCACATCTCACTGCTTCCCGTGTCAACCTCACCCAGCCCAGGAATTACACAGTTCATTTCATTGTGCTTGCTCTTTTCGGCAGTGCTGTAGATGAATTTCTCTCGTCTGATGGTGTGACAAATTATCAGTCTGTAAAGATTAATATAACTGATAGGCTTCAAAGATCTCATTCAAGGTAGTGGCAGGATGATACACTATATGCTTAGGTTCCTTGTGTGTATAATTCTTTGGCATATATGTAAAAAATAAGAAAGAGGGAAAGCGAGTGTGTATGTGTGTGTAAAAATGTTCATACATCCAGTTATGCATGAACACAGTGTAAAATGACACTGGTAATGGCTGTCTACTTAGTATATATACATAAAAAGCAGCAGCAGCCACTGGCTAAAAATAACCCCAAATTGTTCTCTCAGATTACATCAATTAAGCTTAGAACATTTGATGTAAAAGCTCTGCTGTTAAATTCTGTTTAAGAATTGGGTTCTTCTGGGACGCTGTGGTTCAGACTATAGGAATCGCTTTGCTAGGGACACAGGAGCCACACAGGGTTTTGTCTCTGAGCAGCTGTGTGACGATGAACAAAGCTGCCTTGACTCCTCCACCTTTTAGCAGCAATATTAAGTCAAATGATAAGCTTTTCTGGGAGGAACGGCTGACAGATGTCAGCATAGGCGTCCCCTGATCCTGGGGCCTCTGGAGGTGCTGCTGCAGCGCTATTCCCACTCATGCATTTTTACCTAGATTTTTGAAACAAATACAGAAATATTCTTGCTGCTTCTCTTTTGGTGTCATAGATACATTCTTGCTGTAGTTGCATTGTGCAGTCTCTTGGATTTGGAGGTGTTCAGCACTTTGCAGGATCATGCTTTTCACACGTTGCCGCCTTGCTCTCAGTCACTGGATCAGCTGGTGTGACATGTCAGTTGTGTCACACTCTTCAGACATACATTAGAACTTCATGATACAAAAGGGAAAATTGATTATCTAGAAGTGGCTTCAATTAAAACTTGTTTTTCTTGTCTGCTCTCCTGTGTGTCTATCTGTGGAAGCCCACTCCCTGTAGTCAGCAAGCTGCTTCTCACTGTGCTCAAAAGTTCAGCTGTTGCAATCAAAGGTAATTTTGTTTGTGTAAGATACTCATCTCCAAAGGAAGGGCCAAGAGTAGGGGTGAAAGAGAGGACAGTAGGCAGATGACTTAAGTGTTTCTATTAGGCCTTTCTGACAACCCCAATAATTCTTTAATGGCTTCCTAATAAAGCGTAACATCGTTATGTCTGAGAGGTTTTTTGGACTGCTTTTCTGCTCCTTCACTGAGGGGTATGAGAAAGCAGAAGTCAAAATGAGAAGCCCTCTGCGTGTTTCTGTAC
The DNA here is from genome assembly GCA_013399015.1 of Galbula dea. Taxonomy (NCBI): domain Eukaryota; kingdom Metazoa; phylum Chordata; class Aves; order Piciformes; family Galbulidae; genus Galbula; species Galbula dea. The sequence goes on along the minus strand of VWZX01009007.1, from coordinate 1,892,481 downwards.
ACTGGGTTGATTTGATGCTACAACAGTGTCTGAGTTCTGTCTTTTACCCAGAAAGGGAGTAATGGACTAAATGTCATCACACGTAAATGCAGCTGTAAGATTCATCAGTACATCTAATGCTCCTGACATCTTTTATCGAAGCAACCCAGAGTATCTCCAGAGGGTTTTGGTACCTGAGGGATCAAAAAAGAAGGGATTCTTCTGTTGCAAGATAGAATTTGCTTAGTGTGACTTTCTCTGAGACATATGGTGCAGCAGCACCTGTTTTGTAAGTATGATCTCAGTGCAGAGAGAGCAGATCCTCGAGAATAGAGGAAATTTCATATCTTCTTCCCATAATTCCACCTGGCTGCCACCTGCTCCCACATTTAATTGGCCCTAGTCCCTTGGCTCCCCACACCGACCGCAGGGGAAGCAGGAGGAAGCAGAGACAGACAGTGAGTATGCAGAAGTCTTGTGGGGAAACAAAAGGGACTTCGAAAGAGCAGTTCTGATAGAAGCCAGGCTGGTTCACGTCAGACTTTTTAGCCTCAAAGGGGCTGTGTCTGGCCAAGTCTCATGACCTGTCGCTGCCTGTGGAGACACAGGGCAGCTTCTTGTCCACCTGGGCCCAGTAATCTCAGTAACTGGGTGTAAAATGCATGGCAGTTCACACTTGAAGGATCCACTGCCATTTGATACTGGACTAGTGGTTGGGAAGTTTCCATCCTTCTAGTTTTGAGGCACAAAATAATGGTGATAACAGCTGGGAGTATCCAAGTGAAGTTGGCAGTAATATCTACACAGCCAGGGATAAACATCCTGACAAAACTGAAGTGTTTATTTGCGTGTGGATGTCACTGCTCGGTAAATTCTAACACATCTGGTTATCACCACTGAGATTTGCCAATAAAAAGGAGGGTGTTTTGCCTCAGTTTTCCCAGAACAAAGTGAGCATGGCTGCTCATGTAAAGAAAGTTGGAGAAGCTGATATGTAACAGATTTCATTCCTCCTTGCCTGTGTTCACCCCCAGCTCTACTGCGTCCAAGCACCTTTTTTCATTTGCTTAGTACGACCACGAATATTTAACCACGGTTTCTTGCCTTAGTCTAACCACACTGGTAGCCATGGTGAAGACTAGCAACTTCAGAAGCAAAAGGCTGTAGTAATAGAATGAACCTGTGTGGCTCTGCTTTGTGAGCTGAGCACTTGTTTGAAACTCACCACACTCATGTTGGAGTGAGTTACAGATAGCTTCATTACTCAAGTGACTTTATAGATTGTGGAATGACAGACTCTGAAACGAGTTCAAAAATGAAGTTGTTAGTCATAATTTGAAAGCTTTATGTATTGCAGACAGATCAGTGTTTTGTAATGGCAGGTCAATATTACCCTGTTTCTCCTCTGGGAAAACTGAGGCAGAGAGGGCAACAGCTCAAGGTCATTCACTGAATTGACATACAGGGAAAACACTCCTAGTGCAGTGTGTGTAGAAGAATCTCTTCCAGCAGTTTAGTCCTTGCAGATGATTTCTTTCTCTTTTACACATGTACACTGGACAGCAAGCTGGAGTTAAAGGCTCAGAACACGTGAAAAAAGGACTTCCCATGCAGATGAGCCCCAACTTACAGGCATAGCTGGTATGACTCACATTAGTTCTTGGTAAAGTGAAGATTCACATCACCATTGTACTGTAAAGTGAGCAAGCTTTCCAGTTCTGAGCGAGACCTACACTTCTTTACTGTCCCACAGCAGCTTTCTGAAGTGCTGTCCATCCATTTCTGCCACTGAAAATATGCAAGTCTAAACTATTCTGAGTTCTTGAAGGCCAGAACTTCACTGACAGATGTTATGAGATGCTTCTCAGGTGGCTCAGAGGAGCCTTTTTCCATTGTAATATTTTTATTTTGCTGTGCAACGGAGCTCTAGATTTCATTTCAGCACCTGGTTGGTGATTAGTGGATGGACATCTCTCTCTCAGTGTGCAGGAAAAGGGAGGAGAAAGCTATCGGGAGGAAAAAAAGGTTGCATACGTGGTTTTGGCATGACTGAGGCTGTCTGCAAGGAGTTGCTTGGTAGTACTGCCTGCTGTGGCCACAGGACACCCCCAAACAGTGTGGTGTTGCTCTTGCTGATTTGCAGCATGGGAGGCTTTGCATTTTCTCTAGTGCATGCCTACACGAGATCTCAGAAAAATGCAGCAAGTAGAACTCACTGAGCTTTCCTATAGCTTGTACCACTTACACAGAGGAGTATGTGCGCTGTTCTTCAGGTACCAGAGTCTGGGATGCTCTTGGATTTAGTGCAGGAAGAAGGGAGCCAAGATATAACCCTTGTTTAGCTCTCCCTTAATAATCTGTCTTGTAGCTTTTGCCTCTCCCTTCTCAGTTCTGAATTTATTTTAAAAGAGAAGATTAGGAGATTTATTCAGAAGGTGATGGATGTGAGGGCTCAGATGTCTGTGTGTGTGGAGAAGTGGACATCCACAAGCAGCATCCTCAGTAGTCGTGCTAAGGTAAGCTGCCTTTCTCAATTAGAACTCGAGAGCAGCCTCAGGGCTGCTCTGTCTTACTGTTTCTGGGTCTGGACTTAGATCTTTGAAGAATTCAGACACAAACAGTGCAGTGTCACACCTGTGAATGGGCTGGAGCAGAAACCATTTGGATCAGATCTGTTCTTACAGGGCCTTTTTGTTTACTTAGAGGCTTCTTTATGCTGCTGTAAAGAGGATTTAATGCAGTTTAGAACACACTGTGCAGTCTGTCACCAGCTTCCAAGCACACAAATGGGAAAATTAACAGCTGTTGTCAAGTGTGACTGATTTCCTGAGGACCACCTCTCTCCCACTCTAGTGGAACACAGAGGTGATAGCAAAATGCAGTAGCAGAGCAGAACGGCAGGAGCTGACCCTCTAGATCATCTCGAAGTCAAACAGCATTAAACAGTTCCTGACGCTGCCTGCCAAGCGCATATTATCATTGCCTCTCTGCCTAGCGTAGCCATTGACAGATAAGAGAAGGTTAGTGCCCTCAGAGGAGGGGGATGGTGTTTACAGAGGTGTCAGGACCAATTTAGCAAGTCAATAAAGTGTCTGTTTCTTTGCCTTTTTTTGATATTGAAGGGAGAGTCCTGCTCCAGGTAGAACATCTCGTGCTCTGAGCAGAGGCAGGCAGCAGTGTGTCTGAGTGCTGTAGGTGTCCTCTGCACAGTGCTGGTATCGTGTGCCTCTTGCTGGTCCCCAGACACGCTTCTCAGATGGGTTCCGTGAGGTATCAGAGTGTAGCAAGGAGTCTAGTGGAAGCTGGGACTAAGGAGATGTAAAGTCAGTTCTTTTGCCAGGTAAGTCCTCTGTAAGCATGTTAATCCAGATGTGTAGAAAGGACTCTGTCTTCTCTTCTTTGGATTTGAAACTCTTTGGGATAGGAGTTGCTTGTGTGTGCATCTCTCTGTAGCACTGTGCTCCTCTTTGAGCCATGTAAAAATGTTAGTGGTGTTCATAGCAGAAGAATGGGATCCATTGGAAGTTTTTAGAGAGAGTGAGGTCTTGTCAGTGGACTGAGAATTCTTCCCCTCTGCCAAGAAGGAAACAAGGGTATAGATAGCCTAGTACTGTTATTTGATTGCTGAACAAAGAAGGAAGTAATTAGGCCACACCCTTTATGTGTTCCCTTCCCCTGTATATATTCCTTTCCCCTGAACGGATGTGGATTTCGGACTGAGACTTAGAGAAGCTGAAAGGTAGAGGTGTGCTTGTTACCTAGTAAGAAAAACAGGCTAAATGGTCCAGAGTCCATGCAAGCTGTTGGGAACCAACCTCATCTGGGTTTGCTGCCAGCTGAAACAAGAAGTTATGTACGATTCTGGTTTTCTCCTTTCCATATTTCTTTTTTCCATTAGCTTTAGAGTCAGTTAATGTTTATACAGACTGAGTCACCCACCCCTACCCAGCCACCAAAGAATGCATTTAATTCACAGCTCGAGCAGCAAACTGAATGTTTAAATTGACTCAACCTTTGAGGAGGCTTTGATCCACTCTGGAGAAGAGTGACTAAGTGAAACCAGGGGAAGTCAGCTTGCAGTACCCCAGCTTTGGGCTTTTGCTGTAGGATCGTTTTCACAAAGAAGGCTGGATGTTACAAGCAATTTGGGAGTGGCATCATGAATTCTGGAGCTGGGACAATGGCTGCTTTCTGCAGTGCACTACAGTGCAAAATGAAAATGACTGGGTAGCAGCCAGTGTCACATTTGGGCTTCTTCAGAGTGCTTTTAGAAGTGCCAGCCCCTTTGAGCACTTGGATTTGGGTACCTTAGAGGGATCTGATTTTCACAAAGTGCTGAATACAGACATTCTGAAAAACAGGACACTGGAAACTTGTCAGATGAAAAAAACCTCTGGTTGTTGCCTCTCTCAGAACATATACTCTCTGGTCAGTTTGTCAGATGTCAAACCAGTCCTGTTAACAGAGTCGATCAAAGGTGGTCAAAGACCTTAGCATTACAGCAGCCCTTTTTCTCTGTTGTTCCCCCAGCTCCCCACTGCATTATTTGATAAGACTTCTGGAGCACTGAAGGATTTCAATGCAGCTGAATTTGAGGTGTAAATAACCAAGCTGTGTGTGGCTGGTTGTGGGAAGTATCCTTGATCTCTCCTCCAGGGACTCTCAGGATCTGGGAAGTCTCCTTTCCAGGCTGCAGTGCCATGCTCACGTCTCTGACCACTACTCCATACTGAAGCAAGTGCTTCAGCAACTTGGTTTCAGAGCCTTGGAGAAAGGGGGGAAATTGTCTCTTTTGAGTCGTGCAATTCCTGTTGTACATTGTCTGGTGAGCAGCCAGAAATCCCTGCACACTGCCTCTCTTTTCTCCTTCTTATGCACACTCTGTCTCTCTAGCTTTTCCCTTGTCTTTTGTGCCAAGAATGTGGTGGGGGAAGGGGGAACCGCACAGGAAATGCCTCTTCTTTTCTCTAACGACATTTCCAGCTGCATTTGGATGGGAGAATTCGAGGAGGGGGAAAGCATCAAATCAGTGGAAAGTTGTTCAGCTGCCAAGTCAAACTGGTACATTTTAGCTCTGGAGACAGTAGAGCCTTTTCTCCTGAATTTTGGCCCATTTGTAAAGTTCCGTTTTTGGAAAAGCAGGGGGAAAAGAAGTTAGTGACATCAGCGCTCCTGGCCTTTATTTATCTGCTTAATTGTTTTTCAGCAAAAGTAAAGCTAAATTGTAGTTGTGCTTTAAAGGTTGGAAGTGTTGAGGAGAGCTTAAGAAGGGTGATGCCTTTTTTCTTTCCCAGCAAGGAGTGTCTGCCTGCCTGTCCATCGTTCATTTATCCATCCATCCACCCACCCACCCATGTGCAGTGCCAGAACCTCCTGCTTCCTGCCTTGCAGCCTTCTTCTCGGTGCTAGGACTTAGTAACTTGCCTGTCACACCTGGGGTGTGTGTTAAAGCCATCCCTTACAGTGCAGCACCAGCCCTTCTGCAGGTAACTGTGGGTTGATCGGTCCAGGGGTAGCCTGGCAATTTATGAGGTGCCAAGGAAGCAGAGAGGTGAGTTGCAGAGTAAAGGAGTGGGAGAGATGTAGATAGGACAGGAGGTGAAGGGTGTTCTAAGCAGATAGCATGACTTGTTTTCTTCATCTCAGTCCAACAAGGAGGAGGAGTTCTCCCCAGATTGTCTTAAGTGTTGCAGGAGGAGATGGGCTTTGCCTGTGGCATGCTAAATGTGGGGTTTCTCTCTCTGCTTGGGTCGATGCCCAGCATCCTGAGATCTTGTGCTTAGTTCATGTCCAAATAGTCTTCATTTTGTAGCTTGTGAGACTGAAACTTGTGGTGGAGCTAACAGAAGTGGCAAGCAAGCACCAGAACCTTTCTAATGGTGAATGTGAACAGTTCAAGTGCTGTGTATTTTGCAAATGTTTGCCATATAAACTGTGTTGCTCTGAGTAAGGTGCAGTGAGACATCAAACCTCTGCAGCAGCTTTACCTTGTGAAAAAAGATTCTTAAAGGAGAAGGAAAGAAAGGGAGTGGGGGGGCAGAAAAGCTTGTTATTAGCAGCCTGGTTGTCTGCATTTAGAAAACCTATTAAAAATGCATCACGCTGAGGAGACAGTCTGCACAGTGTGTAAAAAAGATGGGTTGCAATAATCCTGTCTGGGTGTTCTGAACCACAGCCTCAGATAAAATACATGGGATGGAGAAGGGGGGTTGGGAATGAAATTCTGGGAAAAAGTTGTTTATTGCTGGTGTGGTTGCATTCTGGCCTCAGACCAAATGCATGACTCTGGGAGGGTCAGAGGGGAACTGTAGCAGGCAAGAGGGAGAATGGGAGCAGGGTGATGAGGGTGCAGGAAGAGATCTCTTGTTGTGAGGCTGAGATGATATACTAGTGAAGCTGGAGAATGAGAGCTGGAGTTCAGCTCAGCTGGATTGATCCTAATCTCTCTGGAGCTAGGGTAAATCAGAGAGGACTTTCTGGAAGTCACATGGCAGTACCTTGATGGGAATCTCCAGTGTGACTTAACAGAAACACAGGAGTTCTTTGATTCTTCTTCTCTGTGCATTTGTCAAGGTTAAAAGGAGTGCACAGAGGTACTAGAGCATCCTGAGAAAGTGCATGGGGAGGATGGAGAGTGCAGGCTTTGAATTCTCTGCATGTTAGCCTGTGTCTCTCTGCTCTACACACTGCATCATGGTTAATGTCCTGGCACAAAGATTCAGGTCACCATCAACAGGGAAGCTGAATTGGTCACCGGCATGATCATCTTCATCATGCAGGTGAGCCTTCTAAGAGCCATCAGAAACAGGTGTCATGTTTTCAGTGTGTGCTGCAGGCCTGGCTAAGGGACCAGCATAGTGTGCAGCATCTCCCAGAATCCAGCTGTTAGTCCCAGGGCTTCCCCCCCTGCCCCAAATCTGCAGTTGCTGCATTTACCACATAACCATATTCTTTCTCTGACAGCATGGAAGAGCAGATGGGGTCTAGTATAATGCCAGCATCTCTGGTGGGGCTCTGCAGCCTTCTGTCTCTCTGCTCTTAAGAGAGGAGGGAGGGGAACGTTCTCCTTTCCAGGGTTGAATTTGTGCCCTGAGGGACCCCACAAAAGCAGGAGTCCCTACAGTTGTCCAGCACATGCTGTTTTCACAGCCTGCAAGGATAACGTTGTTAGCTGTGAGCAGTCTCTGCCCTTTTCCTTCTCCTTTCCAAAAAGCTGGATTCCTTTAGATTTCTACTCACAAACCTCCTGTGGCTTCTTCTGTTCTTCCTTAACTGCTTTCCCAGATGCATAAGAGTGCACAGGTGAGGCTACTGGTTCCTGCAGGTTGGGGGAAAGGAGTAGCAAGGGAGTTTGGAGCCTGCCTCTCCTGATAGCAGGAATTGTTTGCACTTGGCATTTCCATACTTCGTAGCTATGCTGTTTTGCTTACCTAACATTGCAGGAGGATAATTGTCATACTGCAAGGCTGGGAGTTCACTTCCTCTGGCCTTTTGGGAATCTTTTTCTTCAAAGGTTTGAGGCTCCTTGTGTTGAAAGGCAAACAAGAACTACTACAGAGCCCCCTGAACTAGGATAAATCATGTCTTCCATTTGTTACTTCTCTGTTCTCTTCTCTTGTGTCAGTTGGTGTGAAGATTTCTGTGAGTGAAACCCTGTACACTGATGGGGCAAACCAATATCCAGCAAGATAATTCCTCACAGTCTTGCCACTCAGAAGTTCATTTTAACAGGGAGCAGCCTTCTGCTCTTGCAAGCATAAATCCTTGTTGCTTAGATAAAGAACTGCTAGCTACACGTGGCTTTTGACACATATCTGAGCTGTTCTTGTTCAAGCTGTGCTTGCTCTATGAGCAAAGTCAGCCATGAATGAGGTATGCAGCAATATTGTAAACTGTCATCACAAACTGCTGCTTAGTTACTGTGATGCTGTGCACATTGTTTTTTCTGTTCTGCTTGAGTTTGTCCTTAATTGTCTGTGCTGGTACTGTTTCATAATGCTGCTCTGCCTGTTGGATGTATTCATGAGAACATGCTGGGCAGGCTCCTTACACAGCAGGGTGGAAACAAGAACTCCAGAGTCCTGATTCACAGCTTTGGGTACTAGTCTGAAGAGAATGGACCATTTCACCTGTCCTTCTGGGCATCCTTGGTTTCAGCTCATAAAATTTTGTGTTCTAGGTGTGAAGTCTTCCATCCCCTCCCCCCCCATTATTTGTTAGCTGCAGCCATTGTCTTACTGTAAGCTGTATTAGAAGGACATGACCCAAATAAAACAACAATTTAAGGTCAGTTGGTGATTTATTTATAGTGTCCTTTTTGATACTTGGCTTAAAGAGCTTTGTGAAAGGCCTGGGCAGCTTGTGTCATGCTGTGTACAGGCTCTGGCAGTGGTGCTTCAGTAAGGCTTCAAAGGCAAGGGAGTGCTGATGTCTAGTGGGATATGCTGTGAGATTCTCCATGGGCCACTGAAGGCCTAAAGTAGAGCAGCAGATAGCCAAAAAGCATTAGTTTGGCTTTGTTTTCAGTTTTCTGCCTTATTGTCTCAATTTTGGAGTGAACTCTTGTTTTTATTGGCACATGGAGATTGATGAAGCTAGAGGAGGAATTGCACAAGTATATGATTGTCTGAAAGGTGATGAAGCAATTCTTTTAATTGCAAAGTTGTTCTTAACCTCCAGATGACTTGAGACAGCAGAGGTTCCAAAATAGGATACAGTGCTGGTGTGAGTGGAGTACAATAGGTGTGAAAACCTTTGACCTCTCATTAAGTTCACCTCCATACTCTAAGGGGAAGTGAGAAAGGAAAAGATAATATTTACTATAAGAGATAAATATTTACTATGTTTGGGTTGGCCCCACAGCGTGGCTGGAGTCCTGATGGAACTTGCAGAGCTGTGTAAGCATCTTCCAGAGCAAGGGCAGTGCCAGTCAGCAGCAGGCCTCTTTCACCACTTGTCAGGACAGAAGACTCCACAGAAATGTCCCCTTTGCATGAGCAAGCACATCAGGAGTGTTCCATCAGCTTTACTGGAGGGACAGTCAGTTTTGTACACAGTAGAGGGAGTTAACCTCTTCTGAGGAAGTTTCTAGGGTTTCTCAAGGCTGCTTCATTCAGACAACCCTGCCCTGTCAGGGAGGAGGAACAAAGTGAAGTAACTGAACCAGCTCACTGCTGCACACAGCAGCATCCTGGAGTTCTGGCATCAGTAATCCCTTGCCAGAAACAGAGGCTTTTTGCTGTAGACGGGAAGACAAGAAGTCCAGGGGACTGGAGATGTGGCTGGTGGGTGGGTGGATGGAGAGTGGATGGGTGGATGGATCTCTGTAGATACTCACCCCAGGCAGTGGTGATTTTGGTTTGCTTCTGTTAGCACTCATGTCCAGGGAAGATAACCACTGGGAATTAGTGGCTGTTCAGAAAGGTTGCTGGGTGGAGCAGAGTGTGGGAGAAGGAATATTACTTCTTTTAGACCAGCTCTACACTGGAAATCCTTGCTGGTCTACCACCATTGCTGTTTCTCTTTGGGAACAAGCATAACCTTTGAGAGCTGTCTTTATCCCATGTCACAGATGTGTCTGAAATAGGGAACACAAGGTCTTCAGGTTCATTTTTTTGTGCAAATGTTATTTGCAAAGAGATGTGAAAGAGCTGTTCAGGTTTTACTCAAGGGTCTTAGGACTATGCAGTCTGGTTAGTGTTCTTCAAGACCCTTTGGGCCTGGTACAGTCTGCATGTACCTGATCCCTCTCCTTTTTTAAGTGTTCAGTCTCCTGCAACCAGCTGAAGGGGGAAAAAGAAAAGAATAAAAAGCAAGAAGTTATCAAAACTTCTGTTGCTGTAAAATTTGTCTGTGGTGTGGAGTAGAGGGCACAGTACTGTCACTTTCCTGGGTAGGCCTCACAGTACCAGAGAGATGGGACTCTTGCTTTTATCCTGAGCAGTTAGGACAATACCTTGAAGGATCAGATGTGCTTGGCAGCCTGTGGGTATCCTGGACGTTTCTTTCCATGTCTCTGTGTTTCTCTTGAGTCTGCCTTGGGCCAGGCTGTGTTTGTGGAGCTGGAGGCTGGCTCAGACTTGCTGTTATGTCGGTTTCTATGGAGGAAAAAAAAAAACACAGGGGTTGCCNGTGAAGAAAAGTGATCCTCCTGTGCTCTGGAGGTGCAGTCTTGATTTCACCCCTCTACCCCACTTGTCAATTGTACAGAGTGGGTTTTGACTTCTCAGGCTTGCAAAGTCAAACTTGAACTATATCTGTCTTTAGACAGAGGTTTGCCTTCAGCAGGGGAGGTTTCTGACCCTGAAGCCCATTTAGTTGCTGGCTGAACCCAGCTGGTATGTCCAGTGGTATGGGAACCAGATTAGGGTTCACCCATGGTAGATCACAGAGGTGCTTTAGGTTGTATTTCTGTCAAAGCCTCTGGTTGATCTGCAGAACTAGAGATCATTAATGGAGGGCTTCATGCAAGTGGTTCCCAACTCTCCCTTGCCTTTCTTAGATGTTTAAGTCAATCTTATGTGCTCTGCTCTTCCAGGCGTCCTTGCAAACTGCTGCTCCTCTCTTTCTGTCTGCATTGTAAGTCACATTTCAGTAGGTATGTTTCAGGTGTTTCAGTAGCAACCTCTGGCATCTGCTAAAAGCCCCCGGAGCTTCTCCCTTAATGGCAGTGAATGAGGTTTATCATCTTGCTCTCCATCTGCCTGGAATAGAAGACATCTCTTAAGATCTTGACTCTAGGGAGTTCTTGTAGCTTCCTGTAAAGTGGGTGAGGCATGACAGGCTCTGAGCAGGATGCAGAAGGAACCAAAGCAGATGAAGAAGAAATTCTCTGCCCTCAGGTTAATCCTCTGGCCCCCACTGAGACATGGCAGTTTAAAACTATCATCACTTCAGTGTTGTTTCTTTGGATGATCTCTGAAGCTGTTTGCATCTCTCGTCTTCCTGAGATGGAACACCTCCAGCCAGCCTTTGGTGCTGCCCTGTCCTTGGGAAACCTTTCTGTGTTCTGTGGTCAGGGAGAATCCTGCACTCCTGCAGCATTTGATTCTCCATTGTTGTAGCTTGGGCTGGGGTGAGCAGAGGTGAGACCTCCATCCTCATCTCATTCAGGACACAAACTGAAGCAGTCCCTAAACAAGAGCTGGTGTTCTCTCTGCAGTGGCCCAGGCCTCAAACTAGAAGGAAGTTCTGGTGTCTTCAGGTATCATTGTAATAACAAAAACAATTCAATATCATCATAATAACTCAGGTTTGGACTGGGCTTGCTGAGATTTGGAAACTTGTTTTCTGACCAGAGCTGGAGCTGGGTTTCAGGGAAGCTGGGAGTAATTTATGGTTTTGTGTAGAAACCAGACAGAATTTCTGTGGGTTTTTTTTTTCCCCTCTGAGTTTTGGTTTTATTGCCTTCAGCAATAGTCAGAGGACATACAGAGGCCTACAGAGCTGAAGTGAAAAACCTCATCAGTGCAGTTTCTCATGGTAGAATATTCAGTTGTTCCTCATTGTAAGGAATTTCCCTCTTGTTAAAACCCAAAGGTACCTCTCTCAGAAATGCTGAGTCATAGAACTTTGGGATCTTTGCCTTAAAAAAAAAATCATTAGTTCTGGGTTGTGTAAACTTTCCTGTGCTGATCAAAGTGTGTCACATCTGGGTCTCTTCTGGCTGCCACATTTTACATGAGAAATGAAGAAAAATTGAGGGACAGATTCTGTACTCTGTGGGCATAATTATTTGCACCTTAGGGCTCAGTAAAATTGCTTTTACAGGTAGATAACATTCTCAGAAATCTTTAGAAAGCATACTCTGTTTGAGATACTGGTTTTAAAGAGAAAAGAGTGTTTAAAAGAAGAGAAGAGTCCTGTCAGAATCTTTCCCATTAAAGACAATCCCAGGTGTGTGCTTGCTTCAGGCAGTCCAGTGTATCTTTTCTTTTTTACTAAACAGAGATGATTTTCTCTTCAAACAGTGTTGCTTCTGCCTGTTGTATGCTGGTGTTTTTACCTGGGGATGAGACAGGTGAAGGCACAGGACAAGGTGCAGCCACCCATGGTGGGACATCGTCTGGCTGGCTGGAAATGGAGAAGAAATCCTGTGGCAGCAAAAGGATGGACTGGCTCCCATGGGAGTCTGTTATTGTTGATGTAGCTTAGTCATACATATCTTAGTTAGAGTCTGGCTGTTCCTACTGGGTGTCCTGCTGTCCTGTAGGATGTCCTGACACTTTTGAGCAGCGTCACCTTGAAGAGCAGTTTAGCTGCAGACCAAAGGTCAGCCTTGAGAGGAGCCTGGGAAATGAGGATCCTCTGCAGATAGCTGGTTTAGAGCAAAGCCTGGGACACACTAACTGTAACCACATTTCCCCTTTTATTTTAGCAGTTCAGACACTGACTGCAGGAAAGGCAGTTTCAGAGATCTTCATGGTCTGGAGGGTGAGACAGTTCTGTTGTAATCCTCCTTATTTCAACAGCCTGGCTCTGCCCTGGTGGATGAAGCTTTAATGGTCTGGTGACCCTGCACCCTGCTGGATGTGCTTCAGTGGAGGTGTGGGGGGGTTTGAGCAGTGCCTGGCACACCAGGGAGGATGTTGAGCTTACCCCTGTGTGTGACCACAAGAAACAGCGTTGTTTGTAGGAAACACACTGGTAATGTGTAGCTGGAAACCTCGGATAGGGAAGCAGAAATGTGCAGAGAAAAACCACGCTGGGTCCAAGCTGTTGGCTTGGAAATCATGTGTGTGGTAGGGGGGCACAGGCCAGCAAGTCTGCTGGAACTCTTCCACCCCCAAATCTCCTTGGTTCCTAGCACTCCCCTCAGTAAACATTGGCCTCAGCTGGCAGCTGAAGCAGGGCAAGAGTTTATTTTTATTTCTTGGAATTCGGGAGACCTGAAATCTCTGTTAAATGTTAACTTTCAAAAGACACATGCATCAGCATTCTGAGCCACCACTGGTATGAAAAGAGGAGAGATGATAGAGAACATAAGTTGAGCTAAATTTTGTCCTTTCCCAGCCTTCTGCCTCTCCCTTCCTCTCCATGCATTTCTGTATGACCTGCAGAAGAATCTGCAGATGACTCTGCACCATCTAGTAACTGGGATTTTCTGCTTATAGTTTGATCATAGAAGAAGTGAAACTGATCTGGCAAAGATTTCATCCCCTTCCCCCTTTTTCCTTTTGTTAGAATGTTTTCACTGAAGTGATTCTGGTGGTTGCCATAGGGAAAAGCTAGCAGTTTAGAGAGTCACTTGCTGAAGTGTTGGCTCAGATTGAGTGCAGCAATAGGTGTTTGAGTCTTTGCTGAAGCCTTATCAAAAATGGCCCAAAATGTCTCTACTGACTCAGCTTGTGAACTACATATACGTCTAGAATTAACAGGGACACCTTGTTAGGTTGTCAGTTTGGACCTCAGAAAGGGGGGGAAAATGCAGAATTTAAGCATAAATGTAAGCAGTTTCTCATCCAGGGTAAGGTTCCTTCTGTAAGGACCTGGGGTTTCTCTCTTCTCAGCAAAATTTGGAATTACTCCAGGTTTATGTCAAGCTAGGACATTGGATAGACAATTGAAAGAGTTGAAGTCATGTTGAATACTCTCCCACTTCTGAGTAGTTGTGGTTAAGGAGGATAATGGGGGCAAGTGAATGGTCTGAATCCTTCCCCCCAAGTTTCAGCTGTTCTTTTCTGGGCCAGTTCTGTAAGTCTGGAGTGGCTTCACTGACATCATCTTGGCATTCCCTTGTTGACATTAGTTTCTTTCTCTGCTAATAGTAGCATGTCCCTGTCTGATTATAGGCTCCATTTCACAGTAATCCTAAAACCAGACTCATTATTGTTTGTACTGTAGTAGACAGAGGCTGGAAACCAGAACCCTGACCTTCTGTGCTTAGTGCTCCAGAAATGCACAGAGGGGCATTTACTCCCTTGCTTCTTGAACTCTAATTTAGCAGAAAATGAAGCCAATGAATGAGAATGTTCAGAGGAGGACAGAGGTAAGGAGCAGGTGTAGCAGTAGTTGAGATCCCTTTTGTGTCACCTGGTTGTTTTCTCACAACACTAAACACATGGATATAAATGTAAACTGTATCAGCTCCCTTCAGCCAGTGCAGTCTGAGGTTTCCCTGAGGTGATGTCAGGTCTGAGAGCAGAAGAGCATCCTCAGTAGAGGAGTACTGAGGTCTCATGGATAAACTCCAGCAGAACTCCATCCAGTGAGCTCTGGTGTGCAGAGGTGACGTGTCCCTGCAGCATCAGTATGCATGTACCACTCTCATCTCCTGCAGTTCCTTCCACAGGTCAGAAGATTGTGCCCCAAACCTTTTCTCTGGTAGATACTTTATGAAATGAAGTTGTTTGTGTTTGGGAAGGAACAGAAACCATGTGGGAGAATCAGACTTTGGGGATTTTGGATTTTTGCTGCTGTTTGTTTTAAAGATGAATTCCAAAGCACCTCAGCTATGCAGTAACAATAATAATGCCTACTTTGCCCTCTTTCACTTCCCATGTTATCTGTGCATTCCATCATTCCAGCTGTTCACACTGAACTCGGGCAAAAGCATTTGTTTCTCTGCAAAATAGATTGTTTATGCTAAAAGCATTTGCTACCTTACTGTAAGTCTAAATAGCAATGGTAAACTGTATTGACAAAGCAGAAATGGGTAACAGCTGTCTGGAAGTTAGCACAAGCTATGGGAGTGCTGCTGGGAGTGTTTATAGTGCATCCTGAAATCTCAAGTAAGGCTCCTCTGGCTGTAAGTATCCTTTTAATTTACACAGATGTTTCTTCATCATCTATTCTTTTCAGGCTGTTGGAATGATCAACAATTTAGTCTAATTGTGCTGGATGTTTGGGTTGTGAGGCTGTTTATTTTGTCTGTATGTCTGGAATATTCACTCTTTCAAGGACTTGACTCGACTCCACAGACTGCACATGATTAACAGAGGAATGGGTTGTGTGCTTGTGAAAACCTTGAAGCTGATGTTACCAAGCTTGGTTTGGAGCTCTCTTCCTCTGTTTCTGGCTCTGCCACGTGGCAGGTTGCTTCACTCCTCTACATCCTGCATGTATAAAATGGTAGTGATGATAATAATTACCTGGTAGCATAATGGCTTCAGATCTGTGGATAAGAAAAGTGCTTTTATTCTGCTCACACAGAATAATTTCCCTTTGCTGGAGACTTAAGATGCCTGTAGTCAGCTCCTGCATTACGATGTCTTCTGGGTCTCATTGTCTTAAATAAAGCCCAAATTTGGCAAAATGATGAGCTGAGCATGCTTTGCCAAGCTGTGAGCATCTCTGTCGCTGAGCAAATAACAGAGGAGCTGAGGCATTTTACTGAGCACTTAAGACAGGAGTTGGAGAGTTCATCTGGCAGCTCTTGCACAGGAATGCTGTGAGTCCTTTCCTGAAGACTGCCATCCTAAGAGAGTTTCTACTCAGTTAACTGCAGATAGGGTTCTGTGACATCTTGCCTGCTCTGGGAGAATTTCTTTCCCACCTTAGTTTGTTCTCGTGCTAGGAAATAAATTCTGTATGCGATGCATATAAAGTTGTGCCTCCAGAGGCAAAGGTAAGCATTTGACTTTCGTATGGTTCTGGAATCCTTTCCCCATAGCACATCTGGGGAGCCTGGTGGGGTGGTGAGTTTTGGAGACTTGAGGCTGGCACACCTCACTCAGCTGCAGGAGATGCTGGCTGGTGCCTGTGGTCCCTGCTAAATATGGATTTTCCTGTAACTGAGGAAAGGAGACTGAAGAGGAACAAAAAAAGCAATGGGCTAATGATTCTCTTTTTAACAAATCCTGTGGATCTTTAATAGCTGTAGTCAAACAGCCCTTCTTCACCTCCCTTAATCATGATAGATAATCAATTGTCTAGGACAACTGATGGGTAATAAAATACCAGTTAGTGCAAGAAACCCTGATGCATGGAGGAGCAAAGAGCCTTTAATGACTATCAGACTATTATTTAATCCCATGTGTTCCTTGGAGATTTCTTGGCTTTATAGAAGTGTCTCAGCCTACAGTACATGAGGCTTGCAACTAATAGCTGATGTGCACTGATTAAAAGTGTTCATACAGTTGGAAGCTGCTCAGTTGCATGTGTGTTTTCCTGGTTATTTTCAGTGTAAATGCATTACCTTGGTTTGTCTTTTGTCTCTGACAGGTACCTGGGCCAGGTTTTCCTGGTGGTGCTTGATGGTTGTGCAGGTGGCAGTTAGGTCTGAGTGCTGGGGCACACTGAGAGGTGTATGCCACACTTGGGGCTCTCTGAGCCAGTGTGAACAGGGAACATTGAGAGCTAACAGTGATGAGGCTTGGCCTTTTCTAGATGAGGGCAGTCATGAAGCATGATTATGGCCAAACGTTCCAAGTCATGCAGCATGGGACTGTGGTAATGGACAAGGGGAGTGTGTGGAGGAGTTTCTGTGCCAGCAATGGGAGTGTAAGCAAGCTTCCCCCGGGCTGCAGGGACATCCCCTCCTGGGATGGGCAGCTGCAGCTCCTCGGAACTGACAGCTGCCCCCAGCTTTTCTCCTGACACAACTGTCAGATGAATTGCTCTGGTTCTTAGGCAAAGCTGCATTGGAACAAAAGCACTAAAACATTTTGAAGACAATCTGTAAAAATTGAGGTTGTCTACTGCTTTGGGGTTTTTGTTCATTTTTGGGGGTGAGGACAGCACCCTACTGGAGCATCACAGAGTCCTGTTACCTTCTGGAGAAGATTCTCTAACTGTGCTTGCTGTCTGTGGCTTCTGGTACAGGAGGTGTTAGAAAATGAAGCAGTTAAAAGCAGGCAGCTAAGCAGTAGATCTGGGAAGGGGAATCTTTGTAGGAGACCTTTGTGGGAGGAAGAAATCAGCCACCCTGCACCCTCCCCATGCCCTGGGTAATTGGTGTAGTGGCAATTATATCATGCAGTATCCGTGGTGAGAAGAACATTCAGTGCCATATAATGACTTGTGTGACATTGCTGAGTGTTTCTTCATCTCTTCTTGCATGGGTAGATCAAAACTTCTGTAGTTGAGGCACATGCCTTTTGTTTCAGTGGCCTCTTACAGCAAGCACTTACTGTGGAAGAGGAAATAATGGAATACTCTAATTGGGTTTTTTTGTCTCCCACTGCAGATAGCTTTTATTTGCAGGTTGTGGTTTAACAGTGAAGCTACCACAGCTGCTTCCCTGGGGGATGTCCATGCTCCCAAACAAACTGCCTGGGATTTCTCCCTGTCAAATGTTCAGTAACCTGCAGGGTGAGCAAGGCTCTGGGTGCATTTTGGTGTCTAACTGAGGGCCAGTATTGTACAGCTTTGAAATCTTTCATCCCCTGTTCTGTTTTATTTGGCCTTTCTTCTAAAACTGTGAGCAGTAGCACGTCCTGCCCTTCCTCAGCTTTCCAAAAGTTCCTTCAGTTCCCTTCTCTTTTCTTCCTACCTCAGCTAATGTTCTCCTCCTCCTTTCCTTCCTCCCTACCTATCCCCGGTGTTTGACCCCTCCTTGGCATGTCCCAGCGTCATTAAACCATAAAGTAAGAATACATCATCCTGTGCCAAGCAGTGAATCTTTTGCATGGAGAAGGGGGAGGAGGAAGAGGGAGAAATTTAAACAAATAAAAGGTTTTATTTTGCATGGAAACTTGGCAGGCTTTCACATGCCAGCTTCCAGACACAACTAGTGCTGGACTTATTTTGCACCGAGGGGTGATGGGGAGAACTGCTGCAGCTCTTGCTGGAAACACTAGAACTTGTTTTCTTCTTGGTACCCCTTTAACACCTTCAGAATTGCGTCGTTTGCAACAGATTACTTTTAACATCCCTCTTGTTTGTCTTTAAGGATAGTAGTCAGTGGAAAGAGCTCTTTCCTGTTGCTCTTTTATTCTGTGTGCAGATAGTGATGGTGCTTTGCAAATCTATCTCTGGATCTCAGAACACTTTGCAAATGGATGTTAATTACAGGCTCCTGATGGGTGGTCTTAAAATGCTACTGCAATGAGCAGGGAGATAAATGGTAATGCCACCTCTGCTCACTGTGCAGACTTCCAGCTAGGATTGTATACTACCCAAAGTTGTCCTTTTACTCTGGCAAATAGCTTCTTAAGACAGAAATGTTGTTCCTGTCACAGTTGGATGTGGTACATCTGTAGAGACTCTACAGCCTGTCAGTATTAGCATGCCATGAAAATGTGGCCAGCTGTCCTGAAGTACAGTGATACCAGATCTCAGGAGGAATAGTGGTTTAAAACACCTAAGGTTACTCTTCTGATTCTTAAGGTGCTGTAGTATAAAATCCAGCAGACTGTGGGTTTAGAGCATTCTGGTTTTCTCTCCTGGTCTCCCATAACTCCAGAATGGCTTGGTTTAAAAATGTTTTGCAGGCCCTTTATGTGTTTCATTTCAATGAAGGTGGGAAAATGTCCAGCCAGTGATTGATGTTTTTTTGGAACTCATTCAGACATTTTACTGAGCTGGGATGGAGAGGGTTCTTACATTTGAATCTGATCCAGCATTCCCTGTGCTGCAGAACTCCTGCTGGCTTCTTACTGACTTTTTGCTCTTAAATGTATAAAGAAAAAAAGGGAAAAAAAGGCAGCAAAGAAGTACAGCAGACCTGAACTATTTCAGTTGATTCTGTGTGGAGGCTGAAATGTAAAACTTCAGAACAGGTAGATGGCCACTTTCTGGTGCCTTTTTTGCCCATTGCACTGCCTGGGTTCTTACGTGTGTGGCCTCGGGTTCCTTTCTGCAGTGCAACACCACTGGCTGAGGGGATTTAAATATGAAGAGTGTCAATGTCAGTGGACAAACTTCCCAAGTAAAGGACTGCTGAGGACCCTGTTAAGCCCTGTTCTGAAGCTGATGTTAAATGCTGAGCCAGGACTGGGACCTCATCCCAGGGAAAGGAGCTGTGAACGTCCCTGAGGCACTTTGGGACAGGCGTGGCCCAGAAGCAGCAGATTTTCAACAGCATAGCAAAAAGGGGAAGCAGAACCTTTCCTGAGCTCTTTGCAGCATGGGGATTGTTAAAATGACTTAGAATGCAAGGCCTGGTTGCATCCTTAATGCTGGAGCAGCTTTCAAGCAGCTCTGTAATTTGGAATGTGAGTGACGTCAGTTCTCCTGGCCATCTGCTTAGAAAATCTAGTTGTAACTGAAAATATCCAGCCCTTTTTTCTCCATTGCTAGGTGGTGACTACACACTTATGTAATTTAACAGCTCAAATTCTTTTCCATTCTGGTGATCTCTTCACAAAGTCATAACAGAGTGGATGCTACTGAAAGGATATCATCAACTTACTCACCGTGAGCAATTTGTTGGCTAAAGGGTATCTGCTGCAGAGGGGAGGACAAGGCTGGGCTTAGAAGATACCATTCTGTTTGTTCTGGTACTGCTTTGGTATGTGACCTTGGACTAGTACATTCCCATTTTTCTACCTCAGTTTCCCCTCACTTTATTAACCAGTGATAATGACACTTCCTGTGGTACAGGCATCCTTAGGATCTAGTGAGTCATGCTAGGAAGCACAGAAAGGCAGCAAGGTGTTGTTACAGTTACTGCCTGCAGTCTTCTGCTCATTCCCTGCTCCCCCTCCCCTTTTTTTTTTTCTGCTCAGCACATCCAAACATCCCATTTTAATGCTCTTCTTTAAATACTTACAGAGCCTTGCTGCTCCTTCTGCTGAGGTTGTAGACTGGCTTATAAAATGGTACTGATGAGAACTGTGCATGGAAATGCACTCTGATAGTGTGTGGAAGAGAGAGGGATGCAAAGCTGTCAGCCATTTCCTACAGCCTTTTTAATGGCACAACTCAGAGGAGCCCAAGAACAGGTTTGCAACTAAGAAACTGTATAAACATAGCCATACAAACTTAATATTCATCTAAAACATTCCTTTTTGATTTGCTCAGATTCCTAGAAAATAAATTTTCCAGGCAGAATCACCACAGCACCCTGCCTTTTATTCTTGTGTTTAATGTTTCCTCTGATTCATGATGGAAGTTAATGGTTTTTGCATTATTGATCCTTAAGGCCAGCAGAGTCCTGAGCCAAGCATCCCTTCAGTGCCCCAACTGCACCAGCTCAGCCCAGTCCTCCTGCTGGAGTGCCAGATACTGTTGGTGACCATGAAAAGAGAACTGATGTTACTGGGGAAAAGTAGGGTAGAATTTGCCAGGGAGGAGCTGAGGTTTTAGGATCTGGGGGGAAAAAAAACAACACAAGAAGGGACTTTCTGCATTTCTGTTTAGATTCTCAGGTCATGCATATTAAAGTGTAACTTGAAACAGGAGAAACTACTTGATTTTTCTATTCCAAAGGAGTGTGTGAAGGGAAGAGCATTAGAAACCAAATAAAATAGAAAATATCTTACTCAATGGCAGTAAGAAATGACTGCCTGGTTCTGTCCCCTCCCCTCTTTGAAAAGCAAGCAGACTTTGTGTTGAGGTGAAAGTGAAGGCTGGGCTGTAAAATCAGCAGAGCTGTTACAGGACTAGCAGGCATACAAACACATGGCTGCAGGTGAGCTGGGGTCTCAACTTGCCACACAGCAGCTACTTTGATCAAAGATGTTTAGCTCTGTAAATCCATGGGAACTGACCCTTCAGTGGTGAGGGGGAAGCTACCCAGGGTTTACTCTGGCATTACAGAGTATATGTCTGTGCTGTAGAGGAGCTCAAGTACTGCATGTTTGCTCCCTGACATACATACACACTTAGGTGCCACCACTCCTATGGTCTTAAGAAATAAATGAGAAGAATCAGTTGTCAGTGAATAAATTACAGAGAGAAAAGCTCCCAGTCTTAAGGAGGGGTGTGATAGGCAGGAAATGTCCTCATTTGTATAATATCAAACCCATTCACTATACAATACTTCCTTTTTTTCTCTTTCCTGAAAGCTGTTCCACCTGTCATGCAGAGATGAGAGCTTTGAACTGACCATTCAGCTGGTCACAGCAGCCAGTGCTGGGGAACACAAAATCTCTGTGTTGCATCTCTTGTTCTAATGCACCATTTTCCTACTCTGGTGTTGAGTTGCAGCTCTACAGCTTACATTTGTTTTCCTGAAGCACTAGAAAGAATGATTTCATATTAGAGGGGGGGAAAAAAAGGAGTGGGAATTACTCAGTGGTTAGGTTTAATTGTTCTGAATCCTTACAGTGTTTCATGAGCAAATGTACTGAGGAGATGTGCAGTATAGTGGGAAATGTGATGGAAAGGTATAATTTGACCACCTACCACTAGCAGCTGAAAAGGAATTGTAAGAGCTGCATGTCTGTCAGGATTAATCACTATTTCATTATTGAAAGTACCTTCTTTTTCACGGCAGCCCTTCATGATGGGCTCTAGGCATCAGAAGTGTTGGCTTGAGGTAACAGTAGTCACAGCCCAGCTCTGTGCCTGTGAGGTGCACAAGAGCGCCTTTCCTTCCGTGCAGTTTGGGAGCCTCTTGCAGTGGAAGTTGCCTTGTCAGAAGGCTGGGGAAGAGGGCTGGAAGGACAGGTCCCAGCGGGACAGGGCACCACCCCATCTAGAGAGTTTATGGCCCCTCCCCTGTCTGGTCACTTCCCTCCCACTGAGCTCTGGCGATGGACGTGGCCAGGTGTTTTGTTTGGACCCGAAGAGAAGAGCATCATTGAGAGGGCCTGACCTCTGCATCCCCCTGCTCTGTCGTCATGGTGCCTTCAGAGCATTGGTCTCCAGCAACCCCTTCCCTTTTCTAAACCACAGTAATCCCCCTCCTCCTCTCAGTCCATCCCCCCAGGAGGCTTGGTGCTTTCTCTTTATTTTCACAGACACCTGCACTGCTGCAGTCGTCCTCTAAAATCCTGTGAGCTTCTGGCAGAAGCTGAAATAATCACCTTTGGTCCATCCACAAGGCTTGGAGACATTGGGTTTCCCTCTCTTCTGGGGGGACACACACTGCTGTGCTGAGCAGGCTTACAGGAGAGACCTGGGGAATTGATTTCCTCTTCTGCTGTGAGAAGAGTAGCTGAGGGTGTTTTGCGTGGCCCTTGCACTACTGGAGCATTTGGTTTATAGGTGGAGTTGGGTTTTAGTTTCTAGAGCAGGGACTCCTGTGCCATTCCTCTGATTTGCAATCTGTTTTGGTAGTGGGAAATAATCCTGTGGAGCCCAGCAGACTCTTTCAGAGCTCTCTGTTAACTGTCTGGAACTGTAAGCAGAGGTTAATTTTGTGCAGTCACTCAGGTGAAACCGTGGCTGGAGAGAACAGCCATGTCCTTACCCAGGTTGTGTGTCTGCTGTTTTCATTTTGCACCTCTGCACATGTTCAGCTTTGTAGTGTTCATACTTACCAGGCATGAGGCTTGACTCTAAGCCAATAAAAAGAAGACAGACGACCAACTGCTGCCAGGTTATTCCCCCAGCCTTGTAGCTGCCTTATTGATGGCCCATGGGCTGGAAGCCAAGGTTCCCTGGCCTCTGAGAGGTCCAGGGTGGTGGTGGTGAGGATAGAAAAGGGATGGTGCTTGCACTGAGGGAGCTAGACAGAAAAATTGATTATTACTTTAATGTGAGCTGACATGAGAGAAGGTGGAAGTAGAGGACAGAGGAAAAACTGCAACCTCAGCACTACTTTAGAAGCACTGTGACTTTATAGAATACATAGGGAAAGGGAAAACAAGGGAGTGAGTGTGTGCAGTTCATCTGCAGGGTGTCCTGGGAGGACTGTGTGTACAAAGGTGACATGAGTCAGGCTGTCGGTGGTGATTCCTGTGGATTGTGACCTCCTCTTAATGATGCTGTAAACAAACCCAGCAGAATGGGTAAGGTCACAGCTATAGCAGGTGAAATGGTTCAGGCTTGCAGTTGGACTGGTAAAAAAACCCTTCAAAACTGTGGGACTAAACCTGTGTGGCTAAAACCCTTTCCCAGAAGTACAGCAGTTGGTCTGTGATCCACATTTGGGTGCATTTCAGGCACACGCAGGTGCAGTGTCTCTGCCAACAGCAGAGCTTTGCTGTCTGGTTCCTACCTCAAGGGCTTTCTCTCTGCTGGGAGAAATGTCTATCAGTTTCCTTGCTGTTCTGAGCCAGATAATTATTTTTGTCCTACCAAAAGATATAATCATTAGAAGGGTGCCATTCATTAAAATAATTCTCCAGCCTCCTTCTCTCGTGTGGAGGAGAGAACACTGCAGAGATAAATTTGACTTGAGCACGAGGCAGGGAAGTGTTGGCTAAGATGTTAACAAGCCTTGGCTGACACAAGTGAGCTGGGAGAGAAAATGCTGAAGATTTGCCCCTTCAAACAGGGACCAGTCTTGTAGAGGGTTTCAGCCAGATTTTGGAGGATATTGAGTAGTTCTCTCTGTGGAAGCTTCATCCATGAACCTGAGTAAACTTAGGAGAGTTACTGGCTGCCTCCAGTGTAGGCATCTGAGTCTGTGCTGACTGATAGGTTATCTGGGGTGTTCTAAAGCAGCTACTTCAGGATGAATTGCAGCCTAAAAGTGCCTTTCTGTTAACTGCAGGGGAACCTAGAGAGCTATCTGCAGTGTAGACAGCTCCATTGTAAACATCTAAAGCAGATAATATCTTATCACTGGTGAACCTGATTTTAAATAGGTACAGTCCACATACAGGTGCTCAGATCATAGCTTGGCACATAACCTGACTGTTAGGGAGCAGAGTCAGGAGATCTGGCATGCTGGGTCAGGCTACAGATAGGTTTGGTAGAGATCTAATGGTGAGAGGTGTCAAGAAAAGGAGCAGAAAAAAAGAGCAAATGTCCAGTTTTGGAGAACATAGTTGTAGGCTAACTGAAATCTCCTTATTAATGAAACTGCTTGCTCTTGGTCAGAATGATAAACTCAGATCTGGGGAGCTGCTGGGAGCTTCCCCAGCTGTGTCCTGCAGTGTTGTTTTGGAAGTTGCAGAAGAAGGTTTGAAAACTGAATGCTCAACATGTCAAAGACAAAACTCCTGAGCACCAGCTTGAATTGTTTCCCAGCTGGAATTAATGGTGCTTAACCCTATTAAAGAATTAGGAAAATTGGATTCTTTGGGGTTTGTTTTCTCTGAAAACATTAGTCTCATTTCAGTACTGCCTTTTATTTGAAAATCTCAGAATTCCTTTATAAATTCTCCTCCTGTTTACACTAGTGTAGTTTAATGAAACATATGTGTTATTTGATTTACCTAGAGCCATTCAAATAATATCAGTAGCAGAGCCAGGAATAAAATACATTAATCCTGACCTTCAGCCCTTTGTAACTGTTACTCTCACCCTAAAGCAGATAAATAGATCATTCTCCAAGCCTCAGAAGGGGGTGGGGGGATGGGGAGCTGCTCTCTTCTTCTGTTTTTAGTGTTTTCCCTGTGAAAACAAGAACCAGTTATTGGAAATACCCACAAGAGTTGGCTGTGCCCTTCACATTAGCTAGGGTGAGATGAAAGTAGCTAGAAACAGTGAGTTTTGCACAAAACCCCAGGTCTGTGACCCTGGATTCAAACCCCTGAGTGTGCCTGGTGTAATTCAGTGGATCTTAAAATGAGGTTATTTGCATTTATTTATTCAGTGTCTGCTCACTCCTAGCAGTGCTTGAAGACAACCTCATCACCCCTTGTTAAGAATTTTGGGTTTAGACTGGTATGCCAACTGAAGGGATTGACTGTAAAAGGAGTGAAGCTGAGGTTTGGGTCTTTGGTGGCATTTTTATGCAGCTTTAATATTTATAATTGTCATTAAAAGGGGAAGAAAGGACACATGAAGAGGAATGGTTTCCCACCCATCTGAAAGCTACCCCAGGAGTCCTGGTAGCTCCACAGTGACTACTGCACATGATTTTAGTATCTAATCTTATTAGTCATGACCCAAATCAGCTTTAAAATGGTTAAACACATAGAAGAGGAGTAGGAGTAGAGTGTCAAGAATAGCTTGGAAGAAGATCTTATCCCACATACCAAGGAGCTGGTATCTCAAAGGTGTGACAGTGATGGAAGTGAGGAGAGGACTGCACTGCCAGGCAGGCTTACCAAGGAGATGCTGCCTTCCAGTGGAACATGGACCTCTCCATTAACTGAAAACATCCCTTGGCTCTCCAGATGCAGAGCTTCCAGGAAGTTCAGGAGAAGCTGTTCTTGTTCTACATCTTTGAAACTCATAGCCATCAGAACTGCCAGGGATTTCTTGTCTTTAGAGAAGAATCCAGCAGCCTTCATCCCTAGCTCTGGCAGTCATGGGTGTGAGTCACTTGGACCTGCTTTTGTTGTGCAGGAGGAAGGTGGGAACAAGGCTCATGCATTTGATGGCACAGCTTGTTGGCTCTTCATTCAGGTCATGATTGAAGTTGCTGTAAAATTAGGCCTAATTTCTGGGATTAGTTGTCACTAAAGCAGTGGGTTTGGCCCTCACGTTAGGTTCAGTCTGTGCAGAACTGTGGAAACGCTGCTGCATTGCCATTGTTTCTGTACTGCTGTTTCTCACCACTCCAAACATGCTATCGTGCTGCCTTTGGAGGGATGAAAAGAACCACAGACCTACAGTGTAGCAAGTGGAAGACTGTAGGAAAGAATGTCAGGAGCACTGACAGGGTCTGAGGTACTGTGTGTGTTGGAGCAGAGTGGCAGAAAACCACCTCCAAGGATGTCTTGAGGGTGTTAATGCAGCCACATGAAGTGCAGCCCTTTGTTCAGTTGCATCCTAGTTTCTTGGTACCCAGCAAGAGCTCTGCAGCCTCTCCAGAGGAAAGGGGACCCAGAAGGTAGCAGATTCTCAAGATGTTTTACAAGTGTACCCTTGCCAGAGAGAGATACTGCAGCTATCCCTTTAAGGGTTGTGGTTATCAGCCATGCTTTAAACACTGCTTTGATCTGATTAAATCCTCAGCCACAGAGAAATCAGCTTAGAGAAACATGTCTCCTGTTGAACCTGAGAGCAGCAGCAGTTCAGAGAACCAAGCCAAGCCAAATACCAGTAGAGAAAAAAAAGCAAAGCTTTAGCTCTCACAACTAATGTGGTGATGCTGTAAATCACCTGGCACTGCTCTCCAACAGGATATCCCCAGTCTGCTGATGGTGGGTGTCCAAAAGGAGAATC
Organism: Galbula dea; assembly: GCA_013399015.1. NCBI lineage: Eukaryota > Metazoa > Chordata > Aves > Piciformes > Galbulidae > Galbula > Galbula dea. The sequence continues at coordinate 1,866,450 of VWZX01009007.1, read as the reverse complement.
ACCTAACTCTGCTGTGGTTCCATCTCCTGTGCAAAGATGTGAAACCTGTCCCAAGCATAAAATGAAACCTCCTGGGGTTTGTTGGGTTTTTACTCTTGTGCCTTCTGCCTCTTAAAATGGTGTCAGGAGTCAGCAATGTGTGGATGGAACAAGGGGAGGAGTTACCATGCTTTGCTTGGGAGTTGGGATCAAATGAAGTTTTAATCTCTTTCAATCTGTCTGCCTTCTTACTGCACTCAATCTCCTGTCAGGATGTTATGCAAATCCATACATGGGCCTCTTTACCAAGATTATAACACCAGAAGTATCCCATTAAAGAATCCTGATGGCATCCAATAAAAATCCTTAATCTGTGGATCAATATGAAAGCTGTATGGAGAGAAAAGAAAGGGAGGGAACCCCACTTAGGACAAGAAATGCTTTTTCTTTGGTCTTACATTTGCCCTAACGCTGCCTGCACTGTAGCTGTCAGCAGGCTCTGTGCTCATCCTCACTAGTATGGGCAAGGAACAGCTACCACTGACTGCTAATCCTAAATTAAAGTTACTGCATGTTTTCCCTTTGATTCATCTAATCTTTTGAGTCAGCAGGACTGCAACAGTTTCATCCTAGACTGAAAACTCAGACTTGTTTGTCTCCAAACTCCCATGAAGTAGGAGTCAGGACATGTGAGTCTTGGTTACAACAATGCTGCAGGAACAGTGAAATCTTCTCTGCCTTTGTCTCTCTGAGAGGTTGTGAGGAAGCTGCATTCTGCAGCTGGGTCCTTGTTCACACTCTCACCTTAGCTCTACTGGGCCAGAGCAGTTGGACTGTAGTGTTGTGGCAGAATGGCCAGTGTAAAGCTGCTCTGTGAATTCATCAGCTTCACAGCTTCCTGAGTGACAGAAGCATTAGTTTGATCAGGGTTAAAGGACTTGCCCAAGGTCAGGCAAGTCTGCAGTGTCAGAGGCAGGACAAGAACCATGTTCTACCCTGGTGTCCAAAGTCTTACCAAAGACAAATTGTTGGCCAGTTTTGTTCCTTAAACTTTGTGAGCTGTTAACAAGCCCTGCTAGCCCTCAGGATGGTTCAGGCTCTGTTATGCTGTATGCAAACAGAGCAGGTGTCTCTGGAACCTTCTCTTTTGTGAAGTGTCTTGGTGCTGACTCCCACAGCAGTAGTTTTCCAGCCTGCAGGCAGAGCAGTGATTTTGGCAGGTTTGGTAGTTACCATGTCTCCTGCAGCATGGCATTACCTTTGTCCTAGAAGAGAAACTCAACAGAGAGGCATCTGAGAAAGCTGTTTGGAACTGAGTTATGCTGCCCCTTGCTGAAGAACTTAGGGCCTCCAGCAGCCTCCTTGGTCAGCTGAAGCTAAAGGGAAGAGGTGCAGGAGAGCAGAAAAGGCAAGTACCAAAGCCAGCCCAGGTCTGCAGAGCACAGCCAGCCAGCTATGCTGGGAAGGCAACAGCTAACAAAAGACATGAGAAGGGCAAGAAGGCAGAGGGCCCCAACCCATTGTTTCCCCTCTTCATTCCACATAATCATGACTTCCATGACCTCCTGGCTTGTTCCCTCCAATGAGGATTTCAGGACAGCTGTTACCCTGAACAGCTGAGCCAGGCTTTTTTTGCCTGCTTTCCCACAGCTTCTTCCTCCTGCTCCAGCAGCAGGAGCGGTTGAAATGGTCAGTTTCTCTCCCGCAGCATTAATCTGTGTTCTTTAATACAAGGTTGAGGTTCTGTTTGGTATTTGAAGTAGTTTTTCCTTCCCTTCTCCTGCAGTGTGCTGCTCTCCCTCCATTCCCTGGTCCATCTGCAGGAGTTTGGTTCTGCATGGCAGTGGCTCAGCCTGGTTCTCAGGGAAGTTGTCTAACCTTGGCCTTGTTGAGAAGAGCACTGCAAGGTTGTTGGATAGAACTGAGCAGAGGTGGTGAATTTGCAGCAGAGTTCAGTTCTTCTCCCTCTTAAGCAAAGCCTTTGGGAGATCCTGCCCAGATCTCTTGTAACTTAATCCTTAAGCCACATGTATGGGAGAGCTTAGATACCTGCAGAGGATTTCTGCCTTAATGTGTGTGAGGCCTTCAAAGCTTTTGGCTGTTGCACCAGGTGAGTTTAGTTTTATACCTACCTAAAGGTGAGAATTTCTGTTCTCATTGGCTGGCAAGATTCTCCTTGAGATGAGCTTTTCATTTTTCTCAGGCTCAGGTTAGGTGAAATGTCAGCTTCCTTCTGATTCACACTGTCTAAGCTAACTTTACACCCCAGAGAGTATGGTGAGTTTATACTAGCAGGCTGTTACTTGGTTTTTCTCTCTTTGGGGAGACAAAAACCAGCTCTGCTCGGAGTCATCCCTTCACCAAACCCATCTTGTCCACTTCAGTTTGATTTCTGTATGGTCCATTGCCTTCTCAGCCTCCTGCTGCCAGGCTAGTGCCCTGTGCCCAGCCAGCTTGTACTTGTCCAGGCTGCTGTGTTTCCATCACTGCCTTGTAGGCTTCATTACAGAGCTTTGCTCACAACCGGCTTTGAGGCTGCAAAGTTTCAGACACCAGCAGGAAATAGAAGATGAGACTTTGAAGCCATCATGATACCAGGGCTGAATTTCAGTTGTGTGTTGATTCCCATGATGTGTTTGATGCAGTGTCAGTGTTGTGATAGCATAATTCCAGGAGAAGAAAGGCAGCCCGAGGCTGTTACCTTGGAAATGTTGCTTACTTTGCAGTTTGTGAGTCAATTATGTTGACAATCAGAAGAAAAAAATCCATCCCATGGTTTAAGAAGGGGAAAGCAGGGGAAGGGAAGCTGGCATTTACAGCTCCAAACTTTTTCTCAGCTCCTTTCTTTGTGTTCCTGATCTCAGGTTGCAGCCCAGACTCCATGGTGGTTTGTAATTAAACCCAAATTTGGGAGGTTCTGTCGAGTTCACGTTGCCTACCAGGTCAAACTGAGTCTGCTTTCTATCATGGACTGTTTCAGTTGAGTTACCCCTTGAGGAGGCCTGGGAACAGACAGGCCATTCATTTTGAACAGATGACCAAGGCTTAGAAAAACCCTTTTTGTCTGTTAAGCTTAGGGCTAAGATGTTATGAGAACTGCTTAATAAAGTGCCCTAGCATTTCTACCACACTATTTTCTTACTTTAATTTTCCAGGCAATTAAAAATAATTGAAAGTTACTGCCAAACCCCCTGAAGATATACATTTTCTTTCAAATAAGCTTATTTTCATACTTGTGAGGTCACCAGATATTTATTTGACCATCTTTATAGGGGTCAGGCACATTACACACACAGAAGGGGGATGTGGAATAGAACTTGCATTGTAACAGGGAAGTGAGAAGTGAGAGCAAAACCCCAGTGCATGCCTTGCCCAGTGAGTGTTCCTAGTTCTTGTTTGGGCATGGCAGCCATAACTCACTAGGCCTAAATTCTGCAATTCACTGAAGCACTAAAAGTTAAATCTGCATTTAAAGCCTGTTAATTTTGACTAGATGTAAACAGAAGTTTGAATGCCTTGTCAGAGATGGAGGCTGAATTGGGGCCAGCAAATGCCTCAAGGGTAAGGTTTAGTCTGCGGTGGCACTTGGCTCCAGTGGGCCCTTTTGAGGGGCATTCTGACATCCCTAGGAGTCTGCAAGGCAATGAGGAGAGAGGCAGCAGGGATCAGATGGGTAGATGTGGACTGTAGCTAGCCAAAGCTCTCTAATCTTCTCTCCTATTAATAGAGTTGTAGCAGACACAACCCATGTGCTGCAGGGTCACGCTGCACTGCAACATTGCTTAGCCAGTTCTCCCCTAAAGGCTTAAAATCTATCATGTTATACAAGAACTGAAAGCCTTCCTCTGGTGTCCCAGATTCCCCTCCTCTCCATCCCATTCCCCTTCCAGTTACCTTTTGCTGCCTCATTTGATGTTTCTGACAGGGCTTTTTGAGGTGTGGTATCTGTGGACACCTGCACGTGCATTCTGTGGCCACTTCCTCCTAGATCTCTTACCTGTAGCCAAAGGGTGAGTTTCTGTTGGAAAAAGAGGAAAAAATGGGTGAACTTTTTGTCACAGATGTGTCTATTGAATGAGACAGTTTGCTGAAGGCTGCTTCTTTAGTGTTGCTGCTCATGTTGAGCAGCCATGGGGAAGATTTTGCTCTTACTGGAGTTTTTGTACCTGTTGCAGGGGTTTCCCTTTTCTTACTGTTCCTTGTTCTTCTCAAGGACAAAAATCCTTTTCCTGAATGTATCACTCCTGCATGGTAAATGTCCTAGCTAAAATTAGGTCTATTTAGACACTGGAACAGAAAAGGTTCTTCCAAAGCAAACTTTCTCTGCCAGAGGAGGACTGATGTGCTGATGGGTTTGCTGGAAAGAGCAAAGCAAAAGGTCCTCTCCTCTTCTGCATTCCTCCTTCCTCCCTCCCTCCCCTCTTAACACCACCACCCCTCTTTTAACTCAGCATCTGGTGGAAGGAGCATGTGATGCTTATATCTAAAGGCAGCAAAATAAGCTTTGGAAGTCTAAGACTGTAATTGGTGTCTGCCTTTATCCTGGGAGCTCAGGGAGGTTTCAGAAGTAATAGCTGTTACTTAAAGTAGATGAGCTGCTTGGGGCTTTCTCAGAATTGGAGAGCAGGTTAGGAGTTGGGTGCTTAAGGAAGCATCTGCCTGTCTGTAGCTTTCTGTGAGCAAGGAATTTAGGTTCTTCCTATGGATGGTGAGAAGTCACTCCTCCAGAAGTGTGTTCTTACAGAAGTGGCATGCCTGGATTGAGATGATGGGAAGGAGAACCAGGTTCTTTTTAATGATATTAAATTGCTCAGTATCTTATTGAAAGCTATTGGCACTTAAAATGTCCTTAACTGTATGGTTAGAGCTCTTCTCCTTCAGCCCAGAATGTATTCTCTTCTGATAGCAAGGCTCCAGGTGGTGGTTTCCACTAGAACTCAGACCTTGCCCCATTTTGTCTCACTGGGGCTGGGGATTTCCCCTTGCATTTTTAACCTTAATAGGATTTGGAACTATTAATCCATGATCAATGAATTGCCAGTATACTTTCACCAATACCTATTTAAAGTAGTCTTGGGTTTAAGCACTGCATTGTCTGTTGTTTAGAACAGAAAATTCAGACTCACTGGTGATGTGTTTTACTCAGTGACTTTGTGAGTCTCTTTGGGCTAATTGCAGTTGTTTTCCCTGTGCCTTGTTGTACTTGAGCTTCAAAGCAGAGAGCCTGGCTCCCAGTCCTGCCATGAGACATCTAGGCTGTGTCTTCCAGAATAGTCTCAAGCTTTCCTGTAGTCACAGAATCACAGAATGTTAGGAGTTGGTCATCTCAAGTAAATTAAATGCAACTGAAAAATGAAAGTACCACAGCCCTAGGGCAGTGCTGCCCTTCTGCAGCCTTGAGGATCCCAGTTGTTTGTTCACAGCAGTGTTATTCTAGTGTATTGTTGATGACCCAAGTGATGCTACAAGCACACTAAATACCTGATAAAACTCATTTTCATTCAGCAGAGGGGGGGGATGCAGAGTGGGCTGTCAGGAAGAGCCCTGCAGGTGAGGTCTCTAAGGATGGCTGGCAGTGCAGGGAGTGAGGCCATGCAGGTTCTGTGCCCTGGGGAGCTCTGTAGGCACACAGGAGCTGGGGCAGAACCCAGACCAGGGCAGTCTGGAGCGTGGCAGCTGCCTGCCCAGGAGAGTTGGACAAAAGAGCAGCAAAAGCTTATCTGTGTCCCATGAGATGAGAGCCTCCTGTCCCCTTTCCTGGCTTCATGAAGTGTCTGAAGTTCATTACACTGTTAGCTGGTACCTGGGGGAGGTCACCATGGCTGCTAGAGTGCCGATGTTAGTGGGAATCACGAGGGCAATGCTTGTCCTTTCTGTGTAACTCTTTGAAACTCCAGTAGATTCTTGGCTGGCAGAGTGGCCATGTCTCCACAGCACAGAACTGCTGCCTTGGAGAGAGTTTGAAGCTGGAAATTAAGTGCAGTTCCAGCAAGAGAGCCTGGGTTCCTTTCAAAGAGAATGTGAGGAGAAAATCTTGTCTCCAGACAGCTTTTTAATGAGCAGAACCATGACCCACAGACAGTTCAGCAGGGAGCAGAACCATGACCCAGAGCCAGTTCAGCAGAGACTGGGAAGAGCAGAGCTGTTCACGGAGGACACTGGGATTTGATTTGGGTTTTTCCTTTTCCTTGATGATCTGAGGGCATAACTTCCCTCAGCTTCAGTGACAAAGGGACCATTCCTTCTCCTTAGCCCCTCTGACCTGCTTTGTGCTGGTCTCCATCACTGCCTCTCCTCAGCCAGTGGGAAATGAGAGTTGAACTTCTTTTTGTTTTGTTTTGTTTTGTTTTAAAGCACAGGGCAGGGAATTCTTTTCAAGCTGTAACTTTTGAGTTTCCACTGGAAGGGCAAACCAGACTCTTAGCCAGTGGAAAAGAGGCTTCCAGTTGCATCAGCCAAGAGCCAAAACCCAAGTACATGGTGTAACAAATAATCTGTTATCTTTTCAGAAGTTTTTTTACAAGGAAAAGAAAATAAAATGAGGGAGGTTCTTTAGCTGGGGGGTTTAGTGCTGACATGGAGAGAGCTGACAGCCACTTTCACACTTTGTTTCTGGCTTATTTCAGTTTTCCCAGCTGTGCACTGGGTATTGTACTAGAGGGGCTGGGGCTTCTCGTGCTTGCCCAGAGCAGAGGGATCTCAACCAGAAGCAGCAGAGAAGCAGAATCACTTGGAGTGGGAAATAGTGACTTTGTCGAGCAACTGCTAAAGGTCTGTAGAAAGAATGGCTGCTAAAAAGTCAAGGTTGGGAGAAGATTTGGAGGGGTTTAAGGATTTATAGGAGGAGATCAAAGAGCAAATTTGTGTGACAGATTGACAAGCAGAACAGTGAAATTAAAGAGGAATTGTGGAGATCAGGGATGAAACAGGTAGTGGAACTGGCTGAACATTTCTCCTCAGTGCAAGTTTCCAGGTAGCACTAGCTGCATCTTTATGTAACTAAGCTTCACTGATCCTGAACTCAGGAAGAAGTTAGCAAGTTGTAGTCAAATCCTCAGAGGAATCCCAGAAGGTTTACCAGTCCTTGTGGAAGAGAAGAGCAGTGAGATGATTTTCATTTCCTTCCTCCAATGCAATATCAGGCTTCTGGATCTGGGGTTTACCTGGGAGGTTGCTGGTTTTGCTATACCACAGCTTACTAAAAATGGCTCACTGTGTGCTCCTTACCCTGAGTGCAATCATCAGATGTCATCTGGCCCAAGTTTTGTACTGAAAGAATGAAAGGGAGGAAATGTTCAGACAGGAGAGAGAGGGATTTTTCCTTTCCTTTATGCTAGCCAAGAAGCTTTGCAAATGGGTGATGGCTTAGGCTAGGGGCTGTGTAGAGTGTTCTAGAAAAGAACTTCAGTGTGCCTTTACAAAAGGAATTAATCAGAGAGTATGCTGTAGGAGTTTGCTTTAAGCTGGGATAGTGACTGAAATAAGCAGCCCAGTTCCTTCTCCTTGCTTCTGGTGTGAATTTGGATGTGACTCCAGAGAAACTAAACATTTTGTACAGGTGTGAGAAGGACTCAGTTCCAAATGTTTTAAGATGAACTTCAGATGCTACCATGTGCTTTGAGACTTCACCTCTTTCCATAGGCTCCTTTTGGGCTGGCTGGGAAGTTGTGTTTACATTGCTCTCAGTATGAAGCATGAAGTAAAGCCAGACCTCTGCCTAGCCAGATCCCCTCTCAGGGAGAGACCCAGAGAGTCCTTGCAAGCTCATGGAGAGGAAGGGAGAGCAGGCTGGTTCCAGTGAGGGGGTTTTCACAGCTCCTTTTTCTGCCTGTGCATTACAGGCTCTCTCAGCTGTGGCTTGTGAAGCTTCCCCACAGGTCAGACTTGGGGGACACACTGGCAGCCAGCATGTGTGCTGTGAAGGCAAGAATAGAAAGCAAATACTTCCCGGAATCACAGGTCCCAAAATGCCAGGGTGAAAGCAGTGCTGCTGCTTCCACCAGGGAGTGCAGGATGGGAAGATGGAAAGTTTGGACTCCTGCCCAATGAAACCAAAATGGTGAAAAAGAAAAATAAAACAAATGCTGCATACCCTCCCCAGAAGCCACTCTGCAATGTGGTGGGGTGGGGGTTTTTTGCTCTTTCGAATATATCCAGGAGACAGCAGCAAATCTTCTTACAGCTCCAAAGAACAGCATTATTTTTAGCTTTTTTTTATTATCAAGACAACCCTTCATAGCTCTCAATCTGTAGCTGAATATATTTATTCCTTTTAATCCACGTGAAAGTGCAGTCCTTAGGAAGACCTCTAATGCCTTACTAATCATTTCTGGACCACGTCACAAAGAGGCTTTTGGGAAGGCAGTGTTCTGTCCATCAGTTGGTGTGCTTGTGAAGGCTTAAGGGGTGCAGGTAAAGGGCCCTTTTCTCCACAGCTAAGATACCTCCCATTTTGCATTTTGTTTGGTTTGATTGTAACTAGAAACCTGAAGTGTTTCTAGACAAGTTTCTAGTTTCTAGACAAGCAGAGAAGCAGAGAGCACCCTCCCTTCTCCAGCTGTTCAGCCTGTTCTCAGAGTGAGGCCTGCAGCTCCTAAAACACCTGGGGAGAACTCAGTTCAGTTCCCAAGTTCAGGAAGTGTGGTCTTGGTGACCTGCAGAAGCAGCTTTGAATCCTTGTCACTTCTGAAGTGCTCTTAGCACAATCCATCCTTGTGCCAGCAGGAGCCTGACCAGTCTGTGGCCTTTGGAGAGAAAAATGACATGGGTACTACTGGAGGAGGAGTCACCACACAGTGCCATTACTTCATAGTGCTTAAAATAAGACTTTGCATCCTTTTCTTCCAGCAAAGTCTTTCAGAATGAGTCAGTAACACTACCCATTTTCTGTCTGTGGGTCAACAGAGTTAACTGGTCCTTGGTCACACAAGTCAGGCCATTCAGTGCAGAAGCTGAAAGTTCTGCCTCTCGGTTCCCCCTCGTGTTACTCACTGCTCTCTTCATGGAGTAGAAGCAGAACTCATCTACTCATTTCCCAGCAATTATCTATGCAGATATTTTCTAGAGACTGTCTAAGCCCATTTATGTTTGTGTGTTCTGCCTCTGTGTCCCCTACAAAATCACCTTTCCTAGCCAGTTTACCTGAGGAGGGAAGTTTGGGTGAGACTGGGTGTTGGGCCAGCCTCTGAGTTGCCATGGCCTGTGCTGCTGATGTCCTCACTGCCAAGAGGCTCTTGCATCTTTGCAGATCTCTGTTGACAGTTGCTGGTTTAGGTGTTTGCCTGAATTCCAGATTCCCTTGCAGTGAGTGTGAGCTGAGGTAATCAGATGATAGTTTTGAACAGGGAGAACATAAGAAAGAACAACCAGCTAATCTTCAATCCTAGGCTCCCTAAGTTCCTGGGAAGACCCTTCTCACCCAGTGGGCCCTCGGTGGGCCCCAAGCATGGCCCAGCTGAGCCTGTGGTGCTGTTGTGCTGCAGCACAGGCTGGGTTGCATGCTCCTGGTGCCATGTGCTCACTATCAGCAGCTTTTTCTCTAGTGTTTTTATCTGCCGGTGTCTGACACCTCGTGAACCCAAGCCTTCTCTCGCTGGGGTGTCTCCCTGCTTGTCTCAGACCGACGTCTGGCCTTGTGGTTTGTGCCCTAGTGAGAAAGCTGCTTAATTTTCACACCCAGACAGCATCAGAGGAGACAGGAAACTCCACCCTTTCTCCTGGTGTAACCGAACTCGGCTCTTTGCATGAGCTAGCAGCAGGAGCAATAGCTTGAACCGAACGATTGTGTGCTCTCTAGATTTACAGCTCTCTTCTCCCTTATTTTGCCTGCTCTGCTTACCCTTGGCTGTTCTAGCTGCAGAGCTTTCAGTGGAGGCATTTCTGATTTACACCCAGCCTAGGAAAATGAAATGGAATTCTTCAGCCTCCTGGTATTTTGCCAGTTAATTTCTCTGAAGAGACTGGGATAGCTTTGGGGAACATTGCATCTTTCATTTCTAAAGATGCCACCCAGGATGCCATGGTCCTGCTGGCATGGGATCCCCATTTCCAGTCCATCTTTAAGGAAGTGTCTGGGCCAAGGGACAGATGCCCCTTCCTCAGCAGTGCCTGCACAGAGCATGCTCTGTGCCTTTAACTGCCTGGCTTCTGTGCAGAGATGAATGAGTAGCCCCATGCAGTGTGGGTCACTGCACCTGCTCCCAGCCTGTCAGATGTTCTCAAAGCTGCAATAATAGATGCTACAGCACCAGGCTGACACTGCAGCACTGAACTGGAGGAGCAGAGCAGCCTGGAGGTAGATCTTCTCTCCCTCATCCCCTTCAGCACACACAGTGGGAATGCATTCACACTTAGCCTGGGAAGGTTGCACACACAGATAAGCATTGGCCATTGCCCTGTTTTGACAGAGATCTCTGTCCTCAACTGGGGTTTGAAAATTGGTGCCAAACTTAGGCCCAGTTATGGGGAGGTTTTATTAAGAGAGTTTAGATCCAAATTTGGAGCATGAACTGCTTCCCTGAAGGTACTTTTCTGAGCTCAGAGTTCCACAGGCAAGGAGACCTCTTCAATATCTTTAGCTCCTTTCACCTCATGCTCTTCATCCTTGACAAGGCAAAAGCAGCTCATGTTTCACTACCACACCAAAACCTGGCTTGACAAAGAGCATGCTGGAGTTGGAAAGGTGTTAGTGGGGTCCTTGGTGCTCAGTGCTCGTGAGGTTCCCCTGGGTGTTAGCCTCTTCAGTGCAGGTTGGTGTTTCACCCAGGGTGGAAGTGCACACGTTGGGCAGGAGGTGCCTTTGGTGTAAGGCCAGTGGCAGTTCTGTTGACTTGACCACTGTGGAGGATGTGGCCTGTCCTGGAGCTGTGTCCTTCCCAGAGGGAGGGCTGTCCTGTTTGAGTGGTCTTAGCTTATCCCCTAGTGGATGGTGCTCACATCACAGAGTGCCCTCCAGAGCCAGCCCTCACCCTGCTGTGCCACAAGCAAAGAGAGAGTGAGGAGGGAGCAGAAGTCATCCTCTCAGCCCAGCTAGAGAGCACTGGAAATGAGCTGGGGAAGAGAAGTGGCTGGCTTCAGGAACTGTATCTTGGTAGCTCCTCAGGCACCAGGAGTCATATCTGGGAATACTCCCAAAGCTGAAAGTTGAAGAACTCATTTTCTGTTCTGTGTGGCAAGGAACAGGTAACATTCAGGTGTCAGTGCTGGTCTGGCACTGCTTGGCCTGCTGCTTCTGCCCATGGTGAGGAGCACTGAGGAGGCCTTGTCTGGCAGAGGAGGAGAGGGTCAGTCATTCTTCCTGCTGCTCTCATGCTTTGTTACTGTAATACTTAATTGAAGTAGAAAATCTGATCTGACATGTCAAATGAGGCCCTGGCTGGCCAGAGGCCAAATTGGGCTGCTTAATTTCAGTTTGCCTTGAAATGGCTGACAGCAAGGTTCACCTGCCCAAATTTCCCCTTGGAATGTACTTTTCTTTTTTAAGTCACTTTATAACTCACTCTGTATCTGTTTTTTCTCCAAAATCAATTACTTCAGAAAACAGCAGTCCAAAAGCTTCAGTAAACCCTTCACATTGCCTTCCCAGGGCCCATTTTGTATCATGAAGTGTCTTCCATCTGTGGACTGGAGGAAATGTGCATTAACTAATCACTTTGTCCAGCACAAAGCTCATTGGACAACAAATTATTGAGTTGTCTGCAGTGGAGGAAAAATAGACTAGGAAATCAGGCAATAATTATTTCATTCCTGAAGAGTTTGGGCTCATGTTTTTCCTAAGTCATTTATGGAGATGGCAAGAAAAGTTACCTCAGGTTTTCAGTATTTCTTTTGCTGCCTGCTTCATTTTTTGGCAAAGAGAGAAAATGAAGTAAAATCATCCATACTTGAGCCAATACCAAGGTTTGCTGCCTGCCGTGGCTGTGTTGGAAGTGTCAGAGTGGTGGCACATTGGTGCCTGGAATCTGTCTGGAGTGGGTCATACCAAGAGGAGATGTGGTGTTGGGGATCATGGCTTGTCCCACATCTCAGTATCTTCCTGGAGTTGTGAGCAAATTTGGGTCTGCCTCTTTGGCTGTCAGGAGCTGCACAAAGCAAGGGCAGTGCAGAGGAGTCAGTGCAACCTCAGTGTGTCTGTGCAGAGGCACAAACATGTTTTCAGTGTCAGAGATGAGCTCCCACTGCCCAGTGGCAGCAGGCAGTGCCTCTGGCCTGGGGCAGAGCCCGTGGGGCTGTGGCACTTTCACAGTGATGAGAGGGAGCCTGGACACTTGGTGGGGTTTAGAAAGCATGCGCTGAGAGGCAGTTCCTGCTGAGCTCAACCAGCACCTGAGCTGTGTAAGCAGGATGGGATAGAGGATGGGAAGAGTACTGGTGGAGGTCATCCCAGCAGGTGGACAGTTGTGCTGGCAGCAGTCTTTCACTGGGCCCAGCTGAAGTGCTTTGCCACTTCAGACACCACTGCTTTGTCAGGAATACCTGAGGAGTCCTGTACTGGGAGATGACTTGGAGATAGGAAAATCTGCATGCCCTACTTAGCACCTGCTTCTGTCTCCCCTTCCTTGCCCTGTTTCCATCTCTTTGTGGGGAGGGCAGACCCATTTCATCTCCCCCATGCATGCACCTCGTTTGCTGCTTTTTCTTCTCTAGCAGCAGCTGATGTTTTCAGATCAATACTGACTCCTGGCAACAAAAGGTGAAGCAGCATTTCCCAGGTCTACTGAAAATGTTTTGTGCTCAGAGTGCTCCTGATGGTTGGTGTCAGCCTTGATTTACAGGGGGAGGAGGAAGGGGCAGTGGAGAAGGCTGGGGATGAGACCTGACTTCTTTAAACGTGTAAATGAGGTCATTCTGTTGAAGTATCTCCCCTCCAGCTCTTCTGAAACCTGACACTTGCTCTCCTTTCCCCAGAACTGCTTGTTTTCATGCATGACCCATACCGGTCATGATGTACCGGTCCCAGTGTGGCTGTGGGAGCCCTGTGGTGGTGCTACCAGCCCAGGATGGACACCTCCACGCCTGCCTGGACAGAATGTTCTGCAGACAGCAGAGCGCGGATGGTGGGGGGGAGGAGCTGGTTTCCATGCTGAGTCTTGCCACCTGTTGCCTTGCTCATTCCAAACCCCCCTTCCTCCCCACCCTCCACCCCAAGTTCCCCTCCCCACACAGCTCACCATCCCCAGTGGATAGGGTTGGGATCAGTAGTCACTTGCCAAATACCTTTCTAATGCTGTCACTAATTCTGCACAGACAGCATCTCTGAAAGCAAAAACAAATCTTTTCCAAGGCATTGTCCTGCATTCTCTACACAAAGCATTTAGAAATGCCTTTTCTTGGTTGGGTGAGATGGGAGGGACTGTGCCACAGCCTCTCTGAGAGCCAGCCCTAGGGAAGCCTGAAGCTGTGCCCAAAGAATCCTCTGCAAATCCATTGAAGCTGCCACTTGGCAGCGGCACAGGCTAATTTTGTACTTGGGGTGACACATACACACACCCATGTCATTCTTCTTCATCTGCTACATATGGAAAGCTGCCCCAAGCTCCAGAGAGCCAGAGAATGTTTTACTAAAACCTCCAGCCTTGGTTTGATTATGTTACTATGCAGACTGGGCTGTGGAAGCAGTAAGAGTGGGGAGTGCTGCCAGATGAACTGGCATTAGCTGGAGAGTCATTGGCTTGAGCCACAGTTCCCACTACTGCCCTGCTTCCATCAGAGTCACAGACTGCTCGTGGACATGAGCTCAGAATTTCCTCCTCATCAAGGTGTGCAGAAGGGATGGCATTGCTCTGCTTCCATAGCTGTTGGGCTTGCCTGGAAGGCAGCTGGGAGTCTGGAGAAGTGCATTTCAACAGTGCTGCTTTTGGTTCCTCATGTGCTCTCCAGGCAGAGTCACTGAGATCACAGTTTTCAGGAGCAAACAATCCCATGGAGAAGCAGTCTCTGAGTTCCCAGCTTGAGATGCTTCAAAGGAACTGATTTTCAGAACACAAGGTGTTGGCAAAGCAGATCCTTTCTTTCCCTGGCAAACAGAGCTGGTTCTGAAGCGTTTCAGGCTCTCCAAATGCTGCCATGCCTGTGTTTTACAGACACACCTGTGTAAATACTTGTTTGCCCACAAAAATCACAGCCCAAGTTCCTGGCTATTGCAGCATGGTTCTGCCACCTTTGGAATGGGAATATGGAAAGGTAGAGTCAAGAAAGAAACTGGAATGGGAGCTGAGGTGGTGTCTTTCTCTTACTGTTTCTAGCCATGATGGAGCACAAGGTCCAGAACCTTCTCCCTCCCTGCTGACAGACATGTTTGTGCTGGCAGGGCTTCAGGCCGGTGTCCCCAGTGCACCAGTTAAACCAGTAGTTACCAATCTTTTTGCAAGCCACACTGGGACTATAGGAATTTTATTCCTTCACAGTGTTGAAGGAAAGGGATTTTGCTTGCCAAAGGGCTTTCTTATGCTTGAGGATGATTTATGGGCCAAGCTGAGCCACTTGTGGAAAAGGCAAAGCAGCTCTTGGCAGCACCCCCAGAATCCACTGCAGCTGTGGGGTAGTGAAATCATCGGCATAACAACCACTGCAAACAGAATAACAAAGTCTGTTCTGTTCTCATTTAGAATAATCTTTCCAGTTCAGCAACCACATTAAACCTTACCTTGCTGCATGCAGAAATCATAGAAGGCTGATAGTTCTCTGCAAGATGGTGTGAATGTCTCACTTCTGTCACTGCCTCTCACTCCTGCACCATCTCCCAGAGTGTGTTCAGCGAAGGACTGAAGCCATGTTATGTCATAGTTTGTGTCTGTCCTTTGTCCTTAGGTTTGAAAAAGCAGGAGAACTCCCAGTCTTTTGTTGGGTGTTTTGTTGTTGGTTTGGGGTTTTTTTAAATGCAAAATGTCTTTATATGCCTTATAACCTGTTTGTAAGCTGATTGCAAAATGAGGAGTTCCGTCTTTGATTTTTCCTGCCTGTCTTTGTTTCAGGTCCCTTCAGATCCTCCTGCTTCCAAAAAGCCCAAGGTAGATGACTCTGCTTCCCAACCTCCAGCTTCTACTGAGAAGGAGAAGCAGTCCAGTTGGTTACGGTCCTTATCCAGTTCCTCTAACAAGGTGATTGCTGAGTAGTTTGTAGTCAGAGAGAGATCAGCCTGGCATGTGGCATCACTGCTGAAAGCAGGGAGAAAAGGAGAGAAACAACCTGCTCAGGTTTCCTACATTAGTGACATTTCCCTCCTTCTCCTGGTAAACATTGGGCTGTAGAGGCCTCCCAGGTCCTTCGCACTCTTCCAGTGTTCCCTGGTCTCGATTGTGACAGTGAAGTGAACAGTTCCTTCATGCTTTTGAGGTCCAAGAACCCTGCCCTTGGGAAGTAGTTTCAGAGGTGACAGAATGTGCACTGAAAAGCATTGCTAGGGCTCCATTGTGGCTTACAGTTTAAAAGGTGATTCCTATTAACTTCTTTCTCTTCCCCCTCCCTCCCAGAGCATCGGCTGTGTCCACCCCCGGCAACGTCTCTCTGCCTTCCGGCCCTGGTCCCCTGCTGTGTCAGCCAACGAGAAGGAGCTTTCCACCCATCTGCCTGCCCTCATCCGGGACAGGTGAGGAGGCAGGAACCCAGGGAGGATGGGGGGCAGCAGCCATGGAGATCTAGCTGACAGCAAGTTGCTTATCTTTGCTCCCTTGCACTAATAACTGGTGGCTGCGTCACTCAGGCAGTCCACTGGGGTCAGATTAACCAGCAGTTGCAGCTGCAGTGTTTCAGTTGGCAGAAGAGAGGCAAAAATAAGTATTGGTATCTTGTGGCTCCATGAAATAAGTTTGTCTTCAGTGAGACACGCCATGAAAGTCTGAAATTAAGGTTGCTTCTGTGAGCTTAGAATTATTTTGGGGTATAACCACAACAAGGTCTCAGTCTTCGCTGCTTAAAGGAAGATAGAGGTGGTCTCTTAGGGCAGGTGGTAGTCAGCTATTTCCAGGCAGCCTCCAAGCAGTAGCTGCAGCAGCTCAGTAACACTTGGCAGCACCATGGGCAGACAAAGGCCTGACTGGACAGCACAGGCTACCCCATTCCCTCTTGGTGGCTGGTGGTCATGGGGGGCATGGTGGAGCACACTGGGCAGGAGATGCTGTGGAAGCTTCAGCCTGTGGGACCCATCAGAAAGCTGTTGGTGGAGGCCAGCTCCTGCTCTTGGACAGGAACATGGCTAAACTGGTACAGGATTGAGTCATCACCCACAATAGGTGAGACTGGTGGTGTCACAGAATAGAAAGTGTCAGGGCAATTACCCATTCCTTTACCAGACTGGAACTCTTCTGTCACAAAAAGCTTTGGGCCAGATTTCTGCCTAGGGGTAATGATTTCTTTGGGAAGTTGGCCAGGTGCTTTAGGGAGCCTTATGGAGAACATATTTTGCTGCCCTCATGAACAAGGTTCTTAGAAGCTGTGGGAATTGATAGAAAAGAGAAAAAGCCTCCCAGTATATCCTTACTTTAAAATTAGGGAGGGAGGGAAGGGCTAACCTGGTGTAGGAGTATGTGCCCTTGGTAGCCCTGTAAGAAGTTTGGCCAACCTAAGCCTTGGAGTGGGGGAAGGAAAAAACAACAACTACCTTCAGCAGGTTCAGAAGACATTTTATTATGTAGCTGAAGATCCATCATGTAGTAGATGCTGCACTGAAGTTTCAGAGACGAGTCTGGTTATGCTGCTTGCAAAAATTCCGTGTATCTGATGTTACACTGTTACTGTTCCTTAACATAATTGGGTTTTTAACTGTGATTTTACATGTATGCTCTCAGGTTCATGCTGTTCCAAAACCTAAAGATACACAAGAATAGGCTGTTTGTGTTTGCACTCCTGGGGCCTTAAGGAAGTGCCATTTCCTAGTTTACAGAGCACTTGTGGGTAGACAGAGGTAAAACTGCAGTTAGGTGAAATAATAATGCATGAAGATCATGAGGAAACAGTGTCCTAATTTTTAGACTCTGGGAGATCTCATCTTTTTGGTGCTTTTAAGGTATGTTGCACTTCAGATGTGACCCCTTCTGAACTGGGTGGAGATGAGCTGTGTAAATCATCTCTGTGTTTAAATGAGCTCAAAATGCTAAGCAAATACCTAGGCAGATGGTGTAAATCTACAGGCTGGTGTCAATCAATGGAACTTCACTGTCAGGCCAGGAAGTGTCTTGCAGTTCCAGTGCAATGCATGAGTTGGGAAGCATTGGAAAGCCAAGAATATGACTGTTTTCTCCTTCCTTTGTCTCCCTTCCAACCCAGCTTTTACTCCTACAAAAGCTTTGAGACTGCTGTGGCCCCCAACGTGGCTCTGGCCCCCCCAGCCCAGCAGAAGATGGTGAGCAACCCTCCCTGTGCCACGGTGGTGTCACGGAGCAGTGAGCCACTGAGCACCACTGCCCAGCCACGGAAGAGGAAACCTCCTGCAGAGAACACAACTATCCCAGAAGCAGCAGCAGCCACTGTGGCAGCCACTGCTCCTGCCACTGAAGAGGACAAGGAATCAGAAGCAGAAATTGAAGTAGAAACCAGGGAAGAATGTAAGTGGCACTTGTGTCTCCTTCATTTTGGTCTATTTGTGCTGGATTTGTCTCAAGAATCACAGGAGTTAGCTGTTCAGCTTCTGTTATGTTTAAATACCATTCTGGAAGCCTAAATACCTCAAAGTGGTGTAGAACTACAACCTTAAGGAATAATGAAAACCAAGAATGGAACATAAATGTGGAGTGTTTGCCTGGGAGGGGAATGTGCATGCACAAAAAGAAGCACCTGAGCCATAGTCATCCACTAACCTGGAGTCCTCTGTTAAAGCAGGTGAGTGTTGTGCAGAGGACAGAAGGCATTTGGGGTTCCCATAAGCTGAGGGTTTGCTGCCTCATCAAGAGCCTTCTGTAAAAGCCTTTGAGGGATACACCCAAATAGCCTGTAAATAGATTCCAGAGTGCAGGCACATCTGCAAGTGTGGAATTCTGTGTCAGACAAAGAATGCAGGCAGGGAGTGGAGCACAGAAAGCAGAAATGGAGAGGCACTGTGTCCTTAAGCAATGTTTGACTCTGGGGCTCTGAGTGGAAGATGGAGGAGGAGGCCACTGCTGTCACCTCAGCAGTGTCACTTAGGTAGTTCTGCCACTGCCCTCAGTGTGCTCAGTTCTTAGGGTGTGCAGGTCATGCAGAACAAGGAAACATTACCCACTGATCCTGTGGAGTTTCCCTGGAGAAATCTGTTTCTCACACCCATGGAGAAAACAGTTTGTGACTCGAATCCCAAAGTCACAATTCAAGCCAGGTGTAAGTTGGCCTCTTCAGCCACTCAGCTTTGTGTTTTCATCACATTGCAAGTATCAAAGCATCAAGTATTTTCTTCTTCCTTTTTTGTCATTGACTATTGAGTATCTCCTCTGTACAGAAGGGGCTTCAGCACAGTTTGAGTTCTGTTAGTAACTCCTTTCTGATGTTCTTGTTTTCCAGTCACCTCCTCCTTATCCTCGCTCTCCTCCCCATCGTTTACTTCATCCAGCTCCGCGAAGGACATGAGCTCACCTGGGATGCAAGCCCCAGTGGCAGTCAGCAGTTCATACGAGGTTGCAACACATTCTGACTCTCACAGCAGTGGGTTGGAAGCTGAGCTGGAGCACCTAAGGCAGGCCCTGGACAGTGGCCTAGATACTAAAGAAGCCAAAGAAAAATTCCTCCATGAAGTTGTTAAAATGAGAGTGAAGCAGGAAGAGAAGCTGAACGCTGCCTTGCAAGCCAAACGCAGCCTACACCAGGTACTCTTCAAACCCAGCTTTCTCCTGCCACTGTCTGCAAATACTCTCCCAGGTGGAAGCCATGGGGCAGTCTCATATAAAAAGGAATTACCTCATTTTTCCCACATAGCAACAGCCTTCACTGGGGCAATGTTTCTCAATTCAGTGGGAAACCAAAGTGGACAGGAACCATTCCTCAGTTTTAAGCTGGCCACCTGCTTTTGCCTTGGGGTATAAAGCCATGGTTACCAAAATCAACAGCTTGTCATTACTGAAGAAACCTCTGAGTCCAGCACGGTTTATTTTGTTTTTATTTCACTCAACTAGAAATGTTCTGTCTTTCTGGGGGATTTATCTGTAGCTTTAAAAGATCTGTGGAAATCCTGCCACTGCCCAGCTGAGGGAAGAGTGTTCCAGGGATGCTTGGGGAAAGCTCTGCAGGTCTCTGTGAAGCACTAGCTGTGCTGTGCTGGCAGGTTCTTGCTTCAGTCGGTGAAGAAGCTCCTGTTTTCTGGAACTCATTCCTTGAGACACTGGTGATATCACAGATGTGATTTGTGTCCAGTATGACTGGTTAAAGAAACACCAAAATCCCCAGATGACCAGTAGCAGCTTCAAGCATTCTCCTAGCAGGCAGGAGGAGGTGAACAGGAGATGGTGTAGAGTGTCTAGATATGATGACAATTAGACTGTTAACAGGAGTTGCCAACTCAGTCTCTGCAAGAGCTGCAGCAGAGCCAGGGCCTGTGCTGGAGCTCTCGTGTAGAGGTGGTGGAGGTGATGCTGAGCACATCACCAGGCTGCAGAGATGGGAGGCTCAGAGCTGTTTTATCAACTGAACCACTTGGTCTTTGTCACCTTGAGCCAATCACTTCAGTCCCTTGTATTTCAGTCAAGAGTTGTTTCATTTTTTGTATTTAAAAGTAAATATTTAAAGGTAATTGTTAAATATCTAAACTAGCTACACAGTGTGTCCTTCAGGTAAAGCAGGAATGACGTGAAGTGCTGGCTTCAGAAGCAGAATTGAGTGTGGAGGCCTTAAATCAAGCACTGTGTCCAAGTGAGAAGGAACACAGGCTCTGGTGGGGGCAGCTCTGGGTTTCCAGTTCCACCTCCAGAGATAGTCCATGTGTGCATGCTCCAGGGGCAAGGCTGAGCTAACAATGGCCTGGCTGGGAAGTGAGATTGTCAGAAGAGTGAATTTCCCATGACCTGACTGTAGTGTTACTTAACAGAAACACGCTGCTGTGAGGGTTTGACTCTGACAGAGGAAATGCTGCTTCTGGGGGGAAAATACCAAACTTCAGTTTCTGATTTAACCATTTAGGAGACAGCCCTTTAGTGAGCCACGGGTTTGTGCTTACACTGCACGTGTCTTTGAACAACAAACAGCTTTTAACAACTCAGGAGTTTCTTCCTGTCTACCTTTAGGTTCCTT
Source organism: Galbula dea (assembly GCA_013399015.1). NCBI lineage: Eukaryota > Metazoa > Chordata > Aves > Piciformes > Galbulidae > Galbula > Galbula dea. The sequence continues at coordinate 1,846,284 of VWZX01009007.1, read as the reverse complement.
ATTGTTAGCACTTCAATTAATGGCTTTCTCTTGGATGTGAGAGTTCAGAGTAGCAGCTCCTCGTAAGGACCTGGGCAGTGAGAATGGCAGTTCCCACAGCAAAACGTGGTTTTGATTTAGCTGAAGGTTTTGGCCTGGAGTTGTCCAGATGTTGTGACAGAGCAGTCCCTAGGCTGGTTGCCAGGAGACTTTGGGCTGCACATCAGTCACCTAGAGCAAACCAAAGCTGCCTAGGCTTAGAAAGAAGATGCACAATATCAGGTTTTTACTCAAACTTGCCTTAAGTGGATGTTTTGGGGGCTTGATAAAATGGACCTGCTGGCTGATTTCTTCAGCAAGTAGTAAACTTTCCTGTTCAGCTTTGCTGTACACAGAGGGCATTCCCAAATGGCATTTATCGTAACATTGTGGATCTTCAGTGTCTTCAGCTAAGGTGCAGGCACTGCAGTTGGGTTGTTTGAAACTTCAGGCTGGTGTAGAGCACGTTGCTGGTAGCTCTCTCCAACTGCAGTTCATCTTTATTCAGTCACAGATGGTCACAGCTATTCTGCTTGACAAAGCAAAACGTGGCTGTAGCATGTAGCTTTTTGTTACCCAGGAACTGAGGGTATCTGGATTGGAGGAGCTGATGTTGCTTTAAAGGAGAAGAGCTTGTACAAAGTTCAGAACGAGGGTTAGATGGCAGCCTTCTTGGTCATAACCAACAGAAGGTGGGAATTTAGTTTGGATTGGTTCCTGAACAGTTCAGCTCCTTGCATTAATTTATCCTCTGCTCCTCTGTTCTCACAAGTTAACTGCTTTCCTCTCTAGGAGCTGGAGTTCCTAAGAGTGGCCAAGAAAGAGAAGCTGAGAGAAGCCACAGAGGCGAAGCGCAACTTGAGGAAAGAGATCGAGCGGCTGAGAGCTGAGAACGAGAAGAAGATGAAGGAAGCCAACGAGTCTCGGATACGGCTGAAGAGGGAACTGGAACAGGCCAGGCAGATCCGGGTGTGCGACAAGGGCTGTGAAGCCGGCAGGCTCCGGGCCAAGTACTCAGCCCAGGTAAGGCCTGAACACTGAAAGCTGGAGCAGCGACTGAGCTTCACTGTTCCTGCAGCTTTCAGGGCTAGTTGAGTGTCTGTCTGTCTGTCCTCTAATGCCAGCGGCCAAGTTTGTCTCACTTGATCCAAGTCCAGCTCCTGTCTAATATCTCTGGCCCCATCATGTCCTTGACAGCCCTACTCCTAATGCAAGGTGTGACCAACTTGCTGCACTCAAACCACCTATCAGTCCCTTAGTTCTGCCTGGAACTCTGCACGTTTGTCAGCTGAAAGTCACCATTTAGAGGAGCACAACAAACACGAGACACTAGTTCAGTTCCACTGATACTCTGTGGGCACTGCCAGTGCCTCAGGGTCCATTTCAGCACTGACAGTATTAGGCAGAGCCACTTTCCCGCATAGTATTTTTCCTTGAAGATCAGCCTAGACCTACAGGAGCTGTTTAAGACAAGAGAATAGCAAAGGCCCATCACTCAGCAGACTGCAGGGATGTTTACAGTTGTAAAGCACAAGGGCAGCAAACTGTCAGGTCTAAGAAAAGCCTCCCAGTTTGATCTCGGTGAAAGTTCTAGGAATGCAGGAACATGTTGTTACAAGCAACATGTATGCTTTAAGCTTTTGACCTAGAAATCCCTCCCTGCCCTCTCTGCATCAGGTTCTCCTGTAATAAAAGACTCTGAAGTTTATTTAAAGCATCCAAAGCCAAGTGAACCAAGAGCTCGGGCTGCACATCCTGAAGTGGCCTTGCTGTGTCTTGGTGTTGCAGGGCATGTGGGGTGCCGCCTCCCCCCGCCCCACACACAGTGACCCAGCACAGCAGGCTGAGGCAGAGCAGAATGGCAGCCTCCTGGAGTTCCCTGGGGAACAGCCCTGCGGAGGAATCCATCGCCTGCCCTGCCTTCCCCTTTTCCCAATAAAACAATCCCAGTTGCTCGGTAATCCAGTCATTAAAGGGTATGGTCTCACTCCCATTAACCCCTCCCTCTCTAGAGGGGCTCCCTAACAGCCTCTCTCCCGAAGGCTAACTCCTCCCCTTGCCTTAGCTACCTCCCTTGCAGTCTTGCTCTGACCTGCTCCCACCTCAGTATCCCTCTGCCAAACCCTGTCCCTATCAGTGGTCTCCAAGCTAAAAGCCTGGCTGAGAAATGCAGAAATAAGAGGCAAGGGTCAGCAGGTGTTGGTCACAGAAGGGCTCTGGAAAACGAGGAACACTTGCCTCAAGTTAAACACCTACAGCAGGGGGAGACCAGATGCCTCAGTGGTGTCACACGTGCAGGCTTTCCCTGGCTGTTGTCACATACCTGGACTGGTGCTGAAGGAGCTCTGCTAGCCCCTGTTTGCTGGAGGCGTTGTTACCCACATGTGCTTCCTGACCCTGTCGTTGTGCCTAAAGCATGAGCTGCCAATATCTGCTGTGGGCACTTTAAGGGAGGGGGTGGGGAAAGGAAAAGAAAAAGCAGCAGCAATCAGACATTCTTCTCAGCCCAGGCTCTCAATAACGGGAAGGGGAGTGGTCCACTGGTACCACTATGAGACAAGTCTAACCAGGAGACCAGAAGCAGGAAATGATGTGGCTTCCTCTCTAGCATCACAGGATGTCTCACTGATAAGAGGTGTCCAGACTAAACATAACCAGATTGAGAGCTGCTGTGCTGGTTGTTGCCAGCAGCTGACTTCCACTCCCAACAAGAAAAAAAAACACACAACCCAAAACCAAAGCAACAACAAGTGCAGATAAAAGTAAACACTGCAGGTACCAGAGGGAGCTCTGCAGGTGTCTCCTCCCTTTGCTGTGGTGGGCATGACAGGTTTTGACAACAGGGATTTTCAGCCTCCTCCTTGGAAAGGAATAAATGAGGTTTTAAAATCCTCAAAAGGCATTTCAGTAGCTACATACTCTGCAGGTTTGTTTTGTCTAAAGACACTAAAGGCATATTTGCAGCAGCACTGCAAGGTCCTGTTGTATGTGTTCAGGCTTGCTGGTACCCTCCCCACCCCAGTGCAGTGGCCTGGGGGACCCCACAGAGCCCCAAAATGTTAGTGCAAACCAGCACATGGCCACTAATGCCTCAGGGTCTGGAACAGCTCCTTCATGGAGCAGCTGCTGCATGGCACCTAAGAGAAGAAACATACCTCAGTAATGTCAAAGTCTGAATGTTACAAAACCCCAATATGATTAATACTTAAGCCACGTAAGAAATTTTAGAAGAAAGCTTCCTCTGTCCTTTTCTCTGCAGTTTGGAGTGCACACAGGAAGTGTGTCACCTTGTCTTCATCACATCTTATTTTTGAGGAAACCACAATTCTCTAGACAGGCTAGGTCTGAGAGAAATAGCATTAGGAAAGCACAAGAGGAAGTAAGAAAACAAATTCAGGGGTGTAAATGTCTGTGTGTGAGCTTAAAGTATTAGATGCTTAATACCTAGTGAGTATCAGTGTGGGTTAGGCCTTTCTTTTTTCTTCCCTTGCTACAGAGCTCCTGATGTGGCTGGGGCCGGGGGTGGGGTGGGGGTTAGCCTTCTGTTCAGGCCCAAAACAGAGTTTTCCCTTCCCTTGTTAAGTGGCAGTCTGATCACTGCTGATCTTAATCTGTTTGTGGCCTAAAACTGCAGGCTTTAGCCCACTGCAGTTTCTCTACAGTTCACACCCTGAACCCTGAAGGGCGCTTTGCTGCCTTTGTCATCAGCAAGTATAAAATAGGAAGGTTAACCTCTGAGGCCTGTGGGAGGCTCAGGCCATCTGTCTTGCTGGGAGTAAGCTGGAAGATGACTTCGATCTCAGCAAGTGACCTCTTCTGGGGCTATCTGGAACATGTACTTCTTTATGTCCATTTCTGTGCAACGTTACAACACCTTAGGACCTGTTCTGCCTCATTCTTGTCCTGCAAAGTCCAGCTGCTTACTTACCAGTTGCACTGGTGCTGATTTTCCCTCGTGCTTGTTGGGAACTCCTGTGTCCCAACTTCCTCCCATCCATATTCCAAAGCGCCTTGCCAGTGACACTGCAGCTCCACCTCCTCAGTGCCAGTCTTGCCCTCCTTACAGGCAGTAAGAAGGATAAAATGGTTCTTGTACAAGAGGCTACTACAGCTGCTCTTGGTGGACATGAATCCATAGCTGAGGCATGGGCCTTTGAGTCTGGTTTGTCTTAATAACCATTGGAAAGGATCTGCCAGTAAAGGACCTGTGCAAACTCAGCTTGCGAAGTTTCCTTTGGATTGCTGTGTGCCTAAACAACCAATAGGAATGGTTCTGTTCCACAAAGCCATTGCTAACCATTCTGCTTTTCACCTCCCTTTCTGGAACTAAACCACCAGAAATAGTTCAGCAGTTCCAAGGTAAACAGTTCCAGCAGTGCCTGTGCATAACTGTACAGTACTGTAGGGAAAAGAGAATCCCTTCGTCCCCTCAACTTTGATCAGCTCATGTCTGGAAGTACTTTATTACTGTTCTCACCTGCTGCTAAGGTACTAGCTAGTCTGTGTTAAAGTCTGCAGCAGCACAGTGGAGCTGAAATCTGACCATAGTTTATTGTGTTTCTTTATCTGCTTTTCTCTAGATTGAGGACCTACAGGTGAAGCTTCAGCATGCAGAAGCTGACAGGGAACAGCTCCGAGCTGACCTGATGCACGAAAGGGAGGCTCGAGAACACTTGGAAAAAGTAGTCAAGGAACTTCAGGAACAACTGTGGCCTAAGTCAAGCAGTCAGCCCAGCAGTGACAGCACAACGAGCAAGCTGGAGAACTAAAGAGACACCACCTGGCTAACACAGACACAGAATGATGAATATGCACAGTAAGGGAGGATGTGTGGGGTACGTGTGTGTAAGTGCATGTGTGAGTAGTCGTGTCCTGGCACCCAGGTCTATCAATATGGATTATTAGTTGGAAGGCAAATGTTACTCTCTCTACCAGAAGCACTGAATTACGCCTCTTTTCTTTCCAATCCATATAGCACAACATCTTACTGTGCCTCTAAAACACAAAGTGTTTATAAACAAAATACTTTTAAGTCCGCAGCAAATTTTCTACTGGCAAACTCCAAGCAAGCAGCATCGTCCAACTCCCATCAGACTCAAAGGCAAGTGTGGCACTGCTTTTGTGTTGCCCTTCTGCCTCTTGGAACGTTTTGGAATTTAAAAACAAACTTTTCTTATAAGCTATTTAAAAGAATTCATTACACAGACTTGGTATTAAAAAAATTCACAAGATTTTTTATAGTGAACCTGTAAAAGCAAAACAAAAAAAGAAACCTTCGCTGCACAATTTTTAGTGACTTGTCCTAGGCTTTGGGATTGGTGATGCAGAAGCCCTCTGGTGAGGATGCCATTTCATTAGCAGTTTTCCAGCCATCCAGAGCCATCACAGTTCTGATCCCCTCACGTGGGTGCAGGAGAATTGCAGAGTGCTTTTCAAAGTTGATTTTTTTCCTTAGAAAGAATTCTCCTCGTTTCCTCTCCTGAACACAAGAAGAAAAGAAGATGCAGGATGGTAAGGGGGTGGGAAGAGAAGAGGTGTGCTTTGGAATGACAAACCAGCCTCGCAGCCATCGGTGTTTGCCAAACATCCCATCGTCCCTGCAGACATCTGCATTGTGTGTTCAAAGAGGTGTTCATCCAAGAGCACTCTGGCTTTAGGAACAAGAGAGAAGGAAAGAAAGGAAGGCAATGGATGCTCTGTTAAGGTGATTGAGAATTAAAGCAGAAGACATGAGTGTTTTCAAGTCATTCCGAAACCTTTACTTCAGCTTTCAGTCCCCCTGGAAAACTCCTGTGTTGCCCCAGCTCCTCCCGTCAACCCAGTATTCACCTGCTCCTATTCTGAACTGTCAGTCAGGATTCTGTGCCCACAGAGAGCGTGACATCCCTTACAGATACTACAGAAAGAACTGCACCGTTTTTGCTGCTGTGACTAAGCCTGCATCTTTAGAATCAACCTTTCTTCTCTGGAAGCAGAGAAATTACTTTCATTTGGGATCCAAGCCGCAGCCCCGGATACAAACGCAGCCATACAGATGCCATCACTGTGTCTTGGTGATGGGGGTGTTAGTGGTGTCCAGTTGTTTCTTGTTTTTAAACTGCACTTTGTCATTCACTATTTGTCAAGTTTACAACCAATCATTCTCGACTCTGCCCTGCCTGCCAGAGGTGGAAACCCCCAGCCCCTGTTCCACCTGGTGACACCTTGCACCATCCTTTCCATTTATGCACAGTGAGGACTCAGCAGGTACCGAATGCTCCCAAACAGAAACCCACCAGCCCAGTGCACCACTGGCTGAGTTTTAAACCCTCTCTGTGTGGCTTTGTAGCTAGCAGAGGTTGGGAAGCAGTAGAGATGCTCCCAGAAGTGCTTCACAAATCAAGCTGATGCTTTAATGAACAAATGGGGTTAAAAAAAAAAAATAAAAAAGCTTCTTTTCCCCCCTAAACACTCACCTCTTACACACTGAGCTCATCAGCAGGAAGTCAGAATGGGATCTGGGGCTGCAGATGTGCCTTCCAGCTCATTTTTCCTCTCAGCATCTTCTGGAGGCAATGCTGAAATGCTTTGTCTTTACCTTATAAAACNAAAAAAAAAAAAAAAAAAAAAAAAAAAAAAGAGAGAAACCCTATTAGCATCATCCCAGCCAGGAGTTACCCTAAACAAAGACACCTCTTGCCAATAATCTGTATTTGCTTTTGGACATTAACACAAACTATGTAAGCTTAAACATGATTTCCCAGTAGACAGAAAGCAGCTTCTGGTCCTAAAATGATCACTTTTACTTACAGTCCATTAGAGCCTGTCTTTGTTTTTAAACAAGAGCTGTTTAGCTTGAAACCATTCTAATAACCATTCTAACAATTGTGAGCATCAGCAAAGAAGTTCCTAGATGTGTTTTAGGTACAAAAAGGAGTGGAATTACTGGGACAATGTCCAACTGTTGGGAGCAAGAAGCAGTTCTACCAAGTAGATGACATGAAACTGTCTGTTCTTGGAGGGCTTCAGCCCTTGTGTTTGGGATGCTGGAGACTGAGTCCAGATGCAGCTCTCCTCTTCTAAAGTGCAATGCAAAAGGAATTTTGATTATGCTTAAGCAGGTTTTGTTTTAATGTGGGTTTTTGTTTTTTTTTTTTGCTTTGTATGTTTTTTTCTGCAATTATTAGATCATATGCATGGAGTTAAACCTCTGCCATACCTATATTCATTAATGGGCATTATTACTGTCTTATGTAAAGGGTTTGTTTTGTTATGCAGTATGCATAAAAATGTTCTCAGCCTTATGATTTCCAGAGCTGTATTATTCACCTATTTCTTCAAGGGAAACTAAATAACTCTAGTGCTAGGTGATTGTTGTGTATTTCACCAGTCTCATGCTAGGCTGTACTGCCATGTGATGAAATTATACAGAGAACAAATGTATTCCCACCCCCTCTGGCAGCTGCTTTGAAGCCTTACTGTTGAAACTTAGGGTTCTTTGGGGTTTTCCCCCTGCTCTCCAATTGTGTCTCTCCCCTTACAGCTCCCCACCAAATGGCACCAAGTCCATCTCTGTTTTATCCCCAGGGACAGCAGCCCCTTACCTGTGGCACGTGACACAGCTTTTGTCTTGTCTATCCAGGAAGCAGACTGACTCACTGGCACAGGTTCTTCTGTGCATATGATGCTTTCAGCCCCCAAAAGTATGAAAGCTGTCTTTTGTTAAAGGAACAGTAAATAGTCTTAGCCATGGCAAATAGTCTTGTCAAACCACCAGCATCACTGTGCTTCACACATAAATGGGATCAGATCTGCAAGAAAGTCTCCAAAATAAAGTCCCAACTGCTGTCAGAGCCCCATGGTGCAGGACAGGGGTTCTGTAACGTGTGACAAAGAAACTTCCCACTGGCTGAGGTCAAGACTCAACAGGATTTGGTCCCAGGGAGTGAAAGCTTCCTAGCAAAAACAATTCTATAAACTAAAAGTTCAAAATCAGTAAGATCAACTAAGGTGCAGGACTGCTGGGAACAGACTTTCTGCAGTTCCTCAGCAGGAGAGGATGATAGGATTGGAGTCTAGCTTCCATACTTGTGTCCTTCCTAAACAGAGTTGAACAATAAAGTCATCATTTCTGAGAATAGCCAATTTATTTCCTGTGCGTGGAGTTTATGTTAAACTGGTCCACAGATGGACAGAGACATTCTGAAAGGGGCTGTCAGAACGGTGGGAACACAAGGTGTGAAGGTGCTTCAGGGGAGGGAGTTGTGTGTGTGTAGTTTCTGTGTCACACCACCTGGTGAACAATCGCTGGCCCCTTCAGGGGAACTGCTTGCCTTGTGGCTTCCCTGCTGCATTCCATTGGCACTCCGAGCAGGAGTGCAGGAGCTGTAACCTCCCATCTCTCATGTCCTCTGCTCTTTAGTTTCCTTTAAGAAGTTCACAGGGAGAAGAGGTGTTTTCCTACAGGCTGTTGACTCTCCCTCTACTTAAAAATATATTACTTAGTACTTGTATATTCAGTTTAATTACTCATCGTTTCTATTACTGAAAGAAGACTTAACGAAGGGGAAAAAACCAACAGCAATAACATTCATATCTCTGGAGCAGCTAACTCGTATACAGAATATTCTGCTTTTCAAACAGAACTAGCCAATGTAAAGAAAAAAGTTAAAAGTAAATTCAACCTGTAAATACTTGTTTTCATTTTACACTGTTGTATTATAAGTGTATATGGTGTTTACTTTTTCAGAACTCTTTCTTACCTGGTAGTTGTCTTGTTTTATGAGTTGTGTTTTTAACTAAGAAGAACCTTTGCTGTCTGTTAAGAAAAACAAAACAAAATCTTTTTGCAAGTTTTCCATGTGGGTTAACTTTTCTCCATCATTTGCATTTTATTTGTCCTTATTTTCACTGTAAAGTATTTTATTACCAAAAGGTTTGATTTTTTTCTTTCCATTCTGCCCTCTCATCAGTCCATGTGTTTTAGAGAGAAGTTTTTTTGTTGGTTTGTTTTTGTTTTTTACAAAAATCTCAAAAAGAACTCACAGAAATGACCTTTTTTCAATTGAAGAAAAATGAAATCTTTACATTTATAATAGCCAATAGCATTTCAGCACATTTTTGTTATCCTGGTCTCTCCTATGCTGCTGCTAATGACAATATTATGACTTACTCTACTATTCTAGAACTATTTTTATGTAAGTAATGTATGCTTTCTTGTTTATAAATGCCTGATTTAAAACAAAAAAAAAAAAAAGAAAAAAGCTTGGCATATTTATCTATTTCGCTGTGTACCTTGATAGTCCTTTTCCAGCCCCTTTTCCACCTCCCCTCCCCTCGAAGCAGATAATATTGTAAAATAAAGGACTTTATGAGATTATGTATGAAAATAGCTATGCTTATATACCACAGTGACTGAATGTACAGTGTATAGACGCATTACCTAAAATAAAATTGTTTGTCCAGAAAAAAGTAAACCCCCAGCTCTGCTCTGTTCTCTGAGTTCTGGGGCTTGGGACCTGACTCCAGGGGCTGGCCTGGGAGTCTGAGGGGTGCTGGCTGCTTCTGGTGGAAGAGGCAAGACTGCTGAACTTGAAGTTAAAGTACACAGATTGTAGGAACTCCCCTGGCCTCGTACCCTATCGGTACCGGCAGGTGCCTGATACTCACATCCCAGGTTGCACCTATGTGTGTATTACATATACATCTATATATCTATCTGTACATAAAGCACCAGCAGAGATAACCAGCAACAACATCATAAACACCACTCTCTCCACACATTCACCTTCTAACAGCCAGGCACACATCACTAGTAACCACAAAATCCATTTAGTCTAGAGGTGGAAGTAGCATGCAACTCTCCCAGGTGCTGCAGGGAAGCTCAGTTTTCCTGCTGTGTTTTACTTTTTTCTGGCATAGCAAACCCCAGCAATCTCCCTTCTCACCTGCCACGTGCTGGGGCACACGAACAGCCAGAGGCTGAGGGTGATGCAGCAGCACCTTGCTCGTGGTGTTTCTCAGCCAGCTCTGGGCTAAGCCTCTCTGAGCAGCATTTCATCAGCTAATCGTTTTCAGGTCTGCACGTTGCCACACTGCAAAGAGAATAGGTTTTAACTGAACTGGTGTCCACCTCTGTGTGGGGAACCTCTTAACAGTGAGGTGAAATCTTTTTGTGACTAATCAGAATTGCAAAGCATACAAAAGTTTGTACCAGGTCACAGAAAAAGAAATAGAAGGGAGGGGGGAAGCAGAGAAAAGCAGAGGCTGGAAACATATGTTAAAGTAATTCTCTCCTGGTTTTCTGAGAAACTGCTGCACAATTTCCACAGCTCTGGTACATTTCTTAATGTGCCTTTGTAAAACAGTGGAAAAGCCAGAGAATGATCCAACAGCTTCAATAAAATCTATCTCCACTTCACATTTCTGACTCACTGCAGACCCTTGTTGTCTGAGGGGTTGGTTATTTCCTGTTCCTACCACCTGGATATTAACAGTGGGCTGAGCTGCTGAATCTGTCTCTGTGGAAGGTGAAATGTTAAAACACTCACCAATACAAAGCTCCAGTTGTGTTCTTCCAACACCCCCCCCAAAGATCACACTTGTGACCCCAAAGATAAACACTTGTCTATTGGCAACATGAGCTGAACTGACCCGGGCTCAAAACTTAGCTGCTGGATATCAGACATCAAAATCAAACTTCCTGAGGCCCAAAGTAAAAACTCTTCATGTCTTATTCAATAGCTGATGTTTATTCACAGGAAAAAAAAACAAACACCAAAAATGCAAACCAAAACCCCCCCCACAGACACAAGCTTAGAGCTGCTCATTCTGACCACATACACACGGTAAATGAAAATGCTGACATGGAGCCCAACTGGAACAAACGGCTAACAGCTACCAGACCCAGTATTAACCCACAGCTCAGGCTGTACCTCAGTCACTGGCACTTCACCACCTACCAGGTGGAGCTGAGAGAATACTTGACTCAGAGCAGAGCAGAGGTTTGACAGGGATTGTCAGCAGAAAGGATGAGAGCCCTTGTTACTGCCCATGGCACCCAAACCATACTTGTTTTGTACTTCATTTGCTGAAGGGACATTACTGAAATACATCTTGGCACATCTGCAAGGAAGGGCTAACACTTGCAGCAGCTGATAGGAACCAGGGAAGCAGTAAAAAAGGCAGGAGTGTCAGAGTTAATGATGATCTGTGAGTAATGCAGTTGTAAGGCACTGTCAGTGGGCCGAGAGCACAAACACAATAAGCCCAGCTGGGTGACGTACACGCCAGTGGAATTTTTATTAGCTGGCTTATGTGCACTTGAAGGATACCTGACTGCCATGCAGATTCCCACACACTGCCATTTGGGAGGGGGAAAGAAAGTTTCCCCAGATCTCTGCACTGAGCTGATTTAGCTGCATTGTTCTGTACAGTGTCTGCAGGTTTTCTGGCTCATGTTTCTGAATTTACTTTTGTATTTGTTTTCTGCTGAGTCAGCTCCTTAATCTGGAGCCTTGAGAATTTCATGCTTTTAAGTACATCCCCAGAGCCTGCTCTGGCCCAGCTGTCCTTGTCCTTTGGCCCTTCCACCACCTACCCCCGTGAATACTCTTGTACCTCCCATATGGATGAACTGTGAGAGGAAAATCCCACAGGACAAGAGGAAACCTACACAGGCCAAAGGAAAGAAGTTTTACTGCTTCCAAGGAGGTCCAAATTTGCCCCCAAACCTGCTCATTTCTGTAAACACCATAAGACTGTAAGCTTGAGTGATCATTGCTATCTTGGGAATAGAGCTTCCAGACCAATGTATAAACCCAGTTTTCCTGGGTTTATAAACAAGAGCAGCCACATGTACTGTCAAGCAGGGCTCAGTTCAAACTGCTCCTGATCTGCAGAACCTCTTCTATTGGCTAGTTGTCAAAAATGCCATTAAAACCCTACCTTTACGTGGCCAAGGTGTAGAAACAGGTACTACACAACGCATTAACCGAGCTGGTGGCCACACAGCCCACAGATGGAACTGATTTGACCAGTACATACAGGTTCTTTTTCATAGTAACCCAAGCAACAATCTCCCTGCTCTCCTGAACTCAGGAGCCACTGACTGTCACTAGATGCCAGTCCTGCACGAGTGCATTGCCAAAAGATTCAACACATGCAGCACTTCTAAGCAACAGAGTTTCCCCAGTACTGCCTCTCAAGTGTGCAATTGTTGTATCTTTATGTCATGGCAGCTGCTTTCTCTACAACCCTTTGCATGGAAAAACTGGGCTGTGGGGAGCAATGAGACACTCTGGGCTACACCAAAGGAAGAACAGAGAACATGGAACCACACACAGACCACAAGCAGACTCCAGGTTCACCACCTGCAGCAGTGCTGTTAGGTTAAAGGTTCTGCACCTTCTTAAGTCCTGATCTCCTTTTGCACACCAAGTCCCAGCAGAGCTGGTGGGTGCCCAAGACACTGCAGGTGAGTAGAGGTGAGGTGTAGCTCCCTGCCTTGCCCATGAACTGAGCTTACTACAAGCAGATAGTTTCAAGCTCCAGCTCTCTCAGTGTGTAACACAGGGATCCCATGCTGCTTAATTCAATTTGGCAGATAACATTGGGGAAAGGCATTGATTTCTTCCCTCACTCCCCCTTCTCTACCATCAATTTTCCCAGATAAGAAGCCTGTGGCTCAGCCCCTGCTGGTGACGGATGCCTTGTAATTGCTTTGAATGGATTATCAGCAGACATCTAGCAGGCACTTACAGGGCTACAGCTGTAATCAGAAACAGTCTCACCCAGGAGAAGGCCTGGGAGGAAGAGACAGCTGGCTCTGGGGCCTCTGCCTTGTCTCTCTGTTCTTATATTAAGCCTAGCTTTATTTATTTATATTTTAAATACAGTGGTATCTAGGACATCCAACTGAAATCAGGGTCCAGATGGGCTGGGTGCCTTTCAAACCTTAAGAACCTATCTCTGCTTCTGACAAGGTACAGTGCAACTCAGGCTACAAGAGGATTCTCCTTCCATGAGAAGGACCCATCTTGCATTGGGTTAAAGAAGTAGCAATAGGTAACATTACCAAAAAAAAAAATCAGGAAGTCAATACCCACACAGAATATTGTTCTGGCAATTATTGGCTGAAAGACATCAGATAAGACACTTCTTGTCCTCCAACAGAGACCAGGCACCCTTCTCCCCCTCAGAGAGACAGGACTCACACACTTTAATCCCCTTCACTTTCTTGATGTGTCATTTTTCAGTGCCTGTGCCACACTGTCAGCCCTGCTTTCAGTTCAGTCACTCATGTTTGGGCAGTCTATATGCAACACTGACATGGCCAAGGCTACCCTGGTAGGAAAGGTTTTCATGTTCAGCACAAACAAGAGAAGCTTCATGCCTCCAGTCTTTAATTCTAACCAAAAATAAATTCTGTTTTGAAACAAGTCTCACCTGACATTATGTTTAAGCTCAAAGCTCCCTCTGCTATCTTGGAAAGCAACAGGAAGTCTTTCTTGGAGGAAATGCAGAGCTGCTGTCAGGTTGATGCTTGGCTCACAAGAGAGAACTCTTCCCTGCACACTCCATAGCTACCTGGCTAACAAAACACTGAAGGGCTTCAATTAAATATCATATGACATGGCAAGTAACATGAAAATCCTCCACGGTTTCTGCAGCTTGAGGAGCAGGAGGAAGGCAGGGGAAGAGGGGACAGTGGATTTGCTACCACATGTGTAGGAACTGACTGCAGGACTCATGCACTCAGGAGATAATGTGCTGTGCAGGTCACTGGCTCTTAGGCACAGCCTTATCTCTCCGTAACATACACCTTGTTGTGTCTTACTGCTTAATTACAGCTGATATGCAGCCCATAATATTGCTTATCATTAGCCAGAGGATGACAATTACAATTTAAGATTAAACTGTTTTCTTTTTTTCTTCAGCCAAGTCTGTCTGACACTTCCTTAGCCCAAGAAATGATTTGCACATGCAGAACAAATCCATATACTAATTGCTTCTGTGCCCCTCGTAATGATGTATAATTTAGGAAGCACGCATTGCATGATGAACATCATGAAAAGCACTCAATGTTGTGTACAAACTGTACCTGAACTTAGGGAGGGTCAGCTACACATGCCTGAAAAATCTCAAGACACCACTAAAGACAGTGAACTAATGTCACCTTCGACATGGGACAGGCTCCAGCCAGTGACTGTCAAGAGCAGTGCCTCAACTTGCAGTAAACTCAGTCCTTCCCTTTGCCCACCACTTTTCAACTCACCTTCCATTCCACCAGCTTCACCCTTGCTTCTTCATTCCTCTCCTCCCTGTTTTCTTACAGAGCTTTATAGTGGTTTAGATGACATCTGTCAGACAGGCAGAGGAGCAGCTGCATGCATCCAGCCTCCCCCTATTATTCTCCTGCATTATGATGCACTGCAGAAATTTGGGGCTTAGTTCAGCAGAATAATGAAGCATATACTTGATGTGGAAACAGTTTCATACATCCCAAAGTCTTTTTGCTTTATCAGGGCTTTTGTTTCAGAAATGGATAGTTAAGAGAGATTCTAGAGCTGGGAAGCAGTTTGAAAGACTGGACTATTGAAGGATCAGCAAAAAATGAGTCTGCTCAAGCTGAACTGTCATTAAGTAGCTACGTGTTTTCAAGAAACAGGGATGTGTTCTTCTGCACAAACAACCCCAAGACTTAAAGACTGCTTACAAATATTCTGCACTAAAATCCACAATGGCCCAAGAGGAGATTTAACTACTGATCACCACCAATAAAGCTTAAAGACCAAGTAAGAACTGTTTCTGTACACTGCTAACGTTTAAGAGATTCCCTCAGAGCAAAGCCCATAAATGTGATAACATACAGTTCTGATGACTCTTAATGCCAGAGGTCAGGGGTTTAAATCTTCTGTCCTGTAGTTTGTCAACTCCCATTTATCATCTCCAGCACGGCAGAGGGGTACAACAGATAAATCTTCCAAAAATGGGTTCTGATCTTTCACCTACAGTGGATTAAAAATAGCCCAGAGCAAGAGCTTTTAGCATTTTGTCATAGCAATTTCTCTGTCAAACATGATAGATAGCCAACTCCACGGAAAAAGGCTGAACCCACCCAGAGATCAGATAATGAGGAAGGCTCAGTTGCACCTCCAAGAAGCAGGAGTTTTACTCATGGTGGAAATCCCC
Source organism: Galbula dea (assembly GCA_013399015.1). Lineage (NCBI taxonomy): Eukaryota > Metazoa > Chordata > Aves > Piciformes > Galbulidae > Galbula > Galbula dea. The sequence continues at coordinate 1,831,095 of VWZX01009007.1, read as the reverse complement.
ACTGAGACTGCCTTGGTAAGACTCCTCCAGTAAAGCATTCCTTTCCTCCCCGTTTTGGGAGCTGAAGCAAGAGTCTTGGGTTCTGGGCTGGATTTTGCAATCTTTTAGCATCGTTTTGGGCAGAATGCTCATTTCAAGTTTTATTTTAAAACATAACTATTTAAAGACAGGTGCTGATTTTGTTTTGACACACAGAGAAACAAACCAACCTAAACCCAACAATACTTTGTACCTACGAATTCCAGCAATGCTTGAGAAGCTAAGAATTTGCACACTGCCTCCAAGAAAGCAAGTCCCAAACTGTCAAGTTTTCCAGAGAGGTTGCCCTTCTACTTCAGCCTGACCTCAGGTGCCATTTTGTTAGAAGAGAAGTAGACACAATATTCTGTATTACATATGGCAACAGAAAACCAGAAAACCAGTTTGGGAAGCCCTCAAAAAACCCCATCTGTAGCATGCAGATATGTAGCACAGGTCTTGCTCATGCATGTTACTAATAGGAGTACTTCTGCTTCAGAATCCTGTGAGATTACATGTAAATCTGGAGTTTCATCTATGAATCAGAACTGAGTAAAGACCACAGAATTTTACCCAATACTTCAGACTGGCTTCACCTTTTCAAAACACATTCTCATTTTGATCAGGCTCCCCCTTTGGATCTGAAAGCTGGAGTCTATCTGCTCTGTCTGCCACCATCACACTGTCACAATCTGTGACCTCAGAAACTTCCACACTTCTCTAGGGGGATGCTCATCAAATAAAGACACTGCACCTTGCTGTCTCTCAAATCCACATGCCAGCTCCTGGACTATAGAGAGAAAACACGAGGAAAGATATATTTAGGGTTTGGACTAGATGACCTTTTAAGATCCCTTCTAGCTCCAACCATTGTCTGATACCTGCAGTATTCGTGTTTATGCTTTTCCATGGGCTTTTATATATGCCTCAGGGAGTCACTTGCAGACCCAAACTAATGTGGTCTTCAGATGATGGTATAACACGTTCATCTTATTTTGGAAGCCTGCATCAAGAGAAGAGATCCTATGTTCTTTTTATGTCTATGTTATATTTATGTTATTTTAGCCCCAAGAATGGGCCTGTGGAAGGGAGAGAGACCATGTCAAACACAAATGTCAGGCTGCTTGAGTTAGTTTAGATTTAACTGAACCCAACACTGTCCTCAGATCTCCCTTGGAGCTTTGGAGTTTGCAGGGGTAGGACAAGGGGTGGCATAGGCTCCTCTTGTCCCAGATAATAACAGTAGAGGTTTGTCTATTTGATATTGCAGTGTTTTCTGGCTAATGAAGTCATGTAATAAACTGTCATACCAGAAAGCTGCAATTTCACATGCTGCAGCCCTGAGAGAGAACACATAAAAAAATGTACAGCTGCTAAACTTCACACACCAGAAGCCAATCCAATGAAGGAGACATGGATGATTCAAGCCAGACAGAAAAGCATCATTAAATGAAAGAGAAAATCAAGGGAAACATGTTTATCACAATTATACTGAGGGATATTTGTGATTTTTATTACTCTCACTTTGTTGATTATTTATACTTGGGTGGAATCTGGAGAATCAAACTGAGTATGAGATTCAGACAGCCCCAAATGATTCGTGACATAAACACACAGGTCAAACAAAGAGGCTGGAGACAGAAGAGCATTGAGAAAGGAAGGAACTCTTCCAACACTGCACAAGTCAGCAATGGAAATGCAATACATCTCCTCCAAGAACCATGCAGTGCCTTCCAGCATGGAAACAGGCAGCACTGCCCCATTTGCTGCCAGCTGCCAGTCATCCTAATACCTTCTCAGCTGTATTCTTTAGATAAATCCCACATGCATTTGAAACCAAAGGGCTCTCACATTCTACACTGAGCAGCACAAGTGCTGAGGGAAACAATTTCTTGCCTCTGCTCCCAGAACTGCATAGGGTCTCTCACATGCCTACCTAGCCATGAGGATCCAGTGGATCTTAACAGTAGAGGCCAAATACCCTCTCCTCTCCTCCTCTGTTCCCGGTGTGGCCACATGTCCTATCAAGTTGCTATTTAGAAGCAGTTTATATGGAGGCAATAAACTACTCACAGATGTTATAAACATTTTACAGGTTGGGGCACTACAGGCACTAGGGTTAACGATTATTTACTAAAGCAGCTCTTAATCATTTACAAAATATATATGAACTGAAGCTCAGTCTAACTCAGTACTAGCTGTAGTGGCTGTTATCTTGGCTGCCACACTGTCCAAGGATCTCTGCAGCTCAAAGATTAACCACATATCTAAGGTTAGAAACAGTTAAGATTCCCAACAAGACTCACACCTACCCCAGGTTGGATTCACAAAAATACAACCAATAGTGGGAACTTCACCAAGACTTTGAATAAAAGAGCCATAATGTTGCTTCTTCAAGAACATATAAGTAAGAAAGCTGCAAGTGAATCCAAACTGCTGAATGTACTGGTACTTTCAGACCCCTCAAACTCTTCTCTATGGCATGAACAACACCTTTTAAGCCAGGGTGAAGACCAGACACAGGTATCTCTTTTTTGACAAGGCTGTTTATTTGTCTGAGAATTGTGTTCCAACCAGCCATGAAGCAAGGTGCCCTATTCAGGGAAATTGTTCTGGATAACAGAAATTCTTCTCCCTTTTTCACCAAAGACCTGGTTTTATCTTTTGCAAGCAGCTGAAATTGTGGGGAGCCAAAGCCCTAAGCCATCTGGCAGAAATCACCAAGGCATGTTTTTGACTCGCTGTCGCGGGTCATGACCTACAACCACTGCCAATGTTCCAGGGCTTTCTTCCTTTTCTCCTTGTCTCCCCCAAAGCAAACTCAACTTCCAACTGGAAAGATCCTGCAGGGAAATTTTCCCCTCGTGGGACTGTCTGTCACCTCTCTGAGAACACACTTGGTAAGAACTCCACAGTCGTCAGCTAGCTGTCAGCCCCAGTTACATCAGTGACTGCAGCAGTATGGAGCAGTTCAGGCTGGAGGGCAAGAGAACAGGTGACCTACTACTCCTTCCACTGAATGTACAGCTCAATGGCTAACTGCAGAGGCTGCATTACACAAGTGATCTTGCATTAAATCTGAGTTGGAGTTTACAATAGAGTGCCTCTGTGCAACAGCACTTACTTCAGCACAACATTCTCCTCTGCCAGTATTTTTCGTGCTCCGAGACTACTTGTGTACTATCAGGAAAACGACACTTCCTCTTCCACTAACACCACCTGCAACAGGTACAGACTTTTCACACTTAACTAGGCAACACCAGAACCTATTTCCAGCTTGAAAATGATATCCTTTCTGCTTCTGTACAGATGAATACTTCTACAATAAGTCAGCCAACCTCAAGGTCTAATCTGAGGAACTGTTTAAGCACATTCTTAAAGTGAAAGAGCAACTATTGCCACTAAATGGATTATTCACTTGCTTACAGATGTGATTCAACACCTTCCTCAACAGAGACTGCATTAACCTGCAGGGCAGGCCAGTCTTTAACTACAGATCCAAGAGAATCCAGGCTGCATTGGTGCAGCCTGATAATCACTAATCTGATAAAGACTCAATCACACAGGCTGTATGTGTCAAGACAGGGCAGCAAGTGGATATTACAAGGATACTGCTTATCTAGCTGAGAACAAATGAAAACTCATTCAGAGAACTTGGTGCTGTAGTGATAAAAGTTGGGGAGGTCTTGTAGGGTGGACACTAGAAGATGAAGTTTGCAGAATGACAGGCAGGCTTAAAAAAACTCCACCTCTCTATTACAGTGGCAATTAAAAGATAAAAGTTGCAGGCCTTCAAAAAACTCAGAGCTGTCTCGTTCCAGTTTGAACAACCACGGGACTGTAAAGCACTTAGGAGTCTTTGAAAATCTGGCTCCTAATGGCACTGATTTTAAGTGTGATCAAATTCATAATATACTTTTCAAAACAACAGTCTGTTCCACATTTATTCTTTATGAGTTGTTGGAACAAATGAATCTGCAAGTTTAGGTTCTGAAGGGAATAATCAGAAGGGAAGCATGCTCCATATTTCATACTGTCCCCCACACAGAGCAAAGAGCTAGGAAGCATATTGTAATCCTTATTTTGATAGTGCCACTGACATATTTCAGGAAATTGTTTACATGTGCCCAGGGAGTCTGCACACACAGCAGAAATACAAGCTAGTCTGCAAAAAGGTCTGTTAGGAAAAATATCTAGACAACCTGAGAAAAGGGACACTGCATGGCTGCCTGGAGTTACAGCTCTTCTAACAAATACCCAAAGCACTACCTCTAGGAATGCTTCTCACAGAGACCCCTTTACTGGGATGCAAGGCACTGTCAGGTGTCCAAGGCCAGAGCATGAATTAGTCACAAGGCACTGGCTCAGTGGCAGCTGCAGAGCCCCAATGCTTTAAAAAATAATGCTCAATGTATCTGTTAGATGATTAGCTCTGAAATTTTAAACTAAAATATCTCCCTTCTCAGATACGTCAGGGCTAGAGGAAATTTAAAATCACTCTTTTTCCTGGATCTTGGTAGCATCTCTGTGATGAAGTCCAAGCCCTACAGAAAGGCCTTTCTCATCTAGGGAAATAAGAGCACCAGCCACTTTCATTTCCCCAGCACTGACATGCTTACATTCCCTGCCCTACAGAAGAATTGCAACTCTGAGCTAGACTCAGTGGTTTCAGTTCTCAGGAGGTTTGTTTCCCACAGCTGCTCTTCAGCCAAGCTGTGAATGAACCTGAAAATTCATTTGAAAATCCCTCTCTGGTTTCTCATGCTTTCACAGTTACATTAGAGCTCTTTCCTCAACATTGACCACCACCCCCTGCAGGGAATTCCCCTCACACAGGGGTAAAGTTTACCAGGAAGCCTTGTAAACCTCGATAAGCATTTCATCTCAAACAATGCAAAAACCTTGGTTTCAAATAAGTCTGGGAAATTTTCTTTTACAAGCTCTGTGATTTTGTTATGGAAGTTTGGACTTTTAAAGTTCTCTGAGCTGGATTTAGAGCCTGCTGAAGCCACTGGGGGAACTCGCAGTAATGGTCCTGGGCTCCAAATTTTCAAAGTGCTGACGTCTGTCACTTTGTCCCTGGCTCAGAAGGAATGTACACCGGGAGCTAAGGCTGAGGACAACTATCCCCTCTCTGGTCAGAAGCTTAGCTAGTGGCTGAGGTGCTTTAGATGAAATGTCTCATGAGCCGCTCCGCAGGGGCTGAAGCTTCTTTGCTTCCTCGAGATAAGAAAGTGCGTGCAGGTCTCAGTGCAACCTCATCAGACCTAACTCTTTACCAGTTTTCATTGTACTAGTCCCTAAGTGATCACTGAGGTCACAGCATCTGCACATCAGCTTAACAGTCACCATGGAAACCAGTAGACTGGCGTCTGCTCCACGGCTTGCTTAAAGGAGCTGTGAAGCTGCTTGCACTCAGGTAGAAAAACCTCCTGCAAGCCTCCTGGTGCAGCTCAGGTCTCAGTTCCACATTCCGCTGTCCAGCTGTGCCCTGTTACTCTAAAGGCACCAGACCCTCTTCTTCATCAGAACCACTGAGGCCCAGTTACTACCTCTTCATTGTTACTGGGTTAAGATTCTACCAGAAACTCACATGGAGTCACCCCCCAATTCACAGCCCAGGACCCAAAGACAGAAGCACTCATGTTTAGTTTATATGGGCTAATCAAACAAATCTCAAATTATTCAGAATGTGTAAGCAAAATCTTCATCACTATCTCCTTACATATTAGAATTATATGAGAGATATATATATTATCTATAAATCTAGCTATTTCTAATCAAGGTAATAAATTTAAGCCATTGTAAAACAAAGAGCCCCAGTAACTGTTAGTTTGTGATGAACACATACAAAAAAAAGGTGCTTTCAATCTATATATTGAGCCCATACCTACTCCACATGCCCACTTTTACAACATACATGTGCCTGAATTTTATATTAGCCACTACCATGCATCTCCTGGACCTTCAAATACAGGGGTGAACCTAAGACACTTCTTCTGTAGATTAGCCCTCGAACCTGAGGTATTTTGGGGGTGGGAACTTCCTACTACATATGAAGATAGTTCTGGAAAAGTACATCCTTGATCTTTCTTTACAGCCAGCACATCACAAAACTATTAATATTGTTCAAAAGTTCATCACATATGCACACACACTGCTGCATAAAGTTCATCCCTGTGAACACCATTTTAAATCAGTGCCAGCATTTCTGCCTGATCAAAGGAAATTACTGAACACAGAACCAGCTCCAGTGACACCCACTGGAGGGTAATTTAAAATAACCACCACATAAACAACCTCCTGAAATATGTTCAGTGGTGCTATCACACTCTTTGAAAAGTAAAGGTGCCATGAACAGCAAAAGGGAGGTTAGTCAGATTTTATCTTCCTGTAACAGATACACTAGTAAATTAAATGCCCCTAGGAATGCTCCTAAACATTAAGGGCAGCTGACAGAGAATGGCTCATGCCTATACTGAAAACCTCTCTAAGTCTTTGAAACAGGGTGACTGCATATAAAGTACTTATGGGGCATGGTCTCCAACTTCAAACCATACCTGGCAACAGTTTTAGAAAAATCCTAGCTATCATGGGCCAAAATTCTGCCAAGACACATTCCAGCACTTCAGCAGTGCAGTATCACATTCCACATGTGAGGAGCCTTCCTGGGAGCATTCCCAGGCAGCATGGACACAGCCTAAGACTTCCAGATGCTGATTAAAACCAAGTGTTGCTACTTGGACACTATCTTCTGAACACAGAACTCGTGCAAAACAAAGAAATATGGCAGACATTAATACTGCAGATAACACTTCCTAAAAGGGGTTCCAGGCCCAGTTTGGATCAAGCACCACAGAGCACTCGCCAGAGAGCCATATGTTTCTCAGACCTTCACTCTACACCCTCAGCCCAGTACAGTCCTGGGATCAACAATGAACACAGAGTGCTTCAGCTAGAGCTTGCAGACTCATCTCAAACCCCACCAGCAGCAGATCTTAATTCTGCAATTAGCAACAGGGATCTCAAAGCACCAATCAATACCAGTTACAATGAGAAACAGTAAGAAGTGTCTCTGCTAGTGAAAGCAAACACAAAACAATGCTTCCTGCCCACAAGTTTCTCAGGCTTCCCTTTTCCTCTCTTAGCCCCTTTTGATCAGCACAAAGGTGTCCTATTAACACAGAGAGAGAAACCTATTCTAGCTGCCATGCAGCTACATTTTGGGTTGTAACAAGGAGTTTTATGAAACCAGCATAAACTCAGTGATGTTCAGAAAGGCAAAGCCAGGGAACCACTGGAAAAGGAAAACAAAACAGCTTTTGATGTCATGAGGTAACATTCAGGTCCAGGGCTGCCCTCTTGCCCCTCCCTTTAAAATAAGGAAATAGAAGGACTGGCAAAGATACAGAAAAAGGAGCAAAGGATAGGTAAAGACAGAGAACAATTTCTCTGCAGAGAGCAGTTAAGCAAAATGCAACTCCTTGCCACAGCATGCTGTGGATGCTACTGTTCAAAAAGCAATTCAGGAAGAAAAAACATCAACAAGCTCTACATTAAAAAAACACTTCTGGCTCAAAACTTTGAAACACAGAGATTGGGAGTAAACTGAGTAGGTTTCACTATGCATTTGCTCCACTCTATTCTCCTCCTCTTCCCTGGGCATACGACATGAGCAATTCTCTGAGGCAGGATATTAGCCTAGGCAAGTCTTTGCCTGATGGGGTGTATCTGTTCCCACGTTGATTTAATTTAGCCAGCATGGAGAGAAACAGGTATCCCAGACTTCCCCCAAGCCTACTGAATGAAGCTGGCCCCACACAATGCTCTGTGTGTCTGCATGACTCCTGCCATGGCACCCTGCAGTTAGCCCAGACCTGCTAGAACAGAGCTGTCTGATGCTGAGTATGTGCTACAAAACACAACTAACACATGGATACATTAAGACCACACAATGTTTTTATGTACTGCCAATAAATGTTACCATAGCCTGCTGAAGGGAGACATCGTTATCACTCACTCCAAAGCAGAGAATGATGGTGGTTTGGGTCTTGTGTTGCTTTTCTTTAATATTCCTTATGTAATTTGGTTAACAAATCACACATTTGAAACTCATGCAAAAAGGCACTACCAGGGAATGTACTCAAAATCATTAATCAGATTGTGAAACATCTTTTAACTGGTTGAAAAATCTTGAGTTATTTGAAACAAGAAACCAGATTTTTCATGTGCTTCCTTTGATTTCTAATTCCTAATGTGCTTAGATCCCATTTTCAAGAGGGTTTTTTTCCTTCAACTTCAAAAGCCATAGAAACTCAGCTTTTGAAACATGAAGCTAACAGTCCTATGACATGAATAGAGAGGTGAGCTTGACAAAAAAACCCCACTATCACAATGTGAAAAACCAAAGAGTTGGCAAAATAGTTCAGATTTGAAGGGGTGAAGAAATCTGAGTGGCACTACATGGACTTGAACAGCTGCACAGATTTCAGCCCAAGATTTTAAAAGTTCTGTCAAAATATTGCAGTGCAAAACTAACATTCTCCATGGAACACAGCTATTTTCAGCAAAAATGCTATTTTCCCCAAACTCCATTTTCCATTAAACACAGTTTTGACAGAAATTTTTCAACTATCCTTATTCAGTGTTATGCTCTGTAGTTGAAAATGTTAGCAGTTTTTCAGGCTGTCTCTACAACTGCAAAGATTTATAGGGACTTGGCAAAGAGGGAAACAGGGAAAACTTCTGATTTAAGACTAGCATCTCCGTCCCCTCACATTACACACATCCCTGGAAATGATCTTTACTGAAGTTTATTAGAATACACGATAGTGACACAGCACAGCAATGCTACTTCAACAAAGCCGATAAAACATCCTTCCATGATGAGTTGGGATTCCCTCCCCTCCCCCAAAATAGTGCTGGCAAAGCATCTGTAGTAATAAAGCACTGGAACCTTTAGGGGTAATCTTTCACCTGGTCAGGTCCTAGTACCACTGCTCAGTGTGTCAATTTTGAGAGTTCTGTAGGTGGAGTTGCCCCTTCCTCAAATTTTCAAAGTATTGGCAAGGTTTCAGGGCTCTGCAGCCTCCCCACTGCCTGCTGAACCTCATCTAAACTAGGAAGCATTTAGGATCAAGGTTGATCTCATCAGTAATGAGGCAAAAGAGAAGCTGCAGCAATGACCTTCACACAGATTAGTGCTGGCTTCTGCCTGAGTCTGCAAAGGGACAATGAGCTGGCAGAGGACACTTAAGAGCTACCCCAGCCTTGGTGCTCCTGGTGCACTGCTGCTGTCACACACAGGGTGTTGGGACATCAGCTGGTGTAAATCAGTGTATCACTGCTGAAGCCAGGGCCACATCCATGGCTGCTGTGAACCTGTGAAACATTAGGGTCAGTGGAGTCAGACAGTGTTACAGCAACTGCAAACCTGACCTGGATTTTGCTGCCAATATTAGAATACATATTTCTGAAGCCCCTCCTTCCTCTTCATCACAACTATTAGCAGAGGTACCTATTCAGTGATTGTGTGGCAAGAGACAGTCTGTAAGATCCTTTTAACCTGACACAATTACTCCAACAGCCAATCTGCAGGCTAGGTGAATGCCAGCAAAAGGAAGGCATAACCCATGTACAGAACACTTTGGACCTAGGGGAACAAAAGGAAGAACAAAGAAAACCAATTCTGAAGGCAGACCTGAGAAAAAGAAAGCTGCCACATAACATCTCATTCTGCCTAGATGCAGGGAAACAACAGCCTGCCTCCCAGTGAGAGAGAGATGTACACTTGTACACACACAAACTTTTTGCTAATTGTCTCTATGGAACCCCTGAACATTCCCCAACATGATTATCAATCCTTCCTTCCTGCAAGCCAGCATTCCCCAGCCCCTTCCATCTCTCACTGCCCCCACAGAAATGACAGACTGACTCTAATCTCCCACCTGCATAAATCTCCTACAGACAACCACAAATATTTTAGCTATGCTGATTTATGGAAGCACAAGCAAGACTAAACCAGGAGATATAGCCTCCATGCACTGTGACTGATGGCTTGCTGCAAATCTTTCCATTTAAAGCACTGTCACTTTTGCAGTTCCATAGAGAGAGAAAAGAGGAATAAAAGAACATGTAGTAATGCAACTTAGGGCAGCTCCTGGGGAAAAAAAAAAAGCAAGCAGCATTTGTGCAACCTGACTCCTCCTAGCTCCCCTGCACAAAATCCTTGCTTCTAATTGAAGAAATTCTATTTGTGAGAGGATGTGAAAACAGCTGCAAGACCCCACAAGCCCCCCTCCTCCTCCTCCAACTACCCCATTTTCTGACTTGAACCGACCATGCCAATCTCCATCCCTGGCTTTTTAACCAACACTTTGCAGCTGATGCTACCTGCTTTAGTACCCAGGAACTGCAAAGACTGAAGAAACGTGGGGATTCTCTACCCAGATTTAACCGCAATAGTAAACAAAAGCAGGCTGTAGCTCCCAATTCCAGAACAGCTAATGGCAAAGCCTTCTCTGGATTCAGTGGACTAAGCTTTAAAGGCCACCAGGCACAGGCCCCCTGACCTCAGAGAATCCCCATCCCAGGCAGCACAGGCTGAGAAGAGCAAGAGCAAGACCACCAAGTTTATTCATGGCAGATAAAGAGAAAAGACAGGAACTGCGCACAACAAGGGACCTGTCAGCATCTGGTTCAGCATCTCCATGCTGCGTAAAGGCCCCACAGAGGCAAGAGCTTTCAGAGGAGATGAAATTCATTCAGCTGCTCTGAGCCAAGCTGGTTTAAGATTTGTGTTTTGCACAAGGACATCAGAGACAAATAATGCTGTTGTGGCAACACATTATTACTCTTCCTTTGAGTATTGACAGTTGCAGTTTCAAAGAGCAGGGCTGAGACCTAAGTCACAGAGCAAATTAAAGAGGCTTCTGCATTCTTGGTTCCACCAACACTCCTTTCCCATCACTGTTTCCTCCTATCTCCCTTCCTTGCAGTGGGCTAAGCCTTCTCTGCTAGCCTGCTGAAAGCCACAGTGTCACCTGTTGTCAAAGCACATTAGTAGAAAAGTCTGACTGAACAGCTGTGTGCTTTTTACTCTGCTGCAGCTAATTGCCTAGCAAGTAAAGCCTTACAGCAGGATCACTGATCACACTCCTTCTGGTTCAAGGCTTGACAAAGAACTGACTTACCAAAAACTTTGCTGGGCACAAGTCATCTGTGTTTTCACATCCTGGCTTCAAGATATCATCTGGAAAAAAGAAAGAGGGAGAGTTGGTTAAAAAGAACAGCAGCAGATTCTTTTAGTTCTTTGGCATGCAGAGCAACACAGGTGTGACTGAAATGCAATGTTCATTTTAGAGCATGCTACATTGTCTGCATGGTTTATTATACAGAACTCTGGACTCAATTTCCTCTCTAGGCTCTGTGAATAATCATTTCCTTTCCCTAGACCTTAACTTCCTCCATGAGTAAAATGGGGACAATCACATATACTCTCCTTAGAAATGCATTTAGTGACAAACCTTTATGCAATAGCTAAAGTGTGCAGTATTATTAATAAAGGAGACCAGCTGCCAAATGTTTTGGGACATGCTCCCATCCATACCAGTGACAAAGTTATACATTTAGGTTTCCCATCCAATAATCACTAATGAAACTTAAGAGCACCTGTTCTAACAGGAGACTTTGCTTTCCCTTACTCTTCTAAGTAGAAGGCTACTCAGCCTCTCTGCTGCAGGCCTAGCACACTCTCCGTGTTTGCTGCACCTGAGCTGCTAGTGCTCAGACAGAATGAAGCAGGTGATCTCTCTAGGCCATGTTCTGGAAGCTAGAATGGCAAAATAATGAGGGGTCCACAGAGTCTTTAACAGTTCACAAACTTGACCTACTTCAAAGGAAAAACAGCAAGGGCAGTGGCAGGTTCATGCTGTGAAGAAATTGTTGCTGCTCCAACCCACCATGCCAGATTGTAGGATGCTGCTGTGAGGTCACCTGAACAGATTCACTACAGAATTCAAAGCCACAAAGTGACCTATTTTATGTCTGATAATGAAATAAGATGCAAGGAATGGTTTCCAGAGCAGTACCTGGTCACTGACTGCAGGAAAATCTGTGTAGTTAGCATATCCCTCTTGAGTATTGCCTGCAGCACAAGTTTGGCTTAGAAACTTGCTGAACACACAACCATGCTTGCTTTTAACCCATTACTTGTTTGCAGGAGAGACTCACAAAGCACATCAGAGACAAACCACAGAAGGATAAACATTATCAGGGTCAGTTTCTAATCTCAGACTCCTTTACATCAGAAGTAATTCCTTACTGAGAAGAATTCAAACCAGGAATTGAACCAAGACTGTATTTATACAGTGAAATAACTGGTGAATGGCTGGCTGAAATGCTGCTGGAATTTTCAGAGGAGGTTACCCTCTGCATTACAAGCCAGGAATTTCAAACCTGAAGCAGCAATTTTGGAGGCAGTTCTATTCTGCCTAAGAATCCCTTCAGAAAGAAGGAGCAGTATTTCCATGGTTCATTACTAAAAATTAAGACAAATCTTCCCAAAGAGCTCAACTCCCAGTTTAGGTACCTAAATGATGGCTGACTTCCCAAAAATGCATGGGACAAGATCTAGTCTGAAGCCATATTCTGGTTTCTTCTGGTCCCAAGAAAAATGGTATTTTGGCAAACCCAAGAGGTTTCAGATCAGCAGGAGAGGAGAGCTCATTTGCCACAACCCAGGGAACCACTGCTTTCTGACTCTTTCTGCAACTCCCACAACTTCTTTTTCATATGAACTTACTACTTGGAAAGCCAAGAGAACTTCAAACATAAACACACTCTCAGTATTAATCTGGAGTTAGCAGTGAAGGTGTTGCTTCACCATCTACTAAACCAAGAACCTGTTCTCCTCTCAACAGCTCTGGACCTGTCACCTCCTGCTCTTGCTCCCCTTCTTGAACCAAATGAGCCTTAGCATAGCAGTCAGTCAGATCACTGAGCTGATCTGGCAAGGGGAAGGAAAACAAAAAGCTTTAGATTTCAGCCTTCTCATCTCTATGACCAACTGCAGAAGCATCACTGCCTGCAAAAGGAAAGGGGCAAGATAACACAATTTGGAGGCAAAGCCAAGTTGGACCAGCTTGAGTGACAAATGCAACTGCACCCTCAAAGAACAAAAAACATGGCCCCAGGAAAGGAATTATTTCTCTCTCTGCTCTGACATTCTTTAATAAACTAGGCACAAAGTGTCTGCTGCTCTGCTCCAACAGTGGAGATCTTGGGAACACAAACCACAGAGCCCACATCCCACAGCAATCCTCACCTCAGCTCTGTGCTTCCTCCCCAAGCCTGCATGATCTCACTGCTCAAGCATTGCTCCTGGTTCTGAGCATGCAATGGGTGTGTACTGCCTGACTTGTTAGCACGTTTTCCTTATGCTGCTGGGTGCACTTCTCCTCACATCCAGTACTTTTGGGTTTGCCTTTACAAACAGCATGCCTAATGGAGAGGCTGGGAATGGTTTTCATGCAGAGGAGAGGAAAATGTATTTCCAAGTGAGCAAGAAGGCTGCCACCCCAAGCACAGCGGACAGGCTGTGTGCACCATTCTGCACCTGGAAGAAAACTGACAAAGGGAGGGAACCTCTAACTCTGCAACCTGGATTTTCACCCCTTGTAGAGGGTCCAAGGACACTGCTGAGATGCTCCTGGTGTGGGTTCTGCAGGCTAAGAGGGAGAGATTTGTGAAGTACCAGGCCAGTATGCATCTGCCTGCTCCTTTCACTGCAGGTTGCAGAACTGATGTTTTAAAAGGCAGACTTCAAAACTGCAAAGAACATTCCTTTAAACATGAGGGTCAGATGGTTCTGATCAAAAGAAAATAACTCAGAAAGGCAAACAAAAGCGCTCAGTAAGCCATGAAAGGCAAGAGGGTCTTTTTTCTGTGCCTGCTTTTGCCCTTATTACCCTTAAAATAATGGTTCTGGAAAGGATATTTCAATATATGCCATAAAAAAAGAAAAGAAACTGTGGCTAGCCTACAGAGCACATAAACCAGAGGGAAGGGTAAACTCCCCTGGATGTTCTAGTGCATGAAATGATCTAATAACATCACTGAGTATAGCTCACTTCTAAAAACTTTCATAAGCTTTAGCACTGAGTTTTGCTCACTGGAGAATTGACTGCTGTTAAGACACTTTCCAGCCATCCAATTAAGGCAGAGGAATGGTACCATTTCAATCAGTCATTTCAGAATTTGTCAGAAAATTAGAGAAAATGATCATGACTTTTCTTTTTTCTTTACAAGAAAAAAAGTGTTATATCTGACATCTAAAATATGTCTTGGGTGGTACTAAAGAAATATTTGCACATGGCAAACAGGCTGGAATCTGGGCAAGAGCAAACCCACAGTGGTTCCCAGGGCTGATGGAACTACTTCTCAAGACAGTCACTGATTGCAGGTTTTATTTTTGGCTTGGTTAAACATGATATATAAGATTATCAGATGTACTGCAGAGAGATAAAGCAGTACAGAACAGAGACAAGATCTGGGCTGTTTAATGAAACACCTTCTGTTAAACATTCAGCTACATAAAAGGGCTGCATCCTGCCAAGCTCTACGGGCCCCAAGCAGAGGATCTGACCAGGAAACTGGTGTTTGTGTTCAGTGATGAGTTCATCTAAGTACAAACCTCTGCCCACCTTTGGGAAGCACAGGTCAGCAGAGGGACACAGTACACCAAGACCCAGGCAAAGCAGGGACCACCCCTCTGTCTTCCTGCCAAAGGCAGTCTATGAGTAGGCTCAGGAAAGCCTGACCTCCAGACTACTCAGCACAACTGCCTTGCACCAGGCACATGGCCTAGGCTTAAAAACTATCAAAGCCAGACAGCTTGAGCAAGATGGTACAAGCAAAGCCTTGCAGTTACCTCTGGAAGCATCCACACTCAACCCAGGACAAGACCTTATGCTGTGTGAGCTGCATTTCTGTTATTTATCTGGCTTTGAGATCTTCTGCAGTGCACCAGAATGTAACATGGGCAAGTAGTCTGCACAGACTGGAAAAGACAACTCCTGAGCTCAATCTGTGGATGTGATACCAGCACTTTCTTGTGGCCAAAATTTGAGAGCTCACCCTAATTGCTGCATCTAAAGTAGATTTGAACAACAATTTCAGGTGTGTTGGGAGAATAAGATGAGCACACAGAGGTGAGCTGAGGTTTGTCAAGTGCTTCAAAATCCTTCAGCTGCAGACACGGAGGTAAATATTCAACATCTTAGAAAGAGTCTGGTGTTCTAAAAGCTTTTTTCTGTTGTAACTAGCAAGTTCACACACCCAAAGGTTCCACTGCCCCCTTTCTTGAACCAAATTCATTTCTGTTCCTACTGCAATCACAAAGCCTGATGCAGTGCTTCCATGCAAGCTCTTGGCCTATGGTCACAAGAAGAACCACAGCCTGTTTCTCTGTGAGGCAGGCCAACTGCATAGCACTGCAAGTGCCAGCAATGGGAAGGTACAGGGCCTCAGAAATGGAGACTAGGTTACTTCACTGTGCAGACAGCCAACAGAATTGCTTGCAGGAGGGCAGGAAATCACATCAAAGATCTCTCCACGATCTTGGTGCCTCCCACACAGATCCTCATCCTCCCTACCAACTCTCATGGAGCTGGAAGATTGCAACAGCTCCTGTGGTTGTCCAGTAGGACAAGGGACAAAAGGCTCGGGCACAATGGTCGTGGATGTAAGTTGCTGATAGAGTCTATGTGGCAAACTCGACCACTTTGCTAACATCTCGGCTTCAGAAGAACCAGCTCTTCTCTGTGTGGCCAAGATAACCAACCTTGCTCCCAATGCAAGGCACACAGGGGCATTCTGAAGAAAGAATGAAGAGATCTGAGGTCAAGATAGGTGTTTGAAAAGGTTGGGCCAAGTGACATCTGCCTGCCCGGTAATTCCTCCTGCCTTCAGCTCCTCAACTGTGTAACACTGTGTGACTAATATCAGTCCTCCCACTTCTTCAGCCTAGTCATTTCAGCTGATATTTTAAAGTGTACCACACTATGTGCTGACATGCCTCCACCCTCTGCTAGCTTTCCTGTTCTAGAGAGAGACAGAGAGAGAATGACTCATGCATCTCTCCTACTATTCAAGCCCTTTAAGCAAATTCAAAGGAAAGTTTTAAAGGTGCTCTCTTGATTTGGGAATGCCTGGGTGGGGTTTTCTTTTCCTCTGTCTGATTGTTTTGTCAAATTATATGTCATTTTCCAACCTCTATGATGCTGAGACATTTTAATAATTCATGAACCTTCCTGACACTATCAAATTGCAGTTTGGAAATGTCAGAGGTACCTACCAGCACAGGCATGTGCGGATGCCTATAGGAAATGGAAAATAAGGAGGATGGTAGAATTAGGATGCTAAATGCCATGTCTGGCTTGTACTCTGACAGCCAGAATTAAAAGCTGAGGTGGTGGAAAGAAGAAAGTGAAAAACCTGAACATGAATCTATGTTAGACCTGATACCATTGCTGACTTCAGAACCTTCTGAAGAAATACTGTAATCGTCCTTTAACTGCCAGCATATTTATGTCAGATTCAAATGCTAAGTGCTTTATCATCAACCCTGTGCATCTTCAAGAGAGAGCCACACTATGGTTACAGAGCCAAAGGTAGAACAATCCCAACTGCAAAATGAGCAAAGAAGCAGGAAGACCATCAGAAAACATGGACTTGAAAGTGTGTCTCTAGGTTTCACAAAACTTAAGCTATTTTGAAGGACCAGGCTATATTTAAGGAGCAGGAAACTCCCTGCCTGCAGATCCTGCTTGCAGCTTCACCCAAACACAGCTGATTACAACAGCAATGGGATGGTACAAAAAAGGAGCTGGATCACTACAAGGCAGATCCTCATCTCCTATAGCTTTACAGGTCAAACTGACCTTCATCCAGGAGCTTGCACGCAACCAGTGGATGTGCTATGGACATGCAGCCATCAGGAAACAGATTCTACTTCAACTCATGTTAAGAATTCTTAAGTGGAACAGAAAACAGTCCTTAAAAGCAGCTACTCAGAATTAAGAAACTGAAGAGAAAATGCTATTTGGAAGAACTGTGCCATTTTGTTTCTAGCCTAGATGCTCAGAGATCAGGGAGAGAAGAAAGAAAGTCAGCTCTGGGAAGTGCTATTTTCTCATAGACTTTTTTATTCCAGGTCAAATTTTGATCTAAAAAATTATCTAGAGAAAAGCACAATCCACTGATAAAGGCAGCTTGCTCAATGGCATCTAATGCTGCCCCAGGAGGACTGCTACCTTAATAAACCCAGATACCCCCTTCCTCTTCCAGGGACAAGCTCCCAGGGATCGAGAAATGTGTTTTCTGGAACCTGAACATCTAGTAGAGACCTAGGAGGGTAAGGGACTGATGTTGGCTAGCTTGCTTAAAAGGTTGAACACCCACATGCTTAGTTAAAATGATAAACTGAGAGGTACATCATGCTTTAGGTACTGTGTTTGATCTTCAGGTGCATGGGTAATCTCTGATTTAGTGGAAAACACAAGCCACTGGAGAACTGCTGAGCTCTCCCTTGCTTTAAGACATAAACCCCCACTGCCTACCTCTAAAACAACCCAAAGGCAGATTCTAACAGTATACTTCCAGTCAACCTCACCTCTTTGGATTCACTTCCTTCTCTTATGATGAAGAACTTCCAAAAACTGTCCTGAGGAGGAAGAACAGGTCAAATCACAGCCCTGAGCTAGATTCCTCCGTATATGGCGTGTTTGTGGGAAGAACATGAGCAGGTCCTCAGGCCATTGGCACTTCACTGGTGCTTCCATCTTGACCCAGCACTGCACACAGCACGTTTCTGAGACACAGAAGTCCTGTGTTTTGTGGCAGGTGGCTCTTGAGCCAAACACCAAATGTGAATGAGTTTCCCTCCTAGGGAGAGCCCTTTTCAACCACTCAGCTACTGGGTTTTCACACAGCTTTCCATGCATAATCCATTTCCAAAGACAGCCACCGTCTTTCCTCTACCTTCACACCCCTCAGCAGCAGCAAGACAAAATCCTCGGCCAACAAGAACACGATGCTACTTCAGGCAAGAATAGAGAGCCCAACACTGGAAATGTCTCTCCCAGGTGCGGGGTGCAGGCCTCGCTGCTGGAACAGACAACGGGAGCGCATGCCCGGCCTTCGACGAGCACCGACACGTGCGGAACCTGCGCCTCGGCCTGCGCTGCCTTCCTGCCCAGCCTCAGGTCGGCCTCTACCCGCGGCCGAATGGCGGCCGCCAGCGCTCGCGCTGCCTCAGGCGCCAGGCCCCGTTCACTGCCGGGGAAGGGAGCGGCAGAACGCGCTCTGCGGAACCCTCGCTGCGGCTATGATCCTGCCAAGGGCTCACACTGAGGGAGGAAGAAGAGAAGCGGCAGCGAAGCCGCTTCTACCGGGGCTGCCCATACCCTCGGCCCACAGCCTCCGCGTCCCTACAACCCCTTTTAGAGCCACCGCCGGCTGCGCCCCCTGGCGGGCATTGCTTGCCTCACCCCGGCACTGGGGACGGGTGCGGAGCCGCCGCAGGGCTGGCACCTGGGCCGCGGGCGGCGCCGCCTTAGCCGCAGACGGGCGGAGGGAAGCAGGGAGCGAGAGCGCGCCGCGGGGTAAGGGCCTTACGAGGGGCTCCGCGGGGCTGGAACGCCTCGGCCGCAGACGGGCGGAGAGAGAGCCCTGCGGGGCCTGTATGTTGCGGACAGCAGCCGAGGAGCCGCCGGCAGGTGAACTCCTGTCCCAGCTGGGACACGGAGCTTTGAAGCGGATGATCCTCCGATGGTTTTTACAGCGGTCCGGTCCCACCCCGGGGTTTTTTAACTCGTTAAACCACCACAGGTCGCTCTGCCATCTTAATAGCTGCCCATCTGGAAACAAACGGGTGCGGGGAACAGCTCAGTCCCGATCAAGTTGTAGGTGTCCCTGCTCACTGCAGGGCGTTGGACTGCATGACCTCTGAAGGTCCCTTCCAACCCAAACCGTTCTATGATTCTTGAAAGCTCAGATCATTATTGCTACTACAGGCCTGATACGCTGAATAAAGGTCTCAAGTCATGA
The DNA here is from genome assembly GCA_013399015.1 of Galbula dea. NCBI lineage: Eukaryota > Metazoa > Chordata > Aves > Piciformes > Galbulidae > Galbula > Galbula dea. The sequence continues at coordinate 1,811,970 of VWZX01009007.1, read as the reverse complement.
CTGGATCTTTGAGTACAGGTGTGGGCAAAGGGTCTATTAAGAAAGATAGGGGGAGATATTTTAGCAGGACCTGTTGTGACAGGACAAGGGGTGATGGTTTTAAGCTAAAAAGAGGGAGATTTAGACTAGAAAGAAGGAAGACATTTTTCACAATGAGGGCGTTAAGGCACTAGAACAGGTTGCCCAGAGAGGTGGTGGATGCCCCAACACTGAACGCATTATTCCAGGTCAGGTTGGACAGAGTTCTAAGCAAACTGTTCTAGGTTGAAGCTCCCTGCTCTCTGCAGGGGGTTTGGACTAGATGACCTCTAAAGGTCCCTTCCAACTCTAACCATTCCACAATTCTGCAGTTCCATGAAAAGCTCTTTGCAGTTACAGCACGTGAACAACTGGGAAAGCCTCTCCCGTTCCCACCACTGTCCCAGAGCCTCGATGGGGTGAGGTTTGTCTCTGTAGGCCATGGCCAAGCCCCTGGACATGCCTGTCCTTGCAGCTCAGCTTGCCCAGAAGCAGCCTCTGCCAGCAGGGCCCTGAGCCGACATATGTCAGTGACTCAGGTGCTTGCCAAATCATTAGACCATGAACACCTCTTAAAAATACACAACCCAAACTAGTCCAATAGCAGCTTCTAAAGAATAAAGGGACATGGAAAAACCAAACTGCATCAACACTCCTAGGCAGCATTCCCCTCCCCCCAGGCCAAGCTATTTGTCTGACCTGGGAGGCAGCGTTTTATCACTTCGAGATTGCGAGCTCGATTGCAGAGTCTAGTCTGATGGCTGGCTGGATAATTTGTCTCTCAGCTCAGGGAGAAATGATGGAAGTCAATTTGACAGCTGCGAGGCTCCCCAAGGATTCCAGACCCAAAGTGCATAGAGCAGTGACAGACACAGCGATGCTCTGAATATCAATGAGGCTCTGCCTGGAATAATGCTGAGGCAATACAAATTGCACATGTTCAGCTGGAAGGTTATCACTATCATTATAGTTATTAATTATTGTTATTATTACTTCTATTATTAAGACATAAAAGAAGCCCAAAGCTCCTCATGGTCTCACAGAAAACAGAGGAGTTCTTAGTTCTGACCCCACGCTGCCCTGTTTCACAGGACCAGATCCATGGAAGGGCAGCTACAGAGGCTTAAGAAGATCCTGCACCATAAACAGCAACAAAACTTCCCGCTGGTTAGAGAAGAAACATACTTGGTCTGAGGTCAGGGAAGAGATTGTCTCATTGAGACCCAACTTTCCTGTCCTGTACAGAGTGCTGGAGGTGGAAACCCTCCTGCCTTCTCCTGTTATGGTGCTGGTAGCCACCCTGTAGGTCTGTGAACGATTAGACAGGATGCAAGGATGCACCAAAGGGCAAGAACAGAAGTATAGGCAGTTCTCCTGGTGTGTGTTCAGACCCACACCACTAATCCACTGAGCTAGTAACTGCAGAATTACAGGAGATTGGCCTTCAGTATCCATCAGACTGCAGTTTATTGGCTTAAAATAACATGCAGGTTCCTATCACTTGGTTTCCTGGATGGCAGCAAGAAAACTGAACATCCTTCTCTGCCTCTTGCAAATGCAGGTCATCTGTGAAAACCAATTTAGATTCTTTGCTTATTCTAACTTCCTAGGCTTTCTTTGGAAGTCTTGGGCAGTTGGCTCAAATATCTGTAAAGTTGAGGTACCAAAAAAAAAAAAAATAAGAGAGAAGGAATGAAAAAACCAACTGTAAGCAAAGCAGCTTTTGTGCTCATATTTAAAAGGATTCTATTTTTTGCCATGGGAGAGAAGAGAGGTCAATTAAAGCAATCTACTAGAACCTGCTTACATAGCAAGTTTATTCTTGAAACAGATTTACAAGGGAAACTAAGCTCAGTGGCAACACCATCAATTCAGTCAGAAGCAGCACAATTGTTTGGCTAAAACTATGGCAACTGTACAGATCCTAACATGCAATCCTGCTTTATTAAATCAAACCTCTAGTGAATCTGTTATCACCATAGTAACACTGTAGTTATTACATGGAAACATGTTGAACTACAGTTGGATATTAGCATCTGGTTAGCATCTGCACAGTTTCTTACTCACATGACTAAAATGATAATCCAGGCACAGAGAAACTGAAGTTAAAGTATAGCTTTAAGGCCAAGTCCTAGTCTCAGGTGCATTACAGTTAAGATACAGGTCCATGAACACACCCTATGTCTGGGTTTCTCATCAGGGACTTGGTGTGGTGTTTCAGGGTTGGTTTGTGTATCTCCTTGGATGCAAATGCACACACACTACCTTCTCTGGAATAACAGCCACGGGAAAAACATTGCAAAACCATATGATAATTGCAAGTGACCACCTCAAGGGCTCTCCAAAGCAGCCCAGGATTGCAGAGGCTGCTTCAAACATTTCAAAGCTCCAAGCAGTTTCAAACAGAGCTTGTTTTATTCTTATTTATCTTAAGCCACCTGCCACAACATTTTTCCTGTCTTCTTCCTCCCACATAAAGTGTGGCACTTTGTACTGAGGCCAGTGCCACTGTGTGAATCAAGCCAGGAATGCTGCAGTCTGAGAAAAGGGAGAGGTTCAAGGCCCAAGACCCACACACAGTTGGGATGAGAAGGGGCTGAGTTCTATCACTAGAAAGAGATATTCCTGGGTTTAAAAAGGAAAGAACGCAGCCCCAAAGAACACCATTCTTCTTCTCTAACAACAGCTTGTGATATACCTTTTTCCTTTGCCACTGAAGCCCACACACTCAGACTCCCAGTAATGCAAGTTTCTAGATTTACAGAGAGAAGACAGAAAGGAGTAAATATTCTTCCAGTTATTAAAGCTTTTTTGTTTTTGAAGGTTGTAGCATACAGGAAATAAATAGAAGGTGGAACAAAGTGCTGCACAATATTCAATGTATGCCTTTCCTTGCCTGGGTACATTTTGCTTTGTTTTTGTCATGCCAAACATGAAGATGGGGAAACAATTTGGAGCACACTAAGAAAAAGCCAGTACTTTGAAACATTTATTTTCTCAATGTGTCTTTAAGCAAGTGAATAAAGTATCAGAAATCAGTAGAAATAATCATACAATAAAGCCTCTAATATGAAATTAAGGAAAAAATGTTGTATAATTTCCCCCCAAGAGTTCAATTCCCTGTCTGCATTCTCCATATGTCTTTCTGCTCATTCTCCTAAGTGGGGATTACACCATATGAGAAGGCAGCAAGGAAACCAGAGTGGCAGAGAATACAATTTCTAGGAACAATTTGCTGCCTCAAATCCCACCATAAAACAAGGTCTCTTTTTCCACTTGCATGGTCCCAGGAACTCACTTTCTACTCAGCTGATTCCTGTGTAGCTTCAATCATCACTAACAACCTGTCTGCTGTTCCTGCTTGATCTCAGCCCTGTAACACTCACTGGCTTTTAAGGAGTACAGCCTGTCTGAGGCAGAGAAAAAGAACAAACTAGTGATCACAAGACAGGTTGTGTCATTTTCTTTTCTCCTCAATAAACTAAAGACCTCATAAGCAAGAAAACATAATTGCCTAACAGCTGGGTGTTACATCCAGATGAAAGACACATCCAATGCTTCTGCTCAGAAAAAATAAACTTCTCCAAGACCAACTACTGCAAACAACTGGAATAGGTGGCATTTCATTCCTCTCTCACCACAGAAATCTGTTCCGTTACAGATTTCACTGCCTGTTACCATGAAGTTATTTCCATATGGATCACAAAACCATTTCTCTGACTGCATGTAGGAAAGATGCATAAATTAAGCTCAACTGACTACACTGGCTAACTCACTACCACCCTTGGAGGCATGTAATAGAAATGCAGAATAAACTGCAGATAAACAGTTGCATTAAAACAAGCACTGTCTTAATATGCCAGTTTTCAAGCAAAGCAGAGTATTTTGTTTGGGTTGCACCTCTCCTCCACGTGTGTAATGAGGTAGAGTACAAAGCAAGTGGCACAAAGTACCTAAACCTACAGATAACAGATTTGGTCAAGAGCTCACAGGTGCCTACCTGCCACCAAAGGCAGCAGATATCCTGAGAAGGTTCAAAAATCCTACCAGATACAGCAGCTTTTCTAGAAGAGTCTAACACCCTTCAGTTAATCCAAGTTGCCAAGCAGGAATATAGTGAAACAAGTTTTTTTACTGCTTCGATGATTGCACCTGTTGGAGGGTTCCTCAGTTACTTGCTGACTAGTGGTAGGGTTTAGGGTTTCCATTGCAGTGGGAGACAAACCACTGTCAGAGCCTACTCTGCCTTCAAAACTCAGAAAAGGCAACAGTTTTACTTCTTTTTGTGTCTGCTACCATGGAAGGTTTTATGGAGCTTACAGGTGACAAAAAGACAGCAGAATACCTGAATCCATTAAATACCCAGCCACAAAGCTTTCTGATCTTTCCAGAGGGTGTCCACCTGCATAACACAGCCTACAGCACCCACACAAAGTGCTGTGGCTGCAGGAGCCACAGAGAGCTTCCAGGGCCCTTCTAGGCTCATAGACAACAAGTGTAGAAAGTACCTTCCAGGGCACTTAGTCCTGTTTCCTGCAGACCCCAGGAGAAGCAGTCCCACCCAGGAATTACTGCCACCAAAGTAGCTACTCTTCCCAGGACAGCAGGTGAAGCAATACTGCCAGTATTTTGGGATGAGATTAACATTACTAGTGTTCCACGTATGCTTACTTTCTGCAGTGTACACAAAAAGCACTACTTAGGCTCAAACTACTGCCACAAACCAAATCTGAGTGCAAGAGGCTTGACAATAACTAAGTGCAAGCACAGGTCAGCATCTGTTGCAACCTGCAAGTCTGAAACCTAACAGGGTTAAAAAACTAACAGTGCCAGTACTCAGTCAGAAAGGTAGCATAACAACCACCACCACTGAGGGCAGACAGACAGAAACAACAACTGGGATTAAAACCTGCAGCTTTTCCTGTGCTGTTAGTCCTGTGTCAGGTCTATAGACACTTTTGAAATATAGGTGCTGTAACTCCCTCCTGCCTCCCACACAAAGCAACATGCTAAAGCTAGTGAAAGACAGGAGAGATCTCTCCATCACATAAGGATGAGGAGCAGCTTTGACAAACCCAGCCCAGTTACACCAGTAAAAAGCCAGCATAAGAACAGGTCAGACCCCATGCTTCTTTAGTTCTTTACTTGGTTCTTAGGCAACTCAAGCCCAACTTACTTAAGACACACAAAGTCTCTGCAAGGATCACACATCACTTCAGAATTACCATGAGGTGAACCAGGTTGGGTCAGTAACCTCCTAGAACTGATCCTGCCTGACTCACTTCACAGTAAACCTGAAGAGCTCTACATCCACTGTGCATTTGCTACAGCAGTGCTCACATACAGTGGCTTCTCCAAGATTACTTCTTAAGAGGAAGAGAAGCCCAACAAGGACCCACACCCAGCAGCCACAGCTCTAAAAGTAAAAGAAGAGAACTCATACATACCCCTACTTAAAGGAAAAGCTCCACCACACCAGGACTGCACTTCTGCTGTGTCTCATCTTTGATGCTCTCCTTCCCCACTACTCAGCTCACCTGAAACTGCTGCTTCCAAATGGCAATTTCATAAGCACCTGTGAGAGAACTTAATTGGAACTAATTATCTGTTGGTTGTCTGGGACCTGAGGAGTGGCAGCAATTACTCTAGTCAAGAAACAACCTGGGGGAGGGCGTTGCTGCTTTTCAATAAATGAACTAAGCTATTCCCTAGAGGAAAGTTCTTAAAGAGATGGAACCTGCCAAATACAAGTTAAAAACAAGTCAGTGACATCACTGCAGCCAATGATTTATTATTACCATTAATAAGCACATCTCCCATATGTACTTGCTCAACAAAAATAGTTTTGATATGATCACAGAACTGTTTGTCATCAGCAGAGACAAGGCAGACACTGCCATTAAGGTATGTAAGCAAAGGGAGGAAGGAGATAGCAAGCAGCCTTAAATGTTCAATTTTGGACACGGGTCTAATTGAGAGTTATTTATCTACATGGAGAAAAAAGGAAAGGCAGAGGTGAGAGGTTAAAGAAAGAAGGAAGCTTAGTAGGAAAGGCTGTGAGCTGGAAGAAGCAGTCGTGATCCCAAAGCAGAAAGAATTCAATGAAAACTGCAGAAAACTCTCTGGTGATTTACAACTGTACAGTTCTCATTCTCTGAAATAATGGTAGCTGAAATTAAGTCCTCTTTCAACACTACAGGACATTTCCTTTGTGATGGAGATGAATCCCTGAAGAACTGTGAGGAGGAGCACGAGCCACAGTGAAGCACCACTCTTTTAGCCAAGAGAGAGCAACATCAGCTCTGTAATCTGTGTTTGCCTGGGTAGCACAGGTGCATTTTAACTGCATCTCCCAGGAGATCTGCCTTAGGCCAGACTGTTGCTGTATGAAAAGAATAGAAAAGAAATATGTTTAAGTAAAAGCAAAGGTAAATTTGGCTGGACTGCTGCCTAATGGGAGAAAGAAGGAGTAATACCATTCTTTTAACAGCAGCTCTCCAGAGGCTGGCTCCCCTTCACTGCAGCACACCTGCTGGGGAAGATGCAAGCCAGGGATTCCTTCCTGGAAGTGTAACTGACTAGTTCAGGACACAGCAAATAAAGTTGACACAGTTTTAGGAGCAGCCAAGGTAGAGGCTGTACATGGATGATATCAAGAAGCACTAATGCAATCTTCACACTTGGGAGCTGCATTCTTAAAGCAATTTAGCTCTGACTTCAGTGTCTGCAGAATCAGGGAGAAGGTGATCAAAGGAGGAGACAAAGATGGTATTGAGTGATGGGGGGAAACGCAGTGAAAGGAATAAAGCTGTGAATACATTTTTAGGGCAGGAGTTGTTCTGTTGGATGGTGCCTGTGTCAGTGTTGATTGTGGCTGGATGGCAACAGGCAAGATTCTCCAGATCCATAGTATCAGCCAGGTTAAATTTTGTCAGAAATCAGCAGACTAGATAGTAACTGTGGGCAGCTCACGAGGTCTTACCCCCAGCACCCTACCTAAAGAAACCAGAGGGTCTTTCCTTTCCTCTTTCCTTCAAGACTGGACAAAGTCATTCTCTACCAGCTAATAAGGTCCTAGAGCCCACAGGGATTCACTTAGCTAATGAGAGCTGAAGACCTGGACTTTGTAGGTAGCTCTGAGACTCCTGATGGTTGAGACCCTATATGCTTGAGAGCAAAAAGCACAGCCATGCCTCATGTATAGCATCAGTAGCTGGGTGACCTCCACTGGCTGTTGGGTAATCTCCCTTGAACTGAAATCCACACTGGGCAAAGAACAATGAGGAGGAAAAGGCCAATTCTAACATCTTATCTATGACTTTCCATAAAATCCATGGTTCTCCTTCCTGCATAATTTACACAAACACCTTGAATATGATAAATCAGGGGAACCTAAGATTATTTGCATAAAATGGAAACAGAAAAACCCAGAACTATACAGAATACATTATATTCTACTGCAAGGAGTTCACAGACTTGTTTCTGTATCTTGGGAAGGAAGCCAAAGAAGTCTAGAAATACACAGAAAGCTTTAAACAACTGATCTTCCTGGGAGGTTACACTGGTACCTTTCAGCCAGATGTTCCAGAAAATACCCAGAAGTGAAGCACTTGGAAGTTTCAAGGAAATGAAGTGAAGAATCATTCTCTTCCTTCCCTTCCAGCCTGCTGTCAAACCATCTAGCTAGCCTCCAGTCCCTGTGTACACATTCTCTGTAACACTGCAGCCGGCCATGCAAAGGCAGAGTTAGCACTGCAAAAGAAAAGGAGCACCCTGAGGAAGGAACTGTGTTGCAGCAATTGCTGCAAGGATGTCTGTGGTGTTTCTCCTGAGAGAGGGCAGTTTGTGCCCAGGAGAGCCGTGGTGCTGGACTAGACTGTGTTCTTCAGACAGAGAGAAGCAGAACATTTTGACAGCCTGCACTTTTTATTCCTTGAGTGCAGAGATGTTGGAAATGGCTGTGCTTTAATGATGACTGATGTCATGCCTTTACAGATGTAGAGCTAGTGCCTCAGTTCCACACCCAGCATCACCCCTCCAGAAATCCAACTGCAGTGGCCCAAAGGCTGGATGCAGCCCCCAGCCATGAGGCACCACAGAACACTGCACAGCAGGGTTTTAACTGCACTGGCTGAGGTCAGTGTTACTCTCCCCTAGGAACTCCAGTCTGATGTGCCTTCTCCAGGCAGATTTCAACGAAGAACAATCTGACAACCCCCCTCTCCCTTTCCAGCAGGAAAACTGGAGCATGCCTCTTTAAAAGTAGCCTATTTAGGCCACAGATGCTAAATGAATTCAGCAGCCAGACAGAGTAATGGAATGTCAGTGTTCCAGTCTGCTGCCTTCAAGCAATAGGGGCTTTTTATTATTAATTTCTCCTCTCATTTTCCAATGCTGCCTCTGGGCTCCATGCTTCAGATGCAGTATTCTTGTCAGTCTTGCTAACCCAATTTGGAAATAATTAAATTTTAAAATATTAAAGGGATTATAAATACTTCCCAACCCCCCCCCTCACCCCACTCCCTTTTATGTTGTCCCTCTAAAACTGCTGAATTTGGCTTCAGGACTTAAAATGTGTTACTGCAGAATCTGATTTGTTACTGCAGTTTCCTTTGCAAAGGCTGGAGAGTGTCTGAAGGGAAAAAAGCCCAGAGTTCATTCCAGTAAAAGGTGCCCAGGAGCTTTATGAGATAAAGAGCTCTCTGCCATTCTGACATCTTGGAACCTGATCTCACTCCCATTTCAATTCAAGTTAAGGCTCTCAAACTCTTAGAATGGAAAGATTTTTGAGGCAAGTATGAGTTCATAATGACACAACAACGGTGTAGTTTACTACAGAATCATTGAGGTTGAGATCATCTAGTCCACCCACCTTGCCTGGGCAGGGTCAGCTAGTTTGCTCAGCACCATGTCTGGTTGGATTTTGAGTAGATCCAAGGCTGGAGACTCCACAAGCTGCCTGAGCAACGTGTTCCAGTGTCTGATCACCCTCACACAAAAACCTTTTCCTTGTGTCTAGACTGAACACAAGAAGTCTGCTTCTTTTTTGTACTCAGAAGCCCAGACCTGGACACTGTGCTCCAGATGTGGGCTGCAAAGTTCAAAACCAAGCATTGAGAACACCACAACATCTCCTTGTTATAACCTCTTACTTGAGAATAATACAATTTCTCTCTTCACCTTCTCCTAGTGGATAAAGCCTGAAGCTTCTGGTTGCTGAATATCTGGACACTTACCCAGGCTTATAGATTTTTAAGGCTGGGAAGAAGAGTCTGCCCTGTGTAGCACCCCTCAGACACCAGCATCAGCTATTTTCTTCTTTTTATGCATCCCACAAATAGATGGTAAAGGCAAATATTTACAAGGCCTGAAATGGAAGCTGAATTATTCTGATAATGTGCCTCCAGCTCTGACTGTTGGGATCTTTTAAAAGCTAGTTCTGCAGGTTCAGAAAGGCAAAGTCATAATGTAAACCTCACAACAGATGAAAGTTTCTCAACTCTCAGGTTTGCCCTTTTGTGCATCCAACATGCTGCTACATCTGGAACACAGCCTACAAGAGAAAAGGTGAGACCAGAAAGATACATTCTTTCGATGACTTGAATTGCCCAGTCCTCACAGAATCACCTGTTACACTGAATACTTAGGTTAGAGAGAAGCATGCAAACTGACAATGCAAAATTAAGGGCATTCTATCCATTTCTCTGTTTTCCTTAGGGATACTTCTAATTAGTAAATCCTCCTACACTGTCTTTTGGTTTTTGAGAGAGTATGTTAGGAAACAGGTGTTTGAGTCAGTGCGAATCCTCTGCCTTTTTCAGGATTCTTTTATGCCATGACTTTGGAGAGGAAGAAGCAAAGTTAAAGCTCAGTCAAAGTGGAGGTGAAGGGAGCAGCAGTGGCAGCATCACAAGGACAGAAGACTGCACTTGCATGATGGCAGGTTCATGCAGTTGTAAAAGCATGAGCTAGTGCGTCTGGAAAGGAAAGAGCTCCAGTGCAGAGTCCCTGGGTGGCTGTATGGCAGATGCAAAGGGATCCACAGCGCAGGGAGCTATACTTGGGCTGAAGCACAAAGCTTCCAACAGAAGCTAGCAGGCGATGCCATACGTTTTCATTCTGGAGCATGCTATGCAAGATCTGGGGAGTCAGCTCCCACCAACCATCTGGAGAGAGAAGTCACTCAAATGCAAGTGCTGAACCTGCTGTGGTAGACAATCAGTGCCAGTGAACCACTCACTACTCTCCCCCTGTCTGTTTTCCTGCCTTTTGCTGCAATACAGCCTTAAAATAAAATAATCTGGCTACCACTTCCCAAACAGCCTCTCCCAAACACCCCAGCTCCCATCTGCAGAGTGCACTTCGTTCATTGGACCAAGTGGGCCACTTCCCCAGGAACAGCCAGACTGAAGGTCTGACCCAAAGGGAAATGCCACAGACACAAAATACCACAGGAAAAAATTGCCTCTTCCTCACTGAGCTCCTCACAGCCCCATGTTAAACCCTAATTCCTGTTTCATGTCTCCCTGATTCCTCCCCAGTGCTTCATGTCTCTTTCGACTCCTCTTAAAAGCTTCCTGGGGCTGAGATCTTGGGAATCCAGCAAGCTCACTGGATGTGCCTTATGAAAAGTGACTTTTAAGTGCCAGGGAGGGTTTAGCAGCTTTGAAATAAAAGGAACTTTCAACCATGTTGCCATAAATTGCTTTGTTGCTTGTAGTCAGCAAGAATCAGTTTGAAGACTCCTGGAGCCTGAGGCTATCAATTGCTTTGTTTTTTTCCCTCTATCAAATCTATCCTCCAGTGACTTGTGTTACACTGCAGGCTGCTCTGGGATGCTCAGCAGATGCTAAATGGGGCACAAGAGACATATCAAGCCCCTTGGCATGTATATATTTTTAAACCAAATAGGCAGGCATGGGCAAAAGAATCTGTGATGGTGAATCAAATGTTCCCAGCTTGCTCTGCTGCATACAGCCACCCTGCCTCCCTGCAGGACTAGACAGTAACTGAGTGACTCCAGTCTAAATAGCTTTAAGCTCTACTCATGTAAGTACCAGCTCCAGTGGGCTCACTGGGACAGCTTGGATTATTGCAGGTCATTTCCTGGATGAAGGCCTGTAAAGAGTATTTGTAGGTGGGAATAATCTGATGAGAACAGAACACAGATGATGTCAATTACAGGGGAAAAATGCTGCCCATCAGCTGTGAAGACAAAAACAAGTAGGGTATGGAGTGCAGTTTCCACAAGAGCAGCTCCTAAAGAGAACAAGGATTACATCAGCATGCCTCTGCTTTTTCTACCAACCAGTAAGATCAAAACTTTTCCAAATAAAGGGGGCTACTGATGGCTTTTTCTCTGTTCAACTTGTCTGCATGCATAAACTGCACAGAACTAACCCCTGCTGGACTGGGATACTGGGAGCAGTCTTACCCATCATAACTTTTCCAAAAAGCAATTGGGAAGAAAGACAAATGAAGGAAGAAGGGCTGGCTTCATTCTAACAACTGACTGGCTATCTGGGTATCTACCTGAAGGCAGAAGAATAAAACCCACTAGGAAAACAACTTCTGCTGTAAATGAAACTTATTTGTCAAAAAGAAGCTGACAAAAGTGAAACATAAATCATTACAACATGTACAGGTGCCACACTTACGGCAAACGATCACCCATGGAGAATGCTGCATGGGCAAACTGAAGCATTCAAAAGCAGAACATGTTTTCAAAATTTGGCTCTCTGCTCCTGAAATGTGAGAGCTGCTTAGCAAAGCACAGTGAAGGCCAGTGCAACCATTACAGCCCTGCTGCAGCAGCTGGGAGAGCTGCAGCCACTCTCCTTTGTCAACACAGATCTTCCATATGAGCTCTGCCAACTGATCTAGCTTTCCAGGGTGTCAAATTCCTATCTAAAATGCTGAAAGAACAATTCTCTCTTATTTAATGAGGATAAGGAGTAGGAAAATACACTGCAGATTGTGAGGCAGTCAGGCAGTGTAGTGGAGAGGATCATGAAAGCCCCTGACATGGGCTGGGAGTGTTACTTGCTTGAGAGCATGTGCAGAAGTAATGGTGGAGTAAGGTTCTCAGCCTGCACTCTAGTGCTGCATTCTGTGCTCCACCAAAGAGAATGTGCTTGCTGGAAAAATTCTGAGGAGTCCAACTTCACAGAGCAGAATTTTTTCACAATTAGTTAATATTTCTGGTTCTGGAGCTTCAAGGTCAGTAGAGATCATATATATTTTGTCAGTAGAAATAATAGCTGATTCAACTACAGTGAAGTAAATGCACTCAGGGATGAATCACCTGTCGAGAAATCCACTAAGCCAGTACAGCTTTAGGAAACAGCTGTCCTAAGAGATCAGTTCTTAGGAAATAAATTCCTGCTTGGAACAACTTCATGGCTGTTGTTCCTTTTTCACTTCCAGTATACCCTCTTAGAGGGGCAGGAACTTGCCTTGTGCCCTGCTGTAACTGACTGCACGACAGCAGTAAGCAGACAGCCCTGGCCTGCTGCTGCTGCAGTGTCTGGCTGGCTCCATGGCTCAGAAACATGTGCAACTCCTATTAATAAAACAGTGTGTACTGGTGGAATGATGCCAAATCGCCCTCAGCTCTGTGCTTCCTGGTTTCTCCTGTAGCCCTCACCCTCCAAACAAAGATCACCCCTGTCTGGTGTTGCTAGCTGTGGAAAGGGGCTGTGCATTCCTCAGCACGTCACTTAGATGAAGGCAGCATGGTGGGAAGCCAACCAGCCTCTTGCATGACCACTATCCCAGCCCTTCCTCTTCCTCTTCCCCTCCAGCAGACAGATGCTGAGCCCACAGGCCCAGGTGCAGAGGCACAGGAAAGGGCTGCAGTGGGTGTCTGGGACAGCAGCAGTCAGGAGGTGTCTGCAGGGTTAGCCTTGGTCTCTGTGTGAAACAAGAACGAGACAAGATGACAGAGGTGCTCATTTCCTGGAGGGATGGTGTACAGTAGCAGTTGTCCATAGCCCCAGGAGGGCAGGGCCAGGTGCCTGCCCAGGAAAGAGAGTGGAATCCATTACCCAGTGGAATCCATGCTGCTGTGGTTCCCAGTTCTGAGCCACTTCCTGAAGGCAGTGGCACTCGTGAGCAGAGCCAAGACTGGCAGCTGCCTTGCCTTAGCAGAACACCACACTGCTTCCCCATGCCTGTCATCTCCAGAGAGGACACACCTCAGGGAGTGAGGAGGGAGGGCAGCAGTCTGTGGTAAGCTGCTTATTAATCTTTTCTCAGTTACAGAATGAAGGTCCAGTGAGCCAAGTGGCCCTGAAGAGCTGAGGACCTGAGAACCAGCACAATAAGCAAACCAGTGACCGTGATTAACCTCATTCTACAGTGGCAACCTTGCATGGTTGGTTGCCTCCTCCAAGCAAGCAGTAGTCAGACATGAAGGTTCACTTGTAGTAGCTTTCAGAGCCTTGGGGTTCAGCCATGGCAGCTCATGGGGGCTCTGTGAGCAAAAACCACACAGTACAGCCTGTGTTACAGTCACATTTCCCCCCTTTGGTTGACAGAAGCATGAAGTGCACTTGTGCTCTGAGGTCTGTGCTATATAAATATCCCCAGGAAATAAATAAATGCCAGTGCACTTGTGCATTTCCCTCAGATCCTCTTCTCCCCAGCTGCTGTGCTGACAGTACTTACTAGGAATCAGGCATTTCATTCTGGCTCACTATTCTGCTGGAGGGAGATGGGAACAAGATGCTCCTGAGGCAGGGAAGGGGAGGGTAGCAATTCACTTACCAGAATGTTGGTCTGTTTATTTATAGATCCACACATACACATAAACCTATGTAGAAAACTGGAAACTCATTTGTTCTTACCCTGCAACTGAAGAGAATAGCTGAAGACTGACATCTTATTCAGGGGAAGAGATGGGAGGGGGTAGAGGGGAGAGTTTAGGACTTGGGAGTTAATTATCATCCAGATGGGTGCTGAGTCTAGATACCTGTTTTGAGGAGTAAAGTAGAAGGGGATTGTCTTAGTGGTTCAGTTTTCCAGCATTTCTGGCCACAGGCCATCTGGCCATGATTGCCTTGAGTCCCCACAGGACACTGCAGATGACAGTGTCACCAGGACAGGTGTCAGCCCACTGTGGCACCAATGGGAACTGAGGTATTCAGAAACTGAACAACTGTGACTAAGCACTGAGCTTGCAGCCTGCTCTTCTCTCAAAGCAAAGGCTTATAGCCACCTCCACTCCCCAGCCACCCTGACCCAACCAAACTGTGCCAAGGAAAAGAGACAAACAAAAAGCAGGATTTTAGAGGGGAGCTGAGGAGCCATGTGTTCCTGGCTGGGGACTCAGGGAAGCCTGCTTTCATTTCCTTGGGGGCAGAGCTTCAAACATCCCTCTCTTTTCCTACCCCCTACCTTACACTGCACATTGAGTTAGGCTGGGACTGTCTCTCACTGTGTGTTTAGCACTCAGCAGCACAGCAGTTTGGATTTTTTGGATCCTTAGTGTATACTCTAATATTGTTAACAATTAAATGGAACCTGTTGGCTCAATTACTCTGTATCAGCCTATGGATTCATATCCATCATGTGTGATCCCCTGCCCCATCCTGCAGTAAACCAGAACTTAATGCCTAGAACCATCCAGATCTAAACACACAACATCTCCTTGCCTGTGTTTGCCTTCAGAGTCAGCAAGTTCTTGGTCCCTACCTACAGCTCTACAAATGCCATTAAAATGAGCAGGTATTTCTGAACATCACCAGAAGATACAAAGTCAGGATTCTCTGCTGTGTCTTTGATGTCTTAGGTAAACTGTTAGGTAAACCTTTGGATGCCTTGGTGACCTATCTAGAGAAAAAGAATGCTCCTATCTTTCTAGAGATTATGAATTAAATCACTGACATGCAGTGGAATCCTCCGAGTCCTTTGGAACAGAGGCACTGGAAAGACAAACATTTGGATTATGGATGCAAGAGGAACTCTGCTCCTGTGCCAGAGCAGCCACTGCTGATCAGTTCAGCATGAAGTCTTTAACCTGGAAACTCAGCAGTGACTATGGACAGATGAGCCTGTTGCAAGCTGACAGCCCTGGCTTTTGCTTGGCTTTGTGTCTGCAGGTGGGTCTGAGCCAAGGAGAGGCTGATGAGACTGTTCCGGCATTAACTCTTCAGAGCTGGTCACAAACAGCCTTGCAATGTGCATGGCTTCCTGGAACACAGGCATCCCTGCTCTTCCTCTGGAGACCATCTCTGGGCAGACATGGAGCCACATCCCAGCGAGTTCTCACACCAGTTTGGGTATCAAATGCTGTCTCCTGTGTAGAGGATGCAGGATGTGCATACTTGGTGAGAACTGCTAGATTTCTCCAAAGGGAAACAGACCTTCTCAATTCAGCTCCCCATTCATTATTGTCAGGTCATCTGGTTAAATCTCCAATAACAACAGTCACACACAGTTAATTTCTATGGCAATCTGGAATCTGCTGTTGACATCAGGTTCACTTGCCAGTGTTCAGCACTCCCCATGGCCCTCAGACTAGGCTGAATTACCATTTTAGCTGGAACATATTCACTCAATCAGAATCGATGGAGACTGCCCCATTTTCACTCCTGGCTGGGGTCTGCAGCTCTCTCTACTCTCTACCACACATCCTGCCTTCTTGCAAAACTTCACTAACTGACAAGCCAGTATCAGTTTCACTGCAGTTATGCATGGCAAAGCTTTGCTGCCTTCCTTAGCCTTTTCTGTTCTGTCCATGAAGATACACCCTGTAGTGAAGTGGTAATGGAATGGTGCATAGCTATCAGTTTATCCAGTGGACTACAGTCATTTGGCTTCAGAAGCATCCATGAATGCTGTGGTCTGCTCCTGGTAGTAAACTTTCACATACTAATACTGTCCAGAACAGAAATTACCACACCTCAGTGTAACTAACAGATTTTGAGCAAAACAAGTGCAAGGTCTAGAAGAGCAGGAAATACTCCAACCCAGGCTGAAGGCTGAAAATAGCTAGACTCCAAGACTCAGGTCAATGGGAAGGCCAGGAAGGGGTTCAAGAACTAGAAAAGCAGATGGTTAGATCTGTGACACAAACACAGCAGCACTTGTGTGCAAGGCTGGGAGTGCAGGACTGTGGCAGCTCCAAGTGTGTGCATTCACGAAGTTCTGTATGTGTGAGTTTCAGGCTGATTTTAAATGGAGTAACAAGGATATGACAGATCAGAACTGAAGTGTTCCAGAAGAATTATGTGGTAGCTCAAAATGGAGATAGGAGATTCTGCAGACTTGATTAGGACTTGATGGAACCAGCCCACGTACCCTGCACCTACCTCTTGCTGTCCTTTCCACTCATAATCACTCCCAAAGCAAGCAAATACAAAACCAGAGCCTCTTTTGATTTCTCTTTTGCATGTTGTCTTACATGAATGAAAAATGGGGGTATAAAGTGCTAGGGACCATCCTCTGTGGTATGATATCCACGATGACATTGAGCTGACATGGTTTCTGCCAGCAGATCCCACTCCAGTGCCTGAACTGCAGCCCGAGATTCTCCTTCCCTCTGTCATTACCTCTTCACCCCGAACCCAGCCGTGTCCTTCTCATCTAGGGACTGACCCTGGCTCAGAGACTGCCAGCAGGAGGAAGAAAAGCACTTGGTTGCTGACCTCTCCCTCTTCCCGAGTCTGCCTTTACACAGGGATCTACGTGTTTTGTCTAGTGCTAAGGAGCTGGCCTGTGCTATCTCTAATGTCATTTCCAAATGACATTAACCCCAGACTGCGGGGGTGTGTTTGCACGGCGCTGGTAATACACTGGGAAGGAGGATGCCTTGGGCGCACACACGGAACCTGCAAAGCCTCTCTGCTGGCTTTGGCTGCTGTGCTGACTGGCACCACCCCAGGGGAGAGTATGCCCATGCATCACAAATCTGCTTTTCGGTTCCCCTTCCACCCACCCCTGAGCTGAGTTCTCTGCCAACTCAGCTTCTGTATAAATCAAAGGGAAATGTTCTCCCCCTCCCGGTTTTTTCCTTTCCTGAACAGATTGGATGGTGTTATGTGCAGCTGAGCTTGCTGAGGCTGGGCGGGGGAGGAGGGGCAGGAGGAGGGGTGGGAAGGAGAGACGGCTATAGAAAAAATGCTCGTGGTCCATCAGAGGGGAAAACAGCCTCCAGCTACAAGTAACCAGCACTTCACACACACTCTGATTTATGAGGGAAACCCAGAGCACTTTAATATTTAAAAACAAAAGAGAGAGGCAGGGAAAAAGAACTAGAAGGGGAAGGCTGCTGTCACCACCGGTGGAGCAAGGGGACAGGCATCCCAGGGTTGCGATGGAGGAGCTGAATGTCAGACACCCTCCCAGGCCGGCTGACATATTGAGGTGCTCAGGTGGGAATTCACAGAGCAATCTCACCGACATTAGTCCGCATACAGACTGCAACGAACAGTCTCAATCATCACGGAGAAAGGCTTCTAGCTCATCTTTTATGAAGTGAAAAGCACTCTCCTGCTCCTGCCAGGCAAGTTGTTCACCATGCAGTTTGCCATCATGACTATGGGGATCACTGGGTGAGAAAGAGAGAAAAGGGAAAGGGAAAGAGAAAGGGGAGGGAGAGAGAAGGGAGAGCAGGGGGAAAAAGAGGAAAGAGGGCAAGAGAGAGAGAGGGAAGGAGGAAAAAAGAGGAATAGAGTGGGAGAGAAGAAGGAGGGAAGAGAGGGGAAAGGGGGGAGGAGAGCAAGAGAGAGACAGACAGAGAGGAAAGGAGGGGTGTGAGCCAAATGCATGGCATTCTAAAGAAGCAGCTTTCAAAGGCTTTGGCTGGGATGCAGATTTACAGAATCTCTGGACCAATAATTCCCTGGCATACAAAGCTTGCTGGAGGCATCAATGTGCCCAAAAGGGGCTTGCAGAATAAACAGCAGATAAAAAACCCCAACACCCACAACAAGCCTATGAATTAAAAATGAAGGCAAGGGAAGCAGCTGTACTTGCAAGCTGCAGGTGACCTCATTGTGGAAGCTGAGCCACAGTGAGGCACAAGTGTGTCCAGTCCTTCTGAAATAACAGCTATGGACAATACTAGCTGGGAGGAAGAATTCATTCCCTAACTCCAGTACAGAGCAGGTAATTGCCCAGGCTCCTGCCAGCTGGATTTTAGTCCAGAACTGAACTCTCTGAACATTCTTACAAACTTCTATGTCACAGCATCCCCTAAAACCTCAGCTGACACCACTAAAAACTACTGTTCTCACTCGAGTTAAACAGCCAGGAGGATGATTATCCACCAAGATTTGCCCAAGATCACAGAGTCTGGGACAGCCTCAGGAAGACTCCAGGTTTCCTCAGCCTCAGCCTTATGCCAAACAAACAGTGACTTTCCCCCAGTTTTTAGATGCTTATTTAAATGAGCAAAGATTGCATGTGAGAAGGAAAAAAGACAATAATATAAAGCTTAACAGGTTGAAAGGTCCTGAAGTGTTTCAAAAAGAGGGACTGCTAAAACTGTGGAGATAATCTTGGTTTTGAACAGCAGTTTCCCTGCATTGCTGGATGCAGAAGATTGCCATGCAGAGTGGGAAATCTGGAGTGGTTTTCCAACAGGAAGAGTGTGCCTCAGGGATGTGATATGCTACTAAGATGACAAAGAACTTGCAGGGTGACAGAAAAGTTTGGCAACTAATGTGCTTTAGGTGGACATTTTTCCTCCAAGACTTAAAGGCCTTTCCTTCTCCCTGATGCCTACAGTAAATAAACTGTGCCTACATAATAAATATGCAGCTGAGCTGGAGGATCCAAACCAAAACACCTGAACTCTTCACTCAAAGGACTCTGAAGCACTTGACAAGCTGCTGGCCCCAGCCTGGGAGGCAGAAGACGGAATGATGTGAGAAGGACCACACCCCCCTGTCTGTAGAGAGCAGACAGCAGTGTCAGTTCTAGCATTTCAAAACTTCAGTCTTCTCCCATCATTTCCCAGGAAAGGAAACAATTCCACAAGGAACTGACATGGATCCAGTAGAGCAGCCCACACCCTTGCTAGGTGGCTGCACTGCACTGAACTACCTGTGGAGATACTCTTGGCAAATCATGGTGTAAAGGAAGCAGACCTGTGGCAGGAAATTTCCAACTGGTTTTGCCTGCTGGAAGCAGGAATGTCTCAAAATGCAGAAGCATTCAACAATCACCATCTTCCTAAGCACATCCCATGTCATGACCAACTCTGGAATGAAATACAGCAGGCTTTTAGAAAGCACATTCCTTTACTAAAGATGCAGAGCAATGGAGGATCAAAGCCTGTTCAGTTTCAGAGAAGAAAATAACAAAGAGTAATCAACCCACAAGGGAATATGGAACAAAAGCAGTCATTAAAAATTGCTTCTGAATTGGTAGGGTTTTGTTAGGCAGAGATAATTCCAGAGCTATTTGAAACAAATCAGTTCCAATTGCAGTTCTTGTTTGCTGTGCAGAGAATGGGAATGCTCTGGCTATAAAAGGGACCTCGATTCCTTCCCCAAATGACCATACATGTACACTGGAGAGCATGGTGCTGCTGTGTCACAGGGGCAGTCAGAACAGTCAGAGAGCACGTACCACCAAGGAGCAGCAATTTGCTGCTACCAAAATAGTTTACAGTACTTAAAAAAAGCTTAATCTAGAGAGAGTTCTCTTGGCAGCAAAAATCTTCCCAGTGCCAAGAGAAAAATAATTTGCATCCCTGGTGTCAATGGTAATACTACCATGCTGCCTTCACACTCCAGGAGAGGCAGCCAGCTCAGCACTGCTGTAGCTCAGAAAGCAACCTGGAGAAGGAAAGACATCCACATTGCAACTGGAGCAGGAATGAATCTGACAGCAGCAGCTGATGAGTCATTCTTTACTGGAAGCATTTATCTAATGAAACATAACCTTAGTGTTTGGGATTAGGCTTTGGGGTTTTCCCCCCCTTCATTTCAATCCGCTGTTAACAGCCCTCCAAGAGTTAAGTTTTCAGGCCTGTGGTTGCCTTGGTATTATGGTCTCAGCTGTGATCAGCAATATGTAACAAAAAAACAGGACTTAAGTGGATTTTTTTAAAGTATTCCCCACTGTAAATGTGTAATTAATTAGCCTTCCCCTTCCCCCTCTGCTCACACATTCAGACCCCTAGGGACCTTCCCCTTTTATTCCTATCAAATTCAGACAGTGACTAGGAACTGAATTATTCATTCAGCTGTAGGTGTAACACATCCATTTAAGTGATTTAAAGTTTAAGCAGCCTTGCTGCTGTTCAGCAACAACAACAACAACAAGTTTACAGAGAAAAGCAGAGCCCAACAGGAATTTGGAAAGTTCTTTCCCTTTTTTTCCCTTAAAACACTTGTTTGATTAAACAGTGCACGTTTTTGTGAATCAACCCACTTGAATGAAAGAGGGGTTGTGAGAACAGCACATCAACAGGAGCACCTGTCACTCATTATGAAAATGCCATGATTATAAGCATTAGTTAAAGCTTTTGTTCCAATAGGTCTTAGCTGAATATTCTTTGCTGTGAGAGTTAATTTTATGCACACTCTGCTGGAAATACATGGCAAGTGAATTTCATATTGACAGCCCCAGAAAATCATATTAATACCTGTTTAGTCTTCATTATCATTGTATCAGAGAATCTCCTGCTAAAAATTATGTACAGCCAGTCAAAGAACAAATTAACCATAATTAACAACACTTCTGATTAGATCTCAAAGTGCTTCAAAGTCTTTAATTTTCCGTGCTGTTTCTCCTCTTTCAAAGCTGGGGCTGGGAAGTACAGTCCCTGACCTATTCAATTTGGGGGATCTGGGGAAAGGTTCTTTGTGTCCCTAGCAGACAGTAGAGGGTGAACTCCAGAATCCAGCATGGTGGGGGTTGGAAGCGACTTCTGGAGATCATCTAGTCCAACCCCTCTGCTCCAGCAGGGTCACCCAGAGCTCACTGCCCAGGGTCACCTCCAGGTGGGACTGGAATCTCTACACAAAAGCAGACTCCACAACCTCTCTGGGCAGCCTGGGCCAGGGCTCTGCACCCTCACAGGAGAGAAGATTTTCTTTATGTTTAGATGGAATTTCCTGTGTTGCAGTTTGTGCCCATTGTCCTTGTCCTGTCACTGAGCACCACTGAAAGGAGCCTGGCCCCAAGAATGGCAGGCTGTCCTTAACCCTGACCTATCTGAAGAATCAAGAGGTACCTCCCAGCTTATGTGTGCTGCAGTTGAGACTGAATGCTGATTCTCCTCAAGGTAACACCAGAAGCCCTCGACAAAAACAAAAGCCAGATCTAAACTGCAGCCTGGTGTCATAATCACTAGGTGGCCAGCAGGCCACCAAACAGACTTGGGGTGTGAGATGTGCTTGTGTGCAATGGGATGTGTCAGTGCAAAGTAATTCAAGAGGCCAATCCAAACTCTGAAGCCTGTGATTACATGAAGCACTGTGTTGCCAGCACTTACCATTCTATTAGCAATACCATAATATGTGCTATTCCTCTTGAAGATGCAGCTGCTTGAATGTCATCTGAATACCTCAGCCTTTAGGAAAAAGTGTTCTATTTTTAAAGTCATAATTATGCCACTCATGATTCTGAAGTACAGGCTTATGCCTTTATTAGTACAAGATTGGCAATACTGAACTTAAAAAAAGCCCAAATCCTGAAATACCTGAAGGTATTTTAAGCAAAGGGAAAGCTTGAAAGAAAAGGGTGACAGGATCCTACTCAAGGCTATCCAAAGAAGCCCTCTGCATTCCAGAATGCAGGATGGAACATTCAAGTAGAAGACAAAAGCTATTTAAGAGGACTGCATGCCCACCACTGTCAAGAGAACTGGAGCTTCCATGGCTCTAAACACACCAGCCAGGAGCCAACAAAGATGTCTAGCTGACTGCACACATTCACTCCTGTTCTGCACCATCACAGCCACCTTTAGGATTCTAGCCTGCAGTTGGCTCTACCCACACAAACTTCACTGGGGAATCAAGTCTTTTATTTCTGTGACTTTTTTTGATCTAGATTTGAGTGGCATCATCTTCTTGACTAGAAGCTCCACTTGCTTAGAGTGGAGTTTTCCTGATAGTCTTCTTTCTATGAATTGCTCCATCAAAGGACTGTCATAACAGACTGTTTGCCAATTTGAAATCCAACAGTTTGTCTGGTGTAAGTGTTAAAAATGTTGTCTTGGCAGTTGGGGCTTTTTTTTTCCTTTTTTTTTCCCCCTTTTTTCATTAAGTGACTTCATTTTTTTCTGTTTGCTTCCACAGTATGTCAAGGAAACTGGATCATTTTAGTAACAAACCTGCTTTTTTCCTTTCCCTTCAAAAAACCCTTAACACTTAACCTATGAATTCTGAGAGTGATTTTATTTTAACTGTATAAACTCTGCAAAACTCAGCATGGTTTCTGCTGAAACTTAAAGGTAATGCTGGTAAAATATAGTCAATTGTTTTAAAGTGATTAAAACAGAAGCAAGATAGACACGTGTTTTATTGCTGAGAGCAAAAGATTTGAGTCTGTGAGACTTTAGTCTGCAAGATAAGGTCCTTTGGGATGACTCAACTCAGGTTCTTTTAAATGGCCTTTTACCAATTTACCTTTTCCCCTCATCACAAACATTCAATGGCCAAAGCATTATAGGCTACTTGTGATGCAAGAATGCTCTCCCAAGGTGCAAGGGACAGGACAAGAGGAAATGGCCTCAAGTTGTGCCAGGGGAGGTTTAAGTTGGATATTAGAAAAAAATCATTGTCTGTCCAGGGCAGTGGTGGAGCCACCATCCCTGGAGGGATTGAAAAGACCTGGAGATGTGGTGCTGAGGAACATGGTTTAGTGGTGACCTGGCAGTGCTGGTTAGTGGTTGGACATGATGATCTTAAAGGTCTCTTCCAATCAAAGGAGTCTATGATTCTAACCACTCATTTTAGTGACCCATTGTTATCCAGACTATTTCATCCAGCCCAGAGTACAACTACATAATCACCTAAAGCCATCTGTGTATGTGAATTGCACCACTGTGTTTGCAAGAGAAAAACTTGCTAACTTGCTCAAAACTGAAGTGATCTGGGACAAGAGAGACTCTTCTGAAGGGCAAGCAGAGTACAGAGCTGAAAGAGAGAAATGCTAACGCTGCACTATCAGTAACTAAGAGTGTCAGAGACCAATGAGAGCCTGCTGCTCCCTGTGCCAAGCTCACTGACAAGCCTACAAGGGCAAGAGGCTCACCAGGCAGGGCCAGGCCAATGGCACCCAAGCAAGGAAGCATGGCAGGCCCAAGGATAGCATGTTCTTGGTGCCAGGCAGTCAATATGAAGCCACGATACATGTGGGTCGACAGTCAGGCACAGCTGTGACATGGCTAAACCCAGGTACCCCTACATGGCAGCTCAAGTATGGACTGGGTATCTGGCCCTGGGCTTAAATGGGGCCTCTGGGTGCAGATGGATGTCCCAGATGAGGCCAGTCAGGGGCTGCTAGTGCACTTGGGGCCTGCAGAAGAGGTTCAAAGCTGTGCATATAACTACGTTACCTGTCGCCATGCCTTTATCCTCCGTGCAATGACAGCTGTGATTCTGTAAACCACCAGAGCCACACCAGTGTAAAACTCATGAGAGTGAAGGAAGAATCAGGACTCCAGAGAGTATGCAATGTAAATAGGGAACATGAACAAAAAAGGATTCCCTCCACCTCCTGGGAGCATGGTGTGGGTGGCTCCAGCCCAGGGGACACAGCAACAGAGTGTGTGCAAGTGTACGTGTGGCAAATGGACCTGTACAAAGTCAGCATCTGTGAAGGGTGTGGGTAGAAATCAACTGAGGATGTCACAGAAGTCCTAATTTCAAGTTAGGAGGATGGTTAGTGAAAGAAGGTGCCTGTCTCAGCTTCAGAAAGCACGTGCCTGCCCTCTCCCCCTCCCTGAGCTGTGGTGGCTGCCCTCTCACCGGCTGGCAGCACTCCCAACGGTGACGCTGTCATTCCTTTGACAGTGGGCTCTGTGTGTGCTATTTCTTTTGCAATGATTCATGACTCCCACTTCTCACTTCATCTGCCTTTGTTTTCCTCTGCAGTGCAATGTGTCTGATACATGGCAAAATGTGCTGTGCTAACGCCAGCACTGTGAATGGTTAGACACGGGTGTCAAGGTAACGACGTCTGCAGCGACAGTGCAGTGATGTAAATGGACTGGAGAGGTTTGGATTCCACTTCGTTGGCCTTGTAAACTTAGAGAAGACAGGAACACAAACAGCCTCCCCAGTGAATCATTTTTCTTTGGTGCATACTTTCTTTCTTTTCCTAGTGTCCTTCTGAACTCACCTTTAGCAAAAGCCCTTCCTAGTGCTTCACCAAACTCCCGCTTCTCGTGACAGTCAAATCCAGATGTCAACCAGCATTTTTCTGCACCAGCTTTCACATGAAGAACCAGCAACTGTCTTTGAGGATGGAAAAACTGAAGCACAGAAGCAGAAAATACCTTGGCTAAAAGCATTCAGCAGGCTAGTGGAAAAGCTAAGAATGAAGTGATGAGCTCCCCATGTTTAGTCTGATCCCCTGTGAACTGGGCTGCCTCACACCGAGAAGGTGCTCAACAATTAACTTTATTCCTGTATTTACTATTCCAAAATGGCATGTTCTCACATCTTTTATTTCCATGTGAATGGTGGTGTGGATCTTCTCCACCCACCCCTCATTTCCTTTGGTACATTTGTTCTATAGCTGTTTGTGTAGAAACCAAGCAATTTCTGCTCCACCTGCTCATAAACACAATGAGAAAGAGAACACTATGTTACAGCACAGCCACTGCCTTAGCAACAGATTACAGCATCGCTGGGAAAGGAATAGAGACCTTCTGGAGAGGAGGAGTGCCCTTTATCTCCCTGAAAAGCTACAGCAGGGAAGTTCTGCCTTTAATTATATTTCCTGCAAGCCCTCCCTTAGCTTTAAGCAATTGGTAATTGTTGTAAAGAAAGAATGTAAAAATTGAGCACAGAGTTTGCTCCTTGCACTCAGAAAAGATAAAGTGGGGTTGGTTAAAGATTGTGAGCAGACTGGCTTCCAAACAAGAGTATGTAGACCCATATTTGAGCACTCAGTTATGGCAGGGTGTAAATAACCCATTCTGGTTAGACAGCAGCCCACTGGTATCAAAATGTCTATCTAAATGTCTGGCAGGACAGCTCTCCAAGGGAGGTACAAAAGGGAAGGAAACCACAGCCCACAGCTCTTTGCTGTCAGATTCCTAGAAGCTCCTGTATCTGGAGTCCAAGTCACGAACCTCCTAAGCTACAAAAAGATGCCTTTTGGTTAGCAGGCATAATGAGACATGCAAGGTCTAATTTGGCAGAGTGTATCTGACATGCAGGTCACTGGCACCCTTGATATATCCTGTCAGAAAATGAATCCTGACTTGATGGACCAGTGAGCTTAGTGGCACCTTAAAGTATTTTTAGAAAGGCAAATCATTGTGTAAAAGCAAAGCTATTTGATTTTAGTTTTCTGCCAATCAATTTCAGTAGGTCATACATTTTAGACTGTGAGCTCTCCAGAAGCAAGGAGGATGTTTCTGTGCTTGCAACAATACAGTCTTGATCCTGAGAGAGGTCTCCAGATGACAGAATACAGCTGGACAGGAACAACTTACTGGTACAGAATGGAGTACATTGCTTTGCTAAAAGGATGGCATTTGGGCCATCTGACCCATAAGGGAGACAAAAGACAGAGAATCAGATTTTCCACCTTGGATTCCAGACCCTGAACTAACATATGAGAACAGTGATATAATGGTGAGTTATATAAAAGGTCAGTAATGACATAAAACAAAAAACAGACAAAACATTTTTTCATTGTCTGGGGATTAGATATTTCATTAAGCTGTCTGCTCATATTAGAGAATTAAGCCTATTATCTGTCAGAGGATTTTGATGCCAAAAGAAAAAGAGTCTGGGCTCCTAGCTCATCTAGTCATTATCTGACTGGAAACATGGATGAGGGAAGACGAAATGCAGAGAACCTCTGGCACGGAGGTAAGAGCAGAAAAGGCTGTGGGAGAACTGTAAACTTGTATGCATCAAGTCTTCAGTGCTCTTGTTTGGTATCTCTGACACAATTCAGTGTCCCTACAGCTGCAGGGTGAAAACCCCAAAGGCTTTCTGACATCTGGCCACCACACCGTTTACAGACAGTAACCTGAAGATGCAGCCACTTTACCAAAGGCTGACCTGTCCCTGGCTGGCAGGCTCTCACTGTGCCCCACTGACTGCTGTGTGTCACACAGATGCAGCCTGAAGGCTCACTCACAGTCTGGCTTTCAGGAGGCACCTACACCCCCTTTGTGCCGTCGGGCAGCGTGCTGGCTCCCAGGGACACGGGGGCTGTCTCAAGAGGAGATCCATGTCACATGGCTCAGGATTTGCATGGCAGCCTACAGAACCCAGCAAGTGCCATCCTTCTGGAGGAAGTCCCTCCTCTGACGCACTGACACCACCTGTCTCTTTACACTTGATGGCATCTGTTGGCATTTTTCATGTGCCAAAGCATTAATATCAGCACAGTGCAGGAAAGGAAGATACCAAGTCCTCAGAGGTGCCAACACCTTGGCAGTGCTGCATCAGGGAGCTCAGGCTGTCCACTAGCACAACAGAGGGGCAGCAAGTCGTGTCTCCATGGAGCCTGTCTCCACCACCTAAGATGCTGCTTAAAGAGTGGCAGGGGATTAAGATGCTTTGCCACGGGGAGAAGGGGGAGGCAGACACATTATCTTAAATAATAAAGGAGGTAATGTCAGGATCAGGTACCAGATGGGTAGTAGAGAAACCCTTGACTTGTCCCCAGCAAATGAAAAGCAGACAAGCTTTCCTGACATTGCTCAGTCAACCATGAGGAACCACCAAGAAGAGGCAGATGGTCATTCCTTCTCTGAAACTATCTGGTCCTTGGCCTCTGCTGGGAATATATGTTGAGGTGCCAATTACCAGCACTCTGACTGGTGACTTCTGTGATCCAGACAGCCATTAATTTAATATTCTACCAAGAGCCATAAAACTTGTTTCACAAAGAACAGCAGAAATGGCAAGATACCAACAGCTTTTGATAAACATCCAAAAATAAATAACTGTAAACCCAGGCAAATACCTTCAAAAATAAACCAGGACAAAAACATGGAACAAAGTGAAGCCATACAGTTGGCAAGCAGTTCCAGTGAAGGTGCTAGAGATTATCATCTGAGTCTCCTTTTGTATCTTAATAAAAGGAAACAGCTCAGAAACCCCTAAGGAACCGGAGAAAAGAATGTGAAGAGAGTATCAGAAATCTGAACAAGGGTTGGTGCTTTCAGCTGGCCCTTTTGAAGCTGCCTCTGCATTTTCTGATTATTAAGGCTTGATTCTGAACCCCTTTAAGTCCACAGGAGTTTTTCAGCTGATGCAGTTGACTTCTTTGAGCCTTGGATATGTAATGGCTGTGCTAGCCTGAGAAGTCTTCTGCTGTGATTTCTGCAAAGGCTAACTTCCATTCATGTTCTAACCCACTTTTGTAGAGCATTTCAATGTCCTTAACCAAAGCAGAATTCTCTAACTGCCATGTTTTTGAAGCATCTGAGGAGTTGTTTCAGGAGCCAAGTGATTATAAGGCTTCAGTTTGTTTCTTTGTCCCCTTTAAAGACAGGCAAAGGTTGCTGGTATTCAGTTACCAAAAATTAGAATCAGTGCTTTCTCCTGGGTGTGAATGAACTTTGTTCAGCCTCAGCCCACTCCTCTGCATGGAAGGGTTCCTATATGAAAAAAAATACATTGGCCCTGCCTGGCTCCCTAGTCCCTGCAGTCAGTGACAGAGACACAAATCCCAGTACACCTCACTGGCCAGAAAAGGTCATTTTACTCTACATGGCTCTGGAGAGAAATCCTCATGAATGAGACAACTGCATCCTCACTCTCACAGAACATCACAGAGAAGAGTGAGTGCTTTTCAGTCAGGAAAACTAGCCACCAGGTACACTTGCATCACCCCTTCCCATTTCTATTTTACAGATAAATAGAAGAGTGCAGCTTCTAGTGCTGTCAATATGGTTCCTTTCAAAAGCCACTAAAGTTTGCAGAAAATTAGTGAAAGAATCTGAAACAGACCTCACATTCTGGTGCCACCTGTCAAGCCTGTCCTTGTGTGAAACTGCTGAATAAGTCAACACTCCCTAGTTTTTACTTTGACAGCAAGGCATATTGCAGTGTGTTGTACTTGGGGCTGCACCTTCAATCTCTCTGGGAACTGAAGCTGGTCTAGA
The DNA here is from genome assembly GCA_013399015.1 of Galbula dea. Classification (NCBI taxonomy): domain Eukaryota; kingdom Metazoa; phylum Chordata; class Aves; order Piciformes; family Galbulidae; genus Galbula; species Galbula dea. The sequence goes on along the minus strand of VWZX01009007.1, from coordinate 1,783,691 downwards.
AGGTGGCAGCCTGTTACTGGTAACTAGCTGAAATGCTAGTACTGGTCAATGGACAGGGTATCCTCCCACTGATGCTAAAAAAGAAGAAATAGGTTTGCTGGGCAAGATCCTCCTCTCCCTCAGTCTGGATATCAAGAAAGTAATAATGGCATGATTGGAGAAGCTGCTGTCATGTGGGAGAAGTAGAATTCAGAGAGGAGGAAACATCCAGTAATGCAGAGGGTGTGTGGACTGAAAAGCATGTACAAGGAGAGCAGAGGAGAAAACCTACCTCAGCTACCCTCAGCTATCGAACCCAGACTGGCCATTAGCACTGCAAGAGGAAAAGCAAAACAGCATAAATTCATTCTAAACAGGACTCTCTAACTTCTGCAAAGACATGGGGAATAAATTAATGGCTTTAGTCATAGTACTGCTGTTGCTAGAAGATGTGGAGACAAATGTGTAAACAGAGGAGCCTTGGGAATGTCACAGTCATTTAAAGTACATAAACCTTCAAAGCACTGCCTGTGATAGAGTGATACATTGTCTTATAATTGGGCAATTGCTTTCATTCCATGATATAATTAGCACACAATTATGGTTATGTGAAAAATTGTTCCATCTCCCTCCCTTCCAATTTGTGCCTGCTTAATCTAAGTAGAGAATGTCTTTTTGTGCTACACTACCAGGAGGTCTACTTCACTGGTAAGCTCTATTACCTTCCCAATGTCATAATCAAATTTTCAAGACAGAAACTGAAATCATGCCACTTGCATAAAATATTTGCTCTTGTTATTTTTTTCCACATTCTAAGAATGTACATACTGCTGCAGCAACACAAACCCAGGTGACTCCTGCACGAGCACCAGGCCTCGATGCAGCCAAACCTGCAGCACAACTGCTATGCCCAAGTGCCCTGCATGTGCTCTCTGTTCAAACCTAGCTAGAAAGGCCACACTGGGCTCCAACATCTTTTTCTGAAGCCTAGTGTTCAACCAGCAGTGATTTGCTCCGAAGCAATGGGAAAAAACGTGGGGCTTTGGAGATCTCACTCAATACACTGATTTCACCTGGTTTCTGCTGCCTCAGTGCATGAAACGCTCTCAAAGGCAACTCCTCTGTGTCTGTCAAATCTTCACTCTACTTTGAATGGAACACAAAAGACAAGCTGTACTGCTGCTGCAGACTGATACAGCAGTACAGGTAGAATGTGCCAGAGCTGACTTGACACCAAGAGCCCCTAGGTTCCAGCAAGAAACGCTATCAAATTATCTTTCCTCCAAAACACTAAAGTTTCCACAAGCCTTGTGAAAAAAAAATTGGTGTAAACCAACAAGCTAACTATGCCCAAGTCATGGCACATGTTACAGCCTTCCTTATTCACAGAAGGGCAGAAGGCATATTCCATTGTTAGTCTGAAGCTAAGTTGTCTCTGCAAACTCTCACTTTATTCATTACGTCTGAACATGCTCATGTGTGAGGTTTGTTTTCTGTACTGCTGTTACTGCTGGAGGATCAGAGCTCTTCTGGTACACCTCAGGCAGCACAGAGTGCAGGAAACAATCTTGAGCTTTAATGTAGTTATCATCCATTTCCTGCAGCTTGAAAGAAACCCTGAGAGTCCTTCACTGTGTGGAACTCACCTCTCCAGCAGCTGCAGAAGTTTTATCCTTAGGAGAACTGGCTGAATTACTCTGAGTCCAACCTTAAAGAAAGAAAAGCCTAGTGTGTCTGTTTATACTGGAGAAGAGATTAATGCTGAGACTTCCTGGACTCTGCTCTGCAGGAGAGAAGCTCAGTGTATTCCTCAGTTATAGTGCTGCAGCTATGGATCTGAAGCAGTATCTGATCTGTATCTGATAGTGCTGAAGATATCACAGGACTAGTTGATATCTATTAGCACCCACTCTGGTTTTGGTACCCTGCTCTAAATTCTAAACTTGTAGAACTTGGAATACAGGTTTAAAAGTGCAGTGTAAATGCTGCAGGACAAACACTGCAATCCACACTCAGGCAAAATTCCTTCCAAGAAGCCTTGGGCACAACAGAAAGAAAAAGGGCTCACTAAAAAATTATATACCTTCTTCGGAGTGTTTGCTAACAGAGAAAAGCTTAAATCCCCTGAGAAATGAGAGTTTATGGATACATCTGGGGACTCTGAGAAAAAGAAAACATGACTCTACTAAGGCAGTTCTGCTTTGCAAGATTTCCAGTTTTGCACACTGAAATAATTCCCCTCACAATCCAAATGTATAGATGTTATGCTAAAGTGAACAAGATCCTGTGAGAACACTTGTCCTCTCATCCTGATGGCACCTCTGACTCAGAAGAGATTTGAAAGTGCATCTCCCCTAATAGCTGAAATTCCACAGAGACATAAAAAAGCAGAATCATTGCAAAGCCCAAAGTAAATGAACCCAAACCTGTAGGATTGTGTACAGGGGATGGATGTCAACTGGGCTAAGAACCAGACCAGTACAGATCACAGTCCACGGGTACACATATACTTGTGCTCACTCCCTCAAAGCCTGACAAGGCTTTCTCCACAATGCACTATCCAGAGGTATTCCCAACATTATCCCTTCTTCCTAGGAACACACCAGCAGACAATCCTTCTTCTTCCTGTAACAGTTACTTCCCACATGTATCCACAAAGAGGGGGGCAGGCACATCCCTAAATTTCAGGGGGAAAAGCACAGCAGATAGAAAACAACAACAACCACCTCTCACACTCTCTGCAGTCAGTCCTGTGGGAGATATTTATCTATGGGAAAAGCTTTACAAACTCTAAGTAAATGGAAAAAAAAAATGTTTTCATAACATTTAGGAGGAAATGCATCTTAATGGAAAATAACTGGAGAAAAATAATAGCAGCCAGTGAGTTGAGGGAACTATATTCTCACTGACATGCAACAACAATAGAAGCTAATGCAAGTCATTTGTAGAAGGAAAAGTGAATAGCTGTGGCATATTTGCAAAGAATATATGGCAGTTTACCAAAGGCAAAGCTCCAAGGAATACCAGCTGGGACATAAGAAGGGAGCTATCAAAAGAGGAGGAGGTATAACAGCATCATGGAATAGTTGGCACCATGTCTTTAAAGCATTTCATGAAATGAGACATAGCTACTCAGAGATGGTAAATCAAGGTGTTGGTGTCACCAGCTAGGGCTGGTGGCAGGTGGCCAAGGAGTGTGCAAAAGACACACCCACACATGTATGATTTTAGCATGTTTCAGGTTGGCAAATCTGCCAATTACAGAACAAAAGTTGTGAATTCCATTTCATGAATAACTAATTTCCTTCATTTGCTTCAAACAGTATTGGAAAAAAGTCAAGTTTGCCTAATTAAAGCTCATTCCACTTGTGGAAGAGGACATCTTCCTGACTGTGTGCTTTGCCCATATTATCTGAAGGCTAGGATGGTCTGTTGTTTGGTGCATCAGCCTTGCATCTTGGCAACACAGGGCTAAAAGGCCTCATCAGTAAATGAGAAGGTATCCAAAATGCCACCGTTAACACCATTTATCCTGATGCTTGCAGAAAGCTGATTTCCATCTTTGGATTTGTCCAGCTGAGGAAATGTTTCTGCCATAAAGAAAGTACATCCTAAATTGTGAAAGAAGACTGATAGACTCATCCCTAGCTGAATGCAGATTTGAAGCAACACAAAGCAAATTGTGCATGCTTTTTGTCTCCCAAATAGCACTACATTTCCTCTCCTCAGGATTGTGTTCTCTCTGCATGTATTAATAATGTAGAACTTGAAAAGGGAGCTGCTTAGATGTGCAAGAGAAAATTCTCATTCATTTATGCACAAAGTAAAATGGTGAGAAAATGCTGGATATCAGCATCCAGGTGATTTCATCTTTAGTTTCACTTGGAACTAAACAGGCTGTGCTGACCTAATAAAGAGAAGAGCTCTTGAACTCCTGCCTGGATCCTTGGAGGCCAATTTGTCCAGATTTAACACACCACCTGGAAAGTGAGAGGGTGTTGTGAGGACAAGTCTGAAGGGCTAGTGACACCAACTGCTGAATGGCCTCTGAGTTAAATTTCCAGGCAAGACAAACACAAACTGTCCGACAGCTCATCACTGCCCTATACGCTTCCTGACTGCACCTTTGTTTCAGAGGAGCACAGAATCTGGCCCAGAGACAGCAGCTATCATGACTCAGATGATGAACACACTCCAGACTCAAGCCCACTTTCAGAAGTACTGAGGGTCTGCATTTTGCACTCCAGGACCTCAGTGGCTGTGGTTTTTGGTCAGTTCTTCAAGAACACTTGGCTGCAGCTCTATGATTTGTCTTTTTAACCCTGCAACAACTAGCTTAGAGAAGATAAAAACGAGTCCCATTGCTTTCCTTATTGGAGTTCTGGAGCAGTTCAGTATAATGGGATAATTACTCTCCTGGAAATCATTCCTCAAGTTCATACTGTGATATAGCAGGAAATAAATCTGAGGCAACCACACAGCTCCAGTTCCAGTGTGCTGCCATCAGCTGGGATCTTAGCTCGAGAATTATGAGCTTGTTGGTACGAAGAGAAGTGACACTGGTGGGGGGGAAAAAGGAGGGGGCAAATTTTGTCAGTCTTGGTAGAATCCACTTTGCATTCAGATCTACAGCTCTCTCCAATTATAGATACAAGATCTCTGCTCAATTACTGACAAGGTTACCAGCTGGAACTTTACACTCAATTCAATTATTTGATATTGTACCTTCAGGCACCATTCCAAAGTGACTCTTAAAGAATAATCAGACTTATTCAATAGGCAATCAAAAGGAAATTACTTTATGTAAGTACAACAAGGTTACAGACTTGCTCCAGTCTGTAAGTTAGATGCCACTCATTTTCAGAGCTTTAAAATTTTTACTCCGATTATCTGTGATCTACAGGCATCAGCAACCAGGACAGAACTTCCTCACAATCCCAGCTTCACCTCTTTTCCATCTCCAGCATATCCTGGAGAAACAGGTAGAAGCTAACAGTGCAAACAAAGGAAATCCAAAGCAGTTAAAAGTGCTGCTTTATACTTTAAGTACCTGTAGAAGCAGTCCTTGATGGACCGTCCTCCTTGTGACAGACATTACTCAAAGCAAACCTATAGCTCTAATTCACAAATAACCTTTGTGAAGGTCATTAATGAACAACAATTGTTCTTCAGCTTCAGTTTTTTCCAGGTACTGCCATAATTTACATAAAAATATAGAATTAAATTACTTTTATCACAAAATTAAGGTTGAAGTCTTCAGAGTTTGATTTTGAGCCTTTTCAACAAATATCCATGGTGAAACTCCCCCAGAGATGGTTTAGGGGAACTTCCATGAGCACAGAAATCATTAGAGCTTAGAGACCAAAGATGTGCAATATGATTTTAAGTCCTAAACCCCTGTTGAGACAATGGAGGATGGGAAGCCTTCATATCTACATTCAACTTGTGAAATTGAGAGGAAACAAAGGAATGTAGGAAGGAAAAGACAGTACAAAACTCACTGCTAGTGAAGCTTTTACCCACATATCTGCATCTAGGAACCACATCATCCAGGGACCATGAGGAGTTGGCCACCAGCCACTTCACACTGAGAACAGGGACACTGAACCTTGCTGAGACTACAACTCCTTACTTTCTTCTTAAGCACCATTTATAAGCATGGTCCACCAGACCTTCTGCAAGCCAGGGAGGATGTGTAATTAAAATCCTTGTGGGCTGAGAGTTCTGTCAAAGTTCTCCACACTGTGCTTCATAGCCCAGAGATCTGGCTCTTGGAAACACCATGACTCCCAACACTATTCCACAGAGGATTCTGAAGCACTCACAGGCCCCACAGAATCTGAATCTGCACAACCAGCTATATTTGGTGCACTGAATGGCAAGTGGAGATCTCACAATTCTCTGCAGGGTGTGCTCCTTCCCATTTAAAATAGCATCTTTGCTATAAAATAACAAACATAACAACCCACACTCTTCTCCAAGATGCAGTCCATCAGACTTCTGAGATGCACACAGCTTCTCCTCTATCTTCTATATATAAAAATCACATGAGAGTCAGAAATAGCCTCAATGAGCTTTTGTCTCAGGAATTTTCTTCCTGGTTTAGATGGCTCTACTTCTAGAAGATACAAATCTAAACTCCAGAGCCTGACTTGAGCCCCATAAAACTTGAGAAGTCTGGAAGGTATCCAGGCTTTAACAGTGAAAAGGTGTCGCTTAGGATGCTTGAACTGAGAGCACCTGAGCATCACAACAGCAGCACATGATGTCCCCATGAAACGGGCAAGCAAACATCTCCATGTAGGTAGGAGCTGTGTAGTATCTTACTCAGAGGTCCCGACAGTTGTTGCTGCAGCTCTCTCTACAGGAATGTAAACAGTTCTCCTTGCAATGGCAATGTTATGTCTCTGGCTTTTTAGAATTTCCTGAGCAGTGCTGCTGCCAAGAGCAGAAGGAGTGAAGCCATCAGGAGGAGCGGCTCTTCCTCTAGCATCTGAGCAGACTCTGGGACTCCAGGATCACTAATCCTGCAGGACTCAGGCCAGTAATGGAGATACAATGAGGTTCTAGGTGGTTATTTCCACTGCAATTCATGTAAATATTATGTGGCAAGGTTCTCAGGCTGGTGATTCTCAACCACATTCAGAAACCCCTTCGGATGACCCAGAGCATCACTGTGCACGTACCACTAGTCTTTAGTCATGTGGCAGAGGCTGCCTGACACAGCACTGCCCACACCTCTCCATGGGCCTTGGCTACAAACCAAGGCTGTGCAGAATGAGCAGATTTGCTCTGTGGGCCTGGCACAAGCACATGCTTGCACAGTGTTTTGCCACACATTTTGTTTTGTAAGTTTTTTAACTGCACAGAAGGGATATAAGACATTAACAATAAAGATGTGAATTTGTATGAGAAGTGGCATTTTGCATTGACTTCGACTAAAAATAGGGTTACACAGCATATGCCATTAAAAAGTTCTTCATTTTTTGGATTAGTGGGATTAGAGGTCTGAATTTTTGTGCAACATAGTAGTTGCAATGCACTGTAAAATTATAACATAACACTTGATTAAATCCATGAAGCTTTACTAAAGCTCTCGTGGCAGTGAGATGCAACCGTTCCCTTCAAAGGCCCCAGAATATGCAAGCCCAAAGCTTGATATGGTTACTGTTTCTAACCAAACCACACAGAGAATGAACAATTATTAACTGTGTATCATTTTGATACAGAATTATTAATCTGACTTTGACAGGGGCCATAAATAGGCTGAACAGTTTTCAAAGACATTGCCTGTCCTCCTACACAGTGCTTTCCTTCATGACAGCAGCTGAAAAAAACAAGCTAATTTTCCTAATTAATTTAGTCTTTAGAAATGCATTTTCAATTATGTAAGTCACTCTTCCTGTGGGTCCCCTGGCAAGTTTACTGACAGTGAAGGATTCACTTTTTCATCCTACTGGTTGCCTGCAAAGAGATGGATGGAGCTGGGTGAGGCAACTGGAGAATCTGATCCTTAGCTGCAGGAAAAAGCAGAAGGTTTGCACAGGGGCTGGTAGATCTTGCAGGCAAGAGTTGGTTGAGGTAAGACTGAGTGTCACCTAGTTTCACAGGTGAAAGGAGAAAACAACCATACCATGGGCATTTCTCTCTGTCATAGATCCAGAGTGCAGCTTACAAGGCAACTGAGAACCAGAAAGGGAAAAGCACCTTAAAGCGCTTCACCACCACCTACACTCTCCAGCTGCACAACTGTACAGACTACACAGCAGGAGAACAGTGGAGAAAAGGTCTGAGGAAGCAATGTGTCCTCCATAACCACAAGAGACAAATGAAAGCCTGTCTTAATGGGAAGAAGAGAGAAAAGTACACAATCATTAACAGTACTCTGTGGCTGAGATAAAGCATCCTATGGTCTGCATTCTCCTCTCCATTTTGCTCTACCTGCCTCAGCCTCAGAAGGCTTCTTCCAGCTCTATATGGCTCTGGGAAACTGCTCTGGCTCTCCTGTTTCCCAGCTGATAACAAACACCAAGCCAGTTCTCTAGCCACTTGCACCAAATCACTCAGCTGCTGCTTCTGCTTCAAACACTTGGTCTATAAAAGGTAGTTCTCCTGTAAAGACCTCGCTTCTCTCTTTCAGCAGCTACCTCACAATTCTACCTTTTGCCATTTAGCTACCTCCACAAACCAAGAAATTAATGGCAACAGCTCTTCAAATTGTCAATGTTATGATTTTATGTATGCAGGCTGATCTAGGAGGAGAATAGCAACACATGAGAAATGGCAATGAACACTCCTGGAGCAGCCTGTTATTTCTCATGTTCTACAACCCTGCTCTCCCAAAATGCTTTCAGAAAGAAGACAGCTGATCCTAGCAAACAAGATTACACATTTCAGAATTCCACTCCACTGCCTTTCCAAAATCAAAAGATGTAGGAAGAACATCATAATTAGCAGGCTCTGTATCCTCATCCTTGTTAATTCAGTGGACAGCTCTACAAGTCTCCTCTAGCAGAGCCTCTGCTGCTATCATTGTAGCTCCTGCTTGAGTCCAGACACCTACTTTGAAGCTCTGCAAGGACTAATCCCCGTGAGCACAGTGGGTGAACATCCAGCTGTTATGTGAGAAATTGCCCTTGCCTTCCAAGTGGAACTTAGCACATACTCCAAATGCTAGGTCAGGGCATGAAGAGCTGCAAAGAATAGAAGAGAAACATTCCTATCAGCCTGATCTCAACTAACAGTCTCAATGCTCTTGTGGTTTCATGCTTACAAACCCCAAGTCTAGTGTAACAGCCACAGAAAGTGAGCCATTCACCACCAGCAGTCCTGTATCTCTCTCAACTTGTCCCTGAGCCATCATATAACAACTCTTTGTGTTGAGTGTTGTCAGCTCAGCTCCTGTGCAGCCACAGGGAAACTGAGGCACGTGCTCCCTGACTCTCCTCATGGATCTCCTTTGCCTGGGGCACAGGGAGCAGCAGTGGGGAGGCAGCCTCCAGACACCTCCACAGGAGAGAGGGAAATAATTCCCACTTCTGGAAAGTCTCTTCTGAAAGGTTTCAAGAGCAAGATCTGCCAATGTGCAAGAAGAGAAGGAGTGTTGCTGACTTCACTGCTTTTCTCTGTGAGGCTAGAGCCTGACACAGAAACAAACTGCAGAGCATCTTCTCTATTAATGATGCAAAACTGATTAAAAAATAGGCAAGAAGATCTAAGCCATTTCTTTATACACTTCTCACCATGTGAACTTCACTTGCCATATAGTTTTATTACTTTTAAATGTGTTTTATTCCCTGATGGGTCTGGCAGGTGTGTTGTACATTCTTACTCTTAAATGACTAGTTAAAAAAACTGTGTTGGTTTTCCAGAGGAGGATTTTTAATAAAAAAGCATCAAAATTTCCACTCAATTTGCTTCTGTCTTCTCAACAGAAAAGAGAGATTTTTCCTGACTTCTTGGTAAGGTCACTGACCTGCAAAATCCAATAGTCATCCAAGCCTACTTCAGGTAATAAAATGACAATGTTTAAAAGATTAAATTGCAACTTTTTATTCACTAAATCAGAAGCAAATTGATTCTGGAAAATGAGCACATGTTCCTAGGGAACATAATTCTCTCAAAGAGTTTTCCCTCCATAGAAGGCAGAGAAGTGATTTCCTTTTCTTTTATGTGCTTCACTAACTTGTATCCCTTCTACTCTGGCAGGGGGTCGAGGGGTCCCTTTGCTGCTTCACTCATCTTTGGCTGTGAGCACAGATCCACTATGTACAGAGAGTTTTGATAAGATCCAAAAAAAGCTTCACTGTTGTGGGAGCTCCTCCAAATCAATTATTTGCAAGTTTCAAACCTTTTGAAACTTGTCCATCATTAATCTCTGAGATAACATGGCACAGAATAATAGATCACACAAAGGGGGGAAAACATCTGGGACCGTGCGCCTAAGTAGTCTTTGTTCACTGCTACTTTGAACAGAGCTACCAACACATTTGGGGAGGAAAGAAGAGCTTAGCTAAAAACAACAAAAAAAGGACAATCTTTGGTAATGCAGAGAATTTCTGTAAGCTCCAAATCACTAGGGAGTTCTGGGGCCACTGCTGTCTCCTCCCCAGCAAGCCAAATCCTCACTTTTGCGTGCAGTGTATCCATGCTGTTGTGGGCAGGCCAGCCACCAGATGCTCACAAATACTCATTCCTCTGCAAATTAGTTCACCTCATTTCATAGCCAAATCATTCACTTCTCTATTTCCCCTTTGGCCTTTGCAGTTAATGGGATCTGCTATTAGTCAGTCTTGGGGGATTTCTTACTCCCATTACGAAAAAAACCCTCCTCCTGAATTCCAGTGGAGCTCATTTTCCTAAACATCCAACCCCAACTTGCCACTTCTGTGTTTCAGACTAGTAGATTCAGGAATGCTTTGAGCTGATTGCAACTGAAAGATGACTTCAAAACTCACACCAGAAAATGTGCAAGTACTCAACGTACTCAAGGACATCCTGAAAAGAAATACCTTTTTTTTTCTCTTATTTTTCTTTTTTTCTCTTACTTTTACTCTCCCCTCTATATCCAGGGTTAAAAAAAGTGTCATGTAGTGTGGCAGGCAGCAGGGAAATGAAAATGCAGTTTACTGCCATTGGTAACAGTAGGCAAAGATCAAACCTTTCTACTGGTGCAACACATCTCACTCAATGGCTACAGTTGGATGCCTAAGCCCAGAGATCTGCACCCAAAAGGCAAATGACTTTGAGGGAGTTACTTTAAAGTTCTCAAAGAGCAACTAAAGCAGGTTCCTTCTGGTTTCTGGGCACATGACATTGCTTGTTTACTGTAGCACACTGTCACTTGGGCCTCAGTCTCCAGCTGTGTGAAATGGGATGTTTGCAAACAGCAGCCTCCAGGGCTTCTCCCAGTGGCACAACCTCTGGAGGAAGTCGGCTACAACCTATGGCCGAGAGACCTCCCCCATTCTCAGCTTTCTACACGTGCTTTTGAACTCCTTCATGAATCAGGCCCCAAGTCTCATGCCAGGCATCTTGCCATGGACCTCATTTAGTTTATATAAACCTCGAGGGCTGCCTTTAATCTGCTTTCCCAGAGTGCCTAGCTTTGAAAACATCTACACCAGGAAGAAAGAGAGGGGAAGGAAAAAGAGAAGAGAAATCAAAGCACAAAGTGAGCTCACTGATGTGAATCTTAATCAGCCCTGATAGGAGGGTTTGCTGAGTTCTGCCTTCCTCAGCCTGCAGCTCAGGTGCTGGGATGGCTGGGGACTGTTGTTCCCCTTCTGATTGCGTAAATGAGGAAGCCGCTGACTCCGTGGTCCTGGGAGGACATATGTGCTTCATTAGCTGGATTCCTTGTATTGTTTCAGCTTGTCCTTGCTGGCTGGGAACATGCAGCCTTGAGCTGTTCCCATTTCTAAAATGCACTTTTTTCTGCCCAGGACTATTGCCAAGTGGAGATTTAAGCAGGCTATTACTTTTATGGTGGACTATTAAGAGTTATTAGATTCCATTAGAGCAGACTATGCTCTCTACAAAAAAGAATCCTTCCCTTTATTTTTGAACAACCATTTATACTCATTTAAATCTGACAGAACGTTTCTATCAATGCAAACACACTTAATTAGATCTTAGATCAGTGAGAACACTTCTTGTTTATTTTTAAAGAATGTTTTACTAGTCTCTCCTAAAGACAGTGTTTAACTTCTGCGGCTTAAAGCAAGCCTGAACCATCCTGAGTGCTGGGTGCACTGGCTGTTCTGGAATGGATGGGATCAGAAGAGTTGGAGAAAAGCAGCTGGAAACTGAACCTCAGCACAATCTGTACCTGTTTCTTCATTAGGTTCAAAAGAAGTCCTCAGCTCACCGACATTAAATATCAAAGGGAATCTTTCTATCAGTAGAAGCAGGATCAGACCCTACATTACATCAGGAATGTGAGTTCATATTATGGGCAGAAGCCATCACCAGTAAGATCTGCACATAGCACCCATTCCTGGGTGGCTGTGCATTTTTCAAAGCCAGGATGAAGGCCGGGATTAACTGCTAGTCTGTTCCAACTTTCCTTCACGCCTACTCCTTTCTTTACATCCAGTTCTCCACATTTCTGTGCACTGCTACTTTGTCTCAAGTAAACTTCAAATAAAATGAAGCAAACACATCTCAAAGGAGTAAAGAACTGTATGTGCTGACACTCTGTTTTCTGCAAAATGTTTGAGAGATTAGCTCTGACTTTATCCCTTCCCTTAGAGCAGCATTTGTTGTTACGTGGTCCAGACCTTTGGGTCTGATCTGCTTAAACTGTAATCTGCATAACCCACTTTGGAAAGAATGGTCTGTCTTCCTGGAAGACACTCTATTTGCCTCTCCCTTTCCCTTCCCTTTTCCTTTCCCCTTCCCCTCCACTTTCCCTTCCCTCTTGAAGACACACTGTGAGGAGATGACTAAACGCTGCCACAGGAGGGAGAAAAACAAACAGGAAAGAATTAAGAGGGCCTCAGATAGGGCTGTGAAGCAAAAGGCATAAATTATTCAGCTCTTTCCCCTCCCTGGACTCTCTTGCAGCCAGCACATGCACAACACCTCCCTTCTGGATGAGACTTTGGCATGAGCAGCAGATCACATTAGTGCTCCATCATGTTACCACAGCAGAGCATCGCTTGGCAAGATGCTGCAGGATACTCCCTCAAGAGAACTTGGAAAGAACAGTGCTGCACGGCTGAACTAGGTAGTGCTGGGGAGGGAGGGGGGAGAAACCTCCTGCTTCTCTCACGTGGCTTCTCAGAGCATAAAGCAAACCTAGGACAAGAAGTAATTCTTCAAAAAACTGAACATGCTCCTGGAAAAAACACCTGTAGAGAGTTTGTGCGGGAAAGAATGTGGCTCCTCTTTTTCCTTTCCTTTCCTTTCCTTTCCTTTCAGAGATTGGCTTAACAAAACAACCAGCCACATGAAAAGGCAAACAGCAGAACTCTCACACAAGCTGATTTTTTTCATTATTATTCTTAAGGCTTGCTTGAAGGAAGGCAGCTGAAAGCCCACCAGTTATGGCTGAATCATAGCTGTCCTGCCTTAACTTGGGTCCTTTTTTGCTTGGTTCTTCCAGCCCTTAGGTTTTGTCTAGACTAGGGGAAAAGGTGGATCAACACTGGGACAGGTTAGGATCATGGTTCTAATGGAGCCCAGAACTGAATATATCACTGTGTCTGACGGTGTGTACACATATGGCAAGAGAATTGCTTTTGCCTCAGAAAAGACGAAAAACTATCTTCTAATATCAGACTACAGGAAAATAAAACAAGCTACAGTGGAAATCCAACAGGAAAAGAACATGGCTCCAAGGCAGGCCACCACTGCTTTCATCTGTCCCCAAACTGTACAATAGAGATCTTTCATGGGTTTAAGCTTCAAGCTTCTTTACTCTCCTGACCAGCGTGTGTGAGCTGAGAGGAACACCATCTGGACAGGTCACTTCAGCAGGGGTGGGAGTTTACAGAAACTGGAACAAATTTTGGAATTAGAGTTGTTCTTTTTTTCCAAGGGAAGGAGGGGAATGGAAATGGAAAAATGACAGTGGAAAAAAGAATATAGGGCCCAAAACTGAGAGCTGAGGAAGTCTGCAATGGAGAATCGAGTTGAGACAGCTGTGCTGAGGCTTACCTAACCTAGGGCTGACCAAGCAACTTCCATGATGTCATGTTTTGCTCTGATGGGCCATTAAATGAGTGTGTTGCTCCGGTCCCTTGCTCCTGACACCTATTAAATCTGCAGCTTTTGAGTTTAGTGTTGTCAAGGTAGCACTGCACTGGACACTAACAGAATCCATGTGGATTTTTGGGACCCTGCACAGGAGCTCTTTGCTCTTTTCTTGGCTGTCTTTTCAGGGTATTTTTTTTCTATGCATATTCTGGGATTGGTTCAGAGAACCAAAGGAATAATTTACTATCTGTCCTCTGCATGTACTGTTTTAATGCCAGATGAAACTATGAAAGTTGGTTTCTGGGCTTGGGCCTCTATTTTCCCTCTGCAGTCTTGCAGGAAATATCTGACTGCATTTCAAAAGAAGAGAGGAAAAATATTTCATTCTACAACATTTCTGCCATTACAAGGCCACACAGCAGATTCATTCAACAGTCACAAGGAAGCATGTGGTGTCTCATCCCAAAGGAACCCACAGTTACCTGCTCTACAGTTGCTAACAGAGATCTTACACAACTTTCCAAATCCCAAGCTCCTTGCAAGACCTAGCACTTACTGGATACAGATCCCATCTGCCTTTCTTGCAGCAGGCAATCATCAGATCTTCTTAAGGATGCCAGAATCCTCGTAACGACAGGTCCAGCACTGCCCTGTCTACTTCAAAGAAACTCTTCCCAAGAAGTATTATGACTCAAGAGAGTCAGTGAGGCAACTATCCTTTCAAATGAATCCAAAATGGTTGGTCAAATTTACAGTTGTGGTTTTTATTATGATTATCCTTGGTAAAGTTTTCTTTGAGGAATCCTCTGAATATCTCCTTGCCCCTCACCGAGTTTCACAATGTCTCCCATTTTTGCCCTCAAGAACACAGCTACACATTCCCTTCTCTTGATTTCTTCCCACAAACCTGAGCTAAATGTGGAACACGTCCTGTACACTTCTTCATCCTCCACCAAGCTTAAAGCCCCAGCATCTATTTCCAGAGGCACATGCCGATAACACAACCTGCTAACTCACGAGGCTGGAGAAGCAGAGATGCAGCCTTGCAATACTCACTCTTCTCAACAAAGGTCAATTACTTTAAATAAGTCTTTTAATGAAATAACAACTGACTAGCAACTAAGAGGCTGGCTTTTGAGTTGCTTTTCACTTCCACCAGGAGCCTTGAAGTGCAGGACAGAATCCAGGCAAGCTTTTCTGGAAAACGAAGAGAGACCCAGTAAAGTCTCTAAGTCTGGGCAAGTCAATAAACTGTCACAGTTGCCCAGGAGGAATTGGCTTGTCTTAGATAAACTTACAAAAGGCCCTGAAAAAACAGAACTTTTTTAAATGGCAGAGATTAATTTTCTGACTTCAAAGTAGCATTAATGCAGAGCTTGGCTAAGGTTTCCTGTGCAAGCAGTTTCCCCCCGAGCAATGATTTCAGAATCCGCCTTGTTTTAAGGCTGGCACTTGCTGCAGCTGCAGACCTGGAGTATTTTCGATCCCCTCGGAGTGCTGGAACAGTATCCAACAATTAAACCACAACCCAAAACAATCAAACATCTGTTTGGAGGCAGGCTGCTCAGTGACTGACACTCTCCTGCCAGCATAAACACTAGAGCTGCTGAGTGATTCCTGTCTTTTGTGTATGCATGTGCTGCTTGTGTGGTTTTTTTGTTCCTGCAAGCAGTCAGGAGTTTGCATGTGTAGAGATGCTGAGGAGCATTTTTACTGCAATGCATGAATGTGCCCAAGTAGTTTATTTGTGGCAGGATTTTTGTTGAGGTGAACACACGTGTTTGAGTGTCAGCTGGAGATCTGGCTATTTGTGTGCTGGAGGTGGCTTTGCAGAAAGCGAAGGAGGATGTGGACTGTGAGCCTGGCATCAGGTATGTGTTTGTGCAGGGCTGTGTGTGTTGGTGTGTGTTCGGGTACAGATATGGACTTGGGATTTTTTGGACAAAATTAGCAGTATGGCTGCATGGAGTTTTTATGTAGAGACAACTACTTGGAAGTGTGTGTGTGTGTGTGTGTACACGTAGAACTGTATCTGTTAAAGGACTTGTGCTTTTTGATGGACACCTATGCTACACCTGATGTTCAAGTTCTGCCATTGAATTCATCAGCTTCTGGGGCCTTAGGATATGATGTCCCCTATTGGAGGCCCGGGAAAGGAGATAAACTGCTGGAAGCAGTTCAGAATTGGGTTCAAAAGAACAGCTAGGTCTGGGCCTGATGTAATCTCAGTCTCTCTAAATTCAACCCCCCCAGTTTCAAGAACTCTCTTGGGACTATGGGAGGGAATCTGAGGATGATTTGACTCAATGGCTTTAGGAGTAAGGATGGGGTGATGAATACTGATGTTAAGTCTGTCTGCCTAGAGGACAATTTTCTCTCCTTCCTAAAAGCACTTACAGACTCCATGTGGATAGCTGCTTTTGTCCTATTTTATTTATAGACTTCAAATAACCATGGGCTGTTGATGGCCAGGGTAAAGTAGCATGCAAATGGCATTCATTCCCAACAGGAGTTCCCTCCCTATAAAACTAAGACCAGCTTTCAGAAAATGCAATTGTTCCCACTCCCAGCCAAATGACAGCTTGTGCTGCTCCTACCAGTTCTCCCTGAACCCCCAAGGTCTAGAGACTGCTGCTTGCAGTTTGTGGTGTCTTTATATACCTAGCAGTATGTGAGTCACTGCAGTAGGTGCTAGCCATAGCCCGCTTGCTTGAAAACATCAGTATCACAAGTGACAGATCTGGGCCACCCACTGGCTGTATTTCTGGAGCCTTCCTCTGTCTAGGAGAGAGCAGCTGGAGCTTTTTGCTTTAGACCAGTTCTCAAATGTCCTATTGCTGAGGTACACGAACAGGCCGTGGTAGGAAAGAAAGATCTGATGATCTGTTCAGCGTGAGCCCCACAGACTCACTCACTGCTATCATCACCTATCCTTTTGCACCAGCCTTATTTTTCTTTTTACTGGTTTAAGCTGAGAAAGTTTACCAGAAAATACCTTTGCCTCAGAGGGTGGAGCATAGAGCAGAGAGTGCAATAGTGAAGAAAGAATCTGTATTGTTCTGTCACGTCTGCTGCCCGGTGCTGTAGAACATGAAAACCATTTTACCTTTGCTCAACCAAATTTCAGATGGGGAAAGAATTTATTGTGGTGGGAGAGAGACTTGTGCAGCACAATGTTCCCTACTTGGAGATCCTTGAACTCAAAGAAGCTACAGATGAACACTATTGCTATTACATCCTGTACTGACCACAGTGTGTGTATGTACACCTGAATTATAAATGACGAGAGAAGGGAGCTTGGTCCACAACAGAACACAGCATCACTTAAGTTCCAGCATCTGCCTCTCTCTCTGTCTCCACAAAGGTTGGCCTCCACACTTTAGTTAGAACCATTAAGACTCTTCCAAGCATGGAGCTTGTGGTTAGCTACAGCCTGGAGTTGCAGCCCTACTTATAACTGCAACAAGCTGTGTGGTCACTGAGTTGGGAAGCTCCCGCAGGTGAAGGTGTTACATTCTCAAGCCACACGCTGCAAGAGATATGTCCCTTGGTGGGGACAACAGGAAGACTGCTCTAACACATGCAGTGCAATTTTCACTCCTCACTGTTTCCAACAGAAGACTCCCCAACAGGGTATAACATGATGATCATGACAAAAGGCCCTTGGTCAACATCAGCAGCTGCTCAATCTCTAACTCTTGTTTTCCCACAAACTCCAACTCCAGAAGAATATGAAGTGCAACTTAAGGAAGCTCTCAGCTGTCTGCCACTCTGTTCAATCCCCAAACAGATGTGAAATGAATTTTAGCTCCCCTTCTATTCCTCTCTTGTCTGTCTCTACATTCTGACTGCAAGACCTTGGGACTTTGAACTGTTCCCTTTATCCCTTAATTGTTGCAGAAGTTTAGAGTGCTATTTGAAGCTCTTCTCCTTTGTGGATTAACATATTTACTCTCTCACTAATCAGTTCAAATCTCAGAAAGCCCCAAACTTTAATTTCTGGCTCACTATTCAGCCAACCAATAAATCATGAGAGACACATGAAAACAAACAATAAGATATAAACTTAGTAAGTGTTTAATGTCTTAAAAAATAGTAGTGGCATTGCTCAGTGAAAACATTACAGGATAAATTCAGAAACAATCAAATGAAACAAAGCAATATGAACTGTCAGCATGACTACTGGGAATAATGTATTTGAAGCTAGTAGAATAGACTCACATTGGAAAGGACAAAAACCAGGTCACTTGAACAACCACAGACAAAGTAACAAATGCTAGGAAACTTAACAGTTGTGTGCAGACTTTGCTTTTGTAAAAACAGGTTGAAGATGCTAAGTGTGGTTCCTGCAGTCAATAAAGCCAAGTAGAAGTTGGATGAGCTACCAGCCATTTGCTTATCAAAACTCTGGGTTTGGGCACACATTCTCAGCCCCAACTGTTTGCATTCTTCAGTCCATCTTATGTATTTTTCTGATTTTTAGTCAATAACCTGGATCAAAACCTGACCTGTATTTCTTTGAGGAATAACTTGTATAAAAGAGTATCTGACTATCTCTGAGAAAGTGGAGGCTACTCGGATCCGGAAAGGTATTTGCCACGCAAAGTCTCCTCCAGGCTGACAACAGCAGCTTCCCATACTCTGGCCTGGGGGGAAAGGGGGTGTTGGATCCACCACATCTGCCATCCTAGTGCACAGCTGTGAGCTGTTCAGGGGGAACCATCCCTGCTTGCCCAGCTGCCCTTCCATTCACTGTCACTCCACAAGTAACTATTTCACAGTCCTTACTGAAAACAATAGGACCTTTCAGGAATGAAATCAGATCTTGACTCTGATAGGAAGGCAGCTGTGAGACACATGAAAGCTTCTGCTTGCTGTCTCTTCCTTGTCTCACAAGGTTCAGATTGAAAGAATCCCAGTAAAACACCCAGAGCCCCTTCAGAAAGGTCAGTGTTGCAAAGGAGATTCTAAACCTTCAGTACCCTGCAGAAAGACACATAGACCGGCAGCTCACTGATAATGGAGGCAAGAGTTCCCTAATTCATCAGGTAAGGATTTAGGTTTTCAGCTCTGAAGCTCAAGAGCTCAATCCCATTTATGACCCGAGGGAGGAGCTGTTATACAGGATCCCATCACTGATTTCCACCATGCTAGCATTGCCTTCTCATCATCACCTATTTGAACTGCTGCCCCATATATCAAATTTCCCCATAGCAGGGAGCTCACAGTTCCTCACACCAGGGAAGCAGTGTCCACTTCTTGAAAATGTGTACAAAATGGATAGGAAAACTGTACCACAAGGAGTGATTGCAATCTTTGTACTGGCTGCTGAAGGTTTCATGCTGCCAGGAACACACAAACAAAAACCCATTCTGTTTACAAGGACACCAATTCATTTTCTCCCTTAAAACCTACTGTATCTGGCAGAGTGGAAGCTTTGAGATGTGAAATTTATTGAAGAATAAGAAATGAGCTGTGTTGGAATATTACATGATTGAATTTTGCTTTGAGAAAATAAAGGCTGAATCAAAACATGTAATTGTGGCTTTAAAGTGGACAATTTCACTAGGACAGAAACAATTACAAAACAAAAGAGAGGAAATAAAAGAAAAATGTCAATAATACTTGCAAACTATTAAAGAGTATTTACTTCCTGGGGAAAAATGCAATCTCACTAACAGTAAAGAATGTTGTTAGTTAAAAACAGATAAAACCATTTATAAAACACTAGGGATGCAGAAGTAATTATACAGCTAACTCTGTGAAAAGCACAGATGAAATAAGAGAAACTGATAGGAACAACTATAAATTAGAGTTAAGAAGCAGAGAGAATTTAGAGCAGGAACAAAAGAAAAGAAGGGCAGTAATGAACAGTCCTAATTACCTACAACAAAAAAATATTAGATGCTCCATAAGGGTTTATAGAGAAAAAACTATTTTCCATTGTATTCAAGTATAGGCTTACATATTTGGAAACAGAAACAGCAAAAGATGAGCTCTTAATGCACCTCTACTGCATCTGAGGCAGGAATGAATAGAGAGAAATTACACAACAGATCATAGTAGATGATGACAACAGTCTTTTCTGGTCTTAAAAGTCATATATCTATTAATTATTAGGTAGCCAGCCTGACTCTGCTGCTGCCAGCAAAAGTGCAGCTGCATCATTCCTGGCAAGTGGGACGAGCCATGTACACAACTAGCGCAGTGTTGGAGCATGTCTGCCCAGATCCTCTCTGCTGGGCATTTAGGGCATTCTTCAGCCTTCAGCATTCCAAAGGCTGCACCACAATCTGCTGAGCTTGGCTGCATTCTGGATCAGGGTTAATGCAAGACCTCAGTTCTATGGCAAGTAAGCACAGCACTCTTTGTTCCTCTACCACACACACTCTAGTAGGGCCGCTCACAGGAACACCTCTCTCCTGTCTTGTTCATGGTAATGTTATGGTTGATAGGAGCATTGTAAGAGCCCTTGAAAACCAACTTGACTCTAAAACAGTAATTAACTTCTCATTTTATTCCTCTGGCTCCAGTTCATTCTACAGACTAGTCCACAATGGTGATTTATCTGTGTTTTTCTTAAGCATTAGCAAAACCGAGGTAGATGAGAAGGTGGTTGCTCGATCTGTAAGTGAGGAAGAACTGGGGAGCAACATGGTTCAGCCAAGAGGCCACAGTGGGCTCTCAGATAGCCTCCTGACAGACAGACCGTGCTTGGCTAAACTAGTGTAACAGAACCTGCAGTCCCACTGATGTCAGTTGCTCTCATTTATTGCTTGGAATTATCTCCAGCCTATTGTCCCTAGACGCAGATTTGTCTTTATGACTTTGCAAGGTATGAGTGTGGGGTAGGATTTGGGCAGAGGGATATTGCTGAGAGGTGAAACCAGAAAAGACCTAAATATATCTCTAGGGACTGCAGTGAAATGGCAGAAGGCAGATGTGAAGTTCTGTCAATCCTGTGTAACAGAAACAAATCTCTTTCTTTGGAGAAACTGATTTGACCACATTTCCATAGAGTAGAGGGGGAAAAAAAGAAATAAAAATTTCAAAAAGATGAAAAAAACCCAAACCAAAACCAAACCTACCACACAAACAAAGAAATCAGACTTTCCAAAGTGCAGTAACTCCTTGGGGTTTTTTTTAGCCTAATTCACAGAGGAAAATTGGCCTTCCCAAGACCATGACCTTGTGCCTTGCCTGCATTTCGCTCCTTCAGGCTTGACAGCTATGCCAGTTAAACAAGACATTGGCCAGGTTTTAACACACCAGCTTAGGATCTTTTTATTTGACTTGAAGTTTGTGGAAAGGCTTCCAAGAGTACCAGGCAAGGAAATGAGATCTTCATCCCAAGGAAAAGATCCCTTTCCAAAACTGTTAATCTTTCCTTACGACATGCCTTGGAATACACACGTACCCAGAGGGGGTTTCTTCAGCTATGGGCTGAGCTCATGGCAGCCAGCAGATTGGGGGTTACTGCAGTGGGACAGATGGTAACAATAACTCAAACCTTACTCCCCCTGTTTCACCACCACAGCTGGTCCTGGTTTTCCTGATGGCCCCACCCCGTGACACTTGGAACACAAGCAGACACATGCATGCATTACAGGAGTGATGCTCTACACTGTTATTAGAGATCCAGGCTTCCCTTAGCATGCCACAACCATAACAAACTCATGACTACACACTTTCTGTCACTGTATTACATTCCATATCTGCTGGAATCAGCAGAATCAGAAAGCAGATCTGGTTTCTACATCTCACTTCTGATGAATTTGTGCATTACACAGACTGAGGACAATTCCAGAGCCTCTGGCTGATCCAGATTCCAATTCCAGAGCCTCTGGACAATCCAGATTCCAGCCCCTTGCAGCTCTGTCCCACTCACAGGTTCAGTGAAGCCATTCCTATGTATACTGAATGCACAGAGAAGGGAAGACAACAGGGATTGCCATGTTTAATGTTGAAGTGCCTTGTAAGGGATGGATATTTCCTGCAAAAAGTATTAAATAAAACTCAAAATTTCATTTCTTAAGAGACACTGGTAAAGCTGAAATGGAAATGGTTGGCCTGCCTTGTCACTAATTAAGACGTTGTTTGGCCTCAGTGTAATTGCAGCTGTCTGCTGACAAGGCACTTCTGTCAACCAGATGTTTTTTATTTTAAGGCATGGCCATTTGATAAAACTGTTCTTAAATCATAAATAAAGCAGGAAACTGTTGCATGGGTTCTATTTTTCCCATTAGCAATTTAGATTATGGGTAATAAAAGGTGATGGATTGAATTTGACATTTACGTACAAGAATCAGCACAACTTCCTATGCATTGTCCAAACTTTCCTGTACTTTGTGGAACCTGGAGATTCCCTTCAAAAGCACTTGGTTCTTGTTAGATGGCAAAATGGACATATCTCAGGGATCAAGTGCTTGGTGAAAAAACATCTGTTAATGGCAGAAACTGTTCCTGTAAGAGTGCAATATAGTGACAGCTAGATGAACATCAAGGCCTTACAGGCTTCACCAACAGTGACAGTCCCAAGATCCTGATGTTGTTCTCATTGTGCTGAATGTCTGTCTGCTTCAGTGTTTTCTGTGTTTCTTGTTTTTCACTTATGCTGGAAGCACAAGATTACACTCTCATAAAGGAGCAATTTTTAGCTTCCAGGGCCACATGACTTCCATGTATTCAAAAGTCAAAGAGAACATCAGGTAAATATGTTCAAAACCAAAACAGCCAATAATGATTTGACATTTTGTTAGTGTTCAAACTGGAATGAAATAAATATTCTCATTTGGCACTAGGTGATGAAAATGGAGTTTGTTTTCCATTTGCATTTGCCTATTAAAAGTGGTTTTCTCACTCTGTTGCTACGTGAGACTCACACAAAGAACACTGAATCCAACACCACAGAAGAAATGCAAGGTGGCTGCTCTTAAAATCTTGCAACAAGTAGAGGGCAATATTTTCTTCTACCTACACACAGCTTTTGTTTTGCTCTAAGTCTTTTCAAAATGCTACTTGACAAACTAATCCATAAACAGAATCTTAAGACACTGGATGACTATGTATTTCAGAACCAAACAAGAAATGCTTAAAATAGCAGCTGCCTTTGGCACTGTGAATTCTGAGAATACCACTATTTTTTCTTCTATTCCCTCAGCCCAGAAGCAAAAGTCATTTTAAACCAGAACCTTAACTGTTTGCTGATGACTGGGTCCCAGACAGCTCAAAAAAAGCACTTCAACAACTTTAACTTTGCAATTAAGTTAATATTCTACATAAAGAGGAAAGGAAATGTGCCATGAAGGACAAAATCCTTCTTCAAATCAAAACTTTAAAAAACAAGCTTTGAATAGGCATGAAATCTGAACTCCCAGATGAAACTGTTTGCTTTTGCAATAAAGAATAGCAGCGAGCTGAATGATAATTGCAGGCTTTAATAACAAACATCAATCTAGGCCATTTCAAAACAGGAGAAACAATAGTTGGGAGGCAGCTATGTGGCTAATGAAAACCAGAGGAGGTATCATCACAGCTACATATGGGGGTAACATGGGGATATTTTAAACATAATGTCTGTCTTCCTGAGAATGAAAGGTTAATGACATCAGAGAGGTGTTGAGGAAGTGAGCTCCTGGCTATCTGAACATACACAGCAGAAGGACAATGCTGAGGGCACAGCAGACATGTTCTCAGGTTTTGTAAGTGCTTAGAAAATACTTAAAGATGCTGGGATTGTGCTGTGTGCAAATAATGGCAAGAGACAGACACACTGTGCATGGTTTGTACATACACAGACACACACAAACGTTACACCCATGACAGTTTAAGGAGGGCAATGTCTTCATTCTAAATGAGCATGAAAAGGTCTTCCAACCTATGCTGAAGGGGTCGGGATACCCACTGGGTGCCTGGAAAGGTGCATGACTCCTATTTTGTCTGCCCATATTCACTCATTACTTCACTGAAACCTCATTTCACACTGTGCAGTACCTAGTTTCTTCTTTGTATCATGTTCATGAAGAAATGCAAAAAAAAAAAGTTTCTTCTTATGCCATTTTCCAGCATTTAAGAGAATGGATCCTGATCTCACTCAGGAGAGACTGCAAAGACAGAGAAACATGCAATAGTTTCCAAAAATAAAGAGAATAAAGGTAAATGAATGGGCTATCCATCTAGACAGCCTCTGGAAAGAGGATTTGGAAAGAAATCTAAAGTATTGGCTTTAATATGGCAATTTGCAGCGATGAAAGACATCCTGGGAGGCTCCCTGCTATATGCTTGCTCTGTAAGACACAAGCCTTTCCTAGGAGATGGCCAGCAGTGGCATTCCACTGACAGCACTGCACAGGCTTCTACTAGAACTAGATTGGGGTTTCTAGAAAAATATTCTTTCACAAATCAACCAATTTAAGTTAAACTGAAGTTAAAAATAATGCACTACAAACATTTGCAAATGCTTACCCCTTGATAAAAGTGCCCCAGAAGCTTCACAAACTCAAGTATTCCCCACAGGGTGCAAGTATTCTGATGGATTTGCCTGCAGAATAAACAGCTGCTTAGCAGGAACAGATGAAACAGTGCAAAAGTGTTTTGTATGACTGGAACTTCATGATGCCAGCTAGGAAGGGTTTTGTAGGTATACAGAAGGACTGGATCACTGCGCTGCCAAGCTGCTGTCCAGGCAAATTACACATGCGTGTGTGCTGCTGGCCGTTGGAGATGCTGCTGGCTGTCACCACCACAGGAGGCAGGACACATGGGCAGACACAGGGGCTGAGCACGCTCCTGCTTGCACAAAGCCATGTATGATGCAAGAAAAATCAACCAAGAGCAAGGAGATCTTTTTCTCTAGGTGTGAGACCATGCATCTGAACCCAGTAAGAAAGTTTGTCACAAAGAACCACAACATAAAATGGGATGATCACAGGAATATTAGTTCCTGACTTGGCAGCCACTTCTTTTAGCCTATATAAGAAACATCAATACTCCCACAATACTCTATGTTCACCTAACATACTGATGAATATGCTTCAGGAAAGTCTTATCATTCACAAAGAACACCCAAAAATCTCTCATCCCAGTATCAGTATTTTCCACCTACACACCAGTATTACTGAAAAATGACAAGTGACAAATAACCAGCTTTTTAATGAAACCTGATGAAAGGATCTACCTCCCTTGCCCAGATTCCTATTCATCACATATCTCCCTAATTGATTCTGCACTCAGCGATAAATCTCTAGCCTGGGCTTTGCAGAAAATCAGACCAGATGATGGTAAGTGTGTCCTACAGGAACAGATGCACAAACCTGAGTTTCAGAGCCACATTAACTACAGCAAAAGGCAAGGTATTAATTAATGTCCAGTGGGTAAACTCTGTCTGTCTGAAATCTACAAGTACTGTGACAGCACAGTAGAAGGAGACAGCCCCCCTTCCAGTGAAGAAATTCTGACTAGTAGGCTGAAGCTGGGAGCAGTTTGCTGACTGAGATACAAAGCAAGCTCATTTATTTCCAGAGTGATCTAGGCAGAGCATGTAGCATGTCTTAGCAACATCTGAAGAGCTCCAAAACTAGCCAATAGCTGCAACAGCTCTGAGACAGGAGTCCCACTGAGTCTGGGCAAAATCATCACAAATGAGGAGAGTGATGTTTGTGCTAGAGGAAAGGATGGAATTCATTAGAAGTGCAATGACAGTTCATACTCCTGACAATAACTAGTAAAATGGGGGTTTTATTTGTTCCTTCATTTGCTAGAAAGATCTTATAGCTAAATAAACAGTGAAAATTGGGCAATAGCTTACAGTGAACTCGGGTAAATCCAGCCTCTTTTATAAGGGAATACCAAAGCAGATTTTAAACATTTGGCAGCTTATCAGAAGCCAGAGGAAGATTAACTATGTGAGTGAAAAATCAGGCCAAGAAACCGAAACCAGCTTTTCACAAGGAAGGAAAGCCAAGGAGGAAGAGAGTCTAAAAAGCACTGGGAAAGAAATGTTCAGATCATTTCGTTCTTAGGAAACAGATCACTGAAGCAAGAGGAATTTGAATTCCTTTTGGAAGTGTGCAGGTATTTATTAAGTTACCTGTAAGATTTAAAGGGTGTGTCAAAGTAAAAACAGTGTCAAGATGCTGTCAAACAGAACAGGGTCACTCAGAAACAAGAGTAGTGGTACTGCCATGGGTACTGTGGCTGCAGTCATTCACAGACAGCAGAGGCATGAGAGGGTTTATATAAAGTCATTCAATGGAATGCATGACATGCTCCCAACCTCTTTGTATGATTTGGCAAAGCTATGCTGAAGTTCCTAACGTTTGAAATAATCCCTGAACTCCAGCACCAGCTCCATTCCTGACTCCCTCTGCAGCCTCGGACACAGCCATGCCCTCACCACTCTGTGCTCAAGAAGGGACAGCATGGGCAGTTTGGGTTTCCAGCTCACTATTCAATGCCAAATTTCACTAACACATTCCATTTCCTACATTCCCATGGAAATTCCAAAGCCCACAGATTCTTCACTCCATGTTAAACATCTGTGTTTGAAGTTAAAAAGCATTTGCCTTCCCCTGCAGGGTGCTGGATGAACCCTGCATACCTCCATCCACCTTCCTAGGGCAGTTGGGACTCCTGAGGGAAGTTCGCAACGTGCTTCATGTTTTCAGATCTGAACTGCAAAAGACACCAAACTACACTCCTATGTCTCTAAGACTGTCTTAGTGCAACAGCTCTTCGAATCCCAGCAATAAACAAAGGTTCCCAGTAAAACCTGGACATTCTTGCATTCCTTCTAAGGAATTTCACATCTTTCAGTGGAGTAAGAGCAGGCAGCACACAAATGTCAGACACACTTCTTCACGTGTGAGAAAAAAAAGAGAGAAGGAAAGTGAAGCCAAAACCTCTCTGACTTCTCCTGGCTCATCTCAAACTCATTCCCCCATGTTAGATTCCCTAATGTTGATTAGGAAAAAAGTTCCAGATGCTAACCAACAGCAATTCCAAGATGAGGGGAAAGTGAAGGAGAGAAGGCATGTGAGGTGACCCCATCGTAGGCAGGAAACCCAGTGAAAGCCTTGTGCTTTCTCAGTGGTAGGATACAACCAAACACAGACAACTCTCACACTCACACCACTCTATTCTCCTTCTCCTCTAGGCAGTAACTAGTTTCCAGTTTAATCCCATCAATTCTTTATATTCTTTCAAACAGACACACAAATCAGAACTAAAGGTATAGAAAGAAGCAGCAGAGCCACCTATTTTTCTTTATATTTCCCATGAAATTTCTTCCTTCCACCCTTATTCAGGCAGTGTCCCTGACTGAGATCCAGAGGGATCTCAAAAGGCACAGACAGAGTTAAAATGAAAACAAAAGTCTTAGTTCTTTTTAAAGTTAGTTAATGTGATTTAACTCTTCATGGGTTTTGGCAAATGGCCAAAGTAAACCAGCTGTTCATCTCTGGGGGGGAACTGCCAGTGCTCCTGTAGAGTTCTTCTATTCAGCACATTTGTACTTTCCTTCCTATCAGAAGAATGCTACTTAAATTAGATATGTAGGGGAAAGAAAGGAAAGGGAAAAAAATTAAAACACTCTGGCCATAAAAGTCTACATGTGTTCATAAGATTGAGACTTACTTTCTCCCTGATAGAGATATGTTCATTATGGGAAAAACCTGTTTCCTGTTGCAGAGACTTGCACTGATACTAAACCCACCCAGAAGCTAAGCTCCTGAGGCAAGCTCTCACCTACTTATTTGTCATCTCACAATGCCATAGAGGAGTGCTTGCTTGCTTTCTTTTAACAGTGAAATTCTTCTCTTTCCAACAGACTATGAGGGCTCTCTGACATTATTATGTAAATGTCTCATGATGAGACTGGAAAGGAAAAACAATGTAATGAGGTTGTCATTCTATCTGAAACCCCAAACCCTCACCTAGGACTTAGCCACAATATTTGTCAGAAAGATAGCTACAGAAGATGCAACAGTTGAAGTCAGCTGTCTTAAATCTGGAGAATTCTGCCCCTTCCCAAGAGAAAAACAAAACAAAACACAATAAAAACCAAAACAAACCCCAAATCCCTATTCTTCAAGTCTGGGGCCTTTCTGATAGCCACAAAATCACAGGAACATCGTGGGTAGGAAGGACCTCTGTTGTTCTAGTACAACCTTCCTGCTCCGGGCAGGACTGAAGAGGGGAGGCTGCTCACAGAAGAGGTTGCCCAGTCATATTTTCAGTATCTCCAAGGACAGAGACCTCATAAGCAAGCTCTCTGGGAATCTGTTCCACTTCAGTGACATTCACAGTAAAAATATAAGAAATTCTACTTAAACATAAGAAAAAAAAAAAGTATTTCAGTTTGTGTCCACTGCCTCTGAAAAGCATAAGCTGTGGGGTATTTTTCCTGTCTGAAAAACCCTGACAGCTGAGCCCTATACACGCAGAAGCAAGGCACAAGGCTCCCCAGGAAGGAAATTAGCATACCCTATGGAGAAGGCATTCCTGCCCTGCTCACAGAATATGTGAACATTAACATATGGCTGCAGACTGAAACAAGGGAATTCACAGGCCTGCTTTCTCCAAGGCACAAACCCCAGCTCCTCCATGTCTTGCAGAAATCTGCTGCCTCTGAGGCTTCTCTCACAGTCTGCTTGTCACTAACGTGCATTTGCCACACTAGAACCAAGCTCTGCAGTATTTTACCAGTTCTCATTGGAGGGCAGTGCCCTATAAATTCGTATGGAGAGCTCTCAGGAGTTGCAAAGGCTGATCTAATTATGATGTCTAGCTGTTGGCACTGCAGTCCTTTGCTGGCCTCCTCCCACACTCTTGCTTTCCCTTCCAGTGGATGGGAGGGACTGGAAGCTGCAACATTTGCATAATGGGCAACTGTCACTTGTCAGTCTGGAGAGCAGCACAACTCACACAACCAATTAGAAAGATCTTTTCTCTGGCACTTCAGCAGCAGTTTAATGTTGGATGAAAATTTCCAATCCAGTTGAGTTTAGGCTATGAAATAACCCTTACAATGGTGCTGATCACTGCTCTTCTTTGGCACTATCTAGTTAGGAACTTCAGAGACTCCTATACCTTCACAAAGGCTTACTGAGAAAGGTAACTTCAGTATAGCTTCATCTCTGACAGTCCTGACATACTGCAAGCTGAGGCAGAGAGAGATGGAATAGCTTCTGGTTCAACCCAGTGGCCCGGGTTAGAAATGAGCCATGCCTCCTGCAGTAGTTGCTAGTCACTCTCCCTGCTGCCATGTTTTATCACTTAAACTGGATTCATGTTAAACTATCATGGTATATAAACTGTCACATGCTCTGTACTTAACCAAATCAGTTTTAATTTCACCTCTGGGTCACTCAAAGCTGCTTGTAAAAGATGAGAACTATTCCTAGAAACAATTCAGCAGATTGCCAGTAAACATGCAGAAACCATGAACTATTTGCAGAAGATACAAGAACAGATGACATTTTCTGCAGAAATTCTTAGCTGCCCTTTACTTCCTCAGCCAGTTAGCAAAACCAGAAGATGCAGGCTTGGTCCTAAAGCCCATGTCATTTATACAAGAAAAATGCCTATTGCCCTTATTGATATTTGCACTACAGGAGAAACATGGATACAGTCTGGCCCTGCCACAGGAGACTAAAACCAGGCCAGTGTAAGATACTGAGAATGACAGGAAAGGCTTTGCAGCCCTTTCCAATGAAATGCCCAGAACAAGGCTGAACAACTTGTTGGAGAACAGACTGCAGGGAGTCATTACCAACTGGCAGAAGAGATGGACAAGATGACCTAATAGGATTTTTCCATCCCTGATTTCTGTGATTACATCATTCCATCTTGATATGGGACCAGAGGAGTTGACAGTTACATCTGCAGTCTCTCTTAAAAGTTATTGACTCTACCCATGGAATAGACCAAAAATTTAAGGGGAAAACATCACATGTGCATTAGGAATTGAGGGTGTGTATCAAATTTGGGTTAAGAATACTCCTTAAAAGCCTTAAGTGGGAATAAAGACACAATGAAAGCAAAGATTGGTCTTTGTTTAAAAGCACAGTGAAGGTGTGAGCAGATGATATTAAGCAGAAAGATGGCTTATTTAGTACAGTTTAGCAGTGCTGCAAAGCCACAAATCAAGGGTTTGAAATTGTGTTTTCTTTAGCATATAAAAGGAAGTGTCTCTTTCCAAAGCAGAATTAGTTTCTCCTAAGATTTCAGAACTTCTCTGCTCCTGCAGGTGTCCTTCTGTAATGTATTTTCCAAAGCATTTTCAAAATTAAAAATAATAAAACCTCTAATGGTGCTTTCTTGGCTATGGAAATCAGAACAGTTATGAAAGAGCAATAAAGCAGCCTTTCTCTTCTAGCTGCCAACAACTCCAGAAACATGTTTGCTGGAACTCTGACCCCTTACACAGAAAACATTAAAACAACTGCAACTTGATACAATTAACTGGTATTAGATTCAAAGTTTGTGAGGCCAACTGGTTTTTATGATATATTTCTTGGTACTTACATACTAATGGAAACACTCCAAACTCTTGAAAAATATATTCCAGATAGGCTGACTGTTAACTCACTTTTTAAAGGAACTGCTTTAGCAACTGCTCATCCTGTCTGCAAAGAATGAAAACCAGACAGACATAGCTTTTCTACTGCTGTACATCCAAGAAACTTTTCCTATCTGCATTCAGCTCTCCCTTCAGAATATATTAACAGTGGCAATATTTGAAGTGTTATGGATAAAGCTTGCACTGCACTTCTCAAAATAACAGTATCACAGTTGTACCATTCTCAATCCTTCTCTTCACTCCCTATCTTAATATTAAAAGTAGCACATAAATCTCATTCTAAAGCAGAAAGCCTTCAGCTACAGCCTTCTCTACATGACACACTCTCTCTGTGTGAGAGGAAAAGAGGGACATGGGCCAGAGGAATAAGTGTGGCAGAAGGGTGATGGCTGGAGGTCATGAAGCTTCAAACCCAGTAATTCCTATGCATTCCTTCCACCCATGTTAGGACAGGAATTGCTACCCAAGGCCACAAAATTAAAGGAGACAGAGGGTTGACTTGGATCCTACTCTACTAGCCAAAGGACTAACAGATTTGTATAATAAGTATTGCTGCTGATTAACCAGAGGTTCAGTAACAGCATCTTTCATCCAGTTCATTACAGCAAGGCTTGAAAGAGCCACTGTGATACCTGAGTCATGTATAATGCAGCTGCATCAAACCTGGGACTTCAGAGTGAAATAGTGGATCTTGGTGTGAAATGCTGGCATGAAAAACCTTACAAGGGTGACTGGGATGCAAAGACTCAATCCAACTTCCACTGCATTCAATGGGAAAAAATTCCATTGACTCCAGAGTGCTTTGGATAAGAGCCCTGGCTGTGGGGTTTGATCCTTTCTACTTGCTGGTGACTTTGAAAGAATCTTTGTTCTTGGTTTTGGTTTCCTCTGGAAAAATTTAGGAGTTTGAAGGCAGGTGAGAGAGTCTGGTCCAAGAATGGGGCATGGTCACTTCACAGACCATAAGCACAGAGTGGCCTGAAAAAGCTAAGGGAAAGCTGTGAATTAAACATTTCAAATGGGGAAAGAATAAAGCAAAACCTTCCCAGAACCAAAACAGTTTCAGTACACAATCAGGGATTAGTGACAGGGAAAAAAATTATAATCATAACAAGTGTTAGCAGAAAGTATGAAAAAAATGCTACAATTGCAATGCCAAATGCTGTTATCTGCTAAATCACAAATAGAAGACAACTGTAACCACTCAGCAGACAGCATGGCAGCTTGTGCTGCCAGTAAGGACTATCACTTATTAGCACATACAGTGATCTCCCAAGACAATAGACAGTTAAAGTAGCAAAGACACCTCAATGGCAATTTCAACAGTGGTTTATGGTAACACAGGATTTGAGTAATAGCTGGGGTATCTGTAGGGCACTTTCTATCAAAGGCTCTCAGGTAATAAAAGTAAACAACAGGCCAAGTCCCATAAGCACATAGAAATGTTCCCTCCTTGATGCATGTGAACAGTGTTAGCAGCTCCCCGGGGACTACTCCTATGTGTAAAATTGGATGAGTACCAAGATACAGACAAGTCCCAAGAGAAGCTGCATGGCTAACACAAACAGGCTACAAGACTTGTAACAGGAAAAGCAGTGAAGAGAGAAAGTTCAGCTGAGGACTTTTATGAAAACGTCCCTGGAATCTGCAGTGTCCATGCACACCAGATGTATCAGTTCAAAATCCTCTAGGAAATAATGACAGCTTTCAAAACACTGAAAACCAGACAAAATGACAATCACTCTTCTGCCTCAGTGGGTGGATGACTAAACTCAAATAACAGGAATGCATGGTTGGGTGCTGTAAAGAGACATAAGTGGATGGTATGAAAAATCAAAATAGATATTCCACAATGGAAATAATGTTAAAGGAATACTGCTTTCCCCCCCAGAATGATACTGAAAAACAAGAAACAGTGCAACATCTCTGGGGAAAAAAAAAACCTTTTAAGATACTCTACACACTGCATTGACACCAGAAAAAAAAAGTCTTAACTTAGAGATAATCCACCTCTGACCCTGAAATCTCCTCACATGCAAAACTTTAGTAAGACTTCAGGCTGCAGCTTCAGGTGCTAGTTCTGAATGATGAGCAGAAAAGGCATTTCTTACAGGAACCCATGAATCTATAGGATGCCAGGCAGAACAATCTAACATCTCCTAAAACCCAACATCCCCTGCCTGTACTACTTGTTTCCTTGCTTTACTCTCTGCATGCAAAAAGGACCAAAATCTAGGGTACTTAGCATGCACCTTACAGAAAATATCTGCTAGCTGCTCTGTTTCTGGTCTGTTCCATTATCCAGATGACAGTCTTCTGAAACATCTCTCTGCCATGTACAGCATGGTATTGACCTACCACACATTCTGGTTACTCCAGAGAGGTAAACAGAAGTGCAGACTGTTTTTTCTCCAGTATTTTTTAAAGATAAGATAGTAATTGAACTTTTCAATCTGAACTGGTTTTAATTACTGGGTTGTTGGTTTTTTTCTTTGTTTTTGTGTTTGTTTGTGGGAGATTTCAAAAGTGTAAAAACTCATATAACTGGTAAGCAGACAAAGAAATTAGGATTCCTCAGATTAGACAGAAACATTCTAAAGTCTTCAAGAAGTAAAACTGAATGGGATTCACAAATGAATTACTACAGCTCTGAGTAATCAATTCTAATCACTATTAATAATAAAACTTTCCCTTAAAAGAATTACTTTCACCTTATAAAGTCAAAGCTTGTCACCTCCTTAATCTTTAATGGAGCCTGCAACAATTACTACAAGGCATAGAGGATGTACAGATTGGAAGCCCTGTGTGATTATCTTTTTTTCCAACAGATTCTTTTGATGATCATAAATAACAGTAAAATTACCATAAAAATTAATAGTACTACAGTTAAAGAAAATCATTATGTAAAGGTTTATGAATTTTGCAGCCATTAATAGACATAAGTTAATGAGCCATAGGCTTTCCAGAATAGGATATCAGATATTTTTTCCACCAATGAAACTTTCAGAGTTCCAAATCCTTCAGAGGTCACCAACTTCAAAAACAGAACAGAAAGTTCCTGTGTAATACTGATGTGAGTCAAAATGAAATTGAAGTGTTAGAGCAAGTCTCAGGCATGGCAATCTGAGCAGCCTTATAAAACAAGGTAAGGAAATCTCATTTGTCACTAACTTGGGATGAAGAAAGACAAAGCAAGAATATTCAAGATAAACAAGATGTAATTTTGAAAGCTCTCTGTATATTTTCAATTCACATGCACAATGACTCAGAGCTAGGAGGAAAAGTTAAGATCGGGGTTTATAGGCACCAAGTAATGGAGAAATTTATTCTGCCCCTTGGGAATATGTTCTTAAAAGGGTGATTGTAAATGTGCATTGGGACAACAGGAAGTAAATCCGACCTTCCACTCCACTGCTCCTATGCTGTATGCATGGGCTGATTCAAGCTCACAGTAACACAGTATCATGACTCCTACGGCAACAACAGCCTTTGGATTTGACAGGCACATATCTCAAGAAATGTCAAATACCTGAGGTTTTGAAATGACTAATACAAACCACTACAGAACAAGAATCAAGCATACATCATCCATTGCAAGGACATAGAAAGTTGGGTTCTTTAATCTTTTCCCTCCAGTCAGGAGATGATAATATTTACCCTTGGCCAGTCACTGTTCATTCTGCTACTTAAACAAGTGGTTACAACTTTACTAGCATAATTCAGTGACAGTTCTGACTTTTATTTTAATTATCTAGACCCAGTGGACAGCATGTTGCACTGCTTCTCCTGGTCCTCTGTGGCCTTCAGAACAAGCATTTATTCACACCTTCTCATGCTATTGCACACATTTGTTTTCAAAGTAAACTTCGGTGAAAGCTACCTTCCATATGTGACTTTGGTTTTTGGTATTTGGAGAGCATGAGAGCAAAGGCTCCCACAACCTTGCCTGCAATCATGTACAAGATGAATATAATGGTTTTAGAGAATATAGGAAAGAACAAAATCTTAATTAAAAGTAGCACTCAAAATTGGCAGATACATGACACATTAGACACTTAATCAAGACACTAAAGATAAATGTTTGAAAGAAAAAGTTGTGGGACAATTTGACTGACCTTCTTTAGTAATCCTAGGAGTAATTTAAGAATTGACATAAACTTCATAATCAATATGTTCAGTCCTGAAATTGGACTATAAACCAGCTTCTACAGCTTTGCCAGCTGATGAATATGAATGCAGAGATGGAAAAAAGATCTTTACCTTGCAATGTCTTAGAATTCTTTATGAGGTGCTGCTCCTCTTGTATTCTTTGGAGATCGAAAGATTAGAATAAATATGTTTTTACTACTAATAATGATACATGTTGATGAGAGGGCTTTTTTAGCTCATAAACTGATTCAAGACTCTTCCTACTGTAATATGTTTTGTTCTGTTCTCTTTATTGTGGAATACTCAGCCACTTTCAAAACAGCATAATAACAAGCTTCAGATCCTTTAGGCTGCATTTTCAAAAGCATTCAGTGTCCTGAAGCCATGTTGCCACCTCTGTCAAAATAAGCCAGATGTCACCAGTTGATGTGACAAAGTTGTAAACATTTGGGAGATAAATTCTATTTCAACAATTATAAATAAGTGTGTAACAAGTATAAGTCACAGTCTTGTCACCCTGCAGACTGCAAAGCCACTTTAAACCAGTGTACATATTAGTCACATTTAACAGCACACATGTTGATACTTTAGTGTATGAAACTCCTTGTACACATGTAAGCTTAAAATATATTGAAAAATGCTAGTATTTAAAGAATTATCCTTGTAGTTAGTAAAAAACACTCCACTACCAATGAGCAATGAAAATGACACAGGTTCTTCTTCTACTAATAACTTCTTTCCTACTTGGAAGTTATTAGAATACAGGCAACTTAAAGCACACAGCAACATGGTTAGTAGGAAGGGATTTAGTTGTGTGCTTATGTCCCACCAAAGCCAGACTGATACAGTGACACTACATGGTGCTTGGTGGGAAGCTGGATTTAAAGGAGGTGATGTGCTGGACTTATTTTACCGGCATTTCAACATCACTGTTGAAAACCTCGTGGCAATTCAAAGACTTTGAACCTAGAGAAGAAAGCCTCAAGACTGTTCTGTAACACAATATGAGAGAGTAGAAGAATAGTATTTTTAAAAAATATAAATAAATCCATTTGAGGTCCACTACTGAACACAGGTGATGAGTGAGAATCATCTATGAGTAAATACAAACTGTTTCTACCACCTAATTACCCTGTTACACTGAGAATTACAAACAATCAGACACTGCATCTCAAACACGCTTCTACATCCCTATTTTACATGTACATTTTTTATGGTAAAACACTAAAGATAAAAATGGCTTCACTTTAAAGAGGAAAAAAACCCCAAACATGTCCCAAGAGTCAAGTTAAAGATTCAGAAGTCAGGCTAGTAGGGAAAAGGAAGATAAATAATTTAGGACTAAGCATAACTAAGGCCTGTCAGTCTGCCAACTTTAAGAGAAATAAAAAGGTTTACAAGGATCCTGAGACTTTTTACAGAACCTCTAGGGTTTTGAAAAAATAAATCCAGAACAAGAAAAGAGTTCTGAGATGTTCTGCATAAACAGACTTTAAAGACACTGAGAATAATGGAATGGAAAGATTCCTTTAGTTCAAAATTAGACTGTTCTCTGATGTTATGTTTGCCCTCCTGTACCACCACCAACTGCACCATCAGTAGGGCTGTCGAAATTTCACTGCTGCTTTGCCTTGTCAGAAGCCAGAGAAGATGTACTTATGGGAGAGCAAAACACATCAGTATCATTTTAAGTAGTATGGATAAGCCTACATTTGGCACTAGATGTACAGGCACTGCACAATATATACACAGTTATTCTTTTAAGATGAAGCACATCTGAAATACTAACTCTGACTGCCTTTGAGGTGAGTAATTTCTGTGCTTTGGAGGGTCAATATTCATGGCTTAACATAAGACAGCTAAGCAAATAAAAATCTTAGTAAACCTTGGCCACTTTCTCTTTTTATGGGAGGGGTTCTTTTTATGCAGGAGGGAAGAAAGGGGAAGCTTCACATTATTTTCTTCTACTTTACATTTATTTTTGCTCTTATTGGGTTTTTTTTGCTATAAGAAGACATAGCCAGGTCCTTTGAATTGCATAAAACCAGAAGTTAAACTGCAAAACCTGCACCTATTTAAAAAATTAATTCCATATCATCATCCCTTTTTACTTCAATCTAAGATGTAACCTTGTACCTCACTACTCAGCCAATGTTAACTGTAGGAGAATCACAGAAAGGAACCAAGTTCATTTAAGACATAAAGCAATTCTGAATTGCATTGATTATAGTGATCAGTCTATCACTTTAATGTCATCTCAGCTGGCATTTATTAAAAAGACATACATGTGACAGCCCATTGATCCTTAACACTGGAGCTGAGATAAAAAGTCTCTTTGCAAAGGAAAATTACTTCTTTAATTAGAAATGGAGTATCATTTTGTCTTTTCTTTCTTAGAACTTCAGCAGTCATGGATCAAATGTATCACAGGAGGGGTTGTAGAACCTGCCATCTAGTTTGATTTAAAAGTCTTCATAGTTAATCATTTGAAGCTGTACAACTGAGCACTAGAGATGGGAAAGAAAACAGGTCTGTTCCACCTGGATGAAGGCTCTCCAAATCAGCAATGCATGGGAATGGTCTCAGAAGGGAGTGCTTTACTTCTTGGTGGACTCTGCCAGGAGACAGACTTGTTCAGGGGACAAGGTCACTACTGCTCCAAGTCCTTCTCTACATATGGCGTAAAACAGCAAATAAAAATCATTCCACAGACTTTCAGTTAAGTTGTCAAGGGTTAACTTAATAAGGTTGCTGTTAGATATTCAATTGCCTTCACAATGTTTCTGCAGTATTTGTCTGTAAAGATTTAGATACTGTCTTATTTCATCTCAGTAAACTATCAATTCCCTTACAGCCATAGAAAAAAAAAATCTTCATTCCTGTTTTAACTTTCTCCATGGCACAAATTAAAAACTTTCAGGTGGTAGATCTTGACTTTATTTTGCTATACTCTCTTTGTGGCAATGCAAATTGTCATAGATGATGGTTACTGGAACATTTACGTGTGTATCTCCAGCCATTACACAGCCTAAATTAGCAAATCCTAGGTAAATATTCCACTTTGTGTCTAAAACTTAATGAAATTATTCCAAATACTGAAGTATGAAAAAAGTTTCTATTCAGGATAGTTGAATGATTTGGAGTTGAATGATTTTTATATTATTAGTTTACAAAAAGGTAAATTATGTGTAGGAGACTAGGACCATAGAATGTAACAACAGAAACCAAGAGCCTCAGTATCCAGAACCACAGCTCTAAAGACAGGATACAGACATTGTGCAGAAAGAATGACTGATATGAAAAAAAAAAAATGGATGGAATTATATCTGCTCCAATTCCAGAATCTAGTGTAGGATGATGCTAATATCTAATAATATCAGGATCAAAGATGAGTGGAATAAAACTTCCAATTTTAGCTGCTCTTTATCTGCAGGTGTGAATGTTTAATGAATTCTCGCCACTGGCTCCCTGTTATAAATCCAGTGATTTTGTACTCTGACAGCAGTTTCCACAATTTTCTTTTGGCACAACCTGCTTGGAATATATGACAAAACAGCAGGCTGCCAAAACATTTTTCTAAATGATCTACTTTGCAAGACAGCTTCCAAGCGTGACCCTGATGAATCTTATCATTACTCCTGGAAAAGAATAAACAGGAAAGAAAGAACCCACCTATCATTTACTTAAGCAGGCATTTCTTTGTTTCTTTTTTGTGCTACTTCACATCCACACCAAAGGATTCATTTCAACATACAAAGGATTTTAAACCCAGGTTAAACAAAACCCATCATTGGGTAGGATAAAATTGCACTAGGCCTATTTTTGAATCCTGCTGTCTCAGACAAGTGTAATGAATCATTTGATGTCATCTCAATTACCATGTTAGCTCTAATCAACTGACTTGCTCTTCCTAGCCATTCCTTGTATGGAACTCTCTAAAGGAGATGACAGAGACTTTCCAGTGGACAAACCCTTCCTCTGGCAGACTACAAGGGTCAGGATTTGACAAGATTTGAGCTACAGAACAAGGCTGAATGACTCAATGC
Source organism: Galbula dea (assembly GCA_013399015.1). Lineage (NCBI taxonomy): Eukaryota > Metazoa > Chordata > Aves > Piciformes > Galbulidae > Galbula > Galbula dea. Next base: position 1,745,237 of record VWZX01009007.1, on the reverse strand, counting down.
TTTAACTGAATACCAGAAAGGCATTTCCTCACAATTTATAGTGATGGTTCAGTGTTCACTTTAACTGGGAAGAAGAGTTTATGTGCAAAAGCTACACCCAGAATGGAGAGAAAATCACTATACATCTTCAAAAATATGGCTCTGAATTAAGGTAGATTCCAGTTGCAACAGAAGTTTTCAAAGGCTTCCAATTTCTGCATCTTAGCGTGACATGACTTGCTGCAAACACCCAGAAATGGGCAGTGAGGGTTAGTAGAATGCATTAAGAAAGGTTGCCGAGTTATAGATATACAAAGAAATGTGAGCATAAAGAGAGTTAACAGGGGCTTGCTCCCTCCTCCTTCCTCAGTCTAGGAACCCTTCCATATGCTGTGTTCTATTTATTATTTCTGCATTGCATCAGGAGGGAAATATTCACACTGAGCCACAGGGATTAACGACTGAAGCTCTAGAGCAGTCAGAGCACATCCGTCATATCCAGCTGTTTTCAATTCCAACACCTCACACCTGCTTTTATTTATTATTCCTGGGCTAGACAAGACAGGGCTCATTTTTCAATCTTTAAAAGCTTTCTTAAGAAAGACACAGATCAACCTATTCCTTCCCCTTTTGCCTCTGCAATAGCCCACCAAGACCACATTAAAGCAAACTACTGACGCTGTAAGGATGTGACCTAACGGGAAGCCACTCAGACAGAGCCTGGACAGCTCCCTCACATCTCCAGCATGGTGACAACATCACAAACCAGAACAGAAACACCATCAATGGCAAAAAAATTGCTGTTAACATAGACTCTTAACCCCACTTACTCCCATAAATTTCAATGGATTTGTTTGTAATTTACACTGGAAAGAGACTCAAGAGGTTTGTGTGGCATTGAATTAAACTAATTCATGTCCTGCTTTATGCAGCAGGATCTCCACTTCTACTCATTGCAAGCTACTCTTCACAGAGCCTGTTTGTTGGCCTGTTTGACTGTCCTTTTCTATCAGCAATTTTTCCAGACAGGGTCTCATAAGTCATTCTTTTTGCAATCTTCTCTTGTGTCACAGGCTAGTCTTACACCAGGATCTTCCTAAGTAACTGCTCAACATTAATTATTCAGTCACATTTTAAATGCAAACCAAGGGTACCAGAACTCCTTCTACTCGCTGCACAAACTTTCCCACCTGCAGCTGTTTGTTTCATACACTTCCCATACCAGGCTATTATTTGATGGAGATATTCTACCAGTAAGTGCTGCAAGAGCTGCTGTAAGTTACTACCATTCTACCAGTAAGTGCTTTCTTTTGTCCTTTTGTCCAAACACAAACCTTAGTTCATCACTGAACTTAAGTTTTGCAGGAGTGGCAAGAGTGCCTATTCAAAACAATAAGTCTTCTAATCATTTATATATTTGGGGCTTGGTTTTATGCACAATGTATCCTCAAGAAGGAAAGCTGGAGCTGTGGGTTTTTTAATGGGACAATAAGATCTCAACAAATGCACACCACTAGAGTCCACCAATGCTGCCTTGAGCCAACATACAGCAGGCAATAAAAACATCAAGGAAGTTTCATCAGTTTGTTAATTTTCTCTGTGTTTAATTGCTTACAGAATAGGAACGAGAGTTGCTTTGCCTCTTTTATTGAAGCTTTGATATTGTTTTGGAGTTCTGTCTTTTCAACAGAACATATATCAGCCAACCACAACAACAGATGAAGACCTATTCTAAAATATTTCTAAAAGACTAACCCACTTCTGTTCTCTCCTCATCCTGTAAATGACCAATGACTTTGATCTACAGCCGATGACTCACTTCAAATATTGTTGATCTAACAGAGATGGTGATCACTCAACTCTTCTTATGATTTTTAGCAGGCAATTTTACAGCTACATATACTTCCTTCTTTGAATCTGCCAAGCAGATAGCAAGTCTTCCCGCACCAAATGAAACAGGCCTTTAAGTTTATAAAGCATTTGAAATGATTGCCTGAAATTTAGCACTGAAGCAGTGTTGTCATTTGTAATAATAAAATACTTTAGGAGATGGTGAATACATTTGCTTTAGAAGGCAACTCTGCCCTACTACTCTATAGCAGGAACAACCATCCATCTGAACTCAAGATCAAACTGATTCATTAAAGCGCAGATGACATGAAACAGAACATACCTAGAGTTGCCATAATGCTGATGTACTGTGAACACTACCCAGTTTTTGGAAGAGCAATGTACACTGCTAGACAGCCATCAAGGCAATTGCCCATGCTACGACATTAAAAAAAATAGATTGTATGGTTTGCAGTAGCATCAAGTCTCTATTCAAGTGTAAAAAAATTAATTGACTCCATCTGTATTGGCCTAATGACTGATTAAATGACTAATCACGGAAGTCTTAATTAAAATCATTTTTCTGTACAGAAGAGGATGGAGGGAGGAAGGCAATCATTAATGTGTTATAATGTATGTCAGATTCCATTTGTGCCATTTACTAACAGCCATCAAATGAGTAATTATGCACAAGGTCATTCTGTAAACTTTCTGCATACATCAGACTGATTGGATTAGGGCTTGGTGCTTGACTAGGTTCTGCATGTGGCTGCTTTTTTTCCAATCACAAACCAGGTAATTAATAATCCTCAGAATAAATAATCAAGGAAGCTGACATTTCCTCTTCCATCTTTGCACCAGCCAACCCAGTCAAAGATTTGTCTGCAGGTTTCATACGTTGGTGGGTAAAGTCCCCATCCATTAAACCAGGCTCATCCTCCTCAGCTATTCAATGTTCTTCATCAGCTGACAGGAGAGCTCCATCACACACTGAAATTCTCTAATATGCTAGGAATTTTTCCTGCATGAATAAAATTACCCAGCAATTAAAAGAATCCTTTTCAAGTAAAGCAAGATGGCAGGATAAATCTTAAAATAAGTTTTATTTGCTAGCCACCTGACTACCCTGATGCATAGTGACCTTTGCTATGGAAAAACAACAAACTGCTCCTACCTCAACAGCTGAGGCTAATCTATTTAAAACAACGTATTAAAATGGAATAAAAGTGTGTCTTGAGATGTGATGAACCAACTTTCCACTTGCATGTAACTCATACACAGGACCTACACTGTGATGAAATGGTGCATACAAAATGTTAAAGTCCAAAGTATCAATTGTAACACAAAACATTTCATCTGCTAACAGCTGTCCTGAAATTCAAAGAAAATCCTACCTGCAGCCACAGTAACTCTGCCATATCAGTGGGTGTAACAATTCTGCATACCCCAGATGACAGTACACTGTCTTGTGCATAAAACAACCTTATAAAGCTAAAATGAAATATGTCTTAAAGAAAAAAAGAAGATGGCAGAGGCCCATCACTATTGTTCACAAATGTCCAATTCTGTAAACATCCCTTTCCTTCAAACTCCTGAAGGAGTCCTGAATTCAAATGTGCAGCACTGGTGTGAGTTACAGTTGCAGAACTAGGTGCCAAGTAAGCTCCAGTTCTTCTAAAGAAACTGAATCAACTTTTAGTATTGAATAAGTTCCCTCAACTACTGCTGCCTCTTCTGCCCAAACAGAAATACTCTGAGCAACAACCAGCACAACAAAGATCTCTGCAGTGACACTGAAAATGGACATTCTCCTCCAAACACACAATGTCTTGCTTTCAAGCATATCTAATTGATTAAAAGCAGTGCTCAGAATACGGATAGAGAGACTGAAGGAACAAAAAGAGATGAAAAGAATCTTCAGCCATGACCATGTAATGTCCAGTGACACTTTCAGCAGGATTAAGTTCTATCCTGTCTAAACCAAAGCCATGCAAGTCACAGAAAAATACATGGAAAGCTACATTGACCAACTGCATCCAGATCTCAGGCAAGTACAAATTCCAATTAGTTTGAATTAATTATAACACAAACTTGACCCTACTTACACAGAACTGAAGAAAACAGAAACATGTGACAACAAATCTCTGCTAGCAATAACTGTCAGTGTCACTTATGAAAGAAGATCATTTTACTAATAAAGGAAATGGAGAGATTTAAAATTAAATTCAGCTACTCCATAAACGTAATTCAGAGTTTTAAGGTGGCTCTCAAGGCTAAAATCAGCACTAAGGTTCAAATGTGCCACTCCCTGGGCTTCTAGAGGATGAATGAATCTTAGTTTCATCTTCATTTGAAGACATACATTTAAAACAACCACAAAATCCATCACCATCAAACCAGAACACTCCAAAATAAACAACATGCATCTGGCACAGTAAATCTTTCAAAACCTGAAGATATTTTTATAGAATAATTCAACACAATCTGCACTATTCTGCTAATGCAAATGAAAACTTGCACAACTACCTAAATTACAGGGTGGTGTGCCATTCTTCATCTTCACAGAAATGGAGGAGTTCCTGTTTCAATCATTTCTATTGTTTGAAATCCACCAGATGATAATGGAGTGGCTGCCACTGTAGGCAGAGACTGACTTCTAGGTGAAGCTAATTAATGACTCAGTGTATGACTTACTGTAGGTTTGAAGGAATTACTAGACAGTGGTGAAGATCGATGTGTGAGACAGCCTCAAGCACATGAAGTGACCTGTCTGAAATGTCAGCATGGTCTTTCCTCTACATCCATTGATTGTATAGGTTATTCTAAACTTTGATTGGATCAAAGTCAAGCATTTCAAGCACCTGAAAAAGTAGATCCCCTTCTCAACACACAAGCACATACCCTTCACATCACAGCATGAAAGCCCAACTAAGCTTGACAAAAAGACACCCTTTGCCCTCTTTGTTTCTTCATGCCCAAAGACAGACCACAGAAGAGAGATGCCATCCTATGTGAAGGCACCTCCAACTATTCTAGATCCAGAGATCTGGGAATTTGCAACTCTCCAGGCCACATAATAGGATAAAGCAAAATAGATTCAGACTAAGGGGCTGGAATGCAGCCAAGCAGAGCCATTTCGGGGAAAACAACAAAACAAAAACCCCATTCTATACTAGATTCCCTGGTCACACTGGAAAAATGAGAGACAGTTGCTGCATGTGGTACATGAATAACTTTTGAAAGCACTTGAAATAGTTAGCTACATCTGATTTCTGTTATTAGCCAGTGCACATTGTTCTGTCTATTTTGACATAAACCTGACTTCTCATACAGGTTAAAGATGAAAAAATATCTTGTCTGCTACAGGGCAGCTATTGCAAATCAGTGGGACCAACCTGATGAGACACTGGAATCACTATGCCTGCTCATGTCAGCAAGTCCCATTATAATTATTTCATGCTTTGCTACTAGCTGAACTAGTGAAAAAGGTGGAGAATTAGTCATCATGGCAGATTTGTTCAAGTCAGTGTTTTAAAAAGCCTGTAACCTATTGTACAGTAAATAAATTAAAGCAAACACTGGAAAAGTTACCGGTAAGCAGGCTATAGTAAAAGTCACTTTCATCATAACCCAAATAATGGGAAAGGTAAACAATAACTTTCTCTTAACTGTTGCAACTGTCAACAGTCTCAGAGGATCTCTCTGTACTCATTTTGTCAGTTAAGAAATGCAAATGAAATAACCCCCATTCTTCTGTTTGTTTTGTACAGTGAGCACAATTTCTGCATGAATGTCCAACTGTAATTCCATCCTCTTTGTGTCACAGAAACCTCATTTACCAGTCATTCTTCTCCATATGAAAAGATCTATAATGAGGAGTCTTTCTGTCATTGCCCTGCTCCTCTGAGTCAGGAATTTTCATTTCCCCCTCATACTTGCTGCTGTAGCTGCATTTTCATTTACTGTCATCTCATACCACAGCCTTAATGCGAGCACATCTGTGGCTGGATCGTGGAAAAGATTCAGTCCTGCTCTCAGAGTTGCGTATCGACTAAGCAGCCCTGGGAAACCAGAGGCTTTATTTACTATCTTCTCATATGGTACTTATGAAAAGGAAGGTTTATTCACTGTACTTGAAATGACAGCCTATTCTTCCAGCTAGTCACCTAGCAAAAATATGTACTAAGCAATTATGGAGGTTTGTTTAAACACACCAGCTTTAAACTAGCAAGGTTAGATGTAATTGCTTAGTGTAATCACAGCAACACAGAAATCAGAGCAGACTGCAAAACTTAGCTGAAAGAACAGGTAGTAGATCTGATGGCAACTTAAAGATGCAGTGAAATCTCCCACACACACTTCATTTGAAAGAGGGGGGGAAAATCTAGTAAAACAAAAAAGCACTTAGGAAAAACAAACACCCAAAAAACCTAACACCAAACACTCTTGAAATTGCAGGACTGAAAAAAATTGTTCTTGAAAGCATGAACCCGGTTTATAAGGAAGTAAAAGATGTATTGGCATAAAATGTGAAAGGCAGAGTTATATTCCAGTGGCCAGCTAAGAGAGAGACAGGGCCATTTGTCCAAGAGAATAACACCAATTAGACACGGTGTACTGCAAAAAGATCAAACCTGCTTTCAGCAGACAGCATTCTCCAGCTGAGCAGTAGGAATACTGATTCACACCTACCTGCTGTCTTCCATTTTCTCCTGCAAGACTGTCATCTTCTCAGCTTTCTCAGCAGATATTCTGCCTCTTGGCTTTTTGCCTCCTTTCTACAAGAAAAAAGAAAGTATTTCTGTGGTGCTTAAAAAGTGCCAAAAATGGTGTAATTTATGATGTGCTAGTGTTTTCCTTTGCATCCATAAGTTAAGAACAAATGCAAAATCATCAGCACTTGAATATGGTAGATTTTGATTTACATATGTTAAGATTCTCTCATGATTTCCTATTATTTTTTTCTGCAAACAAAACTGGATCCTGGTCACTAAACTATTAGCATCTCCTACAGTAACTTGAGTCAAATCATAAAACCCAGATATAAGCCAGAATGTACAACTCAGTCAAAAGAATATGAAATCAGAAGTTGGATCCAATTGTCTGACCTGAAACTCTTACCTGCTCTTCCTTTTTAGAACTAAAGTCTTACTGGAAGTGAAGGAAAGCACACTTTTTGGAATGGGCACATCTGGCTGTCTCCATTCAAACAATAGTATCTAGGCATTCCCCTAGAACTTTCCCAATACAGTTTCAAGCCTTCAGCTAGCAGACCACATTATTTTCTGGACTATTTGTTGGAATTCTTGAATGCCTACACCATGGCTTTTCTCATTTTGGTGTATTGTATCCATACAAATACAGTATTAAGGCTGCCATAGATAGAAGTTTAACAGCTTTTACTTTTCTTCCTTTTCTGCACTATTCCTCAGGTTCCCACTGTAAGTAGTACCGCAAACCCTCAGAAATGATCTTGACATCATTACACAAAACAGGGTTGTTTTCTCTGTGCATTCAGGTGTTACAGAACTGATGCCATCCTTTACAGGTTTTGTTACAACCAATATGTGAACAATTGCACAATGCTACTCATGGTAATTTTATATCAACCCATCCTACAGGAACTCAGATTTCATAACTAAATAACTTCTGTTCCCTGCACCACTTGCAAGAAGGATGCTTCAGTCATGCTCCTAGTGAGTGGAAGCTTGAAGAAGCATTTCATAACACAAACCAGAAGACAGGAGAACGCTTTGGTAGATAATTTCCCATCCTGCCAAGAATATTTTGTGTTGGAAAGCTGTTGTTGATTAATTCAGAACAAAACCTAAAAACAGTTTGTCTCAAATTCTGTAGGGTGAAGTGTGAAAGATAATATCCTCACTGTAATACTTTATCCTAGCTAGAATACCTTAAAGTAAGAAATTTCTAGCTGCAAATGCTGCAGTTATCTCCACAGTGCTGTAACTTCATCATTATATGGCAAGATAAAAGTTAAGTCTTTGCCTCTGCAAGGACATTAAATAACATCTTTCTCTCCATTAGCTTTTGCTGTAGTAGCAATATTTATCCTCTGGGCAATGAATGAGAACCACACTCCCTACAGAATGACTTCAGGTTCTTAATGCACTAACAGTTTCAGAAAGGTTCTTCTATCACTAAATTGAACCTTTTTTTAAGTATTATTATTAATTAATAGCTCTTGTGCCACACAGTTTTGAAGGAAACGTTTAACACTGAGAAGATACTTATAGCAGAGCAATACAGTCTAACTGTCACCAGGGATGGGAGATTCAGATGGAAACAAATTCCACTTTCCTTCTTTAACAGTGAAGAGAAGGAACACCAGTGACCCTTCACAGATGAAAGAAGAGATGAACATTTCAACCACAAACACTTTCCTGTTTGACACTTGAAGAGGGCTGCCCAGAATGTATTTATTCACACAGTGAATGTCAAGATACTTAAGAGTAACAAGTAAAGACTAGAGCTGCTGTGACCTCAGAAAGAACTAGAACCAAAGAACTCTTGAATTCACACTCTGCTTCAGCGTATGACCTTGAGCAAGTCACACTACACTGATGCACGGGGAACTAACAGCACACACCTGGCTTACTAAGAACGGCAGAATTATCTGTCACTAAATCTACAGCTGTGAATGGTCTTTAAAAACAGTGAGTGCCATAGCTGTTAAGCCTGCAGAAGACTTACTGTCTCACCTAATCCTTCTCTAATACAGTTCAAAGTACACAAAGCAATAAATATGCCTTTCACAGGAGACAGTGACCCCAACTCCCAGTTTTATTTATAAAGTCTTCCCACCTTTTCCAAGAGAGTCACTTGACTTTTGCTCCCCTGCTGGATTTTGCTCCCTTATTTAAGAGCCTCTTAAACATCAGTGGAATTTCTACATTTAGATAATCCATTTATTAAAATAACTCTTCAAGCCAATCTTTAGTTGAAATAATACAGAAATAAGAAGCTGTCCAAAAGAAGGTGTTTAAGATCAATGTTTTCAAAGCACCTACAGGATTTCACATTAGTCAAGCTTTACAGAACCGTAGTCATGTTTCTGTTGCCCCACATCACTGGTAACATGGCACGAGGAAGGTTTAGACAGCAAATGAGGTAGCATTGTGCCAGGCATTAAAAACTCAGACAACCACCTAATAAGGTGTAGAAATTTCAGCTTGCAAAGTGAAGCTAAAGCATCCAAATCAGAGAATCACTCCTTAAATACCCCCTTCATGTTAATTTTAATTACAACAATTATTACTATCAGCAAGACAAAGATCTTGTGCCACCTTTGAGGGATAAGTGCCAGCAGGATGACTACTTTTGTAACAACCATTCAAGATAGGGCAGCTCGACCTCTCTGGGAGTGAAGTATCAATTAATTATCTTTTTACAGCCAATTCAATTACAGCACACTAATCACTTGTGTAGGACATCAAGCCAGAAGCTGGGGGCAAGGAGGCGTGGCTGGGAAAAGGAAGGAAAAGATACTGGCAGTGAGCAACCCTCAGTAAGGATGACAAGGCAACCTACAGTTGTAACCCTACAGTTGCAAATGCAATGTTTGTTAATGCTCTGCAAATAGTTCTTATCTGTTTGTAGCAGACTAAATGCTCTAACATCATCCTGGTTTAAAATAGAGTTACTGGTCCTAGGGGTAACAGACATTTCATTCAAAGGTGACCAGACACGCTGCATTACTCTTTAATGTTAGAGACAATTCAGCAAAGAGCTTTGTTCATTAAGGAAAAGAAAGAGGAAAGATGATCTATTCAGCAGAAAGCAAAATATATTCAACTGTTGCAGCATAAACTATTAAGTTACTAAGGACTCTCTCACTACTATACTGATCCTTAATTAAATTATCAAGTGCAATATACATACAACAATGTGTTCAGCAGAATATAAGCAAACATATATTGATTTATGAGCACATCAGTACTGCTACAGAGAGCAAACTTCACAACAGCAGAAACACATTAGTATATTCAAAGCATGTCTATGCAAACAAAAGTTTGACTCTATTTCATTTATAGCACTCATGAAATACAATGGCAGAAGAGAGCATGTTAAAGTATCTCTCCTCATATGAATGTCTTCTGTTAAATTAGTCTTGCACCACTTAGTTCAGCACAGATAACAGAACCTGAAAGAAGTTAGCTAGTCCTTATCTGAAAGAGCAAGGCAAGACTGCTCCATTCAGCAGACTTGACAGACAGAATTTAAAATATCAAAAACTGTTGACAATGCAGTTGCAGATGTTAAGCAGTTGCAATGCTAAAACTCACAGGATGGCCACAGTATAACTGACAACCTCTTTCTAGCAAAAAAAATCTTTCTGGATGACATTTCATACCAATCTCATATGATGCCATAAGAATAAAATGTACATCTGGCACTTAGTGGCTAAAACCATGTCCATTTTTGTCATTTTAAAGAGCTGAATCAGCTGTAAACTGCAGAGGTAGTACTAGAACATGCCAGAGTTGGTGGGACTCTATTCCTTGCCTGTTAATACTGCTTAAATAATTTTGTTCTCTTTCATCATAAATCCTGACTGGGAAGATATTAACATTCCCAAACAGGTATTCTATTCTACCAACCTCCCATTTTTTAAACACACACACTGTAAAACAATTACTAGGTGAATTCAGCTCTCAGTGCTGCTTTAAAAATACAGCCAATGTCAGAATTGTGTTCAAATTACCTACAATAAAACCAAACCACACACAGCTAGACTGCCAGTTCCCAAAAGGAAAACACATTGCACGTTTCCAACAGCAAACCCCAAACTTCCCTAATGTAAAACACAGACAACAGACTGAACAAATAGTTTGCTTTCACTGCTGGCTAAAAAACATGAAACCATGAAGGTACTGATACTGAAATCAACTGTTAACTTCGAAAATTCTGCTGCGTTAGTGTCTTGAAAAGCTAACTTCAACCAACAAAACCCCCCCAGTAGTATGTCAGAGGAAGGGGTTAGGTTAATTTGACAAAACCCAAAGCATTAAAGAGCTAAAGGTTCTGGGTTATCCTTAGCTTATGCTTTTGAGCCCAAGTTGTCTTGCTACAAAGACCTTATTCAATACACTCACACGTTATAACGCTTTGAAAAGTCAGAATAAAGAACTGTTACTAGCCCCAGTATAATTGTAGCACAGGTAAACAAATCCTCCAAATCCTGAACCAGGGAGGCTGAGTCAACAAAAATTCCAAGCATGTAGCATCAGTCTGGGTTCACTACACAGAAAACATGCATTAGAAGGGACTTAAAGTACCATAAAAATTAGAATGTAGACTCCTATAAATAAAAGCTGCACTCATTTATCTCAGCAGGCTCATACTAGCTTAGCTGCATGAGCATGTTAGTAAAGAAAATAAACCTATCCACCAGAAGTACAAAAAGGTCTCTGGTTCAACAGACCCTCAGACAAGTTTGGTTAAATCATTTAAAAACAGATATATCTATGTGCAACAGGACCTGAAAAGAATTAAATGGACAGTCTTCCAGGTAAAACAGTAACTCCCAGGCAAAGCAGAAGCTCTACTCCAATTAGCTATGCACCACTCAAGTTTTTAGCCAATTACATCTGAATATTTACTAAGAAATGTGAAATATTACACTCCAGGTAATTTAGCCTCCACAGATTTTCTTTCTTGTATTTGCAATATTAATTTATTTTGCTTCAAAATAAGCCAAAGTAACTATTTCAGGGTGAAGCTAAAAGAAAATTGTCCAGATCCCTAGAACTTCACTAACTAGGTCCAGACAAAGAGTTACAAAGGAGCATGAGGAACAAAAGTGAATCTTGTGTCCTGTATCTTCCTGCAAAGCCACTGGAGCTAATCTCTCTATTATCACCACTAGGTACCACAACAGTTACACAGCTACATCTCCACAACAAAACTTCTACAGCAAGAAAGAACAAAGCCAAAACCAGTCACAGCCCATCTGAATCCTGAGACCTGTTCTGCTGAGAAAGCCACACTCCTGTCAGAAACCTGGAACTCCACCTTCCAGCAAGGGTTTTCACTACTATTGGTCACCTGCCTTTAAACTGTTAGAACACCTTTTAAAATTGATCTTGTTCAAGTGTTTTTAATTAAAGAAACTCTACAACATCTTACAATGAAGACTACAAAAAGCTTCTAGTTTTGACCCTAAATTTACTTACTTTCTCTGTAAAGCAACTTCAGTTAACCAAAGGTTTTTTCATGAGAATGACTCTCATCCATATTAAAGCATTCTGTGGAAACAAAGACTTCACTCAGAGGGAGGGTTCATCAAAGTCACTAAAATTATAATCATTTAATAAAAGTAATGACTACTCTGTATTTAAAATATTTTCCCAGGCAGCACTTTAGCATATTGTGTATTCCAAACAAAGTGTTGTTGCATAATCATTAATTCTGCACAATGTAGATCTCTGCACTAGGAAGACTAGAATGAAGATCTGAGTAAAATAAAGAATAATAAGTTTTCTTATGGATGGAAAACACATACACATATGCCCATTAAGATTACAGGGCAGATTTCTGTTGGCTATGATGTAGACCAGATTAGATGCAATGCTTTGAGATGTTTAAAGGAAAAGTATTATGTCTCATTATTTGAGACAAGGAAGACTAGAAGGAAGTCATCTGTCCATCATCACTCAGATGGTCTGGGCTCAGAGCACGAACTCTTTTTTACCTCCCACTCCTGTGTCATAGCCACTGGATTATGAGGTTACACCAACCAACAGTATTTTCAGAAACTACAAGACAAAAATTCCTATAAACATCCAAAACCAAAGGGACTGGGAGACATTTTAAACATTATACTATAGCTGTTAAGCCTCAGAATCTGCCACAGTTAAGGCTGGTTTAAAACTGTATGTAAAACCATTTTAGAAAGAAGAAGAAAAATTCTCCCAATTTTTTACATTCTTCCTTGTAAATATGATGTGAGGTTATCTTCAAATACAGATTTTTTTTTTTTTTTAAAGTGTTCTCAAATCCAGTTTGAAAAGAATTGTTTGAGACATGTCTGCTGCAGCCTGCCAGACAATACCAGTTCTGCAATTATCAGCACCTGCATTACAATTCAATGGAGTTAAATTACCAAGGGGCCATGGCAGATACCCTACTGACAACAATTAGCATCTAAATGTTCTACAGTTTCAAGCTGTGGGTGGGAATTACAAAAGGTTAACAGACTAAATATAAAAATCTTTTTGAATATAAAATCAATGTGCTTTGTTACCGAAATCTGGGTACTGTAATTTCACCAAAATAGGGTTTAGAGTATCTGGCAATCTTCCATGTGTGTGAGCTTGGCTTTTCTTTTAAGCAAAATGCTGAGCAGCCAATGGGAAAGTTTAAGACAAAACAAACCCAGGACCCAAAGGAATGCCTTTTAGACATACTTCTTTTTTCAAGTTTTCTTAAGCTTAGGACCAAATTGAACATGACCCAGAATGATCCTTTTATATGGTCAGATTCAAAACCTCAAATTATTTTATTGCTTCATTGAGAGGTAAATACTTAGTGGCCAGAATAAAATATGCTAGGAGTTGCTGGACTCAGCCGAACTCTCACAACAAATGGTTTAGCACACTACCTATACTTACAGAAATGGCTTCTACTGCTGCATAGCTACCAGGGGAAATAAAGAATAACTCTTTAATAATCTGGGTTTCATAATTATGTTTTTCATTATGCTTCAGGCCACAGCTCTGCTTTATTTAGACTGAAGATACAAGCAGAACAGATGTAAACAAAGAAATCCTACTCAAATGTTGAATTTGGTGAGAACACAGAAGTAAACCAGACATCAGCAAGAAGCATCTTCAGTAAAAATAAACTTGGTAAGTCTAAAATGTTATGGTTTTGTTGACAAGATAAATGGTCATGGTGGAACTTTGGATCTAGATAAATTCAAAGTAAGAACTTTGGAGGTGAAAGCTTCATTCCTGTTACCACCCAATAATTTACCTTCTAAAGAAATAATTGACAAGTCTCAGAATAATATATTTACCTGAGAAACATATCATTGGCTACAGAAGTTGCAGTAAGGCAAAGCAGGTAAGAGACTTGTACAGTTAGATTCTAACCCCAAATTGATGCCTCATTAAATTGACTTAATATGGATGCACTTGACACATGCTGGGACCCCTTTTAGTGCAACATCTCCAGCACTGCTTCCAAGTCCAATAGAATCAGCATGTTTAGCCCAAGGTTTCGAATTGCAAAATCAGCAAATATGTTAATCATCACTTTGTTGCCCCATTGTTGTGAAATAACACTGCAGATGTGTTTTGAAGATTACAGACAGGAATCTAACAAATTGATTTAGCTACTATTTCAACACCACTGTACAATGCTTTTCAAAATCACTTTTGTTTTAGACTTTTTTCTGTAGGACTACCAGTGTAATAACATATATTACTCTAAAGTTCACATCAATTTAAAGAACATGAGTTTAGATGACCATGGCTTTGCTGTTTTGAACTGATTTTTTTCCCCAGGGTATTGGTGAACATAGCTTTAGTATTCTTTTTTCCCCTTTTATTATCTGTTAGGTCATTTGTCAACAGAGCAGGTTCACTCAATGGTCTTGTTCCTCCTCAAAGCTAAAAAATAATTATGAATAGTGGTCAAAGTTTTTATTTTCTATCCATTCCTACTTTTAGGGACATGCACAATAATTTTAACATCTGAAACTACAAGTTCTTCCAGCAGAGGAAGAGGCCCATGAGAAGTGAGGAGAGCAAATAAAAGCTACAAAACTTTCTCAAGACATAAAAGAAAAGGAGACATCTGTACAGGGCTCATGAAACTTGGTTCTAGTCTCCAATTATGTACAGCTGTGCACAGCAAAGTCAGGGTACTCCATACTGCTTTTTCTCAGACCTACAGGGTACAGCTTTAACTTCTCCCTTCTAATAGTATTTTAAAAAAGTAGCCCAGTTTTGTTAGGTAAATTATCCCTCAAATTTATAAAGATTACTGTGCACACACAGCAAACAGACTCAAACTAAACATGAACTTTTTTTGTAGGTAGCTTCTATAGTAGTGCTTCTGATGCCATCTAATTCAAATGTGCACATCAAACCATGGCAATACTAAGACCTGGGATGAGCATTAATGATGTTTTATTCCAGCTGTTACAGAAACAGCTGAGGAAGTATTCTACATCTTTTTTTTTAGGTCCATTAAAAAAATAATGTCATTATTATTTGATTAGTACATTTTAAATCCATATAAATATTTAGAATGCAGATTTCCCCTATTACTTTTAAGATACTAAGATTGGTCAGTCTGTGGACTTACCAACCTAAACACTGTCACTTTAAGCAACATTAAAAGAAACTGCAGTAGAAAAGGCAGATGCTGCAATTCTGTTACTAGCACTACTTCAAGATCTCCTGAGGTGAGTTGTGAAATACTAGATAAGCACACTTTGTTCCAGCAAGTACAACAGACATCTCTTGAGATACTGCAGCCAGCCATAAGATAGTGAGCTCTGGCCACGTAATTCTATTGGGTCTCTTGTCCTGACACTTGTCTCAAAGGAGTTAAACATGTACATTTAAATTCACAGAACTTATGCACTCTAAGACTAATTAGTTTTTTCAAGCCACTGCCTTGTGGTGCTGAGAAATCAATTGGAAGCAGCAATTCCCAGGAAGGACTGCACACATGGCAGTGAAATGCCTAACTGTGGGCTCTAACAAGTTCCTGTTACTATACCCAAATAAGTGTCTTTTCAGATCTTTAAGAGAACTAAAAGAGAAACTGTTCAGAAAATAAAATTATTGTAGAGAGTTTATGTAATAAATTTACATACTGCTATTAATGAAAAGGTTTTGCTCCTTAGATGACTCTAATGTAATACATGAGTCCAAAACCTAATATTTCTTTTTCCATGTTTCACGTGGAGAAGTTGGGCTTCTTTACTTCTGAAATATTTGGTAACTGCTGCAGTGGTAGGTTCACATAAAATTCCAGATAGAATGAACAAAACAACAATAAATATCTATTAGCTAAAAGAAGCAGAAACTGCTGTCTAAGACACAGGCCAGATAAGAACAAAACTAAATAATAAAATAGAGGACAAGCCTAACTATAGCTGCAGTTTCCCTTTGCCTCCACCCAGAAGAACATATGAAATGCCAGATTAAAAATAATCTGATTTAGCAGATATTATTTATCACTGCCTGCAGGAAAAAGAGGGTACAGTCAAAACCTTTCTTTCAGCAGAATATTTGTCTGTAGTGGAAATTACTAACAACCCTTCAAAGAAGTCTTTGATGATCCTCAGGCTACCTCTACTGACGGTGTCAAGAGTTTTAGCACTAAGGGCTTCAGTGGAGAAGTAGGAAACATGGATGGGAAATGGGCTTTGAAGTTAGCTCAGGGAAGCTGACACGAAATAAATCATGTTAAGGCTTGATCATGCAAACACAGATGTCAAAGGTAGAACTACTATCGACTCCAAATCCCAGCAGAATCAGGTCCTCAACAGTGAATCAAAAATATAAATAGATCGGTCTGAGTCTTCAAGAGTAAAAACCAAACCAGTATGGATAAAACCCCCCTTCAATTGTTTAATAGATGACTAGAAATCGAGTGTTCAGGCTTGGGAGGGCTTTTTTTTGTTTTTAAGCATCCTTACTTGCTGCTGCTTCCAGCAATGGACATGATCACCTAAGAAACATAATCTTATTTCTGATAGCAAAACTTTACTTGAGTAAGAAAAAAATTAAAATGATTCTTGCCATCCATGAAAAAAATATTTCATGCTTTTTCACTGAAAAGTGAAAAGCATTTCACATTGACATGCATGTGACTGACCCATTACATTTGCTTTGAAGATATTCTCTCTCTTGGAAATACAAGTGGTGAGTCAGTTGTTATGGTAACTGGTTTTTTTCTTTCTTTTAACCAACATATGACAGCCTATGTGTCATCTGATGCTGTTCCTCAATTAAGTTACACATTTACTTTTGTCAAATAGTCTAAAAAAGGCTTCTTGGATGAAGAGTAGTGGTAAACTTGAATGAGATGGCAGAATATTTAAGGCCAAGCACTTGCAATCTAAAAAGCAGGAACCAAAACTTGAACTTTTTACAGCTCCAATGTTCTAAACAATGAACCACTGATTCGTTTGAGTTGGCTAACATGAGCGCTCCGTGTATTCCTAGTCCTGGTTTCAATTGCAAGCTTGTTCCTCACTCTTGTAAACTCCCCTACACTGAAGACATGTAGCACAGTAATGTTCTTCAACCCTGAAATATGAAAATGTTCTAGCTGATGCAGCAGAAATGTGATGATACGAAGTAAATGCAAAACAGAGGGATTACAACAATCTGGACAACTAGCAGCATTATGTCACTGATAGCAGTGCCTAGGAATTTCTTTATTACACTGGGATGTCTTGTAATAACATCACAACTATGGAGGAGAACAATCTCCAACACGCACACACTGCTTCCATTGGGGTGGCAAACCACAATAATCAAGATGATATTGCCACTCTAAGTCCATTAAGTATTGTAACTAGTCCTACTTTAAGCAGTCATTATTATCTTTGCTAAAAGGAGTCTTGGAAAATAATGATGAAACAAAAAATGTTGTAAAAATACATCACCACTAGTAAAAAGAGAAAAACCAAACCCAAAATGCTTACTTGGTACTCCAAGTAATTTCCATAATATTATGGAAATATGTAACTGCACAAAAGATTTCAAGTTTAAAAACACACAGAAATTAATCTGTGAAACAATACAGAGCATTACTTACTGCTGCTGCTACTACTACCACTATTCTCACAAAGTGCAACAGGAATGAAGTATCTACCTGATCTGGATTAGGATTTTTGTGGAAGGATAACATCTGGAAATACTGACAGAACTCTACTTCCACTCTTTCTATTTTAGTGTCTTATAAAGGAAGAATGTCATTTTTATGTGTGGCCCCATGCCCCTGGAATAAGCCAGTCAAAAGGAGGATGTATGTATTTAATATTGTTCATTTGGGGATATCTTTAATGCTTCAGCTGTTAAGTGTTTTTCATTTATTTGTTGAGTTAACTGAAAAAGGACAAAATAGAACTTCATGAACTAGTAGTTTTTTGCAAACCACGCATGCCAGTGTGAATTGAAATAATAAGGGTGAGGCAGAGGGATGGCTAAGATGAACATGTGTGTGGCTCTTGCACAGTCACTTTGATGTTCCATCTTTTTACAGGACCAGAAGAACGTTTCAAAACTACAGAAATAAAGCAATCATTTGTACATACATTATTCTGTCCTCCTACAGGGCACAGCAAAACGGATCAACTAGAACAAGTACCTGTGCATGTACACACAAACATGCCTACCCAGGTAGTGACACAGACTAGGAAACTACGGTTCACTGCCTGTAATAACAGGATGCCTTGAATCCCCAAAGCTGTCATTAGCTCAGTGAACTATGTAAAAGAATTACTGGGTGTTGTTTTGAAGTCCTAATATTTAAAGCAAAACACATTTTCCACGTTTTCTCTGCAGTGTCATTTTTCAAAAAACACTGAAATGCCTCCTCTAGAAGTGTTCTTTCTCTGTTGCAACATATGGTAACCCATCCAGAGAGTCATAAGATATTGTTTCTAATTGATTAAATTGCATGAGTCACAGTCAGGATTTGCACATGGATTGCAAAAGCAACCACTTGTTTTTCATGAACCTCACAAAGTAACACCCATGTAAGACAGTTACCTTTGCAGTCCCAGCTACCAAGCAGTCAACAAAAGCCCTCCCCAAAAGCATCATACTTAAACACTTCAAACCAAAGTCACCAACTCTTGCGATTTTATTACATGGCCAGGAGTATTTTGTGTGTTGGTTTTTTTTTTTCTCGTGACAACTAGTGGGTCAAGAGAAAGAGTTATGTCCTCTAGTGCTGTCAGTTCTGTTGTTTCTAATCTCACAGTATAAATAAACAGAACCCAAACTCATCACCTCTAGAATCTTACTATAATAAGCCAAATCAGGTCGTGGGTGTTTCTGAAGGAGAAGTGGAAAGTCAGGAGAAAATGAAACATTCCTTCCTGCACCATCTGCTCAAATATTTTCTATCAATGTAAAATGGCTTTTGCATGGAGACAAAAGCCTATGTGGCTGAGTGATTCTGATTGCTCCAGAAACTAGCATTCCCACAATTTAAGATACTGTACTTGCTGCATTTATGGGACCAGTTTCACATGCCAGTCAAAGTTGTTACTAGAAGTATGTGCAGTATTTCTGAACATTAGTGAAGGACATAAACCCCAGGCTCCAGATTCAAATTTTAGGCCCTATTTCATTCTTGGTACATGAATTAAGACTGTAGAAACCACTGCTTAACTCTTTTGATCTTAGTGCACACACCAGTACGTTTTGCCTGATTCGAATAACTGAAAGGAAACCTTAGAAGGAAGAGATTTCTCTTATTAAATGGAATCAATGTCACAAAAGTATTTTATCTATGACGAGAAATTCAGCATTATAAGCTAACAAAGAAAAAATCACTTAAGAACTCTGTTTGTATTACAAAGGCAGCTTCTGATACTTTCAAGTTATTTTACTGCTATGCAAAGACACTTTTTCATTTTTTTCAGTTAGCTAAAAAGCTGAGCAGTCAACTAATCCATTATCTATACTTACCATGCTGGCTGCTCGAAGCATCTCCTGCTCCATATAGGATCTGACGATCCAGATTCTGGCTCTGTCTCCCTTAGGGATTGGTAAACCAGCCAGAGAAAATCCAGAATTGCTAATGACAGAAACAGTAGATTTCAGTTCCCAGTTTCCAGATGCAACTTATGTCAAAAGATAGCTTGTACACTCAAATCCAGTGACAGAAAATAGTTTTGACATTGTTTGTGCTGGGAGATTTTTAAGTATTAAGTCCAAGTCTAAGAATAAACTGATCATACATCCATTAGGTACCTAGCTACATTAATGTAAAGCCATGGAAATGCAGCTCAACAGTTCAGTTAACTTATGTAAGTCAAAATTACTTGGAGCTTTGGTAGATAAATTAGTTGCAAAGTTCCAACAGAAACCTAGCAAAAACATACAATTAAATGCTACCCAAGACACACAGAGTCTTCAGCCCCTGTGAAGGTGGATGTCTGGCAAAGACAGAGCAAACAATATCATCTGTACTTGGCTTGGACAATCATGGCTTAAAAAGGGAACCTGTCTTCCCAGAAGGGTGGATGAAAGATATACTTTCATTTCTTTGAATGAAGGCAGTTTCTTCACAAAACTTAAGCTACCATTCTGCCTGAAATACTTATCTAGACATTTACTTTGAACTGAACTTCCACAAAAATGCATTTTAAAAAGATTTAAAGAACAATTATCTTTTAGTGATAAACAGGAATATCATGTGTTCTTAATACAGAATGTAAATGATTACACTGCAGAGAAAAGGGAAAATCAAGTCTTTTAAGTAACCAATGAACAGGAGTGGAACAAATTTTCTCTCTTCAAATATATCTTTATAGTAATCTGAAGAGAATACTTCCATGATTGTGCAGTGAATTCTTCAAGACCTATTCAATTCCTTATTGTTCAGCTTACAGTGCCAGAAAAAAAGCCTGCTAAAGTTAACATCTGCTAACTAATCATGGAACAGACCATCACAACATTTTATAGGGTTTGAACATAGCTATGAATTTTGATTACTATCAACTTTGACTGGATTAAAACAACACTTTACTTGGAGACTTAGGAAACATGCAAAAACTTATTCCTTTATAGGAAATGCTTCTAAAAATAAACATTTTCACTCTGGGTTCAGAAAATACAAGCTAGCATTACAAGTATGTCTAATATTAAAGACAGAAATAAATCAATCAGGTGAATTATATTATTCTGATTTTTTGGTTAAATATTTCATTTTTAGAGTGCTAGCATCCTACAGCAGAGATTCTGACATGCAAATATTTTTAAGATGGGCTACTGCACAGATGTATTTTTCTGAGTTCCTTTCCATATGTTTTGCTGCTTGACACCAAGAGTATATGCATATATCCTGTAGTTCAAGTTTTTTGGATCATTTCCTTTGAGGTAATGCACTCACATCTGAGAAAGGCAGTACAAAAATTTACTTACAAGCATCTCTTGACCAGCTGCACTCAAGATGGAACTACTATGTTCTACGTAAACAGTCCCCTCAAGCAGAAGTCAATTGGATTAGAAAAGCATTCTACCAAGCCACTGAGTCCATATCTATGCATTATGATGGGATTCATTTCTACTCTGTCCTTGACAAATTATAACCTGCTGAGTAGTTCTTTACTATTTCCAATGATGTAATTCAAACTAACTGGGATTACTCTTACACACACACGCACTGTGCATGCACACAGAGTTTGTTTCTTTTGCTATCTCTCCTACTTTTTAATTCCAAAATACTTTCACTTTAAAATTAGAAAATCACATTACTAAGGTCCAAAAACTCTCCCTCACTGCACAAATAAAAGCCCATTACAGGAACACTCGATGCCTCACCACCTTTCTGCATTTAATTGGACTGAACAGCTCCCTCTCTTCAGGAAAGGTCTCAGTCAAAAAACTATCCCCCTTGCTGCAGCAAACTATGCATTCTAGGAGAACTGAGTACTCAGAGGATACTAAACACTATAGTCAGGCCATATTAATCAAAAGAGGGACAACCAAAGCATTATGTCAAAGACTTGTTAATAACTGGAGAGCATAATGAACGTACGTACCAGCAGGGGAGGCATTGATCCAGAGTCCATCACAGATGTCACCAGAACAATTCACTCCAGCGCCCTGTTCACTGACTACGTCATCTCTCCACTGCCCCTTTAAACAGAAATACACACGGATTTTAAATTTCAACAACACCACAGCTAAATTATAAAGAAGGGATTATTTCAGCCAATATTCAATGGCAAGGTGGGTGGTCCCCAAGGCTTTTTATAAATACCCTTCCAAGATTTGTGTGAAAAGTTGAATGGGAGACCACACAACAGCCACAGATTATGTGGCACTCCTGGAAAGGGGAAAGAATCAAACATTTCTCACCCAAGGTTTGTTACTCTGGGATACTATTATGTGAGGTCCTTCAGTTCATATATTACATTGCATTAATTTACATGGCAAGAATGAATAACTGCTTTGTCACATACAGAATCACACATTATTTTCTTCTTTAAAGATAGTGAAAAGTGAAATAGGGCACCAAACTCCATTCCAAAAAGCTTCAGTTATTTGAATCTGGACTGCACCTCAGCCAAGATACACCTTTCACCTGGGAGTTTAAAGATTCCTAGGGCTGCAAATCCAAATACCACAGAAGCTTGGTATCAGCCAATTAAAGTTTCTAGCATCACTGAACTTGCACGCGTAATCGTGCTATTTACTATTACATCATGATGAACAGTTTTTCTAGTGCTCCCTTTCCTAACCAATATAGTATAATCTTGGGACCATTAGTTCACAGCCATCACTTTACTAACTTACAGCAGAGTCAAGCAATTCTTCTTTGTGGTCCTGTACTATGGGAGGATAGAAAAATCTGTCACAGTTATTTGCTGACAGGACAGAGAAGGTCACAATTAGGAATACTGGTTCCAGTTTCAGATGTCAGAAGAAAGTATAGTATTATATATATAGGCACTTTTACTGCAAAATATGTGTAAAAGACATCCTGAAGCACAGAGTTGGCACTGAAAATTAGTCCAAATTGTTCCCATGTTATTGGAAGAGTTTAGAGTTGAAACCGACAAGGACATAATCAGACACTGGTCAAAATACAGTCAAAAGTCCAGGTAAGAGATATATTTATGTATATGAGATATACAACTCAATCTTTCCATGATAGAGCACATAAGGAACTAGAAAGTAAGAATACTAAACCCATCATTCTTCTATCAAGTCAGATATCTGGCTTTTCATGTGGTAACAGCACAGGTATCAAATAAAGTGCTACTATAACTCTAAATGTGTGTGAACTCAATTGAAACTCCAGATGGATTTAGCAGCTAAAATTCTACCACTTTGCTTACACCTCTAGCAGTTACAGTGGTAAGCTAGAAGAGAAAAGCAAAAGACAAGGCAGTTCTTTGGATATTTCCAAATACTTCTGATACTTGCTTTGTTCTCTTCCTTCCACCACTTTAAAGCACACGATGCTATCTTCAGCTGTTATCCCAATGACAGCAGTAGCGTTGGTAACTAACGTACATAAGCTTCAAGCTCTACCAGCATTTTCACAACCTTCCCTGCCTACTGAAAGAGGCCTTTAAAACAACAGTCAGCTACTTATACTCCTGAATGTAAAAAACAACTGGAAGAAGGTCTAGAAAAAACTCAGCTGTAACTAGAATTGTATCTAAATTATGTACTGAAATCACAGGGGTCTTTATCCTGCATCACTGTATGCATACAGGCAGGAGGATTCAGCCATGTTCTGCTTCCTCCAGCGAAGGAAAAGGGACAGGACGGGTACAAAATATGCAGACTCTCAGTGGTTCCTTATCACTACCTGTAAAGGCATTGTGCTAGCTTTCAATCAATTCTGATGATTGCCTACTATTAATGTCACTCATTCTCTTAAGTAATTAAGCCACCTCTTTCTCAGATTTGCCTTTGTCTCTCTGGCACATTTCCTTGTCTAATCCTCTTTTCCAGATGGCATAAGGACGAGAGATAAGTGTTGCTAAAAGTTGCTTAGCAATGCAACACATGCAAGGTTTGGAAGTGCTGACGTCCACATAAGCACTATCTATACATCACACATTTATGCAGAGAAACAAAGGCGTTGAGCAACCAGAGTGACACAGGGACCTCCAGAAAAAGAGCTACCAGTGAGTACACAAAGGGGAGGAGGAAACGGAGAAAAAGAGCGAGCTACAAGCTTCCAGTGATGGGCTGTATTATGCTGTGGGGGTGTTTTGTTTGTGTTTGGTTTTGGTTTTAAACTAGAACAGGAAATTCTGCTTTAAACAAAACAAAATCCTTCATTTTTGGCCAAGTCCAGTATTTTCTGTGATTCAGAGACATGAGATGCAGTAGACAAGAAGACATCGCAATCCACTAATAGAGACCAAAACAGAAGTTCAGGAAGAACAGTAACTGAAGAAGGCAACGTTCTTTATCGTCGGCTAGGTACCAACCACGGAAATCCTCCTAGCCTAAAAATCAGGAATTTATTCTGGTAACTGCACAACACAATCATGGGATTGTTTCTCAACTCTAAAGTAAACGTGTTTATGTGGAATTTATTTAAACCACAATTAAATGTTACAGGTAATAAATCAGAACATTTAGTACACAAACAGTAATAATTCCACAAGGTCATATTATCATATTAATTCATTTCTGCAGCAGCTTACCCAAATAGGTTAGGATGACTCACTTTGTGCTTAAAAAACCTGAGATGTTCAGAATTTATTTATCATGGGCAACAATTTTGAAGCAACTAGTTCTAAAAAAACTAAACAGCAGTAAATTAACTACAGAAGTACACATGTAACTTTACTGGGGGTACTCTTTTGCTGAGCAAGATTTTGAAATACTAACTTCAATGGATTTAAATGCTGCCCATTTTTATTCAGGAATTAACAACATTTTTAATGTTAGTTGCTCCCAACACTGTGTGGCAGGGCTCAAGGTGTTCAAGGACATCTATTAATAAACATAGAAAAAGATGCTGTCAACAGGCCATGAGTACTTACCACTTTTTTATTTCTGGAAGCAATTCCCAGTTAACAGATGAGGTTTCCATTTTTCAGTCAGTGCTATTAATTTAATTAATATTTAAACTTTTAATTGCAATTAATTCTGCCTATTTCAACTTCAAACTGACCCATCTCTAACAGCACATGCTCCAATTTGAGCTTTTATGAATTGTTTTCACTATTTGGTTTCCACCATTCATCAAACTTATTTGCTTGGGCCTGATCTTGAACATCAGGTTAACATTACTGAAGAGATTTGAGTAATGACTGAACCATGCTTTCCTTCATAAGAGTCTTTGGCATTATAGCATACAGCCTCCGCTGACCATAGTTTAGACAAACACATCTAATTTAAATACAGTTACTCCAGTATATTCTCACTCTACTTGTTGATCCAAATGTGTTCAGATAGCTTTTGCTACATGCCCTGGTTTCAGAACTGGGGAGAGCCTATGACTATTCCAAAACCTACAGTTTGATGCAAACCAGCTTATGTCACAAGACATGCAAGGTTCCGTTTCCCTTTCAGCCTTCAAGGTGTTTCTATACAACATTTCAGATAGTGACACTCAAATAGTCCTAAGAAAAGAAAACACACTGGCTTAATCTACAGGAAAGACAAAAACAATTTTCAATGCTTTTGATCTTTGAACAAGGAAACAAACATAAAGTATTACTATAATTTTAAATCAAGATGTATTAGAGAATAATGTTTCCTGTCACTTTTTTCCATAGGAACATCTGTGATTTTTATTTCTGGTCTATATTTTCTATTAAAACCTTACTTTATCCTTCTCTGAAGGCCTTTCACTATCTGTCTTCTAAAGTGAAGTTAACAAGTGAAATCACCCTGATGATTTCTCTGTTCGGTAAGTCACCACTCAACAATGTTTCTCTTTAGCAAGACAGACTACCATAATACAAGATATTCAACAAATCCTCACTGTAAAGTGCTGTGTATTACAGCAAAACCTAGATAAACTACAGAAATAGTAGCTTGTTTTGCCTTTCTGTTTTCCCAATTTCTGGTCTTCATTCTTCTATGAATACTGCTAATGGTATCTTCCCACTCTCTTCTTGTCACATCTTGTCAAGCATCAGAACTTACATATCAGCTCAAGATCACTAAAAAGCACTCCAAAAGACAATTAAATATACAAACTATGCATTCAGAAACACTTTCAGCACACTTCCAGGCCACTACTGGGACATAGTGAACTTCTAAAAATTACTAGAGGTACAAGTGATGCTGTAGTCAGTGATCTTATGCACACCCAATTAAAGTAACAGAGCTCAACATTTACTCATGGGTAGACATATTAATGATCTTCAGATCAGCAATAAATTCATTTACATTTTTATATCACACTGTAATTATAATCATAATTTGGGAAGATTTATTGTATCTTCCAATTTCCTGTTATCCACCAGTATGAGTACGATTCTGAGCAGCTGAAATTCCAGTAATTTAAATAAACTGCAACAGAATTGATCTTCCAAACAGGTAACTCAGATGGATTCTGGAAGGGTGGGGGAACAAAAGCCTGCAGGTGAAGAAGCCCATAAGGCTTGCCACCTGTTTCATGCAGTTAACAGGTGTATCAAACAGCAGGCCTTCCTCTGGGAAAGAAGACAAACTAAACACAGCCAAAACACACAAAGAAGTAGCAACAGGGACAGAATGGAACACAGCATCTGCTTATTGGGACTTAAGCAGCAGCCAAAAATGGGAAATCACAGAAAGGAAACACTTCCATGAGGAAAATGAGTGTCTTACTTCATTAACCTCTGCAAACTTCATTTACATCTAACTGGTTTTCTTGCATTCTCAAAAGTCTGCACACCCAAATGCACAAAAAACCAGACAGGTGACCACAGGTCACTGGAGAGTTTATTTATTTATTTTAAACCAGCAGCTTTTTAGTTATATCTTAGCTAATGTTCAGTTATAGTTTCTTTCTTGAATCTGAAGAACTATTTTACCCACTGTGAGATCATTTTTATGGTGCAGCAGATAAATCAGAGTTTTTTGTTATCACTGGACTCCCCTGTTGATATAGTTACAATTATTGCTTGTTTACTGGACATTCAATCGACCTGAATATGTGAAGGTTCACAGGCTACAATATGCTATTAACTGACAGCATCCACTTCCTAAAAAATTTATCACTTGCAAAAGATTGATCTAAAGATCTATCCCTGACATTACTGCAGTTAAAACCAAAGAGGAAAACTGGATAAATTAAGCATTATCCGATCTATTCTATACCACATTTTTTTGGCCAGAGTATCTTGTCACTTTTGAGCATGTAAACTCATGTTTAAACTTAAGTGTAAACTTAGCTGAAGTACTAAATGCTTATAACCCTACAGAAACAGACCAGTTAGCGAACAAGTGTAAGCCTGAAGAATTGACTAATTCAGTCTCAAAACAGATGCTAGAGAGACATCTAGTGGTACAAAACTGTGTGTGCACACAAATATACAGATCTAAAACATCCTGTCTTCAGTGCCTCAAGAAGTGAGAAGCTACTGTAAGACAATTTTTGCTTAACAGTGTTTAGGTTATAATGAAACAAAAGTACAACTGCACTTGTACGTGTTTTTATGTCATGTTTCTTTACCTAACAGAGTTTTACACAGAATGAATGCCTGCAGTAAAATCAGATCAGGCTGATGCGTACATATTGAAATCACTGCTCCAAAGATCTTACTATTCAGTGGTAACTGCAAGCACCAACACTACTGAGTGACTTGACCCCAGTGCAAATACCTTAATATGGAGCTTGACAGGGATACTAAATTAGTTACTTGAGTCCATTAAGAAGTTATTTACAAAGCTGAGTAATTGTACCTAAACTCTGTCTTAACGACATTTTTTATTGTCAATGCTGTCTAATGAGGACTATAAAAGTACTCATTCAGTCTTTATTTTGAAGCTAACGAATTGTAATCCTTCTGGTATTTAAAACTGGCAGTGATGTATTAAAAAGAAAAAATTAATAGTATGTTCTTCCATGGTTAAGGTATGTATAAAAGGAGTACTTGAATTTCTTGGTCACCTTAACAGCTTTTTTGATGGCATGTACTCATTCAAACCTTGTATCAAAGCCTGAAAAAATCAGTTGCTTAGCACCAGAATCAGAATGGTTTAGGTTGGAATAGACCTTTAGGATCATCGGGTCCACCTGTAGAAAAGTTGGACTTTGAAATTCCTGACATATGCATGATCCTAGAATGACAGATAACTATTTTTCTGTCTAACATTCACCCAATTTATTTATATAATACACTGTATTCCACGTGATCACCCTTGATTTAGTATATATTAGTATCTTTGGCCTGCTCTTGTAAGAACTTCGTATCAGCCCCAGTCTGCATACGTGTGCATCACTAAGGTACTTAGACTGTTATCAAACAAATAATGACGTGTTTCTGGTTTCCACCATTGATTAACTTTCTGAGGTGTCTGAAAGTTAACTCAGCCTAAACTGAGAGGCCAACAAGAGAACGCAAGACCCACAACTGTTCAATAAACATCATGGATGCCTGACAACTTACAAATAAGACAGTTTGGCTGCTTATGATATGTACCTATATATCGGAATTTAAGGGGATAGGGATTTTTCTTTTTGAAGGTATGTAACAGTTACAGGCTCACCTGTCAATGCCCAGTATTGAAATCCATTCCCTGTAATTTCTCCACTGACAAACTTGCCCACATACTAACTTTCATCTTTAAAGAGCAGCTTTGTCCAGACCTAGAAAATAAATAATTTATAATAATAAATAAATTCCCTTTTAACAGACAAATATCTGCCTCTGTTTTCTATTCAAATTGAAATTTTCCTCATATTTTTCTGCTTTATAGGATTACATTTATACATATGCACCTTCACATGACTTTCTTAAGACTTCCTATCTGAACATTAATGCTTAGCTTCTCATGTTTTGGGCACCACAGTATAGGACGGACATTGAGGTACTGGAGAGGGCGCAGAGAAAGGCAACTAAGCTTATCAGGGGCCTGGAGAACAGGTCTTATGAGGAGAGGCTTCGGGAGCTGGGGTTGTTTAGCCTGGAGAAGAGAAGGCTGAGGGGAGACTTTATCGCTCTCTTCAGCTACTTGAAAGGTAGCTAGGGAGCTACCGCCTCTAGGGAGGCGGGTGTTGGCCTCTTCTCCCTTGTGACTAGTGACAGGACTAGAGGGAATGGGCTTAAGTTGTGCCAGGGTAGGTTTAGATTAGATATTAGAAAGAATTTCTTTACTGAAAGAGTGGTGAGATATTGGAATAGGCGGCCCAAGGAGGTGGTGGACTCACCATCCCTGGAGGTTTTTAAGAAGAAGATTGATGTGTTTCTTCAGGGGATGATTTAGGGATAAGAGTAGTGCAAGGCTATCGGTTGGACTCGATGATCTTGAGGGTCCTTTCCAACCGTAATGATCCTGTGAGTAATGTGGGGAAACGGGAGGAGGGAAAATGGCTTCGGCCCGAGCCCGCCAACGCCCGCCTCGCGCCCGCCTCAGCCGCAGCTCATTGGCTGCGCGGCGGAGAGGGGCGGGGCCATCGCGGGGCCGCGCGCGCACGCACGCGCCCTGAGGTGGCACAAGCGGCAGTGCGGTGGGCTCCGTATCTGCCGCCTGTTTGTAGCGCGGCCAATAGGGTACGCGTCGTCTGCCGGTAGCTCAGCGGCTGCCCTACAGACGGGACCACAACGGTCGATCGCCGTTCCGCCTGTCCCTGTTTCCTCAGATCGCCCCCACACGCCGGCGCCCGTTACCCGCCTCGGTGCGGCGGCACCGCCCGCTCCCCGCCCCACAGCCAGCGGCGGGGAGGTACCGGGTGTCTTGCCCTGGAAACGGAAGTGGGTTCTTCCCTCGTCAGCGGAGCCATATTGGGTTCTGTAGAGTTGGGGGGGGAGGGGGCGGGGAGCGGAAGGAAGGACCCGGCTTGGGTGGCTGTGAGTAGCTGCTGCCCCGCGTCGGCGCCTGGCGGCCCGGCCGGAGCCGAGGGCGGGAGGGGATGGAGCTTGCCCCTCCGGGCTGGCGGGCGTGGAGGCGGTGACAGTCCCCAGGAGGGAGGAAGGGGGGATGCCTTGAGCGAGGGATCTCTCCGGGAGCGCGGGGGTTTCTCTGAGCTCTGCGACCACTGCCGCGGCCTAGGCGCTCCTGCGGCCTCCTGGCTAAGGGAACGCGGAGCTGCTGGTGGGCGGGCTGGCATGACGTGACCTGACTGGCCTGGCCTCCCGGGGCCCAACGGAGGGTCACTGTGCCTCTCATGCTGCCGCTGTCAGCCCTAGTATTGTTCCTGGGCCCTCCTCAATTCAGCGGGCTCCGCTCTTCCCTCCAGGGCCTGCCCTCCTGGTCTTTGTGCAATAACAGTGCCAACCTTCGTGCGCTTTGATTTTATTTTTGTTCTTGGCTTTTGTCACAGCATGTAGTCTTGGGTAGTGCTGAGGGTACGTGAAGTTCATGTTTCCGGGTAAATGCAGGGAGCGCAGGTGCCGGGCAGTTGCTGTTGTTCAGACAGTCGTGAGTTTCCGACAGACCAGGCTGCTGTTGTAATGGATAAAATTAAACAGTGCCTTTTTTAGGGTAAAAAACCCCAGTCTGCATAACCAATAGGTTATTTTCCGGTAGTTGTCCCTTCACTCAGTTGTCAATAAATCACTTCAGTGTGTAGCTCTTCAGAGACGTTTCACCTATGAGATAAGGAAACTTGTATGATAAGCAGTAATATATTTTTGCTAGTTTTGTGCTTCATTTGTATTTTAAACTTAGGAAAGAATATATATTATGATGAGAGAGTTGACTGAAAATCTGTTCCTCTGTATGTGCTGATGTGGGGCGTAAGTGGAATGATTTCTCTGCCCCAGGTCCTGTCATTTGTAAGAACTTAGCCATACAGTGGTGTTTGTGATGATATTACCATAACAATTGTGGTAAAAAGTATAATTGTTGAAGGTCGTGCATTTGCATGCTTGGTATTTTTCAGCAGTGAAAAACGTTTTAGTACGGGTTACTTTTAGTAGCAAACTGTATTCTGCTAATAGCAAACCATTCAGTTGTTTATGTTAATCTTTGGATATCTTTAGAATGTTACTGAAGTGGCTGCACAGTAAAGCCTTAGGTTACATTATGAAAGAGGGATTGCTACTGCTTATATTTAATTATTCCCTTAAAGCTATGACATCTAACTTGTGTTCTTCACTGTAAAGTACCTCCAAAGCAATGACCAAGACTGCTTTTCTTGATAGTCATGTAGTTAACAGACCTTTTTTTGGGTAAAGTTTTAATCTGACAAGAAATTCTGAACTGTCTCATGTGATATACTCATCTGTGCTCTAAACTAAGCCCATTTCAGTAAAAGTCAATGTTAGATGGTTGTAGTCATACATAATCACAGGTAGTGTCCTTTTTACACCAAGTAAAATGCCATCAGTTGCTTCATGTGCATGATTCTTCATTTGATTTGCATAGGTTAACATTGACAAGATTGTAATGTTAGGTCTCCTTGTAGCCCTTATTTGCAGTGGGTGTTTCTGTAAAATTAATTTGGAGAACATGAAATTTTTCGTGTTTGTGATCTCTAGAGAATTGCTGTCTGATCAATGGATTATCTTTTTGTTATGGCTTTATACTTCAGGACATTTCCAGAAAGAAAACAAAATAAAGCACAAATGTATGCTCAGCTAATAATGCTGAGTAACTTGTTTCTTTTGCAGTGAATGGGGAGAATAATAATTGCTTCCTTTTGCCTGTAATGAAAAATTCTATGTATTGTATGAGTTTCTCTTTGATTTTTTTTTTTTCTTCCTAGCTATAGCTTGAATTAAAGTGGACTGTGGCTCCTGAAGCCTCTTAATGAATCCCCTTATCTTTCGAAGTGTAACAGAACTCCTTTTTCCTACTTACAAATTATTCCATAGGATGTAGTTTTCAGGAAAAAATAGACACTATTAAAGTTTTGTGCCTCCCCAGATTATCCTTGGTCTCAAATAGTTTTTTGCAGCAGTCACTGCATTGCAGCATTTATTCTGGTTTAGTAATGCTCCATATATCTCTGTTAATCATCTAAGGTTCTTGAGATATTAATATAGGGCTGAAAGTACTCCCACTAGCCCAGAGTAGTGTAGTCCCACCCACAGATGAGGACTCCAGGAAGTAATGTCAGGGATTGCTTTTGGTGATGTGGCAGAAATGTTTCTGTTTAGAATCAATTTTATTTTGTTTGTGTTGTATCTTGAAGTCAACTGTAAAACTCAGTTGAGCCTAACAGCAAAGAAAAATAAGGATCTTAAATTGGTATCAGAAGCATGTACTAAAAATAGTTCCCTTGGTTAATTATTTTATCTGAGTTCAGAATCCTGGCCCTTTAGCTATACAGTTTTGCTCATGCATAAACCTCTCCTTGCCTGTGAAGATTTTTGTGTTCAAGAGACAGGTAAACTCATTGAACAGCTCTAGCAGCAGGCAGCGTTGGTTTAGGCACTTCCGATAGACTTTTGTGTCAGTGACTACTGGCATACAGAGTCCTGAACTTAGGGTTCTTAAATGCTGTCAGTATTGCAAAATGCTAAGCAGCTTTAAAAAATACATTTATTTTGGTTTTGTTCTTTGTCTTTCAAAACTGAGGTGGCAGGAAGCTGGTGCTGCATTTCATATCTCACTGCTTAGGTGTTACAACTCACCTCCTGCCTTATCGAGGTGAAGATGTCTGACAAGGCTCAATCCTACGTCTCTATATGGACTGGTTTTTTTCACCTTGTAAAACGGATTGTATCCTGTCTTGCCTTTACCCTGGTCTTTGCTTTCTTAACCATTTCTTTTGGAAGTTAATTAATTCTAGAATAAAGATCCTCTCTTTAAAAAGTACCTCATTAAGAATTACTGGTTTCAGCCAGGGCAGTGCAAGAGAGTATCATATGTAAATGCTGCTTCAGGTGATCTACTCTGAAGTTTCGCTGAGGTTAGAATTTGTTTTAAATGTTCCTTGTGTGTCATGTTTTGTTTCTGCAGCAACCATGTCAGAAGGGGACAGTATTGGCGAGTCTGTGCATGGAAAGCCTTCTGTGGTCTATAGATTTTTCTCCAGACTTGGACAGGTTGGTTTTCTGTAGGGTTTTCCTGACTCCATTAGAGGCAGCTCTCAGTGCAGCTTCTTCTTAAACTCGTTACTTTTTGTGTGAGTTGTTGAAATACTAAAATCTTTACAAAAGGATTCTTTTGAAGCTGCCTGATGGACTATTGAATATGCATATATGTGACATTGCCCAGTGAAGTGAAGAGTGACTTCAGATTTCATCACAAGGATACATTTTCATGAGATACTGAAAATTTAGATTGCTTTTTGGTGCTCCAAGCATGAGGTGGTTTTTTTTGCTTTTGTAGAAATACGGAACTTTCCAAATGTTTTTTAAGTACTTTTATGTTTAATTCATTTATTTGTAGTGAAGAATACAAATGTTTCACATTGCTGTCCTTCCCAAAATACTCTTCACAAATGCTTACCATTTCTAATACTACCCTGTAGCAGACTTTATTCATTGTGCATCATGTATTTTACAGATGTGCACTTTCTGTTTCTTCTTAGATCTACCAGTCCTGGTTAGACAAATCTACTCCCTATACTGCAGTGCGATGGATTGTAACTTTGGGGCTGAGCTTTATCTACATGATTAGAGTTTATTTACTGCAGGTAAGAAAACTGGATTTGCTCCTAAAGTAGTTTTAGATGTTATTACTGTTGTGAGTGTTGTGGGTTTATGCTGTTCACTACTTTTATGATGTCTACAGACATATAGTCTGGATGCCCAAGAAAAGCTTTCATATTAAATCTGTCAGTACATAAGCGATTTGCACTGCTCTCATGTTCCAAGGCTTGTTTTGATTAATATAGTAGGTTTACAGTAGTATGCCTTGGAAATCATGAAGCTTAGAAAGGCTAATAGATTTTAACTTTTTTAACGTTGCTTATTTGTATTGCAGTAAGCTTAGTCTGTATTTGTGCAGCTTTAAATGATACATATTATCTGTCAGTGCACAAATAAAAGAAATGGGTTCATAAAGGTGATTTCATCTTTTGACAGTCAGAATGTTTATCTAATACAGCGAGAACTTCTACATGTTTAACAAGTCCAGAAAACTTTTCATTTTAATGTGAGGATGTCGAAAAGCACTTCTCAAGGAAGCAAAAAGCCAGGTTGTTTAATCTTGTTGAAAAATCATTCTCTGAAGATGCTTTTCAGGAAGACTTTAATCTTGGCTCTTTTTTTTTCCTCCCTGCTTCAGGGTTGGTACATTGTGACATATGCCTTGGGAATCTACCATCTAAATCTCTTCATAGCTTTCTTGTCGCCAAAGGTAGACCCCTCTTTAATGGAAGATTCAGGTATGGTGAGCAGTTCCTTTTTGCAATAGTTGTCAACTTAGTCAAGCTTCCAGCTCTTTTTGTCTGATGCAGTAGTGTAAAGAGCTGTAATTTTAGGATGACATGATATTTTTAGACTTGCAAAAGATCTATACAACTTGGTATCTGGAGTCACTGCAAAATTTGTCTTTTTTTATTTGTTTAGGACTTGAACATATACCATACTGTATTTAGTTTCCTGTGGTGTGAATGAAGGTTTACATGACTTAAGTTCTGCCCATACTAGCTCAGTGATGTGGCACTCATTTCCATTATCTATTTTCTTTTGGGAAATCAGTTTTAAGTTAGATTAGAACAGCCACTGTAACTGGAATCTATGGAGAACAGTGAAAGTTCTTCTTTTACATCAAAAGTAAAAAAAAAAAAAAAAAAAATTGGAGTCTGAGTAGTGTGGAAAATTAAGGTGAGGAGGTTTGTGGTTTGGTGTTTGTGTTTTTTCAGATGATGGTCCTTCCTTACCTACAAGGCAAAATGAAGAGTTTCGGCCTTTCATTAGAAGACTCCCAGAGTTTAAATTCTGGTGAGTGGATCTGTCTGCTTGTGCTCTGTTTTTGACAAATGTAGATAATCTGCATCAAACTAGTGGTGGCTGAGGTTGAAGGATTAATTGTTCATATTGTTTTTAAGGCACTCTGCCACTAAAGGAATCCTGGTTGCTATGGCATGTACATTCTTTGAGGCTTTCAACGTTCCTGTTTTTTGGCCAATCCTTGTGATGTACTTCATTATGCTCTTTTGTATCACTATGAAGAGGCAAATCAAGGTAACTTGCCAAGAATAGCTAGTGGCATCTGTGATGTCAGTTAATATACAGTGTTGTTCCAAAATGTCTGTCCAGTTGAACACTTCAGGGGTATTAAATGTGTTGGACACACCTCTTTTACTAGGGGAACTTGAACAAGTAACACAAACATTCATTCAGGTGTTGTGTATTTGCAACTTTGAGCAAATATTGACAGTGGGAAACAAATACTTGGTAGAAGTAGTCTTCATACACTACATTGTAAAATGTTAATGCTTGATTTCAAAAGCTTTCCGTCTTGGTTTTTATGCAGGTTGACTCACAATTTCTCATCCACTTCCCTTCTTCAGTAGCTGTGGCTATTTTTAATGAAGAGGTCTTGTAGGATCTCTGATGGGTGAGAAGGGAAGTTATGACAAGTTGGTGCAAGAAAGTAGACAGAGAGAAGGGGAAGAACACAGGCAGGTAGTTCAGACCGGTTTTAACAAGTTCTCTGTGGTTTATTGGCATTTTAAAAAAGAGACCTATTTTTTCCCCCCAGACATTCAGCATTTTGGGTAGATACTGTTATTCAAAGTTGTAAATTAAAGACTAAAGGGTAGTACAGAATTATCTCTATGGTCTCTCCAGTTTCCTGTGATTCCCCTAACCAGTAATCTTCAGTGTACTCTAGCAGTTGCTGGGTCTACCTAAATTGGGCTCGTACCCCTATTTAGCTCTAAACTGGTGTATGATTACCTATTTCATTACCTTTGCAGTACTGAAGAGCTCCCTTTCTAGAGGACTTTGTCATTTACAATGTGTAATTTAAAATATTTCTGTAAATATGTTTCTTGCCTCCAATATTGATTTTTTTCTCTTTACAGCACATGATAAAATACAGATATATACCCTTCACACATGGCAAGAGGAAATACAAAGGGAAAGAAGATGTGGGAAAGACCTTTGCTAGCTAGAAGGTGTAATCAACCTGTTGACCAAGTCTACTTCTAACTAAAGGAACGATTTTGAGCCATTGTAACAATGCCTTTTTTCTTCATAAAAATGAATAACAGAGTGGTGACAAAGCAGTTGCATTTTCTTTTTAAGAGGATCTTGCTATTTTTATCTGAAATATCAGTTTCTTGAAGGAACTGGCATTCTAACCAAATTGCATTGGGTTTATTATCTTTTGTAAGAAGTTGGAGAAACTTTGGCTAATCCCATGGATGCGTGGGATAAGATATTTCTTTCAAGATCCGTTGCACCAGAGATTAATGGCTTAGAGTTGGATATTTTTACATGTTCTCCTGCTCAACATCACCCTGAAGTGCTGTGCACACATGTGGAGAAGAATGTCAGGTGGCACGCATGATGCTGTTTTCTGCTTCATGGCCCTGTGCTGTTCTCATAGAAAAATTCAGTAGACCTGAAGAGATGCAGAACTTCAGTCAGTTTCCTAAATGCATGGTATTACTGAGTTATAACCAAACAAATACCAGTAGGAATAAGAAGTCTACTAAATTACGGGGTTTGCAGTAGGGAAAAAATAATCCTGTAGCTTCCAAAGCAGCTCATTTGTGTTGGGTTTTAATGCCAGTTTCACCATTACGTCTCCTAGCAGATGCTAAAATTGGGCTCAAATTGTTCAAACTCTATCACACTTTTCCTTTGAGGACCTGGAATTATAAAAATATATATTTTAATTGTAATTAGGTGGAGTTTCTTTCATACTTAAGGGTTTCTTGATTAATTTAAGCTGACGTGCCCCTTCAGAATATACCCAAACTGGCCATAGCTGACAGTGTGGGTTTTAACACAGCTTTTCATTTTCTATGGGGGGGGGAAATAATGGAGATAAATGACCTGCATGTAAACTTTTTCATGTGATACAATTGCAGTTTTATTAAGTGACTTTTTAATTCCAAAATTTATTAAAAGACAGTGTCCCCCTTTCCTTGTTCTCTATCCTTATATACATGTTTTGACCTAACAGTACTTATGGTTCCTTTTCAGTAGTGGTTACCCTCCAGTTATCTTCATGCAGTGTCTTTTTCAGCTCTTCAGGGAGCATTCACTTGCAGCAAGTAGGAAAAGATTAGCTCTTTGAAGATTCTGGATGGGGAATAGTGGCAGCTTCAACAGACACCAAATTGGAAAGTGTACGTAGGAACCCATTTATCTGATTTTCTTCAAATGAAGTCATTATGGAGCTCCGGAATTCAGCCTTCAGTAGTCTTGGGAAAATGACAGTAGTTTGAGTTCACATTGACTTGGTTTTTTCTTTGTTTGCATGTGTTTGTTTTATTAGCAATGTGGAAACTAGGAATGTCAAAATTCTAAATTATGGAAGCACAGTATCCAGAAAGGGCCTTAACAAAGGAATGAAGTGCCACCTTGCACAGGCAGGTACCACTTTTGTAATAAAAGTCTTTTTCTTGGACTAACTCAAGCTGTATGACAAGTCTATAAAGTGTTTGAGAGCTGAGGCCCTTGTCATGAAACAGTAGGTTTTTGCTTCACAGTTGGTAGTGACGTAGGTAGATCAGCTTCTGAGGATGAAACTTCTCTCTGCACAGTGGGCATTCCGTCTACAAAAAAAGGAATTAGATACATGTGCTGAACTGCTGTACTTAAAAGCTTAAAAAAGCCAAATAGAACAGTTTAGCTACTCCTAGAAAATAATCAGCATCCAGAATTAAAAATCAAAACATTTTTCAGTTTAGCTTCTGATGCAAACTTAAACAGGTAAAGCACTCTAAGATAGCCCAAATTAAAGAGCAACTTGAGGTGATACATGGTGCTTAAAACGTGATGGGTGGGTGGACTTTAATCTAGGTGACAATACTGCTACTACAGTTAGTTTTGCTAATGTGGAATCAGGGGAGAAAAAACTAGTTAGAGCCACTATGAGGAAAAATTTAATAAAGTTCACTAGAAGTAGTATTTCAAGATACCGAGTGTTGTAAGATACTATTAGTTCTCTAAATCAGAGCTCTTAAATTTTTGTGTCTTTGCTTGGTGAATCCAGTGGGAGAGTCAGTAAGATTTATTAGGTCAGCACCCTCCAAAAGACTCTGACTAAAACGGTAACAATTGTGTTGGTGTTAAGATAAAACAAGCTTAAGTCCCTTTATCTGAAACACAAAACCCCCTGTACCATGGACATTGAACCATAAATAGTAAATTAGTCACCAAGTCTTTAGGGCAAAGAGTAAGGTAAAAGTGCAGGTATACTGAAGGGATGTTTTCAGATCTCAAATATTACTGAGTAAGGCATTTTTAGTACTGGCTACCTACAGATACATGTATCTGGGACAGCCTTAGAGTTGCTAACAATGCAAAACATGGTCTAAATTAAATGTCCTCTAGCAGATAATGCTTCTGTTGTCAGCTAATACTCCTATTGAAAAACTGACAACTGAAATTGTCAGTAGCTGCCCAAGTGTACTTCTGTTGTATTCAAATTCCTATTGCTTCCACGTTATTTGAAGATACTTCAAGCAGGGAGTCAGCAGGGCAGTTTGTAATGCTGACTCATCTGAAGTTCTTCCTTAATGTTCCACTGAGAGGTGTTACAGGAAGTGAGGACTAGGTCTGTAGGTAAAGGAATTATCTCCATGTCTGACTTCCACAGTAGTCTGACTGCATTTCAGTGGTTGGGACAGAAAACTGCTCACCTTATTTGCCTCATCTATGTAATGTAGTCTTTCTAATAAAATCTAGAGGTCCTAGCAAAGTCTTGTGTGGGGATTTTGGGTGCCTTAGTGAGAGAGGTTATTACTTCACTGTCCAGGCTGACAGGCATTTTCAAGCAGAAATTTCATTTTGAGTTTACAGCTCCGTTTCTACTCCAGTACTTACTCTGGTGTTACACCACTCCGTGATGCATTCCCAGCAGAACAGGTGACCACAGGGTGTGGCTGTTGTGTGTCTCCGTTCCTCCAGACACAAAGTGCAGCGGGAGTGGCGCCCAGTAGTGTTTTCCTTGGTTGTATTTCTAATTAACATAGTTATATATTAATTTTATTTAGCCAGCTTGTAAGAAATACCTGATAACACAAGTATTTGATAGCACAATTCTAAAGTAAACCCCCATCTCTCCAAGTATTTACTCTCAAGATTTAAAAACCACAGGAGCAAAGCATGAAATCTAGGATATGCTTAAACCAGTGAAAAATGCATCAAACATTCCATTCCATCAGGTTCTAACTGAAGCTGAAGCGTTACTCCAGTGTCCTCCCTGTTCATAAAAGCTATTACATTTCCCACCACTGCTTCCACCTCTTTCTAGTCAGTAAAAACCATCTTACTTCTCATGAGCTAGGTTGCGGTGTAGTTTCCATTCCTGCCTTGCTCTCTGCTTCTGCTTGAAGCTGTACATCTGAACACCAATTGTTAGAAGAAGATGGAAGAGTGATATTATTCCAAGAAACCTGTAACTTGATCGAATACTCTGATCTTCTTCTTGTAGTCCTCCAAAATGCAGCTACATAATTCACAGAAAGAGATGGTTTGTTACTGTGATTTTGTGAAATTATGTCCCCTCCCCCATGCTATCAATAAACTCTTGATTGGGGATTCTCCTTTCTCTCCAAAAACCTGACCTGTTTCTAGGACTTCCCAGCCTGCTGTCTCTCAGGAGGTCTGAGATGTCCTGGATACATCTCATTCAGACTACACTTAACTGCTGTTTGTGCAAGGATCAGTTGTCCTGACTTGTCTGTCTGCCCAGCAGAACTGCTGCTTTAATTGGTCTGGCTTTGTTCTGTAGCTCTGAGCTAATGCTCAGACACCTCTCTGCCACATAGACACTGGGAATTGTTTAGGAGTCTTGTGGCTATACACAGTTCTGGGCCAGTGGCTGATGTTTTTTGGAAACATACTGAAAAGACCATGAGAAAAATGCTATCTAAACCTGTACTGATTCTTGTTCAGAACTATAGTTCTAAGCCACTTTCTGCCTTTTGTGTGTTTGTAGAAGACAGTCTGGACTAGATAGCATTCTAAAGTTATAAAGGGTATTAGCTTTTAACAGTGCATTCATGCTTATTAGCCATAACCTTTTGACTGCAGGGACTCATAAGCCCTCCACAGAGCGTTAAAAATCTCCCTCTCACCCGGTCTGCTCTGCTCGTATTTTAGTCAGCTACGGCCAAATTCTGTATCCTTTTTACACATATGGCATCCTAAAAGAGGCCAAAATACTGCAGTGGACACAGTCTTCCAACACGAGATTGTTCCACTTACATATGTGATTCCTGTGATTCTTTTAGACAGGTGATAGAAAGCGCCACTCAGGTAGAACAGTGCCAGATGCAGCCGATGAAGCAAAGGTATGCACAGTTTTAGAACATGCACTATTTGCAAGACACTTTTCTTCTGCTGTTCTGTAAGCTCCCCAACTTGTTTCTGTATCCAGTTTCGTATTAAGGTCCTACTGGACAAGCCAAGTGCTGGGTTGCTCTGTGAGGTTCTGGACTCATTGGCTTCTGTCTGCAGCTCCCGCTCCAGATGCTGCAATCCCTTTTCTAAGCAGTAGGGTACTACAGTATGAAGAGAGATGAAGATGGCTCGTCGGAGAAAAGAAGGTACCCTCTTCTTGCTGGGGTCAACTTGAACAATGTTAACATACTCTTCACCCAGAGTCTGATAACCTAAAGGATGTATACAACAGAAAACACATGGCAAGATGGCAGTTGCAGTGTCATTCTCTGTGTGGTTCACCAGTGGTGACAGGCTGCTTAGGTCACATTGGGGTTTGCAGTTTCAGACGTAGCTGCATTTTTTGTGTTGAATGAGGTGAGTGTTTACATCCACATCTGCAGTATCAGTATCTGCAGTGGTTTTATTCTTATAGCAGGAATACTTTTTCGTAGCATTATGCATCCTTTTTTTCAAAAGAACTTTTGCTTCTGGAAGAACAGACATCTGGATTGATAAACTGCTGCATTTTAACTCAAAATTTTGGCAACCCATATTTAACAAAAGGCATTTATAGAAAAACAAACAAAGCCCTTCCCCTTAAAGAAAATAGCTGTCAATCTGTCTCATTCCTCTTGACAGTCTACAACAAACAGCAGCTGCCCAGGACAGACAGCTCATTTCTCACACTGTTAGGAGAAATGCTAAAAGGGAAGTTACCTGACAAAGTGGTCAGGACGAAGTAGGCTACATCTGAAAGAAGTTCAATCTCTTTCCTCCATTCCAGCCACTTCTTAGCACCTGAGGGATAGGTAGCATTGCAGTTAGTTGACGTGAAATTCAGTCGGACTCTGATCCAAGCCCTTAGCATCACAGAATAGAATTGTTTTGGTTGGAAGAGCCCTTTAAGGTCATCAAGTCCAACTGGTAACTAGCATTGTCCCAGCACTTGGCCCTGTTAAACTTCCCTTCTCCGGGAATCTCTCCCAGACATCCCAAGACTGGATAAGCACTTTGTGACAGCTCAGCTCGGCCTACCTCCCTCCCCCGATCCGAGAGCCGTGAGGCAGCAGGGAACC
Source organism: Galbula dea (assembly GCA_013399015.1). Lineage (NCBI taxonomy): Eukaryota > Metazoa > Chordata > Aves > Piciformes > Galbulidae > Galbula > Galbula dea. Next base: position 1,704,032 of record VWZX01009007.1, on the reverse strand, counting down.
AGGGGAAGAGGAGAGCCTGCTGCTGACGGCGGGTTTCGGGGAGCTGACCCTGAGGTCGGCCCAAGCCCTCCAACCTCTCTTGGGAGAACGGGAGGCGTTACCCGCAAGCCCGTGCAGCGCGGTGCCGGCCCCACTGCGCAGCCCACTCCGGTACAGCTCATCCTTCTGTCCGCAGCGCACCAGCCGCGCCGGCCCCGCGGGTCGAAGCGCCATGACGGGAGCTTGCCTGCGGGCGGGACCTCCGGCGTCGCAGCCTTACTACGTCATTACGTACGCGCGCGGGCGGCTGAGGGAACACCTAATAACGGGCGGAGTCGCGTCCCTCAGTCTTAGAGCGGCTGGTGATGCTTGTGCGGTTAGCTGTCCAGGGTTTTTTTGTCCGGTTTCCAGACGTGGTTGCAGAGCTGTCGTCATGCGGGGTTCCCGTTGGGTACCCACTGGGGTGGGTACCCGGCAGCCAAGTCAGCGCCCGCTGTGCTTTCCCCAGCCCGCTGCTAACCTGGGCTCGGCTCTTCCGCCCTGTGAGGCGGGAAGGGGCGGAACATGGCTGGCTGAGGTAAATGTACGGGCTAGGCGAAGGCGGGAACCTCGGCTTCCCGGTTCCCGCCCTTGGGCCGGCGGGGCGCTGATCGGCTGGGCGCACGAAGCACCGGGAAGGCTTGGGAGTGACCCCAGCCTGGCCCTCTTGGTGTCTCAGCTGGAAGGTGTATCTCTGTGTAGGCTGAAGTGATCCAATCCGCCTGGAGCACAGTGTTGCTTGTCCCCCAAGATCCATCTTGGTGTGTCAGCAGGATGTTTTCCTTTTGTGGTTGTTCCACTGTTAAAAGGCAGGATTTGGAGAGGGAAGGGGTAGTGAACATAAGCGTTAAGAGCTGAGTCAACAGTGTTTGTGATAAATTGCTCTTGGTGTTGTGTCTCGTGGTTCGTTTGTTTAGGGATCTGAGTCTGGATTCTTGTCCGGTGACTCCTGTTGGCATGGGGCTTTTTGGCCTCTTGATGGACACAGCCCAAATCCAGTACCTGCTATGAGGAGTGTGATTAATGTTTAAAACATAGTACTTTTTATGTGCTCCCCACAAATAATGGCCCATTTAACAAAGGTAGCAGCATTCTGAAAATGTTTACTACACACATGCACCTTGAAGTGCAATGCAGTCATTTTTGTCAGAACATTTTTCTTAGGAAGTTTTTAATGTCACATAACTATAAATTCAGTTTTGCAATATGCCTAAGTGAAGTGGAAATTAAAAAGTTCTTCTGTGTAATTGACTTATTTGACAAAAGTACTTTCACAGGGATTAAAAGAGATGTTTTCCGGAGGAGTTTAGACTAATATTGCAGTAACTCACTTAGAAAGAATATGAAGGAGTTGGAGCTTGTACTCGTTTTTCTCTTCTCAGTGCTGAGAAGCAGAAAGGTACCTTCTGATGAACACAGACACACTAAACTGGGTGTTTGTAGTCCTTTAGTTTTCAGTGGCCTGTTATTAGCAACACAGCTTGTGACATCAAAGCCCTAGTTTAATTGTACTAGAAGTTGTACATCATAAGTAAAACTGTGATGAATGATAAGTTATGCTTTCCTCTCTCATCCCTCCTTGCTCCAGGTGCAGCTCAAATTTTTATTTATCAGTGTATGGAGGGGTGCAAAACGTAAAGGAAGTGGCAGATCGTTCAATCTGTAGCTATCAAATCAATGCAATTAAGGGAAAACGTTAGAACACTTTGTTTAGTAAACAGTAGAGGGAGCACCTGCATAAGAAAATAACCCATGAGAATGGAGTGTGACATCTTCGTTTAGCTTTCCACTTAAATCTTGAGGTGTCATGATCATCTGATAGGTCCCAAGTTAAGAAGCTTAAAGCTGCTCCTGTAGATCGTAGCTTTTTTTTTTTTTTTTCAGAAAAATGAAGCTAAATCCAACTGGCTAATCTTTGGATCACTATGTTCAGCACGGGCAGTGCAACAAGTGCCTCTTAACCATAGTTTAATCTTTCTACTGACTATGATAGGTAATTTTGTTGTCTTGTCCTATGATTTCCTTCAGCAACCAAGAGGTTAATACCTCTGAAATCAGTTGCACCTGAGAAAGCTGGAACATAAGTCATCTAGGGGGAGTTAAGAGCAAATGGAGCTACTAACCTAGCTTGGTTGTGAACAAGTGTTAAAGGAGTTGATTAGAGGAGTGCTAGGTATCATTTCTCATTTGTGTTCTCTCACGAGGTCTAGCTTTACTTATTGTGCAGGGTAAATGTTTGTTGAAGTGATTAAATAAGGTTTTCTTGGTTTATAGGGCAAGAAACCAAAGAAGAGCTCAAGAGACTTCTTTTGCAAAGCTGAAATGCTGGCTAATGAGCGCTTAATGAGAGTGAGGTAATAAACTCTTATGGCCCAGTGAAAGTTTGTGTAACTGCTTATGGAGTCTGTTCTACTTTTTTTGGTAGAAAACCCAAAGTGACCTCAATAACAGCTGAAAATCCCAATTGTAAGCAGGATTCAGTGCCATATGGTAACCGCTTCAGTTTTGTGTGCGTTGTCTGTTCTTTGCATCAAAGTTTTATGGGGTCACCTTGTTAATTATTTACTGATGGTTTTGAACTGTTTCTTATCAGCTAGATTTCCAGGCTGACGAGGTTCTGTTCCCACAACTGTTAAAATGTGTTTAATTTCTCTGTCTGTGGCCATTCTTGACAAATTAAATGGGTTTTGTTACACTCTAAAAGTTAAGTAGGTTTGTGATATTATGAAGGGTGGTGGTTCTGGTAAGGAAGGCAATAAACCTATGTTCTCCTCTCAAAAGGAGAACAGTTGTCCAAATCTAGAAAATAATTCAAAGTATCTTTTTTGTTTTGAACAGAGGAGATGTCATCATGCCAAATAACCTTCCCATTTTGGATAGACGGCTTTCATGTATATACCATTAAGGTGAATTCACCTCTGGTTTGGTAGCTGCTTGCTTGCCCTGGAAGTGGCAAGAGAAGGGCTAGAACTCTCTTTCCACCTCTCCTGTGTTGTAACTGATTATTGCAGTAACAAAACACCTTTATTTCTTGATTTTCAGCATTGTGAATTGTTTAGGCAGCTGTTGTCTTTCACGTGGGAAGCTGCATTGGCATCTGTGTGTAACAGTGACAATAGGTCTACACTTTTCATCACTAAAGGACATAACAAATCAATGCCATTGTCTCTTCTTAGAAGATGGGATAAACTGAGAAACAGAGAGGTGATACAAAATCTAGAAACTGATGGGTTGGAAGTACTCTTCCTTCAGTGTTCTGTCTCCTGGAACAGGGCTTTTTGCCCATGAAGCATTGGGTTACACATTGATGGGCAAGAAAAATCTGTTTCTCCTATGTTGTATCCTGATCGATACTGGCAACTGCAGAAGAATGTCCCATCTTTTAAATTTAGCTGCTGTGTTTTACTCTAAGCTTTTGCAAGACAAATTTCTGTGCAGGCTTTATTTCCATTGCATGCTTCTCTACTTTTCCTTGTAACAGACCTGATAAGGGAGTGAGTTGCTTCATTGACGTTAACATGAGGAAGTCCAAAATGTAAAACAAACTCGGTGCACAGTAATGATTAACTCTTCCTCCCACATGCTGCTTGTCTGTGCATTATTAAATATGATTTTACCTCTGCAGACCTGTTAGGATAGAAGAGGTTTGGAGTGCAGCTTTCAGACACGGCAATAGGCAGATGTTTCAGTTTCCAACCTGACGAACAGGTTCTGCAGATGGAAAAGGAACGAAATGTCTGTTCAGGATTGTTACCACCCTCTGATTCCTTTTGCCTCCTCCCACTTTGAACTTGTTACCCTGGAGCTGAACTGTTTGAATAAGGACTGTAAGAGCTGCTTTGTGATCAGTGAGCTGAGAGCCCTTAACATGTAAAACGCAGGGGCGGAGCCTTCTCTCTCAGACTTTGCAGTTCCCTCTCCCCCTTTTTTTGTCACGCTGATGAAGGTTCTGATGCACCGTGCAAAGAAGTTAAGACAGCTTCTCTGCACTGTCCGGAGAGACGAGACAAAGGTGTGTGGCGTTTTGTTTGGTTTTGCTTTATTTTAATTTGTGACTTTCTCTTTCAGGAATCATTTTGGTGTATTTAACTTTTGATCACTCTTAAGATTTTAGCAACAAATTTTATAACGTGCTATCACAGGAGTATGTCTAGTTTTAGGGTTGCAACAGTCTGCTGCTAGTTTTGCTCATCGTTTCTAAGGAAGAGAGAATGGAAAGAGTGTGATGTCTAATCTTGTTTTACTTTGTTCATGCTTTCTGTTCATGAAAGTGTTCAGGAGCCTTGGAATTCTGTTAGTCCTGAGTTTTTTAGATTGCCTGAGCTTGTAGGGATGAAGCAAACGCCCCTTGTGGTTTAGGTTTAGACTTTTCTAACTGGACAGCTGCTTTCTTCAACCCAAGAGGCTTGTGCATTCATTTCGAAATGCCTTCAGCTTTCACAGGTATGCCAAGCCAAAATTAAAACTGACTTGGATAAGAGAAGTTGAATGTAAAATAAAGGTTAGATATTTAAATAAAATACCAGTTAACTAATATAGCCTGGCTGACTCTGTGACTGGGCAGTTAAGACTTAACTTGGAAGGGAAGACACATAAGCCTTCAAAAGGTTATGCATTATTTGGATTTTAGTTTTAGTTGGTTTGGGCTATGAAGAAGGAATTTTCAGTTCCTCCCCGTCATAAAGATGTGGGTTATGATTGCAGAGATAAGGCAAATAATAAGAATGGCCAAATTGCTACTGCTGTGTGTGCTTCCAATGCCTCAGGCTCCAGAGTTTAGATGCAGGTCTTCAACATACCCCAAATCCTAAGGGAGTTCAAGAATCGTGTTTCATTTCATGGCAGAGGTAGGTCAGTGAAGTCAGATTCACTGCTGACTGTTGTAAGTTTGAGATAGGAAACTGATGCTGCCTTCAGAATCTGGCTCAAAGCTGTTTCTTTATTGTTCAAAAGAAAGTAGTCAAAGTTTTGTCTATTAAGAGAGCTTTTCCTGTTCTTACTGAAGGAGGGGGGAGAAAACTTTAGCTGGGGAGAATTTTTGCCCTAAGATTAACTGTGAAGGAACTGTTTAATCCAGATGAAGGACAGAGGTTGTGAGGGAAGGTCAGAGACTGCTGGTGAAATGTGCTAGTTATCGAAATGTGGGCAAGACTGGGTGGTGTCATAGCTACTGTGTTCTAATGACCTCAGTTCCAGTATGTGAGGAACACAGGAATAAATGCGAACTCTTAGGTCTGTCTTGAGTAGGTGGGCTGATTGTTTTAGATGGTCTGCTTCTGGGCACTGAGGGTTCATTGTCTGCAGACTAGAGACAATAGATGTATTTGAGATGGCAGAACAGTTAACAGTGAACCCTAAGCCTTCTAGGGCCACAGAGGACAGATTGTTTAGCTCGTGCCTTGTCCTCGGTAAGTAAATCAGACTTTTCAATGGGATGTCTTGCCTGAAAATCTGTGTGGAACCTGTTAAATTCGTACCTTAGAGGCCACTGGAACATTTTCAGTCATTCATTGCCTTTGCTTCGTTTTTCTTCTGGTTTTGCAAAAATGGTAACTTGTCTAGTTTATGGCCAAGCTCCTTTTTCCTTATCTGAAAAGGCATTTGTTTTTCTCTTATGTGGCATTCATCATTTCTATAATTTATGCTAAATTTAGAACTACTCCATACTTACCCTAGATTATCCCAGAGCATCCAAGTGAATGTTGCTGCAGGAAGTGATTCCCACTGTGAGAGCTTGTTATTAATGTTCATGTATGGTAAAAAGCTGTAGAGGTGAAAGACTGAAATTCTTTTGTGAAACAATCTTTGCTCTTGGTTAGGAATAAAAGATATGGAGTGCATGGTTCTGCTAGAGTTCTATATTCACAGTTTCAGAACACCACAGCCTCACTTTGGTTTTAAAATAAAATTTACAGAGCACTCAGATCCTAAGGATAATTTAAAGGGGCCAAGTTATTTCTGAATATCACTGGAATTTGTTCTTGTTAGTCCTGTTAATTTGTCCAGAGCTGAGAAAATTGCTGTATAAATAAGTTTGAATTGGTAATAATTCTGAGGCTGAAAAGATTTTTCAGTGAAGACGATGTCTTAGTTATTAAAGGTCATCTGAATTTACTGCAGTGTATCTGCCATGCACCAAGATATCTCAGTTCTGCATTAGTTATCTATAAAATGACTCTCTGCTTCCTATGGCAGACTTAAATGAATCTGATCTTACTATTGAAATATATTCTCTGGTCTTACACCTGGATTTCCTTTCACTTGCTTCCACTGTCTTGGCCTTATTTGTGAGTTAACCTCTGTTCCCATCAGAGGAACCATTGCTTGCCTTGCGAAATGATAACAAACAAACCCTTCTGTATATCACTTAATGGAATAATTCTTAATGGCATATGTGAAATTAATATAGGTGCAGACCATGCATTAAGGATCAGATGATAGTGAAAAAAAGGTCTCTATAACATGAGCCAAGTCCTGTTCCAAAGGGCCAGCTGTTCTCCCTCCCTACCTCCTGAACATGCCCCTTTGTAGAACACCTCAGCCCACTATTTGCTGCAAGTCATTATGAAGTTCTAGACTTCCACATTACTGCTTAGGATAGAGACTCTAAATCTGTTGGGAATTTCCAAACCTTTTATTCATTGTTTAATCTGCCCCCATTTTGTGGGGGTGGAGCACTTGCCTTCAGCACACCTGAGTACACAGTAAAGTCATTGGATGGGTAAAACTGCAGGCTGTGACAAATCTTTACACATGCTTAGGCAAAGATCTGACTTCCTCTCCAGTTGTTTTTCTGTACATTGCTGTCTGGCAGGCTGCATGTGAGCCCATGTTATTGATACAAGACATGAAAACAAGCAGGTCTAGCTCTTCAGTATGTTGAGCATCTAGGTTTATGTTGTTCTGCAGGAGGCTTTAATGGCTGAAAAAGGAACAGTGGTAGCTGGAGTCCACACTTGAAAAATTCTCTGATTTTCAAATAGAGATTGACCCCAAATCCTGAAGTACTCACTTAAGAGCTGAGGAAAAGAAGAGGATAGGATTCTGAATGGGGGGATGGTGTTTTAGGCTACATGTCATGAACAATTTCTTCAGGTGCAAAATGGCCACACTAAAATAGACTCCTTAAGTCAAGTGCATGAGGCTCTGTACAGAGGAACAGCTAAGTAAGAATGTTGTTGCTAGGCCTCTAGCTGCTGGAAGCCAGGCTGCAGGCCTTTGAATATCCTTTGTTAAAGAGCTCACCGTTTGATCCCTCGGAGGCTAGATCTCAAGCAAGCATGAGGTACATGTTAAAATAAGCACTGGAATAATTTTAGAAGTGCAGTTTCCCCATATCCATGGGCCTGAAAGCATTAGCTGAGTGAGATTTTCAGATCTGAGCCAGAAATACAGCATGCAACTTGGGAGACTGATTTTTGTCTACCTGGTTCTGATCTGGCCTTGTATTATTTTTTTTTTTTTTTACTGTTTATCACAGCCTCACTTGTTTCCATTTAATTAAGGAATGGCTCCTGAAGAATCTTCTGACATCTTAATAGTTGTCAGGTAGCTCTGGATTGCCTTGGAAATGAAGAGGAAAATCACGTGGGAATGTGAAGGAGCTTTACATGTTAACATTCCTGGGAGAGATTAAAAGTGATGCAAAAACTATGTAGTTCCCATCCCCTCCAGGTGTTGTTTGCCAAAGGCCATCATGCAGAAACTTGCAATACCACTTTTTGTGTTGAATCCTAGGATGTCTGTTCATAGCTCTCCTTGCAGGGCTAGTTACTATAGCATAACTTAGAAGAAATTCTTCCTTGTCTCTTCTCCACTTCTATGTGCCCTCTCCCAGCTTGTTATTCCAGATTTCCTAGTACCCTTAGATGCTGGAACATATTTTATTGAAGTTTTCTCTGCCTCTAGCTGAAAACATGTAATTCATGTTCTAGTTGTTAAAAAAAAATAAAAATAATAGAAAAAGAGCAAGGCAGCAATGACAACATGAAGTCGAGGTGGCTAGGAGAAGCCATGTAGCCTGCAGAGGAGAAAGTGAAAACCAGTGAAGTTTGGAATGTGTTCTGTGCTGTGTTTGATGGGATTGCTGCAAGAGCTAAGTGAAGTATCTTGTGTCAAGGATGTGACCACACTGGGTTGTGCAGAGGTAGCTGGCCAGGAGGGGAGCTGAAGATAGGTCAGATGGCTGAAATGGCTGGAAGGAGTTGCATAAACTCCACTGGCTCTGGAGCGATAACGACTGGGTTCACTGGTTGTTGTAATGCCTGCTTAGAGCTGGCCTCTGGTGTCTGAATTTGGGTGGGTGTGTGTTTTCTTTATGCTCAAAAACCACTTAGTGGATTTGGTGCTGTATGCTTTGGATGGTGAGATTACAGTCAATGATTTTGGTTTTGCAGAACTGCTAAATAACTTCATAGGGGTTTTGGTCTCCTAAAGTATAAGTGACCTATCCCATTTCTTTCTTCCCCTCCTGTGAGTTTAGACAGATCCTTATTGAGATGAGGTTATTGAAGTAATGTTATTTATTGACTAACAAAGTACTAAAGTCCACGGTAAGGTGTTGAACAAAGCAGAGCTGTACTTTGACATTTATTGGATTAGGCCCTAAAGACTTGCTGCCCTGTAGCAAGCCCATTAGTTAGTGTTTGTGTGAGTCTCAGCCTTCTGACAAAGTGAGGATGAATTGAGTGGTTCCCAGACCCCTTCCTGCTAATGGGGAAGGAGATTCATTAATTTAAGAAATGAGTTTGAATGTTTGGCAAAAAATAAAATAAAATACAGGCTTCCCTTTAAGTTGCCAAACATAAGCATGTTTTTCTTGTTTGCAGCGTACACATGTAGTAGTTGCTTCCACCAGCTCAGTTTGTCTTACAGTAGTGTGAAGAGACCCATCTGAAAAGGAACCACACTTTTGATTCTGTTCAAGATCCTTACTGTAGTAAATTAAAATGTTGCCAGATGTGCAAATACTGCTAAAATCCTGTGCCCAGCCTTACATCCAGGATGGTGACTTACTAAGCTTAAAGATGTCTGAAAGATGATCTTTACAGACCATGGCATTGGAGTGCACACAATATTTGAATCGTAACTCATTTCTAGGAGTATTTTTTGGAGAGGAAGCATGAATCACAAATTAAGAGGATTCAGTGCTCCTCAACTCAACTGTTTGTCATAGAAGGCTCTTAAATATGGATCAATTAGTAATCTTAGAAAGCAATGTGACTCAAAGGACAATGCAGCTATAGATTTGAGATACTTGAAGGAGCACGTACATCATATTACATTGCAGAGGACATTGGGCATCTACACTGAAGTTAAATCTGTGCTGTGAAGTTTTTGAATCAAGAAGAGATGCTTCCAGAGTCTGTCCTTCTGTTTGGTCCTCGGGATTGGTATTCTGTGCTCTCTATTCATCACCTTTCTCCCTGTTGCTGAAGGCCTTTTCATTATTTCTGTTTCCCTCTCTTATCTCTAGTTCTGCAGTCAGTCATGAATGGCTTCTGCTTTGTGTAAAGCTCTCAGGAAAGTCAAATGTTTAGAAGTAGTGTAGATCTGTGGAGTGTTTGCATAGTGTTTCAGAGGGAGCTATGGGGTGGTTAAAGATAATGCTTGACTTCCATTTGCAGAACTTAAATACTAGTTTGTCCCATCTCTGCAGTTTTCATTGAATGGGCTTGTGTGCTCTTCTCCCAGAGCTGCATGGAATTAGCTCAGGTTTTTTAGTGTGTTTGTGTGCTTCATATTTCCCAGTGGCATGGGCCTGCTTATTGACTTTCAGTTGAGTCAAACAGCCAAAGTTTTGTCCCCTTCCAGTTACTCAGAGTAGGTTAGAGAACTGAAATGGGGATATGGATCACAGATGCTGTAGTAAACATGTACCTTCCCTTGCAGGGGGGATTTGGCCATTTTGGATTGGAAAATGTAGTTGTCAGTGTTGCTAAACTTGTGTTCTGGATCTATTCTCTGCATCTGAAAGGTTTTCATTTACCCTGATTGGCTTTTCATATTGTTCCAATTTGATGTGTGTATATATATATATATATATATATTTCTGCTGTAGAACTTTGTCTTAGTAATGATACAAGTGGTGGAAAACTTCAGTAAATATGTGCTGAAAGATGGTTGGAATAAGGCTGGTGGAAAAAACCCAAGGAGATCCTCTCCCCATTCCTTCTCCAAGGCTTTTTTGTTTTTCTTAGTTTGTAGTATGAAACTTGTCATTTCAAAGTACTCCTGAGCCAAGCTGTTGGTTGAGATTTAGAGCCTTACTTAATTAGCTCCCTTTACTCTTCTAATAAAAATTTCCAGTTCTCTCTTGCTAATAAGAAATTCAAATGTTCTTAAGAAGCAAGAGGCTGCTGTGTGCTATGTTTCCATTGTCATGTCAGGTGGATCTGGGACCTGGCTAGCAACAGGTACTGCTGATGAAACTGAGAAGTTTTGGCAACCCAGGAGACAGAGGAAAGGGGGTTGCAAACAAGTTGTCCTCTATAGATAGAAATTATTGCAAAAATCAAGTTTTGTAAAGTAAATGCTCCAGTGGTGTAACACAGTCTATGTAAGCCTGAAATAAATTATTTGGATTTAATGATGTCTCCTTACTTGCATAAGGAATGTTCAGTGACATCATTCAGCAAAAATGCAGAGCTCTCCTGCGTGTGCAGCTCCAGTTCAAGCTCTAAAGGGTGGGTGAGGAAAAGCCGACAAATGTTAAATGTCCCTTTTAAGTGGGATGACTGTGTTCTGGGTGTAAGGTGAGTGCATCAGGCTGCCAAAAAGATAGTCTGATGTCCTCTTTCCTTTGTTGCCTTTTCTGTCCTCCTCCATGTATTTTTAACTGAACTGTTTGCCAGAGTTCTGTATCATATGCCAGTTTGTTCTGTGCATGCTCTGTCCCTTGGGAAAAAGAATGTATCACACCCTAAGGTGTGGGCTTACCCCCTTGTTCCATAGTACTGAAAGAGACTTCTTTCATTTTGCAGCTGCTTTGGATGTGAGGTAACATGCCTGGGCATGCAAGTTATCTCAGATGGAATTGCCCAGTGAATGGAGTTGCATTCTTTAAAATGAGCAGCATGTCACAGTGAACCACAGCAGAGTTTAGAGGCAAATCCAAAGCTTCAGATTCAAATGCTTTAAAAGTATTTTTTCTCCCATTTGATCTCTTATCCTGTTGATCTGCTTCCTGATCAAACTGTTCAGGTCGAAGTGATGACTTAGGGTTTTTTATGTTTCACCCACAGTATCAGTGTACCTGTTCTGGAAGGGTATCAGAGCTGCTTTGAGTTCTGGTGGGTGCCACACGATACCTCCCAGAACACAAAACCCTCCAGGGGTTGAACTTTAGATATGCCAGGGATAGAAAAATAGCTAAAGGATAGCTAGAGGTATGCTGTAGAGAAGAGGGGGAAGAGAGGGAAATCTGAGGACCTGTGCAGAAGCTCTGAAAGGTGGGACTGAGTGAGGAAAGAACATCTTTTGCATAAAATCAGAATACATTTAGAGATCAGTTGGGTCACAATAGCTTCACTTTCGAATCAGAAGAAAGAGTAAAGAATGTGAATTTGACATGACCTCAAGACAATAAAATACTCAGTGAGCCACATTGTCATACAGTGTGAAGTGTTGCAGCTCATCTGATTTCACTGAAATGATGCATGTATGTACCAGCTTGAACTTCTGTGTTCATTAAGCCTTACTCTCATGGATATGTTCTCTGGTGTACAGTGAGTCACAGTGACTGACCTTCCTACAGAGGAAACGACCTCTCAAAAAATCTCCTAATGTTAAGCTCCATCTGCCCTATGAGCTGAGGCTTCCTAGATTAATCTCAGGTTTTAAACAGTTAATGTGCATGTGCCAGGAATGGCTTTGTAGCTAGTGGCTATTAAACTGTGGTTAGGAGAAGTTACCCAGATGGCCAAAGCAAACAGATAACTCACCTGCTGTGAGACAGTGCCTGTCAAATGGAGAACTACTTGCTCAGAGTGTTCAGTGGAGCTCCAGAAGTGCTGTTGAGTCCAGTTTTGGACACAGTTGATTTGACTCCTCAGGTGCCTTTTAAGGTCTAGCTTTGGTTCTCTTCTAAAGTTCCAAAATAATATCCTTGAGTCTTTTCTTATTCCCTGTAAGTCAGGGGCAGTGAAAGCATATACACTTCAAGTGCCTTGTTTCTACTTCTCCTTGACAAGCAGAATATCTGCTGTGTTCTTTTAATTAAGTATGTGTCAGACAATGAAGGGATGCAATTACAGAGATGGATGGCAGTATGTACAAGCATGTATATTTGGGGGGGGAGGGCAGGGAGTACCATTGCTAACCTATTATCTCCCTCCCCTTTCAATCCAGTCACTTTGTAAAATCTGTCCTAAGTTTCCAATTTTGACTTTGGTGGCTCTAACTTTGCTTTGTAACAAACATACTCTTCACCAAATGAACTTCATCCTCTGATATGTCCAAAATTATTTCAGAGCCAGAGGATACTCTTTGAGGTATCTCATTTTTAAATGTGGAAACAAGTGATTTTAATGGTAGTGAATTTCTACAGGATTAATATGGCTCAGCACTACTGTCCCATATGAGATTGCTGTGCATTTGGCTCTGTGTATGGGTGTTACTTCATTGACTGACATCTCCCTCTCAGCAGAAGAGATTTTGACAAGATAGAGAATGGAGAAGGTGGAGCTTGGTGAAAAGATAGTGGTAGAGGGGAAATGACTTCCCAAAGCAGCTGAATGAGGGAGCAAAGAGTAGAAGAGATGTACAACTTCAAAGTGTCAGGTGCTGTAACGGGGCACTTCTCGGTACTTTTTTGCTGCAGATATATCTCCCCCTTTCTATTCACTGTAAACTAATAGTGATGCCTCATTGCCCTGTCTCTTTTAAAATAATGTCAAACTGGATCTGTGCTTTCACAACAAAACATGTTAGGGCAATGTTTCAGAGCTCAACTTGTAATTACAAACTGAAGGAGACTCCCATAGACTCAAACAGTTACCAGCACAAGCTAGGATCCCAGGTTTCTGTCTTGTATGGTTTGTTGTTCTGGAGTGAGCCTTTAACCTTCTTTCCATGAGGAAGGTATCCATCTGAGGGCTTTGGAAAGGTGAGTCTTCTGTAGCCAGTGGGCAGGAGGTGGGTAAGAAAAGGGGAAGAGAATGCCAGACGGCAAAGTGTAAGAGGAGGAAAGAGCTTTAAAGGGTGAGACAGAACTGAATGAACCAGCCAACATCACAGCAGATAGTTCTCAAAGCTGTCCTTTGGGAGGAGAGCTGATAGATTCACTTTGTATGTAATTAAGTGTATGTGTTTATATTGTATGTGTGTGTATTTGTAAAATTAAACCCAGCACAAGTAGTTTGGCTTCTGGAGAAGTTGCTGTTGGCAAAAGCTTAGTTTTCTGTGATTATAGAAAATACTGGGGTGAGGGAAGGAAGAGTTGGTGCCTTCTGCTATGTGAGGAGCTACCTGGACATAAGCAACTGCTGAGGTCAGTCTGTTGTATGTCACCTGACTATGTTCCTGTAGTAAATACTGTATAATAAATAGTTGAAGCAACTTCCCCTATACTTCCACTATTTAACAAAAATTGTCTTCTCCAGGTTTACAACATGCAAGAGACTCTGGGAAGATACACTGAATACTTGTAACCATCTTGCTCCTGGGAAGGGCCATCACATCATTCTGTCAAGACTGAGCTCTGTGGTAGTTCTTCTTCACACTAATGCTATAGATTCTGTTCTTCAATGTGTGGAATATGTATCAGCAGGAATAAACTAGGACAATCTCCTGAATGTGGAACTCCACAGAAGACACTCAGTGTAACTTCTGCATTGAGCCAGCAACATCCTGAAATTTGTGATTTTTCTCAGATACTTCTGTTACTTGACTGACTCCTTCTGCAGATACCTGTTCTGAAATACTTCTTTTGACTTGGAGCAAGCAGTGTTGCTAGGCTGCTCTGAAAGCTTGAGATGGCTCTGACAGCTCCAAAATCTGCAGCAGGGGATTTGACACAAAGAGAAGAACTTACAATCCATGATGGAAACTCTTTCCATTTCCTCTCTGCAAACATCATCACAGTAGGTAAGTCAAAGGTTACTGTCCTTCATCTGATAGCTGCATCCTGAAAATACTTCCTTTTTCTCCCAGTTTACTCTTATTGGTGTTTCATATGTGCCTTCTGGTCTATGTGGCTAATAGAAGCTAACACTCTTCTGAAAGAATGCAAACCTGCCCATTTTAAATTTGACCATTGCATTTTTAGCTGCTTCCCAGTGCTGATCAGCAGAGATGTTTTTGGAGAGGTGAATTAATTAGCTGGATTACCTTCAGTGGATAGTAGTTTAGTGGCTTGTAGCTTCCCTTGGCAATTAATGGAGATTGGAAATAGTACATGTAAAAATGAAGCCGACAAGGCACATAACAGATGAGAGAGAAAAAAGGACTAGAAGTTTTAATAGGGGGAATAGAAGTCTAAAGTCTTGGTGGTTTCATAGCTAGGCACTGGAGCTTAAAAGGAAAGCGTATCACTTCTCTATGCAAGCAGACAGAAGATGGCCTACAAGAACTGGCTCTGGAATGTAGGTAGAAATGAGCTCTGCCATTTATTAAATGGTATCAATCAAATCCCAGTTATGCCTTGTTTTTAGGGTTTACTCCAGCAACTAGTAGAGATCAGGATTGTATCTATCAGGAGGAAAGAGATACATATTTTCATATCTGGCACTGCAAGTTTTATTTCCATAGATCTCTGAAGCATCTTGTGCTGGTCATTGATCCTAAAATAGAGTCTTTAGGTAGAAATCATGCTAAGAACAGTGCATTTGAGAGGGAGGAGGATTGTGTGAGAAAGGATGACTTAAAAATTACAGAATTTTTGGTCTTTGCAGCTTTGCTAGAGCAAATGTTGTTGTCTGCTGTATTCCCCTTAAGAAGGCAGGGAGGCATGCTGAATCTTTTTGTGAAACAAAAACCTTTTCCTTGTCAAAGCAGTTAATACTAATAGGAACAAACAATGGTAGGCCTGTAACCTAGCATTATCCTTTTGGAGGGTGGTTTTGTTACAGTTGCCTATCAACTATTTTTTGGCTTTCAACCAGGCTTCTTTATTCAACGGTACTAAGTACTCCTAAATATTTTACTCTTTACCTGATATATTCCAGAGGGAACTCTAAATGCTGAGGGAATTTGGGAAGAATCATTCCGGTAGAATGCAGCTATGAAAGCCCTGAGAGCAGCAAGGAAAACTTAACTTCTTTCTCAAAGCCAAACATTTTGGGCCACATATTTAAAAAATGTAAATTAGAATCATAGAATGAGACTGTCAGAGCCAATTGCAGCTTTTTTCCCCTGATTCTTTCAAGTCCTTCTGGAAAATCTTTCTTGAAGTTGATGAGAGCGAGTTTTATACTGCCTGAGGTTGTGGCTCTGTGCCATGGAGTTGTCTGAATTGAGCTGAGAGACACAGAGCTCAAAGAATAACTATTGTTAGCTGTTGCTCTTTTTTTTTTGAGTGACAGCTTGTGCAGAGGAAAATGAGCTCTTCTCTTTGGAAGCTCTGGAGATTACAGATGTGATTTTCCACATCAGGTGTTGACTGGAGATAGGGTAGGAGGAAGGGAATTGTGTAACTGATGTCTGTGGCAGATGAATTTGTGCTAGAGGAGAGATCTGAAGGAGGAGGAGCTGGTTTGTTGTACTTAAAACAAAAAAAAAGTTGATTTAGCACAAGATTTTAATCAGAACTTCATTTATTCAACACAGGCCTCATTTGCTTGAAATACATTCTCATTTACTGCCTATGGTCATAAAGTAGATGACACTAAAACTTTTGGCTGGGCTCTCACCAGAACTAATTTCATCATTTTGGCCAAATTTCCAGTGATTGTGAGACCAAATTAGCTTTCTGCTGGCTTACAGTTTGATCTTGATGTATGTATTTTTTACTTGCATTAATGAACCTGAATATCTTTGTATTGTAGTTGTATTAAAAATAGCTTGTTGGTGAAAATATAATCCATAATTAACTGTCATTACACTAGTTCTTATCTTTATCTTGTCATACATGTAGTGATACTAGGTTATTTCCTGGTAGAGGTAGCCATCATGTTTGGTGGTTGTCTAAATGTGCTTCTTGGGTTCAAAGTTTCAATTTCCTGCTTGCAGCAACTACAGTTCTGTTGTTATGATCTTCAGCCTTCCACTGTCTTCTCTTGCCTTTGCACAACTCTGGAGCTCTCCTCTCCTTATGTCTGCTGTTCAATTCATACCTGTGGTTCCTCAGCCTGAGAAGGTAAACTCGCTCAGCATTGGACAGCCTTGCCTGGAGCATATTATTATAGTGTGTCAATAGAAAAAGAAATATTTACAGAAATTATTTCCTGTCTCTCACTAACACGTTGCACCAACAATGTTGTTTTTCCTAGCTCTTTACCATAAATTTTGAAGGAGGTTTGGAAAAGGCAAGTGCAGAAATATTGAGGTGAAATAGGTGTATTACATCAGTTGTGTGTTTTCTGGCTCTACAGAAATAAGATGGTGTTTTCCAGTTACTGCTATATCATATAAACTGACTTAAGGAACTATTCTTATTTGTAGGATGAATTTTAGTTTACCTGCTGGACAGGAATTGTCCATTATCTACTTCTATATGTAAAGCTCTCATGTTATGTGTGTATAGGACACAGAGCAAAGAAATGGCAGAAGTAGCTGAAGGGAGAGAAAGTCTTCATTGTGCCTGTGCAGCACTTCCAGCATTCCAGTGTAAGTGGGTCTGAACCTAAACAAAAGCTGGTCTGCAGCTCAGGAATCCCTTTGCAGATTTGTTCAGAACACCCACTTGAGTTCTTAGCTCCCTAATTAACTCTTTAGATGACCCAGTTCAAATGCTGTGTAGTGCAGTGACAGCTCTGACCTGATTTTGCCTTTGTTTTGTAATAAATGCTAAGCAATCTCCACAGGAGTGATGATAATACTGTTGAGCTGTTGTCCTGAGTAGCCTATGCTTTCAGTAGGACGTGTCAGCTTTATCAAGCCTGTGCTGGCAAATCTAGTGCTTCAGCTTTCTCATTTGGGTAAATACATCTGTTTTTTACAGAACTGGAGAGTGAAATCACTAGTTGGAATAAATCCATTGCAGTTAGATGCTTCTCACTTGATCATTTGGTCCAGTAGTGTCACAGCTCCCTACAATCTGCCTCAGTACCATACTTACTCATTTTAGACAGCTTGTAACTCTTAGCATTCTCCTGCAGTTGTCTGATTTGTTTCATCAGCTGAGACAGTTTTCAAAGCTGGTTGCAGTCTTTGGAATAAAACCTTCACTGTTCTGTGTGGACTGTGTGAACAAGGAATAAGATTGCTATGTAAAAGGAAATTTGAGTGGAAAGCAATTAGCCTTTACATAATTTTGCTGTAGAATATGATTCAACATCATTACAGCAGCATTGGGAAGGTCCAGAATCAAGGAGGTATATGGCAAATTTGGTAATCCTCTATTTTTCAACTATGTTCTGGCATGTCTAGACTCACTTTTGCCTTGTAATCTGTTGAAAGAGTGTTGTGCACAGACATGCAAAATCCTGTTTGCTTAGATATGTAGTGCATCAGATTAGCCTGGGGAAGTACTTGAGATGGCCTTCAGCATGTGGGTCTAACATGAGCAGTGCTTCTGTCGTGGCAGGGGTCTTGGGCTCGACGATCTTTAAAGGTCCCTTCCAGCCCAAACCATTCTGTGATAAGTTTAGCTGCAGAACAGGCACACAAGTGATATTATGTGAATTGGCATCAGCTCTCTGAAAGTAACTTGAATTAAAGCTGGATTTCTGTGAAACTGCCCATCAGTTAAAAATCAAATGTGAACTGACATTGTGGTTCTGCTAGTTCTGCAGAATGGATACTGGTGTGGGTTTGGTATTTTGTTGATGCAGTTTGAATCGAATCTGAAGACACACAGTTTATCCTGACTGTTTAAACTTAAACATGTCATTCTCCTTGATTTGGCACTACACAGAAAGTGACTACTACAAACTGTGCCACCAAATCCTGAAGTTTTTGTGTAGTCTCAACTTAAAGAATCGTTTTCAACGCCTCTTTCCTTTCCTGCATGGAGAGTAAGGCTATAATGTAGCAAACATTCCAAGCTGCTGTTGGTCCTTTTTGCTGCAGAGGAAGAAATGACTTGCTGTTATTAAAGGACCTCCTCTGATGCTGAAGTGCACACGAGAATGAACAGAACATAACTGAGCAATCAAATCACTAGAGAAAACAGACTGAAAGGAAGTAATAGTTGAAAATATGAAAGCATTAGGAAGATTTAACTAAGTGGAAAATGTAGATTGATTGTAATACACTTGGGGGCTTTTGTTTGCTTGTTTGGAGGTGTTCAAAGCTGTGTAAAGCAGCTAACTTTATTTCAGATAATTTGTGCAAAAATTAATCTTATTGTCTGACACATTTAAAATGCAAAATGGTCCAATAGGGTTTGAAAGTACTCTGATACTCTGCACTGAGTTGACAGTCTTTCTTGGGGCTAATAATGTTCATGATGAACCAGTTAACTCATCTGATTGTTCCAACACTGTGATGGAAGAAATCTGGAATATTTCTGTGCCTTTGTGATACAAAGGCAACACAAGTCTCTAGAACTCTCGTTTGTGTTTAGGGTAATGCAAGTACCCCACAACCTGGTTTCCTTCTTAGCTGTTATCCTCCTATACCTGTTTGTAGAGGGGCATTACAATACTGGTTTGTGTCTGTTTCTGATACTTTAATAGGATAAATGATGATAAAAGTCAAAGCTTAATAGTAAATCTGGACCAAGCAGTGTGTGAGGATGTTGCATTTCAACTATGCTGAACATTGGTATCTCCTCTTTCAGCAGATCTGATTCATATATTTCTTTTTCCTGTATTTGAGGAATGTATATTTGTTTTCTTAAGAGTATTGGTTTGGATCAAATGAGCTTTTTATGCCTTGCCATTTAGCCCAAATAGATTCAACAGACAATGGAAAACTGTCAGCCTTTCTGGAGTCACTTCTTGCTTTTGTTTGTTTGGGGCTTTTGTTCGTCTGTGCTTTAATGAAGTGTGTTGTAATGTAGTTCCTGGAGACTGTGCCAAGGTTCCTAAAGGTGTTTAGTCTCCTAACTCCTGTTTAAGCACAGACATTGCCACTGAAATATGTTGGAAGTCAGGAGCCTGAGTCCAATTCACACATCCTTTGACCTTGGATAGTGATTCTGGTTTAGAATCATGGAATACTAATAACTACCTGTCTTTGTCTCAGTGGAGTTTTGCTAGGATAACTGTGGAAGGTTGTGAAACTGTTGGAAATAGCAATGGGAACCATGAAGGTACTTGAGAGGTCTGATTTGTTTGGTGGTTCTCCGTTGTCAGTAGGAACATTGCAGTTGGGCCTCACCTTTAGCTGTGTGCTGTTAAATGCATGTGACTATAATAAAAGGGGGAGAGTTGCTTGGATAGTCAATTAATATGCTAGCTCTGTTTTTTCTGTGGAAGTTAATTTGGAAACAAGATAAAAGGTACTGACTGAACTGTTGCAGAGTCAGTGCTTTTTCTGTACTGAGGGGAAAAAAAGCAGTGTACTACACATGTAGGTACAGTGATGTTAGCTTGATAGTAGAAATCTGCGTCTTAGGTTTTTGTTTCTGTAACTTGAAATCATCACACTTTGAAGTTTGAAAAGTAACATATGGCAGATTTATGGGTTAAATCTTTCTAATGAGCAGAAATTCAACTCAGACTGCCTTTTCTGAGGTGCTAAAGAGGAGTACGTTACTCAGAGACAATTTGAAGCTCTCTAGAGAATCTGTGAACAAGTTATATTGCCCTTACAGAAATAACCAGTCTTGGAGAGGAGACTGTTTGCTTTAGGCTTAGACTGCAACAACTGAGTAATCCTATCAATATCTCTAAGAGCACAGTATTGTCTGATCCAAGCTACTGCTGTGATAATAATGGATCTCTTTTTTTTTTTTTCTTTTCCACTTGTGGAAGAAGTGGAATTATTTTGTTGAAGTAAAGCCTGAGGCATGTTAAATTTTTGGTACACTGGTGTTTTATGGTTGAACAGGGATTAGAAACTAGAGCACCTGAATGTTACCTTCTGTTTCTTCTTCCACCTCCACTAGAATCTCCTCCCTTCAAGTTTTCTTGCTCTTTATCGTGTATATCTGTTGCTGTAAAGACTTTCAGAACTACATAGTGGGTATTGGGCCACTTCAAGCACAATAATAGTAGTTTGCACACACATTCCAGATTCTAGAATAAGAATATTGCTATTATAATTGTCTATCTGTATTGCTGTTGCCATCTACTGGATGAATGGCAAATGCTAAGCTGGCATCATGAGCACAAAGCCAATTACAAAGGAGAGAGAGAGGAGGCTTTGGAACAGGAAATTATATTTTATATCTATCTTCCATGGTTATTAAAACAATTGTGAACAAGTACAGTGACAACGTGTAAATCTAGCTCTTCTAACATCTGTGACCAGTACTATGCAGGAAAATCACAGGAGACAGCACTCGCTCCATGTGTGCTCATATTTCCATAGCCTCCAAACATTCTCTTCATCCTTCTAGAATGCAGGTTTGGAAGGTTTCATGCTGCCTCAGAACCAGTTCTGTCAGAGCACAGAGCTCTTGTACCTGGAATCACTTGATGGTTATTACCTAAGGCAACTACTGCCGTGTTCCCTCCAAACTGCTGCTAGCTGCAAGGCAGAATAAAAGTTCTGGGTAGATGTGAGTATATGGCAGCAAGGAAGTTACATTTCTTTATAGTTTGGTTCTCAGAAAGTAGTGAAATAAGTAAAAATAATGTTCAGTCAGATGGTTAGAATAAGTGCAGTATGTTTAGAGGGTAGTAAATTCTTCATTGACTCGAACCAGTGCTGGAACAATCAAAAACAAAGTCTTCATAATGCTGCGAGGGGAAAAATATGTTCCTCTCATTCATCTGGATGGGCACTTAGCCTGTGTGTTTGTCAAAGATGGGAGGAGGAGGAAACCGGTATTCTCTAACAGAGATCAACTATGTTGGCATTATCTGTGGGAAGTTTTGAAGATACAGCCATTAGCTGTGAGTAAGCCTGTCAATCAAATCAGCTCAGAAGGATGCTGTTCTTGTGAGTACTGTAAATGAAAGCTGAGTCTCTCCTTCCTGTATTTTCTCACAAGTAAATGACTTGTATCTGCTGACAGTTCTGGTAAATGCAATCCCCCTGAAATCACTGCATGGAGGTATGGCCAAGTGTCTCTTAGCCATTGTGTCTTGCTGCAGGAACTATTGTTTGGCTTCGGTTTGCATTTGGAGCTTGGCAAGTAGCTGTTTAAAACCCAAGCCATCCCTGAGTGTGTGATACTGTGGAACTGCTTGGCTTTAGGTATTGCTTAGCTCCCAAAATATTTAAATGCTCTTCACCTACACAGTTTTCTTTTTATCTCTGTTCACATCGGAATCTTATCTGTCAGTTCGAGCTGAGGTTAAATACTTCACGAGAGAGAGAGGAATGCTTTGTTTCTTGAGAGCACAAATAATTTCTGTTGTCTTCTGAAGCCAGTCATAGTGGTTTTCTACACTTAATTAAGTATGAGGAACTGCTTTATGCATGGCTGCTATCTTTTAGGCACATCCAGGATTCTTCAGTTGCATTGCTGGCTAGAGAGTAAAAAAAATTAGAATACTCTGCTTTTGAACTCAAGATCTCAGAGATACAAACCATGAGCTAAATCTTTGTAGTCATCATGAAGAGAAGCTGTTCTATTATGGACCTTATAAGCTGAAAATACTCTGCCCAAAATAGAAGAGCTGTGAATGGTTTATAGAGAAGTGAATATTATTTTTTGTGGTATTTTAGGGGTTTGGGATTTATTTTTTTTTTTCTCTAGAGACAGATTTCTTAGCTAGTGATCAGAATGAATCTCAAGAATCATGCTTGCAGTGATGAGGAACCATAATGCTTCTTTGAATGCTTGAGATTCAGTAGGATTGAGCCAAAAATATCTGAAATGGTCAAAGAGATCTTTCTGTAAAATTGTGCATCAGAGAAGTTTTGCTGTGGGCAGGGACCAAAAGGTTCAGATTATCTCAAGAGGTGCAGGTGTCTACAGAGCACATAGTAGTACTCCCAGGAAAACACTAAGTTGTGACAAGCTTTGCAGTCCTGGCTGATTGTACTGAGCTGGTGTGGGGTGGTGTTGCCAAACTGTTGCTTTAGTAGAACAGGTGATTGAGAGAAGTGGAGCGAGATCATCCTTTCTTACCTGGCTGTGAATGCACAGCGAAGGAACAAACATGGATCTGTTCTGCTACCTTGAAGAAACTTCAGTGTTTGGGGGTGAAGGTGGATCCACATTTTATTGTTCTAGAGGCAGTGAATTTGTTTTCTTTGCAAACAATTTTGGTCTGTTATTTTGGATGTTGAGGGTTAGAGAGTTTAAATACCCTGCCTGAAAAAGAAGCAGGCATTAGCTGGTGGAGAATAAATCTCTGTTAGAGATCTCGAAGTTTTAGAAGCTGTTAGTGACTGGGAATCACAGTACCCTGAGAAAATGCATAGGATTTGTGATACTTAATCACTCTGGGATAATTGAAAAGGGACACCTCATGTGGTTGTAAGAAATCATGGCTGTGGCAGTGCCTGACTGCAGTTTCTTGATAAGCAGTGGAAGAGAAAAGCAGAGGAAATCTTAAAAGAAGGGACATGAACATTAAACAGCTGTTATCAAGACCTCCCTGTCGCCTCAGAGGAATGACATTTCGGTGTCAACTCACACTGGAGAGAGCAGGAAGGAGATGTCAGTCAATTAAGAGTTAATTGTTGCATCAAAAAATAGTTTAGGTAAAATCCTACCTCTTTTCTCTCCCCCGCTTCCTCGGGTGTTGTGTACAGTAAAGGAGCTTGTGCCATCGGAAAACTGCCAGTGATTCCTCAGTGACTGAGCTAATAAACAGGCTGAAATTTAAACTGCCTTCTCACACCAGCAGAAACAGGGACTTGCAGAAGAGGGAGCAAGACGGAGGGAAAATGCTGAGGATTTTTACATTCTAACATAGGCAATTGAAAAAAACCAAATTTCTTATTTCTACAAGACAATGGATTTAGGAAGCCCACAGCAGCACAGTAGGTGGATTTATTCTTTATACTGTATACACTAGAATTGGAGCTGGAGGATAAATTGTACTCGTGTGTGTGGGCACAGCTGGTTTTTTAGTAGTACTTTGATAACATCACATTACTCTCCCTTTTTTCCCCCCTCACTTATTCAGAGATAGTTAGCTGTTTGACTGTGTTTGTTTAGAGGGTAATATTTTTTTAGACCTTATCAGCACACTGTCATTCCAAAAGCTCTTATCTGTAAGCAGGCATGTTTTATTAATTACAGTTATAGTATCTAGAGGAATAGAGACTTAAGTAAATGAAAATCCATTCCACTTACTGTAAGTAAAACATGTACTGCTTCAGGGAAATGGTAACGCTAAAGATGGAGCAATTCCTATTTCTCTGACAAATTTGTTTGCTTCAGAGCAGTTTCGTTAGCTATAGACATTACATTGAAGTGTGCCTTGCAAACTTTACTGATGAGGGAAATTAAGGTTGACTTTTAAATGATAGACTACACCACAATGCAGAGTGCTAAACTCTTGCACATCATTTCTTCATGTCATTAGTCACTGCTATCTGGAACAGAGTAGTTTATGCTAACTGCCACATAGTTCTGAGGTACCTGCATTCTCTCAGTAATTCTACTGTAGTTTTGCTCTTGTAGCTCATGCTGGTCAGGTTAGACTGTGCAGTTGCTCTTATCTTTAGCTGTGGTACACAGTTCAGTGAAGCCATTAACGTGTTTAGATCTCAGATTTATTCCTCAGTGTTGTGTGGGTTTTGTGGTTCTGTATGTGCATATGTCAGCTGCATGGTTTATGACAAAGCATATTTGTCTAGAGGGTGATGTTACTTGTGTCTGTGTTCGGTTTGTGGGTAAAGCTATCACATCTTTAATGACAGTTGTAACACTTCAGGTATCCTCTGTGAGCTGTCTTGGGTAGGTAATTAGTCAAGTAAGTGACTGACAAGTAAATTACAGCTTACACATGGGATACATCTAGCTGCTAGAAGCACCTGCAGGTATTCAGGTGCTGTGCAAGCCAGGTCCTCAGCAAATGGTGAATGTGGAGATCTGAGTTCATTCTAAACTCTATTGAACAACCACTTAACTGTATTGCAGGGTGTAGTGCTCTCTTGGTTTTTTCTGTGCCCACAGAACAATGACCTTAGGGATGTTCTTCCAGCAGAACACTTCTATTCCTGTATTTTTCTTCTCTCTGTGGGCTTTATATAACCTTCCACACTCTTCTAGCATGCATTTGCCACAGTATATTGAGATGCTTATGATTAACCCTCCACTGGAAGAGATTTTTTTTTTTAATAGTTCAAGTACCAGATGTTAAGAGATGAAGTCTGTGCTCTTGGTGTTGTGCATCATGGCCATGATGTTCTGTAAATATAGTTTTGGTATCGGAGTGACTTTGCCAATACCTGTTATCAGAGTCTGTCCCCTTTCTTTACTGTCTGGTTTAGAACCTGATTTTCTTTCCTGCTGTGAATTTAGGTGGCTTGCCTGATTGTGCTGTGTGCAGTTTGCTGTTTACTTCTCAGTAAAAGTTGCTAACTGACTTCAGGTAACACACAAGCTATGCAGATTTCCCACTTTGGTCGTTCCTGCTTTATTATTGAGGCAATAATAAAAGCTAGAAGTATGAGGGAGTTGGGAATTTCCCATGCTACTTCTTATTGTGAAACATGCAGCATAAGTACCTCATTTATTTTGAGAGGAAAGACAATGCAGTGACAGATTGTTCCATTCATTTTTATAATGTAGAAATAACTATTATATCTATCCTCAGCACCTGAGGAGGTAATGCTTGTGCTCTCAATGGATGAGATGCTCTGAAACAGTAAGGAGGCTTTGGCATTTGCCTGGAAGACACTAGCCTGTGTTGGCACAGCTTTTTATGTCTAAGATCTAAATTTCATGCAGTGGAATTCTGCACTGAATTCTTGTGTCCTTCTACACAGTGAGTTAGTAAAAGGTATATTTCCAGCTCCTGTGAAGATTGAACAGTCTGAGATAATAGGGGATACTTTGATTCCTTGGATGCAAATTGTAATCAGATAAGGCATCCAAGGAGGAAACTAATTTCTCCTTCTCTTCATGGTGCTAGGACAATTCCTTCATCCTCTGTTCTGTTAGGCAAACTTTGGTCTAACAAGCTTCAGTTGGATGTTCAGGAATATACCTCAGTTGTCTTCTCGGAAGATACAGCCTAATGAAGTAGGGTAATTCCATTTTCCCCCTTTCCATAGGTAATTGTTTTGAAATACAGTTTTGCAGCTGTATTTTAATGCAGATTCTTTTTGCCTGAAGCAGCAGCAAGATCTTTGCATAACAGAAACTACAAATTATTTGCATGTGTTTATGAATTTGCCTTATAATGAACTGCTAAGAATAACGAAGTTTAGAATCTTACTAGATGCAGCTGTGTGGCTGTGCTTTGATTAGGTGAGTACTGCCAAGGAGTGTCACTTGTCCTTACTCTAATTTTCTCTCTTTCTAAGCTTATTATATGCTTAGAAACTTCCTTGATCAGCTCTTCCTCACCTTTTGTTTTATATGCAGGCTTTGTTTTCTCAAATTCCATTGGATTTCAAGTTCTTGCACCAGAGCACTGTCTTGGTTAGTGGGAATTCACTTCAGTGTATTTCTGATGAAAAATTATCCATTCACTTGCAACCAACTGTCCCAGTTCAGACTGAAACAAGATACTGAAGACCTTTGATACCAGTGTTGCTTCTAGCAAGTTTCTTCATTTGAGGTTTCATTCTTTCCCTGGGTTGCTGGGCAAGCTTTCATCCTATGCTCCTGCTGTATAGCCATTCATGTTCATAAGAGGTTACTTCTAACCCTTTTGAAAAATAGAACCTTTGATGCTTGCTGCTGTAGCACATGATTCAAAGTTTAGTCCCCTCCAGTTCTCTCCCCTCAGAGGAGTCTCTTCATTTGTTCATACATTATTTAGCTGGTGATTTGAGTAACAGATGTGTATGGGGAGGGGGCATTCATAATTCATTGCTGAGAATGAGCAAACCATGGCCTTTGGACAGAGGACAGACTAAATTTACTGAGTTGTTGGGGGCAGGGTTTTCCTTTAAAGCAGGAGTAGTGTTTTTTCATGCACTGAGGCCACCGGTCACCTTTGAGTAAGCTCAGCTTTTAGTAAAAATCCTGGGAATTTCTAGAGACTGTGCCAGAGAGGTCAGAGCAAACCTAAAGTGCATACAGGGTGTCGCTAAGAACAGTGAAGCTGCTGCATACAGGCTATTGTTATGCTGTTTAGACTGCCTGATAAAATAAGTGAAAGTCTGCTTTGGTTTAACTAGTAGGAAGTAGCTAAAAGAGGTAGCAGTACTTCTGATTTAGCAGTGATATGTAGAGATATGTATGTAGAGACTTAACTTGCAGCAAGTTGCTATGTGAAGCTATGAATTACAGCATCTCTGTGATATTTGTAGTACAACCCTAATGCTTAGGATGTGGCAGCCTAAATTTGTCTGTTGAACCCTCTTACTAGCTCTGGATTTTGGGATTTTTATATTGGTATATATAACTTAGTAGCATGTATATATGAATTAGTACATATTACTATATCATGTGCTTTTAAAGTCAGCACCTATTTGGATGAAACAGCATTTTGATCCAAAATACAAGTGCTATTTTGGGCACTTTTCTCTGTACAAATCATGAAAGAAAACCTTCCCAATTCTTTTCCCAGTTCTCTGCTGCAGGGCTGTCCGGTGGTGTTTCTGATAGCTGAAAGAAGCGGTGTGAGATGATCTAAGCAAATATGGTTGTTACAGGACATGAAATGAGACTTGTAACAACAGGAGTAGAATAAATATAATTGCTAAAGAAAAAAAAAAAGACTTTTTGGAACAAAAAGTTCCCAGTCCCATATGTTTTAAATCTGTCTGTGCTAGCCTGCATTTGTTTCATGGCTTGAGTCTTTGGTTCCTTTCAGGAGGTAAACTGAAGTAGGACTTTGGCACACTTCCTGGTTCTTGGAAAGGAATTTGAGTTTCATTCTTGAGTCTCTTCAAATTCTAACTTAAAGCCCATCTGGGAAAGACTAACATTCTGAGTGAAGATTTTGCAAGGCAGGTCTATTTCTGCTTCTGGTATTTTTGCATAGAGCAAGTGCTGCCTCGATGCATACAGCAGTTAACTGCAGCAGCTTCTATTATGAGTGTTTGCCTTTTGAAGACTGAAGGAGGGCAGAACAAATTCTGTGAGCAGGTACTTGAGGACCAAAAATACACAGCTGAGGGGAGAAAACCACGCTAACAGGGAACTGCAGTCCTCACAATGCCTTTCAGACAACACACGGGGAGCAACCTGTAGAAGGGAATGGTCTGTGACTCCATAGGCAAGCTTGTGTGGAAGATGGCATGGAGCTGCTTATGGATGACAGGGCAAATGAATGCAATTACTTTATGTAATAAAATGGACTTGGTATTTTGTGATAATAGTCGTTGACTGACAGCTGGGAGCAGGAGGGAAAATAGGAAGGTGAACTAGCTTTCTGCTGTGAAGCAGCGCTTCAGACTTCAGCTGTGTAACACAGGTTAAATTCCACATCTCGCTGCTTCTTGCAGAGAAACCTAATTTTTTAAATCTCCACAGGCTTCTCAGAGACAGAAGATGCTAATTTTAGAAATGTGGCAGCTCGTTGTCTTCCCCACCCCCTTCCATTTGCTGCCAGAATGCTTAACAATCCAGTAAACAAGCTGTAGAAAAAGGGGGAATAACCTCAAGAGCTGAGGGTGTTGGCCTCTTGTCAGTGGCATTTTTAGGGAAGGGTTTGCCCCCCTGCCCTGTGGGTATTGAGTTTGAAACCAGTTTAAAAATAGAAGAGTAACATTTTAGCTGACAGTAAAAAGAAGTTTTTAAAGGTGTAGTAATGGGGACTGGCAGTCTCCTTTCACTGACCTGATTAATTCTGCAGCAGTTCTCAGGATGGTCTAAATTAAAGCATTGCATAAGAAGAGTGCTTGGAAGAAACAAGCCCTAAATTTTCAAATAGAGCTTGGGTATCTCCTATTTTGGGTGTTCATTAATCTGACACTGGAAATTGCACCCTTCTCATAGTTTCTGCTTAGGGAGCTTTTTGTTTCAAATGCCTTTTTACTGTGCAAAAAGGTGTCACTTCATCTAATTACCCAGAGTCCAAATTAGTGCAGTTAGTGAACTATCATTTCCAGGTGCTGTACTGGTTTCCTTGTGTAGCTGCATCTTCATCCTCTGCTTCCATCTCATGGGTGAAAACAAAGTTTGGAAATTGTTTATTCAATTGAGGTGTAGTAGAGTTGCAGCTATCTAAGCATGAGGCTTTATAGTGCCAAGTTTGTTCTGGTTTGGGTAGCAGGTAAGTGCTACAAGGGGTTGAGGAAGGTCATGCACCCTGGTCTTCCTCTTTAAGACTGTACTTCAAGCATGCAAGTCTGCAAGTAGATGAGGTTTCTTCTGAAAGAGCAATGTTCTGTTTATGCTCCTTCCACTGCTCCTGGCCGTTGGGATTTACAGAGCAGGCTATAAGCCAGGGGGGAGACATTCGAACAGCTCAGTTAGTATGTGTTACAATCAGAAGTAGCTAATACAGCTGTTACAGGAAAGTCTGACTTGAGAGCAGCTTTCAGAAGAGCAGGCAAGTGGAATTTATTCATTTGATTACCAAACACTTTGCTTAAAGGCAGAAGCCTAAAAAATTCTGTGTGTGATGGTAAACGTGTTTTAAAGTTATTTGCATTCCCAGATACGTGTAGGCAACTGATGCAGTCCTCCAGGTTTTGATGGCTGAGTTGTCTTGGAGTAAATAGGAAGTAGATGCCTCTTTGGTTCTGAAAATTAGGTTATGTACGTGTCTACTGGAATAAACATCTTCCAAGAGCAGGCAGAGAGTAATTAAGTGGCTTACAGTGTTCCTCAGGAGGGCTGTGACAGAATGAGGATTTGACTGCCCAAATGCTTTGCTTCTTTTTCCCCATACGATGCAGACATTGTGAAACCACAGTGCAGGGTTGTACTTCAGACACAACTCCTTCCTAGTATACCTTTTAAGATTTGCTTTTCCTTAGCTGTCTGGCTCCTGGAGGCAGGTGGATGTGTGCCTAAGAACTCTGTACAGATTTAATGCCTTTTGAAACCAGCTATGGCTGGATGTGAGGCTTCTGCATAGACACACAGTTACTCTTAAAGGTGGATTTTTACTGCTGAATATGGGCTGCTTGTAGTTTGTTAGGTAATGGTGTTACAGTGAGAGCCATTGTACAGCAAGGTATAACACAGCATTTGACTTTTCAGTTCCAAAACCTGGAGAGACAAAGAGGAGCAGCAAGCAAAAAGGATTTTTATATTTTGCTTTTAATGATCTTAAAATCAGCAAACAGCCTCAGCCTTTTGCCTGTCTGTCTGCAGCTGCCACTGGAGCAGCTGTAGGTTTTACCTCCTGCAGACAGTGTATACTACTTACCAAAGTGGTTTTGTTTAAGGAAGGTGGCCCAGATGATAGTTTTTTCTCTCATTTCAAGATCCTTAGTCAGAAGGTTGAAAATATGATGCAAGCTTGTTTATAAAACACCACAGGAAATAGAAATGCAGCATAAAGGCTTATGGTATGTGTATTGCTGAAGCTGTAGCACTGCAGGGTACTCTCCTCATCAAAGAGGCTGAGAACTCATCAGTGCTAGGTAGTTCAGCTTTAGTTCTTAAGGCTTTCTAAGACCCCCAGGATCTGTTTGAAACTCATTCCTTTATTTCTTTATTGCCTTTCCCTATTCTTGGCTAGACACAGGCATCATCTAACCTTGCTTAATATAGATTTTCTTGGAAGGATTTAGGTTCCCTGAAAATCTTGAATGGCCAAGGTGATTTATGGTTCTTTGCATAAAATAATGCCAACAAAGTATTTAAGTTCTTCCAGCCTCTGAATTTGAAAAGAAGCTGAGTGTGAAATAATAAAGATTGTGCATGTTGGTTGTTCAGACATGCTGTGGTGAAAAAGTCAGGTTAAACCAGCCCAGTTAAAACAACTCTCTTGGTGTTCTCCTGCCTTCTAGTCTTCAGCAGAAATTTTACTTGTTGGACTTTGAAATGCAGGAACACAATTGAAAGAGCAGTAAGCCCAGCATAGCTACTGTTGTAAGGAGTGACTTTGCTGTCAGTACCAATTATGGACAGATTGTGTATTTGGTGTGTAATTCATTTTCTTGCTGGAAACAACAACAGTTTACTAACCCACAGAATACTGCATCAGTAAACAATATTCCTACCTAAACTCCAGTATTGTGGATGGTTCCAGTATAACACCAGTTATTAGTGTGATGCTAAACTGGAGAACATTTTCTCTATTTTGCAAACTTCCTTTACTCGTGGGGTTCCTCTGCTGCTAGCTCCTCACATGTATAGTGTTTCTCCCTTCCCTCCTCAGCACCTGATCTCTCCCTGCCCATGCTCTCTCATTTGCTGTGTTTGATGCTCTTTCCCCAGTGGTTGTTGCCAGCCCAGCAGTGGGAGGTTCTGAGAAGCTGCTGGAGGCTGAATGCCTACTGTAACAATATCATTTTGCTAGTGAAACTGGTCAATAATCCAGGATTTTACTAGTGACCTAAAGTTAAATTTTAAAGCTGCTTTAAGACCTGCAGTAAACAGCATGGGGTTTAGAAAGATTAGATTTGGCATCAGCTAGTGTACTGGAGAAAATACCCTCCCAGCAGTTGTTAAGATTTGCTTTTGACTCAATCCTGATTGACAGCGGGGACTGTGCTCTGAAATCAGCAGAACAGGGAGCTGCTAAATATTTTCTTTAAGACAAGTTATGAATATAGAATGTACTAATAGAGATACTGGAGCTCCAGAGGAAACCCCAAATAGCTTCAAGTGGATGCTTCCACCTTAGAGAAAAGCATGATGAGTTGCTTGCAAAATACCAAATGTTGACTTAAAGCTACTGCAGTCATTATGGTGCTGTCCATATTCAGCTTCCTGCTCACTCAATTCTAAATAAATCATTTAGAACTTGTAGCTGAGCCTCTTCTCAGGAAATGCTGTTGGCTTCTGAGTTCTTTGGGTAAGACGTGTATTCTTTGAGGGCCTCTGTTGTTCCATTTTGTGACATGTTCTTTATACTTTGAAGTTTTCAGTGTTGTTTGATGAAACTTCTACATGTTACATTAGATTTGGGTGTAGCAGAGTTCTACATTTGGCAGTAAGACCTTAATTTGAAACTTTCCAACTCTTCATATGTTCGAAGAATGGTGATTTGTTCTCTGTCTAGCCACCTGCTGTCTTCTCCTGTGGTAAAGTACATTGGTAGCTATGGGAACAAAAACTTAAGAACAGACACCCACATGTGTTGAAGTTGATTTATAGAAGGTCTTGAAGTGGTGCTGTGAATAATGAGATACAGAGCTATCTGGTGTGCAGTTTGATGGCTTTCAATAACAACTAAGTATTCTGCTTTCATAAATTATTTAGTGCCCTTGGCATTGTGGATGTTACAATCTCCACTTTGGCTTAACTGCAGTATAACATTGTGCTGCATTTCCAAGTTGCCTTTTGTCCCCAGAAGTGGTAATACTCCTCCCCTGGGTTGGGCAATAAGATCTGTTCTAACAGGAAATAGAGCCTAGAATGTGATAATAGGTGACAGCAGTACCTCTGGAGCCTTGGGATGAAGGGTGACTGTGCAGGTGAATATGTAGTCAAGCTGTAACATAACCTTACAGTGTGCAGCACTGTTGCAGGACAAAGCCTTGGTTATGAATTGAAGCTTGTGCAGTTTGTGCTGCAGCTGTGGAAGTGCTTGCTTCCTTTCCTAGTTGGCTAGCCAGGATGGTGTCCAAAGCTGAAGTGCTGTGGCTGTGTAGTGGAGACCTTTGATAGACTTGTATCCTCTGTGGATTGAGGAGCTGGGATTGCCAGTGAATCACAACAGTGTGATGAAGCTCCATCCAAATGAATGTTTAGAACACTGATAAAGGTTGCTGTATTTTACAGATCAGAGAGTAGTTCATCAGGTACAGTGATGTGCTTTCAGCCTTAGCCAAAGAGAAGCAAGACCAGATCTTTGTCACATAATGCCTTACCTGTTCAGCTAGCAGTTTTAGCTGGTCAGCAGCATTACATTGTGCTTTCTCTGAGTAGCTGGGGAAGTAGGAATTGAGAGAATTCTTGTCCCCTTTTAGTCCTTTCTTAGGACTTCAATCTTTCTGATGTGATAACAGCACACCAGAAGTCACTCTGCTGCTCTGCTTAGTAGAAGTAGATAGCTGAGAATGGAGAATGAAGGAATTAGGGCATGCTATGCTTTGTATAATATGGAGATGACAATGGATGGATTTATTCCATGCTAGCATTGTGCTTTCCGCACTGGAGTGCCAGTGACCTTTTCCTCTCACGTACACTTCTGGGTGCAATTCAGAGACCGTGAAAGCCAGATAAGAATTGGTCATTGATTTTCAAGAGTCAGTAGATTGGCTTTTCGTATAGAAATCCCCTGTGTTTTAGACTACATGTTACTTGGAGTGAGAGCATCTTTTAGTTGTGAAATGCTGTGGTCTGTAAGATGGCACAGCCTGTGCCTGTATTGTGAATGCATTCAGATGTTTCTCCGACACTTGTTCTGTGACCCTGTTTTAACTGCATAGCAGAAAAATTCCCAGAGAAATAAGACATTTTATGAAATTGGGAGGATAGAGTAACTGAGTAGTGATTCTGAACCCATTGCATTCTCAGATGTGAGTAGTTAATATTCCTTTATTTAAAAAGTCTGGAAAAGCAACAAGCTTTGATCCGTTTGAATGGCTAATTAGTGCATGAGTTGATCAGGCTTAGTGTTATCTTTTAATTTGCTCTGTCTCTAGATGAAGTTGTGAAGAATAAATGGTGTCAAATGGGAGATTTGTCCCTAGGCTGTGCACTGAGCCTAGCCTGTAGTGTGAAATCTTCCTGTCACTGTATTCCCACCGAGATGTTGTCTTAGAGACGTTTTCTCGGCACTCGCTCTGCTTCTCCCTTAGGATGCAGGACAGTGATGTGCTGCTAACCTCTGCTTGCCTGCAGGAAATAAGAACAGTGGCTCAGAAATGCTAGTTATTTTTAGGGTATACCTGGAATGTTCTATTAAATGCATTGCAGGATGTAGTTGTCACTGTTAAGAGAAGGGGCTCCTTGGTCCTGTGAGTCCAAAAAACCTGCTTTGTTTCAGGGTAGACAGAAAGGCAATCTGGAAAGTCATTTTATAAACAGACTTTCTTGATAACAGTAGTCTACATTTAAGAGTAGGAGGTCCCTTTCCTTGTTGTTGTTTCTGTTTTGAATTTGTTCTCTTTCTGGAGTTCCAGGGCAACATATGAGTAGTTTTACACAGGCGGGATTCAATGCAGAGGAAGAAAGATTTGTTCTTTGCCAAGAAAAGAAATTGGAGGTCCAAAGAGGGCAGCTTGCCTCTATTAGTAACCATAGGCTTGCTTTCTCAACTTAAGTAAGGAGGGATACCTTAACAGTATGTAGGATGTTATATGGACATGGGAGACATTCAAACAACAAGAATTTTCTTTCCCTCTCAAATGTGTAGCATCCCATTGATGTTTGTTTGCTTACTGAATGAATGCATCCCAGAGGAATTGAGTTACCTTTAGTACTTGTTTCCTAACATCCACAAGTTTTTCCTTCAGTTCTTTGTCAAAGGAATGGAACAAAATACATCCATGTATCCTATCTGAGAGTGGGGAAACAAAGAGTTAATAAACGATTATCCCAGGTGGCTGAACGCTGGAGTTGCAGTGAAAGGCTGGGAACATTCATTGAGCTCCTGTGCTGGCTTCTACCTGCCACTAGCTCCTGATACACCACTCTACAGGGGTTAAAAAATGAGCTTGCTCAGACCAGGAGCAGAAAGCATCCTTAGGAACCTTCTGCTGCTACCTTAAAGACCAATGTGCAATGTTATTCTTCTCATTATTCAAGAGTCTTTTGAAAGATCAGTGATGTACATATGGTCTTTGCTGCTTCCTCTGGTGTTTTGTTCACTTGATTCTCTCACTGGAATATGGATGATGCAAGCACCATTAAATGCCTCAGCCCTGAGAAAGGTAAGGGGAAATGTTATTTTAATCACTTTTTTGAGGGAAATTAGTTTCACTGTGGAGAAAAGTATACTTTACAGAGCTTTCTTGGGCACTTGTTCTCTGTTGTTCAAACTTAAATGCTTAAATATATCGCAGTGTCTTAAGGCAGCTTTTGTACCATACCTTTGCCTCTTCCTCCTGTTATCACCAAACCTTAAATAATACATGCATCTCTAATGGCTGCTTCTTGCTGCATGAGGAGTGCAAAGGAGTGCACCAGGTATATTCATGTCTCTTGTCTGCTCACTGAAGTAGCTAGCTGTCACCATAAAGAAAGGCTTTCTATTTTTAACCATAGACCTTCTGCTACCCACATTAGAAGAGAGAAAAGACTCCAGTACTATTGTGAGTCAGCTGTATTGTTCTGGTGGTTTAGAATATATGATTTGCTTCTAATTAGTGTTTTTATACCCCTCAGAGTGCACAGAATCAGTCTGGGTTGAACTTGTCCCTGGTGGAGTTAGACCAGGGATGAATTCAATCCTCTCTGTGAACTGCCTCAAGCATTTAAAACTAGGCTGCAGTTCTCTGCAGTTTGAACTTGGGGCTCATCCCTCCTGTACTGATGGTTTCTGAAGAACTCATATTAATTCAAGACTAATTCTCAGAAGCCCAGGTTTTGAAAAGCTTTATAGTGGTCTTAGAGGTCTCTTCCAACCTTAATGTTTTCATGATTCTGTATTGGGTAAAAGCCCAGAGAGAGAACCCTCAACACCCCTTAATTGAATCAAATGCCTAGTTGCTTGTGCCTGTGCATCTTGTATTTTATGCCTCTCAGGCATGTGGTTTTTCAGTAGTTATGCAACAAGTAAAGAAGCAAGACTCCTGTCTGTTCAGGAGAGCTGCTGTGTGTGCACTGGATCCTCTTCTAGCACCCTCATGCTTTGGGAGGGCAGATCAGTAGCCCTGGCTCCTGTAGCTTTAACTAAGAGAATTCCTAGCCACATGTTCATTAATATTTTGAAGGATGAGCTCATTAAAGTTTGCTTTTCTTTTGTAACATAAAAAAATCATATCTAGATCAAAACTTTACCAAAGTGGAAAAATGCTTGAATCTAAGCTGATATTTAGGTGTTGGAACCAAGCCTGATCTTCATTAGCTCTGCTTTTGACTTCTTGTGCCTCTATTCCTAGAGTACCAAACAGAAGCTTAAGGGATGCTCTTCATTCAGAAGGTGAGCAAAGGTAATGGAGCCAGGTAGGGCTGTGCCTGTCTAGTCAGTAATCACTGCAGCAGGTACTGGTCCAGGAGCTGAAGAAGGATGTGAATGTGGAAAGTAAAGTAAACTGATTTGGAAAAGCCTCATTGTAGAGCAGAATTGTAATGAACAACAAAAAAAGTGGAGGTAGAGGTAAAAAAAAGAGAGGAAAGTAGGAAAGGGCATTGTTATTCTGTGTTTTATGACCATTTTGGTGAAGATACTCTTATTAATGAAATATCAAATCCAGGAATGCTTGTAGCCTGTGACAGAATTAATGATAGTGGGAACTGTGCAAATAATGGAGGCAGTTGGTGAAAGTCTGTTTGCATCAGAAGAACAGGAAAACATGAAGTAATATTTTCCTTTGAGATTTGTTAAGATTGGAGCAGAGATGATGAGATGCATTTAGGCATTGCCAGTATTTATTCAAAGAGCAAAAAATATGAAGGATGTTCTAAAACTTGGCATAAGGCTTTATTTACCTGTGCCATATTGCTGGCATGGAATCCAGAGGTTTGGGAGCATGCAAGCTTTCATTTAACAAGGTGCTAAACAGAGTGGTATGAGAAGCTGTTTCCTATGTGCAGGAATT
Source organism: Galbula dea (assembly GCA_013399015.1). NCBI lineage: Eukaryota > Metazoa > Chordata > Aves > Piciformes > Galbulidae > Galbula > Galbula dea. The sequence goes on along the minus strand of VWZX01009007.1, from coordinate 1,667,951 downwards.
TCTCTTGTTCCAAGGAAAGAAGGTGATTTTCTTAAATCTTTGTCAGCTATAAATCCCTGAGTTTTGGATTCAGTTGACTGAAATGGTGCAGTTAGATTGACACCTTTCCACTTAACCTACTTTTACTGATTGCATCTGCTGACAGAAGTGTTTCAGGACCAAAGCCCAAAACATTTTGGTCTTCAAACTGTCATGTTGGGACACCCTGGGTATTACAGAATCACTCATCTAATTATTGTTCTCTGAAACCTGAGTTCCATTATGGATTGCTTTGGATGTTGAACAGATAAGGTCCTTGAGGAAGGTGTGATGGAGCAGGAGTTTTGTCACCCAATGTCCTTTTGACTTCTTATTACTAGGTTCAGCTTCCACCTTCTGAAAACAGGTACAAGAGAGAGGGGCTCTTGTGGATTTCCCTGGAGAATCCTCCATGTTTCAGTTATCCAGGTTCATCACTTGTTTGCAGTTGCAAAATACTGAGGCTGGGATTTAAGGACGTCCACCAGCTCAGTGTTTCTGCCAGATGGTGTCATTCTAAGCCAGCTAGTGAAAATAAATGGGGTGACTTCAAAGAGCAGACTTGACAGAACCAAAGGCTTTTGATTTGATGAAGATTAGAACTTGCAAAGCTGCAGTTGCAGTTTGGAGGCTGAAATTCTGCAGCACTCCTGAGAACAGCATCTGCACAATACCTCTTAGCTGGGGATGTCATATCTTGACTGAGAAGTCCTGAATCATCAGTGGAAGCTACAGAAAGCTGAGATCAAGGAATGTCCTAGTGATTTCAGGTAGCTTTTTAATAGAAGAAAATACTTGTTAATGTATAAGAACTCCTTCCATGGGTAAAACGTTATTTTCTGGTGCATCTGTAATTGTGTGCCCTCAATTCCCTCCTAAGTGTGGAAGCCCATTTAACCTGGTGTGGAGGTAAATGTGACCATTCTCTTCCTGTAAATAAAAAAATAAACCTAAATAGATAAATAAAGAATTTTTTTGTTTTCAGGCAAAGTACTGCTGCCATTCCTGGAGAAACTGAACTCAGTTCCGATCTCTATTACTTAATATTTCTGTGTGACTTTGGAACAATCTTTTAATATAGTCAAGTTCAGATCCTTATCTTAAAATGGGGATATAGGAATATTGCTCTCAAATTATACTGAGAAGCATGAAGTCTATTTCTGAAGGTTGTGCTTAGCTGCTGTAGACTTCAGGTTAATATTTTGTGGATTCCCTTTACAATGAGCTGAGGTGTTGGAGACTGAGTATATTATATCATCCTGGACAAGTCTTAGTGAAATTGTTTTCTGGTAGTGTTTCTGTTTGTGAGAGGGAGGAACAGCTTTGCTTTTATTTATTTAGCAGGAGGTTTAGATTAGTTATATTAAGATCTGGAAAAATATGGCCAGAACTCAGTTGAAGAAGCTAATATATCCAGCCACCTTTGCTCCTCTTGCATGGGTGCAGTGGAGTGAGAGGAACAATGAGCATTGTGCATCTGTTATCCAAAAGAAGGATCAGTGAACTGTTTAGGATTAAAAAAAAAGCCTATTTTTCACTTCAGAAAACACTTGAGGGCTGATTACTTACTCACTTGCACCTTGTGCTGTCAATGGTTCTTGTAAAAAGCAATTGAAGAATGTTTCGGAAGCTCAGTCCTTACCTGGTGCCAGTGGAGTGCTTCTCAAACCCACTTGTCACAAGTGGAAATGGTATCAGGTGCCTCCCTGCTTTGGAGTAGAGCTGAAATTTGCTGGAATACAGCTTCTGCTTTCCTTCTGCAGTTCTACCTGTTTGTTACCAAAACAGTAGGGTATGAAGTAGCTAAGGTGAGTCTCAGGCTGTTAAACACTGGGAAGAGGAAAGCATGGCTTGTTACTGAGTCCAGAGACTTGGTGCATTTCTCGTTTAGGGAAGTCCTTAGGCAGCATACAGGAACTGTTCTCAGGCCTCTGTCCCTTTATGTGCTTCAGGCCCTCTCAGGAGAGGCTGGAACCTTGTCATGTCCTTGGGATGGGGAAGGACATGCTACGATTTTATAATTCATAGGAAGAAGTCACAAGGATGGGAGGTGGCTACATTTCTTTCCTGAAGTTCCTGGGCACAGGACTTTCTGTCTCCCAGGCTGTTGAACTGTGAGCCATCTGCTTTGCCTCACTGCAGACAGATTTCTCATTTTGTGTGTGAGTGACTCTGGCACTTTGTTTGCAGCAAAGGATGGACTAAACTAGTGGCTTTGGAGGAAGCTCTCCACTCTCACCTGTCAGCTGTGTCCTCCCACAGCCACCTTTACATTCCTTCTTTGGGGCAGCACAGAGCTGCAGATGCACATAATCTGCCAGTGTTTCTAAGAGAGAGCACAGTGACCTTTATCTCCAGGATGGATTTAAGCTCAGTGCCTTAATCCCAGAGTTTTCTCTCCATTTGCAGTACACCCTCATAAGGCTCTCCCCTGGATCACACAGAACCTGAAGAGAGCACTGAAGGAAGACAGAGACTGAGTTATTCCTAGAGGCAGTGCAGCTCCGTTCTGTTCCATGCTGCATGAAATTTGTCTATATTTGAAGAAATAAGGAGTCTGCCACATGTTAAAATGTAGATGGCACAAAAGGAAGGTCTAGAGGAGGTCTCAGTCTTTTGCAGGTAGAATGTATTAAAATTCACTCCAAACGTGGAAGCAAAGTTTGTGAGTTAAAATCAACTTGCGATGCCTTTCAGTAGCAGATGTCTTTTCTGACTGTCTGTCAGCCTGCCTTGTTTTCCTGTACCAATTTGGCCTTGGGTTCTTCAGTTCTTAGAGGTGTTTTCATAGAAGGCTTTCAGCCATATTGGTGGGTTTCTTCCCTCCCAACCTGCCTTAATCTCCCTTTCAGTGTCTATGACCCATGGCACTGAACAGATGGTAAAGTGCTGAAAGATCTTTAAATGTAAAGAGTTTAAGATCTTACTTCAATTAAGAGGGGACATTTTCTTGTGGCAGTCAGAGATTGGAAGCAAGGAGAGCTTACAGCAACATTTGTATTCTTAAAGTCCTTCATGCTGACATTTTTTCTACAATCAATAGAGTTGCATTATTACAGCTTTGCAATAAAAAAGTTCAAATAGCTTTTAAATCCTTTTTACTAAAAATATCCTGGAAATTGAATTTCCTTTGCCAGAACCAGCATCAGAATTCTTAGTGGAGTTCATTAGTAGGCTATTGTTATTATAGTTTACTCACTGAAGGTAAAAACTATAGAAATATCTGAAAGATGGTGCATATTTTAAGGGTAAAAGTGCTAATATTATTTCTGCAGTTTCACTGAGAATACATGACAGAAAAATCTTAATATATTTATTAAAAAAACAGTCTTTCTTAGTGCAAAACCTACCTGAAGGCTCAAAACACAATGCTTATTCTCACTTAATTAAAATAATTGCATCATTGTTTTCAGATGACCTCAAGAGAACTAAACATCATGGAGAGAGGAAGATTAATTGCTGTCATTACAGTTGTGCTGTTGTTGCTAGTGGGTCCCAGTTCCACAAATACTCCTCTATGTCAATAAAGTAATGGAAGGGTTTCCAAGATTAACCCAAGGGATTAATAATGTGACTTTCCAAACAGTTTTGGTAAGCCCTGGAAGCACTCATCTTTGTGGTTGCTCACCTAAAGCACCTGCCTCCAGGCTTTCCTGTTGTGGATCCCAAAACTGAAAGGATGCAGCAGGACATGCTGTGCTACAGCCCTTGCTGTTTCCCCCAGGGGAGTTAGTGGCTTTGTAAATTGCTGCATGCTGGGGGCATTTCAGTCAGACCGAATAACCTGAGTAGCTTCTGAGCCAATGCAAAAACATTAAGCTTGTTGCATGGTGGGTAAGAAACAGAAGCTGGTAGCTAACCTGACTTGCACTTGCCACAGGCAAGATGTGGGGCTTTAATCTTGAGTGTGGATTACTGTGCTTAGAGTTGCTGACCAGATGGTCCAGCAGGTTGTGGTAGACTGTAGCTCAGTGTCCATGCCAAAGGTCAGGAGAGTTGGAGTTAGGTTAGAATTAAGGAGAAGGCAGCTTATACACAGCTGGGGTAATGTGGTGGCCCAGCAGGTGCTCTGGCTGTTCTCAGCCTGCAAAATGGGCCATGGAGCGAGTACAGGAAATTTGGTTATAACCCCATATATCCAAACTTTTGCCTACTTTGGAAGTTACCAGAAACATCTGAATATGATTGTTGTAGTGAATTCTTCAGGTAACAAATGCAGGTTTTAAGGTTTTAGCTGTCAGATGAAGATACAAAATATGAGAGAAGTTCTCTCTGCTCCATCGGCATATGCTGCTCATGTCCCTCCTCTTGGGAAGAGTGATACCAGAAACATAGGCACCTGCTGCAGACAGACACATAGGAGTGAAAGAACACAGAGAGCCCTGGAATCCCAAAGGCAAGTGGCTGCAGCAGAGGAGAAACTGGAACTGGGTTGACTGGTCTTGCTGTCTAGATCCTGCTGCTTCAGACCTTTAGAGAGCAGGGTTTCTGTGGGAAAGGGAAGAAGCCTAAACCACACATTCAGAAGCAGTGAGGGAGCATCATGACTTTGGTTCATCAAGAGAAGCTTCCTGTGCTCCTGCAGTTCATGTTCCTATGCATGTTGGGGTTTGAACCTTTACTGTAGTTCCAGTGTATTTCCAAACTGTAGTCAGTGATGTGCATTTCAGCAAGATTTCTGTTTTCTTCATTCCTCTTGAAGATCTCAGCACTGAGTCCTTCAGTAGACAGTAACAGGCATGCTAACTCATGGGAAGATCTTAGGCTAGGGTAGCCAAGATTAGCTGTGACTGTAATTCCTGCAGCTTTTCCAGGGCTTCTTGACTGGTGTTTACAGATGAAAGCACAATGGGGAGGATAAAACTGAGTGTACAGGAAAATGGCAGTGTGCCAGGTGACATTAAAACCTTTTGTTTCCTGCTTTTATGGCTTGTGTTGTGGTTTGGCAATCACTTTCTTTTTATTCTACAGCCATTAGGAGCAAGATTTCTCTGTTGGAAAGTGAGAAGTAATGATACCTGTGTTAAAGTTAATACAGGTATCACTGATTCCTCCCCCTATGCTCATAAATGTTATAGAACCAGGCTAATGTGATGGGTTACTTTGTTAGTCTGGTGAACTGGGTCTGTAGGATGTTCATGCAAGGATAGAGGGAGTGCATAGCTGTGAAGGTACAAGCCTAATCCTTGAGGATTTAGAGGGCAATTACAGCATCAGGTCTGTAATATTTAATGTCTCTGCCAATCAATATATTGAACTTTGAAAATCAAGTCTTAGGTACACCTGAAGTATTATCTGTGACATCTTCAAGTGAGCTGAAGGAAAGAAACTGTCTGCATCCTGTTACCTGCTGCACTATGAACCTGATTTTTCCTCCCATGTTAGTGCTTTTTGTCTTCTGCTTGAATCCTGATGTACAGAAGACAAAGGAGACGTCAGTCTGGCCTCTGTATTGACATTTCCCATGCTGGCATTTTTAGTTTTGTCTTCTCTACTTCAAGGACTAAAGCTCCTTCCCCTTGTATTAAACAATTTCTAACCCTGCCTTCCCTCAGCAGCAGAGCATTTGTGTTGGAAAGGGACCCATCCATCCTGACAGACTGCACTGATGATAAACCCATTTTGCTTGCTTTTCTCCATCTTCCAAAGCATGTGTGTGTTGTGCTCCTCTTTTCTGCAAGGTGCTCTTTCCCTGAGTGCCTTTTCTGACATCCTTGGAGTGAATTTCTTTTCACAAGACTTCTGACATTCCTGCATTGCGCAAGTGTTCTGAGTTTTTCGCTAAGCCACAGGCCGGTCTGCAGACTCAAACATTGGTGATTTCAAATCTTTCTGTGGCATGAAAAGCCTTTGTTACACTCAGAGAATAAGTTTCTGAAGTGCCATGGAAAGAAGTCTTTAATCTGTGTGTTGTCAGGTGAGCAAGGTTTTTCTGGGGATGGCAAGGGAGGCAAGAATAGAAACCCCTTTCAATAGGCTTAGATCCTAAGTACTCAGCTCAGAATGCTTAGGAGTTAGGAGGGGGATTATGTCACATTTAACCCTTTTTCTTCCTGCCTTCCCACAGTGTTGCCTAATATCCAGCAGAGTCAATAAAAGAGCTTTTTGAAAGAGTTTGTTTTTCTCTGTTTGTGTTTGGGAAGCCTGAACCTTGGAATGATAATGCCAACACAAAGGGTTTAAATTAGTCTTCTTTGGGTGAGCTTTGGATGACAAACCTGACTTTAACTTCAACATTGAAATAGTTCTTTTCTGGTGCTATAAATCACTGGCATTTCTCTGTACTGAAATAAAAACAAATCCTCATTCAAAGTCCTGCTTGTGCAGAATTCTCATTCCGAGCTGTGAAACTAATATCTTGGGCCATGCCACGATAAGAGTTGCATTTCACTTTATCTCCCTTCCCCTTGTACCCAGATTGGTAACACATAAATAGTTAATGCAGAATCTAGGATGTCCTTGCAGAATGAAGTTCTGAACTTTAAGATGAGTGCCTTTTGCTGCCTAGCACACAGAATGCCAGCTACTGAGATTTTGTTGTATGTACAGCCTGGAAGACTGCAAGGAATCCTGATTAGTGCTACAAGAGGGGGAAAGAAAGGAGCTACACAACAGCAATAGTTGTGTTTTATTGCAAAAGTTTACCTTAACTTTGTCTCTTTATACCTCAGAGCCTTAAGGTTTAGCTGTATCTCCTCCCTTGTGAGGCACAACACTGTCATTCTCACCATTTAAGATGGGATTTCTGGAGTGTGTTTACTGACTTACTGAAGAGATTGAGAGAAGCCTGCAGAAGAGCTCACATTCCTAAAGTCATCTTCTGGCTAGATCTTGCTTCATCTGAATAAATGGTTAGGTTCTTCAGATCAATATTTCATGGTTTCTTGCCTTCTGTGTGGGAGTTTTGTGTTGTATGGATATACACTTGTTAGCATTTTACAGAAGTTGTTCCTTCTCTGACAATTAATTTTCAGTCATCTCAATAAATCATTCTTGAAAGATGCCTCAAGAGAATGGAAAGCTGTGGAAGTGCTTGAGTAAATAGCAGAACATGGCAAGAGTGTAGGTAACATCATTGCCATAATCAACCCTTAGCATGGGCCCAGTTAGGTTTAGCTTTGGGTGTAGTCTGTGGTTAAACTCTGAGTCCAGCCTAACATAGGAACTCTGGGCATAGGTGGTGAAATAACTTCTGAGAGTGAATCATCTGTAGATGCTCTAAAGCTCTAAAGCTTTTTTAAACTGCGAAAGGAAGAGTGGGAAGCACTTAATGAATGTGTTTTGAAATGGACAATGTGTTTAGCTCACCAAGCTAGGATCATATTAGCTTCTTGTACAGATCACAGCTGGCAAGAGTAGTTTTGTATACTCTGCTTAATGCAGATTAAGAGGTTGTGATAACACAAATGATAGATTTCTGTCTTTGGAGTTTTCATGAATGCATCTTAAATCAAGTGAGGTAGTGACAGGGCTTTTAAAAAAAATCAGTCCTTACCTGCTTTTATCTCTGTCAGTTTTCAAGCACTGCTTCTAGTTTCTGTGTACAGCATTTGTTCTGCACAGGGTAGCTGCGTGGCTCCTGTCCTAAGCAAGCATCTTCTGTGGGCTTGTGCCAGTGTGCAAAGACATCCCTGTCTGTGTGGTTGTGTGATGGAAACAAGCTGCTAACTTAGGCAGAAGAAGAAGAAGAAAGGATGGGTTTTAAACCTCCCCCTCCTCCCCCTCACTGTAACATGTCACCTAAATCCCTGGCCTGGATAGGGCAGAGCCATGGCTTTAGGGATTAGTGCATAGGATGGATTTAGGATTTGAAGCAAACGTTGCTGTGTTTGCATCCTCTCCAGTTTTACTACCTGGAGAGAAATGCTCTTTCTTTTAGCAGGCATGTCCAGTAAAATACTGAGGGGAGCTTTCTGAGGAAGGATGAAGATTGGTACAAGGAGCCTTTGAAAACCTGTATGAGAAGAAAATGCAATTGGTTTTTATTTTTTCAGATCTGGAAGGAGACTGAAAAGCTTAAGCACCTGGAGAGCCTCACAGTGAAAGGCAAGGGTGGCTCAGGAGGGCAGAGAGGGGAATGGATTGTGCCAGTAACTTTGCACTTATGTGCTGCAGTGGATATTGTTGGTTGGTTTTGAAGAGCAAGTGGAGTCCTCAGCAAGGTTGGGACTTGCAAATCTGTTAGTAAGCAAATATATAAAGGGCAGCTCTATGTAGGAATTGGTGTTGGAAGGAGGAATCAGCATGGAGAAGCCCACAGCTGTAAACTGGGGTCATGGCTTGGTGGATACTTCACAGCTGGGAAAGTAGCAAAGCAAAAAGAACATCGAGAGGCCTTTCTGTCCAGAAATGGATTCATCTAGATGCCATCTTGCCTCATGCTCCTGCTTGTGCCCATCTGGTGGTGTCTTTAAAGTGTTGAACTGAAACCCTCCCAATCCTCCAAGGAGATTCTGTTGGGATTTTAATATTCTAAGTCTGGATAGGGAAGGAGGAGCCCTAAATTCACTGTGAAGCTGCTCTGTAACAGCCTGGAAAATACCCCTGGATTTTGGAAATCACCAATTATCTTGGTTTTCCCTGATAATATTTTTATGCTATTACCTGGAAAATGTGTACCACAGAATCTGGGTATCTCTGAAGGCCACCAGTGCTTGTATTCAGTCCTGAAGCTGCCCTTTGTCTTAGACATGGATGCCTCAAGAACTCCTTTGCTCCAGAATAAGTTCTCTGTGGCCCGGCTGGCTGAAGAGTTTTTCTGGGTTGGTGGCAGCATCGTAGCTTCTCCAAGATGGAAAATGGGCCATGTTGGTAAGATGCAGGCTGGCTACCTGTCACTTCATGGGACAAGATGGTGTCATCTTGAGAGCTTTCCTCTTCAAATCGTTAGTGGCAACTTTGCCCAGTAGTAGTGTGGGGGAGTGGAAGAGAAGGAAGAACTTGAGACAGCCTGGGTCTCGTGTTGCTGTGCGTGGCTGCTAGTGCAATTCTTTTGATCTTCAAGTTAAAGATGTTCTGATCTTCTCAGTTATTTCATTACCAATTTCTTTGCATTCATCTGGAAAAGCAAATGCAAAGTTGTATCTTTTGATGTGTGCAGACCTTTTGAAATTGTCTGTGGCATAGATAGGGTCCATCTTCTTCATAGCTAGAGTAAGATAGGTTTGCTGTCTGCCAGAGTTTCTGCACCTCTTCACTCTCTGATTTTTCATGAAATATTTGTAGTTTTCAGTCTTTGAAATGAGCATTTAGGAGTATTTGTTGTCTTCTTCCATAGTAGCTCACTGGCCTCTGGGGAGGTTGTTTTCTGAATACTGATACACAGTGGCAAAGTTGTTAACTTCCTTAGCTCTCTGAGAAGTCCTTTGTGCTTCATAGCAGCCTTTCTCTGAAATAGGTACTAGAACCAGTAAACCTCATGGAAGTGGCTAGAGAAATGAGGTGTTTCCTGGTCTGGTAAGTGCATTTTAATAGCAGTTTTCTTGAGCCACTGATGACCAGTAAGGAAACTTGTAGTGGCCTTGACCAGAACCACCTGTTGCCTTGGAAGCACTTTTCTGTCCTGCTTGTCCCTCGGCCTCACCAATCACAGATTTTGTTATTTAACAAGAAAATTGGAGGTATAGATAGCATAGAAACTTAATAGGAATTCTTGCAGAGGTCCAGAAATGCCATCCTAGTCTGTTTCTGCATTTCCCTGGATCCAGATGGCTGATGGAGAGCTGGCAGACTGACCTCGAATTAAGCACCCTAATTTCCATAGGATTAAGGGCATCTCTTTTCCCATTAGCATCTTGTTAGGGGTTGTGAGCTTTAAGGGTGGACTCGCTCTTGCATTATCTCTTGTACTCAGAAGACACCAAGTCCCATCCATTACTTGCAGATTTATGCAGAAATGTTCCTTTTCAGACACAAAAGATACTTTCAAGATACTTTAAGGAGGGGTTTTTGTTGTTCTTTTTTGCCAATGAAAGCAATAGTAGAGACTCCTGAAATTCAGTGAGAGCAAGTGAGGGGGAGAAGGTTCTTATAAGGTAGTTGATTTGAAAGGTGAGAAAGACCAGCTCACAAGGCTGTAGGAATGCAAAATGAAACACATGAAGATTAATGAGGGTGGATGTGGTCTGTTTTTTAACTGGATCCTGGCATAATGATGTGAATCAGCCTGCTGTACCCAAGCTGAGAACACAGAAAATGCCTCAGGTTAGCTCTTCATCATGCCGCTCCCCTCATGACAATACCTCCTTTTCTGGTTTTGTGGGGTTTTTGGTTCTGCCTCTTGGTTGTTTGTTTGTTTGGGTGGGGTTTTTTGTTTGTTTATTTGGGGTTTGGTTTTTATTTGGTTAGGATTTTTAATTTAGTTGGTTTTATTTCTATGTGTGTGTGAATTAAAATCCACCCAGTAAGAACAGCCCACTTTCTATGTAGGAGAAAACTGAACCACTGTCTCCCTCACTGAGTTCATGTTGTGAGGAGAAGAATATTTATTTCATATTTACTTATTATTGCATATTTAAAGTTTAGAGATTAAGGATAAATAAGTAAGGATGGTTTGCCTCTATTTGAACCACAGGATGCTAACTTCTCTATGTAACAGAAGTTGGGTTTAATTCATTTGATACATAAGGCAACATGTCAAGTAAGAATTGCTGCTGAAGTGTTCCATCAGTGTAGGTGCCTGTATGGGGAGCAACTCGGGTTGCTTAGCCAGCAGTTTATGTTAAAGCTTCTGTGATAAGACCATTACTTCAGGCTCAGAAGTGACATTCTGGGAGTCTTTATTCTGAGGGTAGTGTGATGAACTCTCATGGAGATTCCTCAGGCTCACAGAGATCAGTTGTACAGTTCATAGGCAGAATTTCCAAAATAGCTTCTAATTCCAAGGCTTTTCAACTCAACAGAATTACCACCACACTCTACTGGTTATAGTATATGGAAACCCCCATATTTTATATGCTTATGTATTATTATATTTATTTCTTGATTTTTGAGAAGACTTGATGCCTCCTGTCCAAACTGGAACTGATATTCCTGGCAGGGGTGGTGGGAGCCAAGTCAGTTCTTTGGTTTAGCTCTTGATGAACTGGCTAGAGCTGCAAAGCCATCTCCAGTGAGACTTTTAAAAACATAGCAATTATTCTCTCTTCAGTGGGTTTGCAGTGCTGATTGTATGACAGGTGTGGGAGCCCTCTGGTTGGTTGCATGCAGGAAGCTGGTTTGGTTCAGCAATATTTGAAGGAACAGCTTGCCCTTGCCATGCACACATACTGGAAGAGGTTTCTCCAGGCCTACAAACATGTTGCATCTTCTGGAGGCCCTGAAGAGAAATAAGCCTTCGAAATCTCTTTCTCTCTCTTGCAGTCTTTAGAGGAGTAGTTGTTTTGAAGCATAGAATCAGGATGCATCTTGTCAGACTCTGTTCCAGGGCAGAACTCAGCAGCCTGGTGTGATGCTGACCTGACTTCTCTGAAGAGACTGGCTAGGGCCAAAGCTGTGTGACATAACCTGGAGCTGTATTGAACTTTGGACCTGAGTTTTTTGGCCAAGCTAGTCCATGTATAAATATACTCAATGACTCAGTCCTTCTAACTTCTTTTCATTCTCACATGCTAACATACTCCCACTCCTTCACAGATTTACATCAAACCCAGCAACTCCTTAAAGACAGTAATGCCACTGAACCATAACCAATTAATTAACAGATGTTAGAACATCTTTCTAACAATAAGGATGACATTTGGCTCTTTTTTTTCTGTCTTGTATCAGGGCAAATGATAGAGATTTAAGATTTCTGTAGCTTTGCTGTTTACTGTCACTTCAAAACTGTTTGTAGTAACCATAAATGTTACTATGAACTGTGAACAATCATGTTGAGTCTTTTTGCTGCATCAGTCTGGTGTGACTTGGTAAGGACACAAGAATGGAACCAAGTGTTCTACCTCTGTTTCCTGCTTTGCTGAGACATTGCTTTCTGCTGCAATACAGACATCCATCTTCTCTCTGGGACTGTGTTTTGTCTGGGTGCAGACTGAGGCAACTTATTAGATCAAAGGAGAGCTAAACCTCACCTGAATTCTGCAAAAAGTACTATTGAAGTGCAAAATACTACTTAACCAACAAGAACTCTTTAGCTTTTGTTGAAGATAGTAAGGAGCCATTTTTTTTCCAGAGAGAAAGTAGAATATAGGTGGAAAAACCTCCTTTAGGAGAGTGGGGGTTTAAGTGATTTGGAAAGAAGAAAAGTCTGTTAGGTTCTTGCTACAAGATCTGGAAGCAAATGTGTAGGATAGGATCAGTGACACAGAAGCAATGGGAGTTAAAAAACAACAACAACAACAAAAAAGCTGATACTCCATCTCAGCTTTTGAGAATTACTATTTCCAGAGTTGACTGTGTTCTTTGGCCTGGATGGCAGGTAAAAGTGTGATGTAAACAGCAGATGTGCAGTGCCTTTGTGATGGCTCTGTGGTAGCATTCTTGTGCCTGGAGAGAAGTAAATGTCTGGGCTATAAAGCTGCTGCTTTGGCTTTTTTTGTAGCTTGCAGAAGTCCCAGTGTTTTTAAGTTTACTTACAGGCTTGTTCACGTGCTGGGAGCAGCTTAGCTGGGTGAGTAGTTGGGGAATTTGAGCTTCTGAACTTAAGTGCTTGTGAGAAAAATACAGGTCTGTCATAGCACCAGGTTATGGGCTACAAAACCTAATGGGTTGGAGTTTTCTAATGCAGTCATAAAGAACTATATTTAAGTGGTGTTCTGGATCCACTTTAATGCAAATATAAGGTGTTAGTCACAATATATGTTATAGGACAGAAAAAAACCAGCTGATAGTTGTAGTATCAGAGAGCCTTACACAAAGCATTGGTCAGTGCGGCTATTATCTGCTCAGTTTTGTTCCTTCAGCTTCTCCCCAAGAACTGTTAATTTGGCAGCTGCTTGCTACATTTTCTTCCTGTAAAGGTGACTGTGAAAGGAGCAAAGTCTGACTGACTTACTGATAGCACTTCATTTCTCTCTTCAGTGGAAAGATGCATGAGTTCCATGCAGACTGGTACCCAGATGGTCAAGCTCCGTGGCGGTTCCAAGGGGCTGGTTCGCTTCTATTACCTGGACGAGCACAAGTCCTGTATTCGCTGGAGACCCTCTCGGAAGAATGAGAAAGCCAAAAGTGAGTGTCAGTCCCAGAACTGTTCTTCTGACTCCTCCTAGATTCTTGCCCTCTTATAAACAAGCAAGCAGGAAGGATGGGGCTCATTCCCAGATGATCAGGAAAAGTGTTGAGTTTAAAGGATAGCAAATGATTTCGTGGTTAATAGTTTGTGAAGATGAAGTTGCTGTTTTAGCTGTGCAGGTCGCAGTAGTGCAGTATGTCGTAAAGGAGCTACAGGCAAAACCTGTGTGAATTGGGGACCTCGCAGTCTGAGTTTTGGGCCCTTTCTCTGCAGGATAGATGTATCCTGTCTGGCCTAGGCCTTGCACAGTCATTGATGAGCTGTGTGCTTTTGTCGTTCTAGTTTCTATCGACTCTATTCAGGAGGTTTGTGAGGGGAAGCAGTCGGAGATCTTCCAGCGCTATGCCGACGGCAGCTTTGATCCCAACTGCTGCTTCAGCATCTACTATGGAGACCACATGGAATCTCTTGACCTGGTGTCTTCCAGTGGGGAAGAAGCACGCACCTGGATCACGGGGCTGAAATACCTGATGGCAGGCATCAGTGATGAAGACAGCCTCTCCAAACGCCAGAGGACCAGAGACCAATATCCTTCTTAGACTGAGAGCATTTCCCTGTGGTGCAGAGCTAGCAATAGCATAGGGGTTCCCTTACGTGCTTGTTTTGCTGAAGGCTCAAAGCTTCAAAGCAGTTCCCATTGTATTATCTGTTTCCAGAGAGAGAAGAGGAGTCCTTGAAGAGGATTGTGCTGGGCAAGATTTGGAAATGAATGACTGGAGTGACTGAGAGACATGCAGGTATATTCTTTCATCTGTTACTCCCTATGTAAAGCTGGCTGTTTGGTTGTACAGGACAAAGTGTGATGTAACATGGCATTCACTCAGAAGTCAGTTCTTCTGTGCTGTAGGATGGGTAAAGAGCATGTGTTGCATCTTGAGCATAGTGAGTCTAAAACCTGCTACTGGAAATAACATGAGTAGAGTTATATCGTGTATTACCTCAAGCTGTCTTCCATCCCCAGTCTCATATACAGCCTTTCCTAGCATGAAAAAAATCATGTATACATAATGTTCAGTAATACCCCTTAATATTCCATGCTGTTCCTTAACTCCTGTTCAATGTGGTTGAAGCAGACATTTGATGAGGCAGATAAAAATGGTGATGGCAGTCTGAGTATTAGTGAAGTCCTGCAGCTGATGCACAAGCTGAACGTCAACCTACCCCGACAGAAGGTCAAGCAGATGTTCAAGGTAAGCAATTAAACTGTGTTTTTGTCTAAAAGAACAAGGATTGAGCTGCTGGAGATTTAACATGAAATCTAGTAGGAGAGATTGTAAATACTTCAGCAGCTGGTTTCTTTCCACTCTGCTGAGAGATCCTGCACAGTCCATTTGGTAGGTTGAAAAGAGCTGCAGAAACACATCATAGATGAGTTGTTGTCCATGGGAAAAGGCATTACATCAGGTACCTTCTGGTGTTGCATAACGGGAAGACACAGTACAAAGATTGGTTTCTTCTGTACTTGTTGATCTGAAACTCAGTCACATTTTCTCCTCTTATCATATTCTCTCTAATAAACATTTCCCAGTGAAGTATCCTGTGCCCTCCAATAACTGGTAATGATACATCCAGTATGCAAACTTGTGTATCTGTCCTGTTTTATGCAATGCTAAGAGCTGTTTGTTTAACATTGTGCTCTGCTGAGCCTGACCCAGTTTACTGGGCACCTGAACTGTGGAGATGTGGATGCTTTTGTAGTCAAAGTCTGTGTGTAGGACCTAAGCAGAACCTGAACTGATGTTCAGTATAGTGAACTACTGTGTCTTTGGCTCTGCACTGACTCAGGGACATCTTGGCATCACCTGCCAGCAGCTCTGGTGTTTTGCAGAGTGTTCTCTTGGAGAGGCTGAGAGATTGTTTTGGAGAAAGCTGAATACTGGAGTTTCAGTAGCACTGAAAGGGATCAGATCCCTATCTACCAAAGCCTTTCCAGGCAGCCTGTGTCTCTTCCAGGCACTGCATGTAGGGAATGCATGAGTCTTGCCTTACTTAAGGTAGAGAAATGTTCCAAGCTCAATTTCACAGAACTGAAGCAGGAGTAAGTGAATTGCCTAAGGTCACACAAGGATCTGTGGCAAGACAAAGGTAATTCTCTTCTCTGATTGTGCTTCAAGGCTGAGCCACCTTTTATTCTGAACATTTACTGAGATTGTACAGCTCCTGGGCAGTTTGCAACCAATTTAAGACTGATTAAAGATTTCTTAATTTCATAATTATGTTTATCATTTTATTTTCCAAAGCTTTTCTTTTTGTTTTGAGTGGTGAGGGTTTTTTTCCTGGTTTGATAAAGTACTTATGGAATAATGCCTAGACACATTTTTTTCCTGTTGCTGTATGGCTAGAGGAGCACTTTGGCACAAGTGGTGCTTTTGGCATTGCCAAAGTGTAAAAATTCTTCTTTATTTTTAATCTTTCTTCTAATGCAGTAGGACAAGAACATTAGAAACAGTCAGTCCTGTGAAATAGAAACCTGAAATCATTATCTTTGGAATCATTTTCCTGATTCATGCTAGTGAATGGTTATGGCCTCTTGACTGTAGCAAAAGAGGAGAGTGCTAGGGGATAATTTGGGGAAGGTGTAATTTGGAAATCTTCTGACTAGTTTGACAGGAAAAAATAGGCCTTGGAACCTTTCTTCTCCTCTGTGGCTGTGTACATTCATTCTAATGCCTCTGGGTTGAGAATATTTTTAACTTGCATGTCTTTCTGCTCTTTCTTTCATCCTGCTGACAGCTGATGCTGAAGCCTGCCTGGTTGCATCTTATGTGCAATGTAAATTCTTTTGTGGGGCTGCAATGGCAAAATATGCTCAAATGGAGCATGGAAAAGTGGATAACTCTGAAACAGCAGCTGAAGCTTATGGGGGGGAGGAAAGGCTATTGGAAAGTTTCTGATAATTAACTGGTGCAGGTTATCCTAGTGGATGCATCAGGCTAGTACTTTACCCATCATTTAGGTGGGTTATGTTTGGAAGCAGAAAATCCTACAAAAACCAAGAGCTTGTAGCTAGGGGGGAAATGTAAGCAGAAGTTTAGAAGTAGAGTTAAAATGCTGGGGCTTTTTTTTTTTGTGTGGTACTGAAGAACAGAGAAAGAAAAGGTTTATAGCACATAGATGCCCCAGGAGGCTGGATGTTCACTTCTCTCAGGCTGCTCTTATTTAAATTACCATTTTCTGTTTCTGTTGCATAAAGTTTATGTGAACCAGAATGCATTTTGAAAGTGCATGTGGCCATGCTCCTGGCATTGTAACAGTATAGGCATTTCCAATTGGAAACAGAAATCCTTTAATGGAAGGAAATGCTAGTCACCAGGAACTTGCAAATACCTTCTCCTTGCCTTTTCTTGGGGAAGAAGAAGAATCAGTTTAAGTTCTGCAGGTGAGAAACTGTCCAGTTGACAGATTAAGAGCCTCAAAAATTTTGTATGAGACTCTTGCATTAAACAGCAGCTTGTGCAAAACATGGCTTCTGACAAGTGGAAGCTCTTTGCATCCCCCAGAGTACTGGAAACCCTCTCTCTGCAGGGGTGTGTGCTACTGGGCTAGGGCCTGGTTGTTTCTCCACACAGAACTGTTGCCCCTGGGCTGCAGGCTCTACCTTACCAGAGTGCTGGAGGTGAGGACTTTGGAGCTGTTGGAATTCTTCTGATGCAGTGGCTGGACAGAGAATGCTTGTACCTTAAGCAACAGGGTACATGTAGGTGCCTGCAGATCTCACAGCTGGGCTGGCAGCTGCTGGGGCACTGCTAGCCTAGCAATCCCTGAGTTTCAATAATGCAGTCTTTTGAGAATCATGCTTGTACAGCCAGAGAAAACCAAGGGGGCTTTACCCATTACTTTTTAGTTTCTTCAGGGTTTTTTTTCCCTTCCATACCAGCAAATACTAGGCTTACAGATGTACCTCAGGGAAGGACTGAATTTAAACTTCATTAAAATTGTTAGATTAAAGTGGGTCTTTTTCTGGGATGAACCATTAGGTTTGATGGAAGCCAAATAGAAGAGATTGGATAAAACTTTCCTGGGGATAAAATTGGGTTTATTTATGCTGTGTTCTGGTTTTACTGTTTGTAGTCAGTGATAATTACAGCACATGGTGGGTGCTTTAGAAATGCTATTACTAAAGAATAGGGTTTCTTCCACATGCAATGCATAATTGAAATTGAGCTGATCTCAACTGAAAATACAATTGCTATTTGGTGCTTAGAATCAGAATATTAAGCAGCCTTGAAATTAAAAATAAAATTTCTTGGTTAATGAAAGAGCTCTTCCAAGTATTCTGAGATATAATGGAGTAGATTGTATGCAGGTCTTGCAGAAAGCTACCTTGAGTATTAAGTTTTCTGGTTAAAAAAGTAGTGAGTTGTTTAAAAAGAACAATGGAACAATAAAAGACCTTAGAAGTTGTTTCTTGGCTCCTGCACTACTGCATCCATTTTGTGAGGTTCCAAGGGGGAAGCTGTGCAAAGCATTCCCATGCCAAGGCTCACCCTGATCAGTCAAGCTGTCCCAGCAGGCCACAGTGAGTAGCCATCTCAGGCAGTGTCAGCCTGTGGTTAGTATCAGTGGTGCTTTATTCTCATGCAGGAGTTTGCTTGTTTAAAGAGCGTGCAGGCTGTTGCTGGGGGTTGGGTCTCTCATCGCCCCTTGCTGTGTGATGCAGGAGGCTGACACAGATGATAACCAGGGCACGCTGGGCTTCGAGGAGTTCTGTGCCTTCTACAAGATGATGTCAACACGACGAGATTTGTATCTGCTGATGCTCACCTACAGCAACCACAAGGACTTCCTGGCTGCAGAGGACCTGAAACGCTTTCTGGAGGTGGAGCAGAAGGTAGGCCCCCAGCAGGAGAGGGCTTCAGGCTGCATGCCTTCCTGTTTGCCACTGGGGATGCATTGCTTGTGAAAGGGGGGAGAACTTTCTGGTCATGCATGTGAAAAACAGACAATTAGATGCCTCTTGATTTTCATCTTGTAGGCTGGTGTGATGATTCCTTGATTCTTCTTCCTCTCACCACCTTACTGTACTGCAGGCTCTTTTGTTGTACCACTACATATAGTCTCTGCGGTTTATTTCATGTGTTCTCTTAGGACAGTTGCACCAGTATCTGTTTGTTCCCACTGCTCAGTACCCTGGTGCAGAGATGGTATTTCTGGCTCTGCTCTTGACTTAGTGCGTAGTCCCTAATGAGGCACTGAATTACTTTGTCACACTGTCTCGGTTTGTTAAGTCTGATCTGCTTCCTCCATCTCTGACTTGAAACTTTATAGCACTAAGAATGTTTGTAACTGACATACCTGGAAACCTTACGCTTTGACTCCTGACCCGAATCCCTCTTGGTCAGAACAAATTTGGGTCTTTCTTGTACATGATAATTTGGCAGACCAGAAAAAGGCAAGGAATCCAAGGCCTGTACTGTGAGGACATTCATCCATTGGAACAGGTTGCCTGGAGAGGTTGTGCAGCCTCCATCCTTGGAGCTTTGGAGGGCCTGGCTAGGTAACACCCTAAGCTAACTGGTGTGACCTTGTGGTTGACCCTGCTTTCAGCAGGATTTTGGACTGAATGGCTTCCTGAGTTCCCTGGATGATCCTGTAGTCTTTCATCTAGAGACTTGTGGAACATTCTGAAGTGAGGAAGAATAATTGGGCAACAGGATGCAGTCAGTGCAGAAAGAAATGCATTGGCTCATCTTTGCCTTTCTCCTCTCATGATCTCATGGAAGCTGCATGCCTGGAAGTCATAAATCTCCACCAGTTTCAAATGTTGTCTAAGAAATTCATGAATAAAACGGCACCTCTCTGGCAGTTATCCTTTTAGATAAGTTGGGTGTGTTTCCATTTCATTGGTCAATTGATCCTCCAGATGGTGAGAGGAAAATGAATGTTCACCACAGGACACAAAGCAGCTAATCACTGAGGTGGACAACTCATGCCTGTTGGGCTTCTCTGCCTTGCCTGGTGCTACCCATTCTCACACAGGATGTACAGGGAGAAGCAAGTCTTCATTCTGTGTGCTTGAAGCTGTACCAGAAAAACCTCCTGTTGTCCCAGAGCTTTGCCTTTTGAACCCAGCAAGCCTAGAATGTATGGGCAACTAAAGGGTTAGGGTGGTTTTCCTCCTTTCATTTCATCTATTAATTCTTTAATTACTCCTAGAGAAGGCATTGATCTGGCAGCAGATCCACTGGTGGCTTCATTTCCCCCAAGCAGTCATCAGCTTGGTCACTTTATTGGCAGTCCCCTGTGGTGACAAGGGCAGTGTTTCCATGGGTCATGTACAGCATCTCATGCAGAGAGTTTGCTGGGCCACTCAGGACAGGAACATTAGATAATAGCAGGGATGGTAATTAGAGGATAAATCAACAGCAAATGGTAGGATTATCAAGTATTAGTGTTAACATTGAATTATGAAAACATTGCAAGTTAATAAAAGCTATAGCTTATCAGGCATGGCCCTTTTAAATAAATGACAGCAATTACAGACATACATTATTTCCCTTTGTACTCTCTCCTGTTTCAGCTGAGAATGCAAAGCACCCTTGAAGTGAGCAGATTTCCTCAAGGAGCTTTCTGAGCATTATGTCCTGATTCTCTGTTGTCCTGCTAGGAACTGATTTTCTGTCTGCTGCATAAAGATGAGCAATTTTCTTGTTTTATTTTAAAGTAAAAAGCCTTTGATAATGCAAACTAATCCTTTAATCCTACAAGAGAAGAAATCCCATTGGTGTGTGGCAGAGCTTGTTCTGTTTGGATGCTCCCTGCACCTAATAACACTCTAACCAGCTCTGACCTACAAAGCAGAACTCTGTCTTTATTGGCTGTGATCAGGCAGTTGCCAATAGGGCAGAAACTTTTCACACAGCAGTTTGGTTCTTATCTGACCTGACACTGACTGACAGGGGTGAGAATCTCCCTGGGTAAGTGGAAGTCCTTAATACCACCACAGATTATCTGGCCAGTTGCTAAACTGCACACAGAGAAAAGAGCTAAGAGGAGCTGTGGTCACCAATTAACACTTCCTGTTTGCTGCTTTTACAGATGACAAATGTAACTAAAGAACATTGCTTGGAAATCATCAGCAAGTTTGAACCATGCCTGGAGAACAAGAAGGAGGGGGCACTGGGCATTGATGGTAAGCTGGCTGCTGGAGCTGTTGTAGGAAAGAGGCAGTAAATGCTTGTGAGAATGACATTTGTTTGCATGAAATACAGTCACAGAGTTTTGTCCTGGTGCACAGAATGTGCTTTTCAAGTAGCATTGTTTTGCAATATCTGTTATTGGCTGAGGAAGCCAGAGGGAAGTTCTTCTGTAGAATCCATATCATGATGAAGCAGCAGTCACTGAAGGTCAGCTGGAGCTGGCTGTGGCTTTATTTGTGCTTTTGGAAAATACAGTAGAACTTAGTTGCATCATTCCTGGAGGTATTTTTGGAAACCTCTCAAGTGTTAGCAAGAGGAGTGATCTGACCCAGAGTAAACATGTGAAGTGGGATGATAGATGAAATATCTCTGGAAGCATGTCTTCATGACCTCTGCTGCTGAAGCCTTTGCTCTGACTATAATGATGCTGTAGCAACATGATGGTTATTTTGAGCTCTTATTTTGAGGACTGCTTCTAAATCTTTTCCCCTAAATAGCAAATCTTCTGCCAGATCTTACTGACCCCATGAGCAGAGTACACCCCTCAGGAGCTGGGTTCTGTGCAGAAGTTGTAGGATCTTTTGAAGATCAGCCATGTGCATTGCTGTGGGAGTGTTGCCAGTCAAAAGGGCAAAATACAAATGGTTTGGTTTACTGCAGGAAGAAGCAGGGTGTTTCTGCTGTGTTGTGTAAAGTGCTTTTCTTTCAAGAGACAATAGTTCTTATGATAGATTCAAATAGACTAAATTTTCAGTTGGTTTCAGAGTTTATACTAATGCCAAGGGAGTGAAGCAATTGATATTTTCCTGTTTTCATTTCCTGGGGCTTTACAGTCAGTGGCAGTCACATAAATAGTGAATAATCAGGTTCATTATCTTGCCTTCCCCATAGCTAGGAAGTGAGACTAGACTTTGCAAACAACTGTGGGTTTCATTCTGGAAAGGAAACCTTCTAAAATACTAGCCTGATCTGTGAAATTGCTTTGCCTGAGAACGGATGATAAACCATTGAGAGCTCCCTCAGCTGTGATGAAGCACCTTGGGTTGGCTTGTGACAGCTCCTTCAGCATAGTCTTGCAAAAACCTCTTACCTTCCTCTGTGGACCAGAATACAACACTGAGTCACTGCACTTCTGAGTGTGCAAATCCTGGAGATCCACAGCACTCACTGCAGACAGTATCTTGAGTCATTCATAGTTCTCCATCCAGTTAGTGTCAACTCCTTAGAACAACTCTGATAGTTAAATAAGTGCTTAAAGCAAACAACAGAGTTGTGGCAGAGGCTGCCTTAACAGTGGGGTGTGGAATTAATCCTGGAGCAGCTGGCTGGTTTGTAGTAAGAAGAAATGATTGATTTGCCCAGAGTAATTAGCTGTGTGTTTGCTGACATACCCTGTGCCCTATCAGTTTTTCATGGTCTCTGCTTGAAGCTGTGTGGGGCCACGAGAAACTGTCTCCAGGCAGTACAATAGCATCTCTCTTTATCTCCTGTCACTGAGGAGCAGTGACAGGGTATGACCACAGATCTCTGGAGGCTTTTATGCACCAAGTGACTCAATGTCCCAGCAGAGTCTTTTTGACAAAAACTATAAGACTAAAATGTCAGATTTGGATTAAATAGCCTTTTTTTTTTTCCCTGGGAAGGCAGAGCAGGGAAATGTACAGAGCAATTGGAAATCTCTTGAAAGCAGTCTTTGCAGTTGGTCATTGTGACAGCTGGGGTGTAGTGGTGCTGTCTATTTCTCTTATGAATGTGTTGGGGGATGCATTTTGAGGCTGGTTTTAGGAAGGCCAAAGCTGTGTTATTAACAGCGCTGTTTGTTTCCAGGTTTCACCAATTACATGAGGAGCCCAGCAGGGGACATCTTCAACCCAGAACACTACCAAGTGAATCAGGACATGAGTTACCCTTTGAGTCACTATTTCATTACCTCTTCACATAACACCTACCTCATGGGAGATCAGCTGATGTCCCAGTCGCGAGTGGACATGTATGCATGGGTGCTGCAGTCTGGCTGTCGCTGTGTGGAAGGTGAAGATCAAAGCAGAATCTTTAGTAGGCTCTGTGCTTTGTTTCTCATCTAGAAAGGAAAACTCATGACTTCTGCAGGAGGCATAGCAATTGGATGCTTCAGAGGAGTGAAACATTCCATGGAAATATGATTGTAAACAAGAATAAGGTTAGGCAAAATCCAAGGAAGGCTAGAGATGACTAGGTCTTGGCTTTGCTTGTGGTGTGAGAGGCTTGGCTAAGGTTCTCTGCAAGTTCAGCAGCAGCATAATGAAAGCACTGCCACGTTATGTCATCTCTCTGCCTCTCTTCATACTTCTCAGCACCTGTTAAGAGATCTGTTGTACTCGAGGCTTTCTCAAACAATGGGAACAGTCATCTGTACACAGTAGAATGTCAAGGTCAGGCAGTTTCTGTAGAGGAAGGACATTCAGCAGAGATGCAGATGAAAGGTGGGAATGAACCTGTGCCCTGCTGTGTTGTCTGTCTGAGTTGCTGAAGGCAATTGCAGGCTCTCAGAGTGTTCCACAGGTGGTGACCCCAGCTGTTCCCTGCCTGATGGGTGTCCTTGTTTCTGTTCTGCAGTGGACTGCTGGGACGGGCCGGACGGGGAGCCCATTGTCCACCATGGATACACTTTGACTTCCAAAATTCTCTTCAGAGATGTGATTGAAACTATCAACAAATATGCCTTTGTCAAGAATGAGTATGTATACAGCCTGCCAGCTCTGGAGTCTCAGGGCTGGAAATGGGAGTGTTCCCTCATATCCTTGTAGAGGCAGTTGGGGAAAACCTCACCTGTTCCTGCATGTGCCAGGCAGAATTCTGAGTTGTTTTCTGTGGGGAGAGAGCATCAGAAGGAAATACCAAGGCAAAGCTGACTGTGTAGGGGCATATTCTGAACAGAGTTGTGGGGTGCCTCTATCCCATTTGTAGAAAACCAGAGGATCAGTGTATTTTGGCAGTGAATGTTTTTAGGGAATGGCTGACAGTTAACCAGGCATCTCTCTGGATGTCTACTGCAGTGTTGCCAAGGTTACCCTTGGTTAATACAGGGATAGGAAGGAAGTCAGGCAGCAGAGGAGCACAGAGAGAGTAGCCCACCTGTGCTGAAAGGCTGTTCAAAAGGAAAAGGTTATCTTCCCTACCTGTACATTGCTCAGGAAATCAAAGAATTGTACAGCGGGATGTTTCATACACCCTGGCAGTACTGACCTCCTCCTGAGAGTCAGAATGTGTCAGCTTCCCTTTTTTCTTTTCTATTTCTTTAAGAGAAGTTAATTTATCTCTGTGAAAATTTCCCAAGAACTTCTCCAAAGCATTCCCTCTCCCTTCAGCAAAACAGCTAACCTTGCACTGAAATCTCAGCCCAGGTAAACTCTTGTCAGCCTGACATTTCTGGAGTTTGCCTGAAGACATGGTGAATAACTCCAAGGGAAGCTGGGCAGCAGGGTCCCTGGCAATGCTGCTGAAATGCTTGCAACAGAAAGGTTAACTGGGACCATGTTCCAACCTATTCTTGGTGGTGGGGTATTTTTGGTAAAGACAAAGCCCCTTTGGGGATCTTTCCAGTTCTTACAACCTTTATTTACTTTTACTGTGAGAGTACAGAAGGGCTGAAGCACCAGTTGGAGAGGAGAGTTGAAGGCATTCTAGATTTGCTTTATGAGTGACTTGCTAGCATCTCTTTGGTAGGAAGTGGAGGTGAGGACTGGGGGGAAAAGTGTGCTCCGGGGATAAAAAAGCTTCAAATTAGATTGCAGAAGTTTAATTATCCTGTGGCTGTCAAAAACCCAACTCTTCAGTTAGTAGTGAGTAGTGGGACATCAGTCCTGTGCCCACAGTGATTTATCTCACCCCTGTGGATGTCATTGCTGGTGATGCCTGTTGCAGGAATGGCTCAGACATAATAACCCTTGTGCTGTAAATGTGCAGCTGATACCTGCTTGTGTCCTTGGCAGGTACCCCGTTATCTTGTCAATTGAGAACCACTGCAGTGTTGTTCAGCAGAAGAAGATGGCTCAGTATCTTACAGAAATTCTGGGAGACAAACTGGATCTGTCTTCTGTGCCCAGTGAAGATTCTAGCAAGCTCCCTTCACCAGCAAGTCTTAAAGGAAAGATACTGGTAAAGGTAAAAGCCTGCTTTTTGTTCCATCCCTCGCCTTGTCTGTGGTGATTATGATTTCTGCCTGCTTATCACTTAGACCCCAACTGAAGTCATTTTGCAAAGGCAGTCTCTGGGAAGCTGGTACTGCATGCTTTGAATCACTTTTCTTTTCATCTTTATTCTTCTAATGTGTGACAGCAAGAGCTGCCTGCTGAGCTGCCTGGGTAATCACTTTATCTTCTAGGGGAAGAAGCTGCCAGCCAACATCAGTGATGATGCAGAGGAAGGTGAAGTTTCTGATGAGGACAGTGCTGATGAGATTGATGATGACTGTAAACTAATGAATGGAGAAGTAAGTTTTGAAGAGAGTATCTCAGGTTCTTTATTGCCTTCTGGTGAGCTTCCTCTCAAATGCAAAAGAGAAAGGAAAACATTCTACTTGCTGCAAATGGTGGTTATTGTTACAGAGCATCTCTTGGGTTTGCTGAATGTGAGTTTAGGTGATTTGTACTGTAAGGAGGTGTTAAAGAGGGAGAATATTTCAATCTCTGCTTGCTTCATTCAGGAAATCCCTTATTTCTTATGGAGGCCTAGGGCTGAGCTGGCCACTAAAGGAGTGACAAACACTCTGTCAAACCAGGGCATTTCTAGATCTGTTTTAGAAGGTAATTTTTTTGTCACTTTAATCTTCTGGCAAGTGACATTGCATCTTACAGAAACAATACAAAATACACAGCAAAACCATGGAACAATATATAGAGATTGCCTTGGAGAGAGATTGCATTTTCAGTCCTCTCTCCCTCAAGCTATAGCCTCATTTTGTCTTATGGATTTGATCCTTTTCATCTAAAACTGGAAGAGAAACTTCTTTATGAACAAATCTACCAAAGCAGGAAAATCATTTCTTTGTTTTAAAGTAAATTTTAGCATATCACTTTGCAGTATGTTAAAGCTGAGGTCTGTAATGTTTAAATACTTCATGGTTTTTGACAGCTGCTTGTTAAATGGTGCAGCATTTCCAAGTGGAAGGTGTTGTCCAGCCAGTGGTGACACAGTCCAGTCCAGCTGGCTTTCACCTCTAGAGGATCAGGCCTGATATCAAGGCAAGAGCCTCTTGAACAGGGAGAAGGTGAGGTGAAAGCCAAGCCCAAGCAGAAATGTTAGCAGGTCTCATTGCCATGCTTCTTTTCCTCTTTGCCCACACATCTGCTATTTATAGAGAGATGTCAAATCAAGTTTACTTTTCTTCCATTAAATGGATGGGGAAGTGAATGCCAATAAGAAAAGTGTCATCTCTTGTAATAAAATCAGGTAGTAACATGTTGTGGTTGGGTGTGTTATCCCCACTGAAGGCTCACTGGGCATTGCTTTGCTGCCCTCATTGTCTCTGTTGCTAACAGTTCACTTTGCTCTGAGGTTTACTAATGCTTTACACCTGAGATTTGCTGCATCTGGTTTGCTTTCCAAGCCAGATGTTGAAGAGCTCAGGAGGTCATACATTGTTTCAGGAGAAATTTAACTGGGGGTTTTTAAGGCCTGCTGAGAAAACACAGTCTGTCACCTCTTAAAAAGACCTGGGATGGTGAGTTTATGCATCATGGATGACAAAGAACACTCTGGATTTCTGAGTTTGTTTCCCCATTTCCTCACTCTAGATTGAGTCTGATACCAAGCTGCAGGTAACTGCTGCACATTCCCTTTTCATTATCATTTTCTTTCTTTGCTGCAGATAACATTTTAGTTTGCATTAATCCTGGCTGGAATTACTAAGACTTTTTTCATCACTACCTGGCTTAATGATCCTCTTTTGTTTGTAGGCATCTTCTAATAGGAAGAGAGTGGAGAATATAGCAAAGAAGAAGCTTGACTCACTGATAAAAGAATCCAAAATCCGTGACTGTGAAGACCCAAACAATTTTACAGTTACCACACTACCATCAGCAGGAAAGGCTGGGTTGAAATCAGAGAGTAGGAAGGTGAGCATCTTTTGTTGCACTTCACTTACCTCTAGACCTGGTGGTTGTTCTGTTTGTCTCTCTAGCTACATAGTACTATTATTTCCTAACAATAATGCTTGCTCTTTCAAAGGTCCAGGTCTGAAGTTGGGCTTTTCAGTATTTTGTGACTACCCAGTTAGGATAGTTTACCTGAGCTGTCTGCAGCTATCACAGTGCTAATGAAGCTAAAGAATGCTCAGCACATCCCTTACAAAGAGATAGTGTGAGTCACATAAGAATTCTGGAGTCTGTTTGCTGTTAGGTCCCTGTCTCCTGTCTAGGTTAACTGAGAATGCAGCTCAAGAATACTCAGCTAAAACATTGATCTGGGGTGTGGGAGTTGCAGGTTCCTGTCCCCAGTCACACCTAGGCAAAACTGGGATTTTGAAGCTGTTTTCCATTTCTGGGTGACTACCCTCACCACCACTTACATGGCTGTCTCAGGAGACAAGAAAGCATGTTCCCTTCTTCTGTAATATTTGACACTTTGGGGAGGTTTGCTTCACAGGCTATTTCTTTTCACTTTGATCTCTTCCATTATTCTGTTTGGTTGCTTTAGAATAAGCTGGAGGATGATGTGGAGTCTGGGGAAGACTTCAGCACCAGTAAGAGGCCCAGCAGGTCGCTGATGGGCAGCTTCTCCAAACGCAAGGTGAGCCACTCAGCAGGTGAGGGCTACACTAAATGCTGTGTTCCTGGGTAGGTTTTTGTTTGGGTTCAGTGGTGGAGGGAAATATCATCACTGCATTGGCTGGCAGAGGCTTGCTCTCAGACTGCTCACTGAAGAGATGAGCTGGATAACTGGTTATAATTGTGCATAACAGTTCTAATTTACATCAGGGTCTGAAAGTATCCAAAATCTAATCTGAAAAACATAAAAGTGAATTGGCATCTTTTATCTAAGGATTATACAGAGGCTCTGACCTTGGGCTGAGTCTTCCCTCTGTGGATGCATGTCTTCCTGCAGTGCTGGCTCTTACAAAAGCTGTCATTCCCATTTTCTGTTGGTAACATTGGCATAACAAAGCAGAACCTTATCCAGCTGCTCAGCCTGTGTCGATCACAGAATCACACAGCATCACAGAGTGGTAGGAGTTGGTCAGATGGTTATGTTGTTATGGTTTTATTTCCTTCTGGCATAGAAAAAAGGAAGCAAATTGAAAAAGGCAACAAGTCTGGAAGAGGGGGAAGATGATTCGGATTCCCAAGGAAATTTAGCCAGGAGCTCTGTACATTCCAGCAGGTTTGTTAACAAGTGGTTTGGCACTTTTGTTTGACACCTACATAAATGTACCCATTGAATAGATCTGCTTCAGGTCTGAAGCTAGTTTGTTGAAGGCTGCAGGCACGTGACAGGAATCTGCTATAAGAGTAAATCTGATATCTGCCACAAGGTGATCAGAATGGTTTCCATTCCAGCAGTTCTCTAGGATACTTTGGAGCTGTCTTTGGGAGGTCAGTAGATACTCTGTTGGTGCTAACCACAGCAAATGAGGAGGATCAGAGCATTAGTTTCTTATAATTCCTTTGGAATTTAAAAGATGTTTCTGTTAGCCCTTGACTTGAGAAGCAAATACATATATGAACAGATCTTCCACCCTTTGGTTAAAGCAATTTAGAGTCCTCCCCAGCAGATCTCAGCAGAGGAATAGTTATGTCTGCCATTACCATGTAGGAGCAAGGAGTTGTTCTGTGTGCTTGGTTCCACAGCTTCTGTGCTTTGACAGTGGAGCTCTCTGTGGTATACAACTACTCAGTACCTCCTTGGTGGAAGAAAACATTCTTCTATTTCCTTACCCTGATTTATTTTTAAATGTCTGAAAGACCAAATTTGCTCCTTAATCAATGGGAAATTAATTTGTTTTTTATTTCTAGGATAAACAAACAGAAGAAAACAATGAAGCTGTCCAGGGCCCTCTCAGACCTGGTGAAGTACACAAAGTCTGTTGGCATCCAGGATGTGGAAACTGAACGTAGGTCACACTAAAAGTCTGCTGAGAGTAATTGCTCTGCAATGAAATGGAAAGGTTTATGTTCTTACCTATCTTCCTATTAGAAGCTGTTTCCTGTGTGTGCTGTTTCCCCACACACACCCTGAAAAGATTTCAGCAGCAGGGCTGCACACCATAAAGCTATACTATTTTGAAGTAGCTGACCACTTGCCATTCAGAATCCACATGGTCTAGAGTTGTGTGACAGCTTCTGTAAAGGAGAAAAAGTTACTACAGGTAGTAATACACATGAAGTCTTTGCTACCTCGTGTAAAAGCTGCTACACAGCACTTAGATCCTGGGAGGTAACAGAGGACTTAATTATGCTCTCAGGCAGAATGGTCAGATGACTATTTGAAGCTTCAAGTTTAAAGCCAAATCTGATGAAATGTCAGCATTTCATTTCCAGAATATTTCATTCCTCTTTCATTTTTCAGCATCTTATTGTGACAGGAATCAAGTTTTAGCTAAGTGACTGGAAGAGAGAACTGCTTCCAGGAAACATGCTTTCCTTGAGCAAATTCAGCAAATCTTAGAGAAGTTTTTTCAACTTCAGAATGAAGATTCAGATCATTCCTGCTATTTAGCTTCATTTCCCAACCAGAACTCCTCAAATAAGCCCAGTGATTTTGCTGTAGTATAAGAAAAGCATAGGAAAAGCATAGCTCCCTCAGGGGGGGTTGTCTTCAAATGCTTGGTAGTTATGAGGAGCCAGTGCTGTGCAGTTTGGAGTGTTTTGTCTAGATAGGAGATAAATAAATAAGGAGATTACCTCCTATCTCCTCCTCTTTTCGTTGCAGTCTCTTCCAGCTGGCAGGTTTCATCTTTCAGTGAAACCAAAGCCCACCAGATCCTGCAGCAGAAGCCAGCCCAGTATCTGCGCTTCAACCAGCACCAGCTGTCCCGCATCTACCCATCCTCCTACCGCGTGGACTCCAGCAACTACAATCCTCAGCCGTTCTGGAACGCTGGCTGCCAGCTTGGTGAGCAGAAAGAGAACTTGCCGATTTCTCTCCTGGTTTGGAAGGAATGTTTTAATAGCAGTTCTGGAATCACCCCTTAAAATTCTCCCAGTTCTCTGCTCACTCAACTGACTTTGTTGACAGTCGAGTCTATGTGGTTACCTAGACAGATTACCTTGAGCAGGTGTCCTGCATACCAGTAGTTGTGTGATAAGTGGAAATAAATTAACTTCTCAAATGCAGGAGGACTTCAGAATTCAGGCTCTTTTGGAGAGCACCTCTCTCTGAGCCTGTGATGTGTGTGTTGTGTCAGAATTCTTTTCCATAAAACAGGAGTTTTTGCATCCAAGAAGTCAAGTGCATTTAGGTGTCCTTCCTTTACCTTGCTTCTTCAAAGCTGTTAACATCATCAGTAACTAACACCACCTTTTTTGTTTCAAATAGTTGCACTAAACTACCAGTCTGAGGGGAGAATGCTGCAACTGAACAGGGCCAAATTTAGTGCCAATGGGAATTGTGGCTACGTCCTCAAACCAAACTGCATGTGTCAAGGTAAGAAAAACAAGCAAAATAGGTGGCTCTCTTACTGCATGAGAAGAGTGGGGGTGGATCCTTACTTACTGACTGTTGAAAAATTAATTTCTGATGCTAGAAGCAAAGGAGCCAGAAGGTTTGTATCACTGCAGTCATCCCCAATATTGCACTTCTTTCACATTGTGTGGCTTCTCATTCTTATAGGTGTCTTTAATCCAAATTCTGAAGACCCACTGCCTGGTCAATTGAAGAAACAGCTAGTTCTAAGAATTATCAGTGGTCAACAGCTCCCCAAACCACGTGATTCCATGCTGGGAGACAGAGGAGAGGTATGAGACAGTCAGTGGTCATTGAAACCATTGCAAACTTACTCCCCACATCAGGAGCCAACAGATAGGAACTCGCTCAAGATAAAATGTCTAACTAATCTTTAGGATCAGTGTGCACCCAATCTGTCCAGATACCAAACTTGCAGCCAGTTTAACCCTGAGTGAAGGTTCTTTTAACCTCCAGACAAGCACCTGTAGGCTGCCTCATTCTGCCCCATTTCCTATGCTCCTTTGGTTGACTGCTGTCAATGTCTGAGCTAAATCAGGTATCTGCACTACATAAGCCTGCCCTCAGAAATAAAAGCCCTGTGAAAGCTACAGTAAGTTAGATAGTGTTTAAAATTCTTCATTGAGACAATAGCCTACAATGCCCACAGTGTGAGAGCCATGTGTTTGAATTCATCTTTGTCACTCTTTCTTTCCAATGTTTGTTGCTCTCTGTTTTCCAGATCATAGATCCATTTGTTGAAGTAGAAGTTATAGGCTTGCCTGTTGACTGCTTCAAAGAGCAAACTAGAGTAGTTGATGATAATGGTAAGATTATGTGGGGTTTAGGGGTTTTATGGCTGGAGCACCCTCTGTTCAGGCAAGTTTTGTTCATAAAGATACAAGTAGATGAAATTTTGAGCCTATTATAGCAAAGCACTTAGAAACTGGTTGAAGCATTGTTTATGTTGATCAGACTTGGGTCTTGAATTGTGTGACTGAGTTGCTATAGTGCTGGGAAGGTCTCAGTGTAAAACAAGCCATTTGTCTGACTTCTCACTGTGTATCAGAGAACGGTATTTTGAGCTTGTTGTGGTCAAAAGAAAGTCAGGTTGTCCCAACACCTGCTGAGAGCAGGAGCAAAGTTAAGCAAGATTCAGCTCTTTCTGGCAAATCCTTGTGCTGTTGTGTCTCCTGCTGAAGGGAGTGGGAGGACTGGGTTTCCAAGAGCAAGAATCAGACTATTAGGAAAACTAGAATGACACTGCAGTTCAGGCATTCCTTGTGTAGGCAGTCTTCTTCTTGTGTCTTCTGAATGAAATGTCTAAAAGCTGCTTCCTTCCTTCCAAGGTTTTAACCCAATGTGGGAGGAGACACTGGTGTTCACAGTCCACATGCCAGAGATCGCGCTGGTTCGGTTCCTTGTGTGGGATCACGATCCCATCGGGCGCGACTTCATTGGGCAGAGGACAATTGCCTTCAGCAGCATGATGCCAGGTAAGGCAGAAGTGGTCACGTCCCCAGGCAGTTGCCTAGGAGGGGTTTGTGTGACAACTGTGGCTGCCAAGGCTGGGTGACTGTGTGGGCACGTGTCTGCTGCAGAAATTCCTAGTTAGAACAAGACTCTGGGAGTTTGAGCCCTCAGTTCTCAGCCTTGGTCCACTACTGATTATATGATGGTGAAGGCTAAATCAACTAACCCTGTGGATCTAGAGCTTAAAGAAATGGGTAAGGTATGGCTAAATATTGTGGGCTGGGAAGACTACCATCAAGGATCTTTTCTCCTCTTATCTCAAACTGCTTTTCCCTCCGTTTTCTTCACACCACCTTTGGAGACATGAGTTTTTATTGGTGTTACTGTCAGTTGTAGTTTAACGTAGAACACACAGTTACCAATTCTAATGATGGATCCAGGTCATTAAATGCCATTTGCTGTCAGTTTACTGTTTTCAATTCAGTTCTCTTTCACATTCAAGCTTTTTCTGTGTATATTTTCTTTTCTCTTTCAAAGGAAAGAAAAAACTTGTGTTTAAGATTGAAAACAAACATCCAGTCTCACGGAAATGAACTGAGTTGAAATGTTTGCAGTATTAGCAGTGGACTGTGTGTCCCCAAAGGAGAATGTAGTCAAGTTTAAGTCATGGATTGACAGCAGCAATAATGAACACTGGTAAAAACAGGAAATGGGGTTTTTATAAGATCACAGGGGCAAGAAGAAATTGCAGTGAGGTTTGTAAGTTAAGTGTGGCTAGGTGATGCACAAGCCTGGATGCTTGCTGTGGGAAGGAGCTCAGGAAAAAAAGGTTCATTTCTTTTGCTGTTTACAAAAGGAAAGTCTCCAGATGCTCTTCCTGTCCTCTTTCAGCTCCTTGTCAGATGTTCACTCTCTTTCAGGTTACAGACACGTGTACCTGGAAGGTATAGAAGAGGCATCCATCTTTGTTCATGTGGCTGTTAATGACATCTGTGGTAAGGTGAGTGCCCTGTGTGCATGTGTAAATGAGCTGACAGGATGTTGGATCCATGAGGGAAGCCCAGTGGGTGAGGGTCCAAGCTAACTTATTTATTCAGCTAGAGTAAGTTTCACCTCTGTGATTGTCATGGTAGTCTGAGATCTTTCTGACTATACATGGAGATAAAAGCAAATACTAAGGAAAGTTAGAGACAGAGATTCTTGCAGTGCTGTTTTGAGGGAGCCATAAAGGAAGATTATTTCATCGCAGCATGTGCACATTGATATAAGATTGGTTGTGTCCCCTACAGTAAGTGGCCCTTGCAGCTCAGCTGTGAGTCCTTGCTGGCTGCAAAGCTTATTCTAGAGAGGCTTTGTCTGCCTGATACAGTAACACTTTAAATGTCGTTAAATCCTTAAAGGTTATTTGCTGTGGGCTTCTCCCACAGTAACACTGCAAATCCACTGGCAGTGACAGGCTGAGCATGCTGTAGTAGCAAGCTGCAATTTCAGCACGGTGACAGCAGGAGGAAGCATTGAATAGGCTGGAATTCTGAGTTCATCTAAGAGGATTTAAGTCCATTTTTAACAAGGAAAACTGCTTTTTAAACTGCTGGGTTTGAATCCAGACTTCTGTGGGATGAAACAGAGAGAAATCCCAGGGAAGCTTCCTCTTGTATCTATAGGAAGAGGGACTGTTTCTGGAGAGAACTGTTTCTATTTGATGTCTAATGCAAAACCTTGTGGCAGGCATAGCTCCATCCTGACAGGACTGAGTCTTGCCTGAAACTCCCAGTGGTGGCATTATGAATCTGTTTGAATGTAGCTCTGTTGAGCAAGAGACCTCAGAAGATTTAGGTGAAAGAGAGCTGGTTGGTGTTGGTTGAGCAGGACAGAGCAGCTGAGCAGCGTTTCATTTTGGACTGTAGGGCCTGTCACAGATAAGACTGTAACACCTAGGTCATGGTAAAAAGGTAATTTTTTTCTAAGTGTAGCTGTTGCACCCCCTCAGTAGCATGAGACTGCTCAAGCAGAGTCTTAGATCTTCTCTCCCCTTACCTCCTGCTTAACTGAAATCTCTTTTAGATTGCTCTGTTTCCTGGAGATGCTTTTCTCTGTCTCTGTCTCTTCTGTAGTCTACTAATGTATTGCAGAATTTCTTGTGGTTTTCTGGATGTGCCTATCTCTGAGCTCCTCCCTCACTGCTCTTTTGCCTTTCCTCTGTCTGTTTGTGATTTCAGTGGCCTTCTCTATGTCAAAGTCTACTTTTAGCAGCAGAGCGTCTTTAGGCGCCGTGAAGGTACCCCCTGCTGTCTCAGGGAGCTGCAGTGACCACCACCACACACCTGCATGCCTCTGACTAGTTGTTTCATTAGCATCAATGCTGCCTTATTAGCATTTTGAAGCTCTTCAACTCATGTGACATGAATTGCAACATTTGATTTGGTCAGTTCTGTTGGGTCATTGATCAGCCAGAGACCCCTCCATGTATGAAGCAGATCCAGGATAAAAGTCCTTCTGTGCCCTCCCTTTCTCTCTTCTCTGAGTCTCTACCTCTGCTGTCTTTTCTCTGTGTTGCTCTAAACCACTTCTTTCACACGGAAAAGAACATTAACAGTGAATTGTTTGCTAAATTGTGCTGTTTTCCAGCTCTGCTTTAAAGAATGACATGGCCCTGTAAAAGCTGGCCTAGAAGCTGAAAGCACATGTTCTGGATCTCCCTCAAAAAGCCTCTTTTTCTCCTTTTCTTTTAAACTTTTTTTCCCCTGAGTTAACCAAATTTGCCTTTGGGTTCTTGAATCACTGCACTGATTCAAGCAGTAGTGACTAGCTTGACAAAGATGCACCAAAGCAGCTAGAGTGGTACCTGGGCCCTGCACTATGTGTCACCCATCCCATCAGTGCTTCTCTTTGCTTTTGTTGGGTAGTTTTTGTGTCTGTATGACAATTTCTTCTGGGTTTTGCAGATGTTCATATTGTCTGATTTTTACAGCCATAAACTTGTGTACTTGCCAACTTCTCTCCAGTGGAGCAGGATGCTTTTTTCCTTTGCTCCTTAACAAATTCATTGTCTTCTTTCCAAGCTTTCTAGTGAATCCGCAATGACCCAATTTAAATGTCATTTAATTTACATTATCTTTGCCTTATATAGGAAAAATCAATCCCTGGCTCCTTTATCTTATCCTGGGTGTACTTTTAAAGACCATTTTTAAGTTTCTTTAATCCTCTCCTCCTCACACTGGATTTTGGCACGTGGTAACTAACCTTCAGTCAATCCTAAATATAATATACTGAGTGCTTTCCCTGGGCTTTGTGTCAGACAAACAAAGCTTGATCCTTGTGCCAGGTTGTGCAGGAAACTTCAGAATAAAAGAAGCTTTTAACCCAAACTTACTGTACAGTGCAGCTAATCTCTGTCCACTGAGTGCTGCAGAACAGAATTTGAAATGCATGAGCTTGCACTCAGGTATTTTGGGTTGAAAGACAGCCCACTGTAATTAAAATGAGACATTTCTGTGCCATTGCTTGGCACTGCAGAAACCTGACCTCACACGGTACCAGAGGGTAAGAATTGGCCTGACAGCAATGCCACCAAGGGTGGATGCTGATCAAATGTTATCATGGGTTTTGGACAAGTCATTTCAATCAAAGGCTTATGTACTCTATTTCTATTCCTTCTTTATGCTACAGCTGCTAAAGAGAGCCTGATCTAACAGGGTAATAAAGAGAGCAAAGGAGAAGTCAGTTAGAAGAGAAATACCTTTCTCTACTTGAAGTGGTTTATATGTCTGAAGCTCTAGGTACAGAGCAAAACCAAGATACTCTTCGTCAGGCATCAGCCTCTGCCTTTAAAAGTTGGCAAGTACAACTGGAATGTTTGCAGGAATGCTGGCACTGTTTCAGTGACATGTCAGTCAGTTGTATGATGGTGGGAGATTTGAGGTGGTGAAGATACATATTTAATGCTTAAATAAGTCCTGAAGTATATGAAGTACTGCATTGTCACCCTGACTAACTTCACCTGTTTGTAGTGTGTTTCTTCAGTGATGAAAACATACATGAGTGTCTTTGGATGAGTGCTGTGTGGTAGGAGATTATCCACATTATTTATCTTCATTTTCAAGTAGCATGCATTCTTTAAAGAAAAGGCTTAAGTGTGCAACAAGTTTGCAAGCCTCCACTTATCCTTGGGTTCCTGCAGTGACTGGATTTCCTGTGCCTCCTCCAGGTTCTGCAGTATGTCATTAACTGTTGGGGCAGAACTGTTTTACATGTGCACATTGTGTTGGAAAACTGACCATAGCTCACAGAGCTTTGTGTTTAAAAAGCCAGAAACAAGCAACAAACCCCCTGAAAGCTGCCCTGCTCAAAAGGAAGCACTCTGCCTTTAGCCTGAGTCTGAGATGTGTGGCAGTAGGAATACCTGAAGCTGAGTGGCTTTTAACCACACTGAGAAACTCTTTAGCTTGTAGAACGAGATCCTCATAGGCTAAACTATTTCCTTTGTTCCTCTTTTCCGCTTCAATATCTAGTGTTTGTTGCTAGTAAGAAAATTATGACAGAGATAAGCCTGGCTGGAAAATTTTACCTAAAAACATAGTTGAGCAAAGCAAGCTGCTGGTGCTGATTTCTTTCATTCTCAGTCTCCTACTTCTGGCTTCGTTTTCATGCTGCTGATAGGAACATGGCAGGAGAGACTCTGTGTGTATGTGTGTGTCCCCGTGAGTTCCTGTGCCCAGAGGAGGAGACTTGCATTTTCTGTTAAGGACTTTGTCTGTTTCTTAATTTTCCAGGCCAAACAAGCTCTAGGTCTAAAAGGCCTGTTTCTCAGAAACCCAAAGCAGGCCTCTCTGGACAGTCATGCTGCTGGGCAGCTCCACCGCAAACATTCCTTTAGCAGCCACCTCTTGAGACGAACAGCCAGCGCCCCCACCAAAAGCCAGAAGAAGAACAAGAAGGGCTTTCCTGAAATTGCCTTTGACACTAGAGACAACAGCTCCGAAGGGGCTGGTGAAGACTGTGAAGTGGAAGCTGCCTCACAGCCACGCTTTGAGCAAGAGCCAGAACGTGCCTCTCTGTCAGCAGCTCCCCGAGACGGTGCCGGTGGGGAGGGACATGGCAAGGGGTTGAAAGGTAAGGCCCATGGTTCTCGTAAGGCCAAAAGCCACACTTGTGCTCCCAGGGGGGCTGCTTTCAGTGAGCCTTTGCAGAGGTCTAACAGGGTTCGGCTGCAGGAGCACCAGAGCGAGAAGCAGAGTGTCTTTGCCCGCTGTGCCATCAACAGCACTGGTAGGATCGGAGTGGCCACCAATTGCATGAAATGTATGATCGGTTCCAAAGAAAGCCCAGATCTAGAGTGCAAGTGGAGTGAGCATCCCACCAGGCCTATTGCTAAAGATACCCTTCACCAGGATCAGTATAGCAGTATAACTGGAGAAGAGAGGTTAGAGCTCCAGACCTGGGCTGTGAGAGGTCAGCCCAGGCCACAAGCAGATGTGCAGTCTCGCAGCAGCCCTGGAACTGCCGATGATCTCACAGGGAGCACTCAGCCTCTGGTGACCCCAGGGAAGAAACCTGCTGACTCTAAATGTCACGGAATAAAGGCTCCTTCCCGGCAGCGCTGGCAGTGCCAGTCAGGTGGCAAGTATGGAAGCACTGTTAACTTGGTTGCAGCCAGCAATGGCTCTGTATCCTCCAGCTCCAGCAGTCTAGAAAGCCTTGGAAGCCCAGAATTCCCCAAGCGCTGCTCTGAAGCTTCTCGAAGGCAAGTGGGCACCCTGCAGAGGGAAATGAACGCCCTGTTCCTTCAAAAGCTGGAGGAAATTCGAAGTAAATCCCCTATATTCTTTACTGGTAAGACCAGACTTTCTTCACCCTTCTCCACCTTAGACCACATCATTGTCTCACCTTCTGCATAGCATCTGGCTAGAAGCTCCTGTATGTTTGGCTATCAAGAGCTCCTTTTCCTTTAGTTTTTGGCAGTGATAAAAACAAAGTCTGCATAAATATTTTTATTTTGGTTGTTGTTGTTTTTTCCCCCCTAGATGTGTGTGGTTTAGATTAGTCCCTTCCATGCCTAGCTAACCATCTGCAGTAGTGAAACTGTCAGTAGTCCATTGAATGTTTGGATTGTTTGCTCAGGAGGTTTTGTTTCAGCGAATGTGGTATGATACTAAGTGAATTTTAAGATCCAAACCAGAGCATTAGTAGAGATTGAATAATGGAAACCTTTATTCACAAACACTATTACACTGGCAGGATTTGTGGTTCACAGGGGGATAACCACATCAGAAGTGATCTCTAATGTGCCCTCTGCTAACGGTAAAACCAGTTCCTTCCTCGAACAACTTGCAGGGTTCCTGCCATCAGTGAAGGGATTACCGGATGGAATTCTCTGGCTGGGTTATTCAGGAGATCACATATTACAGACCTAGCAGACCACTCTGGTCCTAAGTGTATGAATCCCCAGTATGTCAACATTTCTAGATGGCCTGGTGTTATGTGTCTGACTTTGTCTGTGGTCTGAGGGCACGGCTGCACAACATAGAGGCAAGGTATGTGATCTGATGCTTCTTGACGTCAGCCAAGCTAGGTGGGCTGGTAGCATTTCCCAACTGCAAGGTAAAATGTGTCCATTTAAAGGAAAGCTGCTTAAACTGCAGCATTTTAGAGTTGTTTCAAGCCAAAAACACCCACGTGGTCCCTAGGACCAGCTGACTGTGTCTCTGCTCATGAACTGTATGTTTGTAAAGAAGGAAATAGGAAATAGGCAATCAGGGTATATATTTTAATAAGGAAAGTGGCTTTGTTTCCTTCTGATTTGGCAAAGAGGGGAGGGAAAAGAAGAGATTTTGACAAGGTTTTCCCTGGTTCATAGAATTGTGAGGAAGCAGTAAAGAAATACAGCTTTTGTCTATGACTGCAGGACCTTCTCCTCAAATCCCTCCCCTTCTCCCTTAACTGCCCAAGGAATTTGGACATTGATGGTTACGTTTTCAGGAACAGTTAAGTGACTTTGGTTCTTAAGATGTAATCCCTTTTTAGCCATAGATTCTGACTGCCTTTGAAAGCCTCATACAGAAATTTAAAACACTCTTTGTTTGATCAAGTTAACCTGGTTGCCTACAGTTTTTCTTTATTTCTCTTTTTAAATTCTTCTTGAACATATTTTTCCCAGTATCTGCTTTGAGCTGTTAGGAAAACACCAGGACAATGGCAAGGGGGAAGAGAGAAGTTTGCTAGTTCCCATGACTTGAAAGTAATCCAAAGCAGCAGAACTCTTTCTATGCCTAAATTATTGGCATTAGGCTTTTCATAAGCTCTGAGTAGTGTGACATAGGAAAGCATTTCCCATTGCCAGTGCCAGCTCCCCTGCCAGCCCCCCAAGTCACTAAATAAATATTGTGATATGCTTGAAATTTGATTAAATCCATCTGACTTCTCAAGCATGGAATCAGCAAACCTTGAAAATGGTGAAGCAGTCACTGGGACTGGGCTGCTGCTGATCAGTGACAGACACTGTTTGCACAAACAGCTCTCCCCATCCACCTGCTATGTTGGTGTCTTGGGCCAAGAAACCAAGGAAACCAGGATCATTAGCCTCATGTAGCTGTTTGCTAATTAGCATTCTGCTGATGGGAAGTGCCACAAGGGTGAGATAGGAAATTATCTCCTCCACTCGGCCCCTTCAGGGCAGCAGCATTGCAGTTCCCAGGGTTTTGCCTTGTAAGTGTGCCTTAATCCATGCTGATGGGAGGAGAGCTCAGCTCTGGACTCCTCCTGATGCTGGAAACTCTGCTGGGTCATGGATAGTGGATTTTGCTCGTGGCCACATGTGCCTTCTTCCCTTTTAACACTGCCAGCTAAGGTAGCACAGGCCACTGAACAGCTGTCTCTGTTGGTAAGCTTCTTGCTGAATTGGAAATGGATGCCAAAAGGAGGTGTCCAGTATTTCACTGGCATGTTCTGGTAACACAGGTGATTTTTTTTCCCTTGGCACTAGGAAAGGCTCTGGAGAAGAGGAGGTTAGTTCCCATTCCCCAGTCCAGTGGAGGGTGTTTCTTCAACAGTAGCAAAAAATGCTTTTTCTTCTTTTATGACATTAATTCCTGTCCATTACTCCTTAAGATCTCACTGTCCATCCATTTGTGGATTCCATTGAGTGCTCTGGTTGGTCAGAAATTCTTAGGATCCTACAAAAATGTGTGAATATTTCTGTCTGTTTCCCTTCCCTCCCTCAGCACTAATTTATCCTGTTACCTGCACCTGCCTTCCCTACATTAACTGGATTTTTCCTCTGTTCTGTCCTATTATTCTACATGCACACTCTCTCTCTCTAGTTAAGAACTGAAAGGACAAGCAAGTCAAAGGTAACTGTCTACTGAGTGTGTCTGATTCAAGCACCCTGTTGCCTGTGGTCCTGGTTTCTGTTTGTTTCCTGCCTTAGAAGTGTCTGCTCCTCTGTTCTTCAGGTGCTTGTCTGGCTCCCTGGTGCTTTGCTAGTTCTCGAGTGCATGCTTGCATTGTGGTTTGGAGATGTGGGCAGTAGCCTTGTTGGCATGATTGCTTTGGCTCTTAGGGTACACATTATACACATTGCAGAGGGAGGGAGCTTTTCCTTCAGGTAATTAGTGGCTGCATTCCATTGTATGCACGCAGGTCATTATGTTTGTAATCTGCTGCTTCTCTTCTGAGTAACTGGGATCATGTCTGCTGGATGGACAGTGGTGTTCTGGCTAGATCTGACCTGTTTGAGTGCTGGAGGGAAGGAAAAGAGCAACTCCTGTGGTGCTGGATGGTGGATGAAGAAAAGTTAGTTTATGAGGGGGGGTGTAAAGGACACCAAGAAATTGATGGGGACAGTTGTTGTTTGAATAAGACAATCAGAAAAGTAAGATGGTGATACTGTGCATGGACTGAGGTCTTTTGAAAGCAACAAGACTTTGGGGCAGCTACAGCCAGGCCTTTAAAAGATGGGGTTTTCCTAATGTGGTTCGTATAAGCAGCTGCTACCCTAAAACCAGAACTCTAACCCATAAAGAATAAATCTTCAGCTAAACTGCACCTCGTAATAGCTAATTAACCTTGTATCTCTGTTTTTCTTCTTTCTTTCTCCTGTCTTGTCATGTCTCCCGAGTAGATGTCTGCCATTTCTCAGTACAGAGGTCAGTCACTTCTTTATGCAGCCTAGAAACTATCACTGAAGAGCCTCTCATTGCCAGTGAAAGCCATCACGCCAGCCTCTTCTTCCCTCTACCCATTGCTCCTTACAGTGATTCTGAAGAAGGGTCTGTGTCTGATCATTCCACTGAATCTCGATCAGAAGCAAGCAGCACCTCCAGCCACCCTCAAGAATCCCTACTCCCTAGAGAACAAAGACCAAATGTGGCTGCAGAAGAGCAGGGGCAGGGAGTCACAAGAGCAGCTGGCCAAGGATTAGCAACCCGAGAAGACGAGAGGACGATCCTGGCAGGATGTCTCAAAGAAGAAAACGGTTGGACACAGGCATGCAGTAAGGCTGCAGATCACTATGGGCTGGCAGAACATCCTCAGAAAGCCTGGCTGGGAGAGGCAGCAGGTCAGACTGTTGGCCAACCTGGGGAAAACTGCCAGAAACAAAACGGTCAAGCAGGGCAGGCATTAACAGACGTGAAAATCTCCCTTGAACCCAAAGGGCAGAAACTTGGTGCCGCAGCTGTTCTACTGAAGCAAAACAACGTCATTAGCAGCACACAGACAGCTTTGCCTCCAGACACTCTCCAGAAAGCCCAGGCTGCACAGGCTCTGCCTGTTTCTGTTTCTCAGACGAACTCTTACGTGTTAGTACGAAGGCCAAAGAATGAAGGACTGAAGAAGTCGGACTCCTCAGCCTTAATAAAGATTCCAAGTAGCCTGTCTCCAGCAGCAGAAGTGTACTTCGATGCCACTGTTAACGACCGGATCTGGAGCAAGCTAGACTGCAGCAGTCACCGTGACAGCATGTCTTCCTCTTCCAGCATGTCCTCCAACGACACTGTGATAGATCTCTCTCTCCCCAACCTAGCTCGCAAAAGCCTCCCAGATCTCGGCATCCCCCACGAAACTCTGGAGCCCCTCGCCATAAGGAAGGGCCTGCGCCCGCGCTCTGCCACGGCATCCAGTAACCAGATGCCCATGGTCAGCAAGAGCAAGTCCAACCCTAACCTGAGGTCTGGCCAGCTGCCGCCAGATGAACTGTGTCCCCGTCCTCTTGCCAGGAGCCCTCAGGATGCCTTCTCATCCATTCCCAGAAGGCATACCTGGAGCAGGCTGTACATAGAAAGTCTCAGACAATCTTCTAACAAACCCAAAGCCCACGATATGGTTGGGAGTAACCAGGCAAAATCCAAGAGTCTGGGAGACCTTACCTCTGAGGACATTGTGTGCACTTTCGAAAGCAAGTACCGTAGCATCAGCAGGAGCTTCGTCACCCGCTCGATGCGGGAGCAGCGCCGCTCCTCAGGCCTGAGGTCCTCCCTCAAATCCCAGGATGAACTGACTGAGCAGCTGAAGAAGCTGACAGCCTTTCAGCAGGAAAACGACATCACTTCCCCGATCAGTCTTGACCCAAGTGAATCTGAAGAGGAAGGGGAGAGCCTGGGGCTCCTCCGCAGGTCTTCCTCCCGCAGTCAGAGCAGGGTGCGGTACATTGCCAACAGGGCTAAGCAAGCTCAGGAGAGACAGAGGCTGCAGAGCCTGGGCCAGCTCAGCGGGAGCCCCATCGAGGAGAGGGGGAATCCAGAGGGAGCCTGCAGCATGGCAAAAGCACTTTGTATGGATGTAGCTTCTCCTGCAGCATTTACATCCCAGCCCAAGAACCAAACTGACTGTAACACTGACACCGAAGTCTTCTTTATGCTGAAACTGTAGTTCTGGGGAGCACTGAGCAAGGCAATGTTTACATTCCTGCCAAAACATAGTGACCTGGGAGGCACCAAACAGCCTCGGGTGGCTCAGTGCTTCCTGGGCTTCCCTGGCTAAGAGAACAACTCTAGAAGATCAGATGAGTGTCAGACCTGTCAGCAGGTTACAGAAATAGAGCAGTCAAGTGAAGTTGGAGATTTACATTTTTACAGTCCTAATAATCTGACCTCTTTTTTTTAATCACACTCTTCCCAGCCTCAGATTTGGCCTCCTTTGTGTGTGACCACTTCCTGCATTTGCAGTTTAGTCTCTGCAAATCTCACATTCTTTACTGATTTCAGTAACTTCTTACAGTAGGTAAACATCTCTGTGAAGTTGGCCACAGCTAAGGGAAATTTTGCTCTTAAAAATTGTGGATCCGTGAAAAGAAATTGGATTTAAAATCATGCTCCCTGTTGTATTTTCTGGAAGAGCTTGAGGCTGCTGAGGGTGTCTGCTCTGGGAAGGACTCACAGTTGCAGTGGAATTGTTCCACTAATTAATAATGTAGTAGATAAAGTCCATCTTCCACCCTGGAGCTCTTTATGCCAGTGAAGGTCCACACTGTCTCACTCTTTGAAGAGGAGCTCTCTCTCACCATGTTCCA
Organism: Galbula dea; assembly: GCA_013399015.1. Taxonomy (NCBI): domain Eukaryota; kingdom Metazoa; phylum Chordata; class Aves; order Piciformes; family Galbulidae; genus Galbula; species Galbula dea. Next base: position 1,624,948 of record VWZX01009007.1, on the reverse strand, counting down.
AAGCAATGCTTTTCTAAACCAAGCTTGTTTATATAGATAAATATATAGACACACACCTGTGTGTGTGCAGATGTCTGCACATGTATGTACACATGCACACAAACTGAACTGTGACCTTTCCTTGTCTCAAAGCGGGGAATGAGGCAGGAGGGAGAAGGGAATTGCTAAAACCAGGCAGGAAATATCTTCTGACTTTGGTTCAGAAATGGCTCAAGAGCATGCAAGCCTTTTCTTGAGAACTGCACTGTCCCTTCCTCGTGGTATTTGAGCAATGCTGCTGTACATAGCACTTTTGGGATCAGTTTGACTGTTTCTGTATTGCACTGCCATGCAAAAATTTTCAAGGATATGTTTTAAACAAAGAGATATTTAATTTTTTTAGATGGACATGTTTAGAGTTAAATACCAACCCAAACAGCATCATTTTTCCCTCCTCAAGTTTGTTTTTTTACTTTTTATTTTCAGGGATGTCCTTTGTGTGTCCCCCCCATTATGTCCTTTGTTAGAGGTGTACATTTTATCAGTGGTGGAGAGGAATGTTTACTGAGATGCATTTGAAAGAGAAACAGAGGTTTTATTTTATGTCAGCCTGGATAGAGTCCCTAATATTGAGAGGATATTTTGGTTTTGTTTGTAAGGAATCTTTTGTGTATATTGCAAAATCTAAACACTCATTTGTAAAGCCACCTGACACTGCTAAAATAAAGATCTTTAACCTTCCAGCTGGTGGCTCTGGAGCTATAGCCTCACTTTTTTCTGTGTGTCTGGAAGTTTATGGTATGCAAACATGGTTGACTGCATCTGCCTTGTTTTAAAACTGCCTTAGTGGATAACTTCTTGATTTTGCTCTTTTCCAGAGTGGTAGCCATGTCAGATCCAGCTCAGGTTTTCTCAGGTCCACCAGGACTCATGCAGGTGTTGGTGGAGCCTGGTGTGCTGCTGGGCTGTGTACACAGCACATGGGTGCTTTTGGAGTGGTGTCTTTGGTTGGCAGCCAGAGATGGTTCTTGTGCAGGTGACAATTCCAGGGGAACTCAGGGAATTGGGAGCCAAACAGACATGGTCCAAGGACCTAGCCTGTTACAGCTCTCCAGGACAGACAGACAGTCTTGTTTCACCACTGAGGTTCTAAAATATCTGCTGTTCTCTTCCTCTCCCAGCACAGTGCACAGTTAATTAGTTCATGCTCTCTCCTGGAAGGGTCGTCAGCTTCCTGCTAGGTTGTGGGGCTAGAAAAGAGTTCTGGATTTCTGATTTCAGAATCATTTGGCCACAGGCATTTAAACTCTGAGATAGCAAAGTTTAAGGCTAACTGTAGCTAATGATGTCATCATGACAGGGAGATAGGGGCTGGGAGGGGTTCAGTTCTCCAATTAAATCTTCAGTAATGGTCTTCAGTAAGTTTTGTCTAGAAAGATTCTCTCACTTTTCCATCCTGCCTCAGATCTTGGTGCTTGTCTTCATTTGGAAGAGAGGCCCTTGAGGTTTGTGCAGCAAAGGTTTGGAACATGCACTGAGGTAACCTACAGTATCCTTGCAGTCTCTGAAGGGAGAAAGGTAAATCAGCAGCAGACTGTGTGACTTGCAAAAGTCCTCAGGCTTGCCGTGTGTGGTTTTCAGTTGTTAAATGCAGTGTATTGTGCATGGCTGGACCTGGGATTTGTGGCCTGTTTCTCTCCAGCTTCATGTTTAGGAACTGATGATGAAAACCTGATTGTATCTTGAGTTGGGTTGGTTGGTGCTGAGATGCTTTCAGCTGCTTGGAGTTGAGCTTCTCAGCCCTTCTTAACTGCCAGCTGTGGAAACCACATACCATAATATGCAGCTTTTTAAAGCCTAGCAAACATTCCTGAAAAGCAGCTGGAAGTCTCAGGCTGTCTGATTTTTACTAACTTCCCCCTACGTGCAGCCCTGTGCCAGAAGTCTCTAGGGCATGGCTGTCAGGTGAGAAGGTGCAGAACAAATCCAGTTCAAACTGCCAAAGGCAGCACCTGGGAATGAGCCTGTAGCCAGGTCAGAGCTTCTGAGAGGATTCCAAGGTGAGGAGATCTTTGTGAATTCTGTTTCTGTTCTACCCTGTGGAGAGAGACAAGTGTAATTGATAATGGATCTTAGCACCTTGCCATGATTTGTATTACAGGAGGGATTCAGACCATCTGGGGGCTGAAGTGCATTAGAAGTGATCTAAGGACTCCCCTTCACTGCAGTGAGTGATGAGTCAAGCCCTTGAACTCTGCTAGGACAAGCTTCACCAAATGCAGTCCTCTAAGGATTCTTTATTGAAATGTGAGCAGTTTTTGACTCTGCAGAAGACAAGCTGTGTTGCTGTTCAATAATTGATGTGCACAGTGTAGAGAAGCAGCCTGGGGAAGAGTGCCAAGCTGTGCAGGCTGCTGGAGAGTTTTCCATCTTCAACAGTACTTCAAGTCAAGTAGGGAGTAAATTTTTGTTCCTTAAGTGTGGACAAGTTCCAACTCCCTTGCATGAGGAGTTGCAATAATTTTCTCTGCTGTGAAAGCATTTCTTTGTTGTTGCAGTGCCTTGGTGTGAGTGGCTATAAATGACCTTGCCCAGCAGAATCAGCCACTTGGCAGCGTGGTTCAGCTCCCTTCTGAAGGGAAACTAGTGAATGGAAGGAAGGAGGGGGCAGGAATTGCACTTCCGTGCCTGTGATCAGAGAACTGTACAATCTAGAGAGAGATTTGATGGTTTATACTGACACTCAGGCCTTCCTTCAGCTCTCTAGGCATTGTGAGGAAATGCTGGATGCATGGAGCAGTTTGGGTGTGTTGGGTGTTCTGTGTGAGTCCCTACAGCCACAGAGTAGAGACACTGAGCAGCTCACAGTGTCAGCAGGCGGGAGGGGTGGGCACAGCTCCATGGGACACTGCTCTAGAGGGAGAGGGCTTTTACAGGACCACACAGCTGGCCAGTAACAGTATTTTCTGAGCCTCAATGTAGAATTCAGCTGCTGGACTAAACTGCTTCCAAACATTGTCTTTTTGCAGGGTGTATTCTCCTCCTGACTTTCCCAAACCCTGAGGTGCCCCTGGAGTCAGCAGCAGGAGTTGGCACCTTCAGCAGAAGCCCCTGAGCCTGGCTCCTCCCTCTCTTTTATCTTTATAAGAGCATGGAATGCCTGTGAGCTTCACTGCTCCAGCAGCTCCATTGTGCCTGTTCCTCCAGTGGCTTCTGCTAGCACCAGGCAGACAGAAGGACCTAGGAGAGGCTGAAGGAGTTGCTGTAAGTGAGATGCTGCCTTCAATCCCTGCTCTTCTCGTTCTAGATGACAAGGACAGCAGCCTGTCTGCAGCAGGCTGTCTCCTTCCTAGCTGATGGTTGTTCTGTCTTCCCACTGCTGTGCTAGCACTGATGCCTCCTTCCAGTGCTGCCTACAGAGGATTCCTCTAGGAGTGATGTTGTCTTTTTGGTTTGCATTTTGGGAGACTGAAAACCTCCTGAGGAGCAAGAGCTGACTCCAGCAAAGCAACTTTTTTAATCCTTAATTTGTTTTGCTCTGAAGCAGCCTGAGGAAGCTTTGTATTGCCTCCTCAGGTAGATGGTGAGTGGGTGCTGCAGTGGCTGCTTTGAGAGGTGTCTGAGGAGCTCTCTACACACAGGGAGGCACTAAGCCCCTCTGCCCTCCTGTTCTCTCACTGGCTCCAGTTGTCCTTAAATGACTTCAGGACTAAATTAGAGTTAGGGAAGTGTATTAGCCTTTGCAGAAATTCTTCTGCAGGTATCTATGCTCTGTTGGTGCTTTCAGACAGTCAGCAGCCAGTGTGTTAACAGCTCTTCCTTTTCAGGCTGCTGCAAGCAATGCATTACTAGCTCTGATTAGTTTTTTCTTTGAAGGAAGCCACTTGAAATAAAGATAATTCTGTAGCAGGCACCAAGGTGTAAAGGCAAAGGGGCAGGAATTTACAGGTTAAATCTACCAGCAGCAGGAAAGTTCCTCACTGCCTCAGCCTAAAGACTACTGCTGCTTTTCCTTGATGTGCCCTGGGGGGTGCTTCAGCTGTTCAGCCCACGTGCTGCTCTGGCAGCAGCTGGCAGCAGCTGCCACTTTCTGTTGCTGTGACCTGGAACTCAGATGCCATCCTCTCCTTTAGTCCTTTCACTAGCAGCAGAATACTTCCCTCTGGAACTATATGCACTGACAACAAAGAAAGGACAACATTCAGATGGGACCCAGGAAGAATCACCTCTTACTAGGTGAAAAATGTAGTGAGAAAGAGTCACAGGAGTGCAGGTGTGAGGAAGATGTCATGAGAGTTGATGAGGTAAGGTGAACTGAAGGCAGAGTTTTCTGAGCAGCAGTCAGAAGCCAGGAATACCACATGTGGGAATTCTTTTGCCTCCAGTCTCCTAATGATAAGTTGTCTTGGGTGTTTTTAATGTTGTCTTCCAGTTTCTGGGGTGATGGTGTCCTGAGCTTGGCTTGACACTGTGACAACAAATACAGCCAGAAGTTAGCCTGGGACTTACTGGGACCTGGCACTGGTCATTGTTGATCCTTCTGTGGCTGTTTAGCAATGACAAGTGTACATTTGTGTGGAGCCATGCAGAAATTTGGTTGCAGAGTTTGAAATAAAAAAATGAATTAACTAGGGTGTTTTTCACCCTCCTCCCCATACCCTGTTTTCCTTTTCTTTGGTACTTACTGTGGCTGGTCTCAGGAGCCAACCGTGTTTTCACCTGGAGACCTTTGTTTGAATAGAGACTCTTCAGAATGAGGTGCAGAAAGTCCAGGCCATGCTGATTTTAACCCAGAGATGAGGAACTCTAAAACCAGCTTTAACTACTTGCCTTTCATCTCTAGCAGGACCTTTCCTTTAGGCAGAAGATATTTCTGCTCCAATGGATAAAGGTCTTCACCTCACATTCTGTGTGATGACAACTGTGGTGCTCCTGAGAGAATCAAGCCAGACAGGTGAGAAAAATGATCCCAAAATTGCTGCCTGCATCCAGATGCAGGTTTGTTCTTCTTTAGAGTGTTAATTAGTTAGTTCTTTAACTGCTACTGCTTACAAAGCTTTTTCTTAATCTAAGAGTTTGCTTCCAAGTTGGTTATTAAGACCTCACCAGGGTCTGCCTCGTTGTTACAGCTTGGGATTGACTCTCTTGTGCTATCAGAGCTGTTACCAAGTGTCTCTGCTGCTGTAGGTGTAAATCAGGTGATAGAGATCAGAGATGATAAAGCCTAACAAAGGCTGGTTAGGTGTCCTTGAACTCCATTGCTGTGCTTAAAGCTGCACCCTTCTGAGCCTGTGGGGAGCAGGGGTGGAGGGATGAAGCCTCTCTTTGCTTTATGCTTTTGTGGACTCACAAAGGATTCTCACAGTGAGGACTTGGCTTCTGAGAAGTGTCACTGCAATGGGCTTGGAGTTAGTGCTGCAGCTTGATTACTCATGGTCCTTTCAGGGCTTCTCACAATGGGGCTTTGAACAGCTGCATCCAGTGCCTGTGGGGGAGCTGGAGCCCCCAGTGCAGACCATTGCCTTCCAAGAAACCCTAGCAAGTCTTCCAAAAGGAGCCTCACAAAGCTTTTGCTGGCTTTAACGAGTTTCTAAAGGGAGACAAGAGAACTCCTTTGTGAAGATTTCCAGCTCCCATGGAGAACTGTAGTGGAGAGGGGAAAAAGCAGGTTTTGTTTTACAGTAGAGTTCAGCACAGGGCCAGAGAAGGCAAACCCAAAGTGTGAATAACACATCATGAATTGATATGTTGTTGCATTTCATGAAAAACTCTCAGCTTTTGATTGAAAGGCTGAAAACACCCAACCTTTTTTGTTTTCTCCTGAGAGATTTTTGGCTTTTGCACTGTGAATTCTTTGATTCCAAGGAGCAATGCTCTGCACATTCTAGAACAAACATCCTGGGCAGTTAGAGTCAAAAAGTGACACAACTGTGGGTTTGATTCTGCTTCTCAGCCATTGCAGTGTGACTGTCTTGCAGCTGGGGGAGGATTGAGGTGGTCTGCTGAGTATTGTGAAGAGGGAAGCTGTGGATCCAGTAATCTAACAGGACTTGGTAAACATCACACAGCAGAGCAGAGAGCAGAACTCAGGAGCATGACTGACCTCAGTAGCAGCACTGTTGTGGGTGGATCTGTGTTGTACCAGAGCAGAGTAGCATCACCTTGCTTTTACAGGTGGGAAAGAAGGGCAGAGGGAGAAGTAATACAGAAAAGGTGAGCAGTGGATCTGACAGTTTGATGCTTGCTGTTTACTGCAGTGCTGTCCCCAGGGTTCCACTGGGTCTCAGCACACTAACTCTTGGTCAGTTTTCTATCCTTCTCTTACATTCTTCCTCGATGGGATGCAGAGAACAGGCAACACAAACCAGGCTCCCTGGTCCTCCTCTCTTGAGCACTTTTGCCCTTGTTTCCTGGGGTTGGCCATGGCCCTTTTGGGGGTTTTAATTTTCACAGCAATAAAAAGGGTGCTTGTAATCTGAGGGGGGAGTGGAGGAGGTGGTGGTAGAGGAAGGTTTCTGCCCCTGTGGCTGCTGTGGCAATAGGAACCATCATTAGTAGGGGAAGGGAAGAGAAACAAAATCTGGTGTCTCAGAACTTGATGGTGATGAACTCTTGGTTGTTTCCAGGGTTTGTCCTTAGGGTGTGGACAAGGTTTTGCAGGAAGGAGGGGAGAGTTTCAGTTGTGTGGAGTAGCAGGAGAGCTTGGTTTTCACCTTGCCAGGGAGGACAGTGTCACTCAGAGTGTGACAGTCAGCATCATTAAGTTCCAGTTAGAACCTTTGACAGCCCAAATCTGGCTGTGTCCATTGCTGCTCCTGTTTGTTTCACACTGACTGTGCTGTGAATGGGGAAACCAACAGCAAAACTGCTGCAAGTCAGCTGCTGCCTGAGCTTGTGAGCCAAGGGCAATCATTCTGTGCACCTAAGTGCAATATGGAATGAGGGTAGGAAACTCCACTTGTAAGGAGCTGTGAATAGAAGCCCTGCAAGGAGTTGATTCATTTGTTGTGTTTTTTTCAGGAACTGCAAGGAATGATGATGCTCTGAGGAAGGTATGTGTAAGCTCATTGGTGTACAGCTGCCAATGCAGTATCTGTGGTCTTGGATTTTAAATCCAGAAGCAGATGTGGTCATGGTGTGCAATGCTTCTCACCTGTGGAGTTCTTACTGTAAATGCAGTTTCCATGGCCAGTGGTAGCCACATCTCAGTCTGTCTCTGCATCTCTGCTTTGTTTTTTACTTAATCTTTTGTCCAGAATTCAAAATTCAGTCATGCCCCTGAGGAGAATCTGCCCATAGCCATGCTGCTTGTTGGAAGATGTTCTCTTGAATTGAGCAGTTCTGTGCAGAAGTGAATCCATGTTTCCTCTCCTCCTCCTCTCAGGTTTCCTACTGCTCTGTGTCTCCTGGAATTGCTCTCTAATGAGACCTTAATTGGCTGCTGTTTTGTCTGCAGCATGAATTGATCTCTTTGGAAGGCTGTATGTACAGACAGTCTGTATCAGTGACAACATTTGAAGTGTTTTGTATGTGGACAAATTATGCTGACAGCAGCAATGAAGAGAAATGCTTGTGATTGATTAATTACTGCTAGGGGACAGTGGTGGTGAGGTTGCACCTTACAGGGGCAGATTCATGGCTGCTTTAACACATGCATACACACCTCCACCACCCACCCCAAGTTACAAGGTAAGCCCTAGCAAAGTGGGGCCATGTCTAGGACTTTGAAATCCAATTATTTCTTTTGCACCATTTGATTTGCAGGCCACTGGCTCAAGGCAATCAGGAGAGGCTCTTCCAACTTTGACTGTCACAACCATCCTGGTAAGGCAGTGACATGACACTGAGAACGGCTGAGAGACAGCTGGCATTACACTTGGCTGCCTTTTTTTCCCCCACCCATATATTTGCAGGTGTTTTTAGGGCTTTGTCCTTGACACTGCTGTCCTTGTTCATCACTGGCTTTGGAGCACTGGCTCAGTGGTGTAGAGGTGCAAGCTGTCTGTAGTTTGCAGTGGGAGGATTTGAGGGCTAGCAAAGTCAGCCCGCAAAGGACTGGGGAATACACTTGTGTCAGTGAGGAGTGCTCTGAAGACAGCCAGGCCTCCTCTTTCTGCTCACCTACATCTGAGGGTTGTCCTGATACAAACCATGTTGTTTCTGTCCTGCAGTGGAAAAATGCAACAGTCACACACATGCAGGTGTTAAAAACAGGCTGTAACAAAAGGAAAATGCATTACCACATGCATCAGCCAAGCAGGACTCTTGAAGCTGCAGCAGTACATTTTCTGACTCTGATGTCAGGTCCTGCAGCAGCCTGTGACCTTCATCTGCTGCTTTGATGGCCCCAGTGAAGGGTATTTGGGTTTTTAGTCTAGAACAGATTATCCCTTCTGTGCTAGGTGTGGCCTGCAGAATGCAGCTGCTCTGCTGGAGCTGTGGTCTGTCACCAGTGGTGACACAGGACTCTGGGGAGTCTCTCTCCAGTCTGGAAATGTTGTCCCCCCAGTAATGGGGACAGCAGTCTCTGGGGAGGGTTTGCAAAACAAGAAACAAAGCAAAACAGGCTTAATTCCTATCAGCTGCACTGCACGTGGGAGCATGTAAGTGTGGCTCTCCCTCACTCTGCAGGAAGATCCTTATGTGATGGTGAGAAGTGCAGAACTGGAGGGGTACTGCATTGACCTGCTGAAAGCACTTGCTGCAATGCTTCACTTCAGCTACAAGGTGAAGGTGGTGGGCGATGGGCAGTACGGTGCCGTCTCTGCCGCTGGCAACTGGACTGGGATGGTTGGCGAAATTCTGAGGCAGGTAAGCTGCAGGTCATGTGTTTGACAAGAACAGTGCTAGCAGCTCTGGGGCTTCATTAGAATCTGGTCAGGGACTGAGCAACTTGGAGTCATCCTGCCTGCTGTGTAGAATAGCAGGATTTGTAGTTGGCTCTGGCCTGCAGGTATGGAAACAAAGGCTCAAGGAGGCAGTGGCCGTAGCAGGAATCATTGTTCCAGCAAGGTGCTCCTGGTGCAGTGCTTGGCTTGGCTCAGAGGCCACCCAGTGTTGGTGGCCTGAGAGACCATACAGACATCTTAGCTCACTAATGAAACAAAGATGATGGCTTTAAGGAAAACTTAGCTTGAACTTAACCACTAGGTGAAACTTGTCTCTTTCGGAATGGTAATTCCTTAGGCTCTTCGAGGAGATGCTTGAATGCGCATCTTACCCCATCATGTGCCATTCCCCATGGCTAGAGCACTGCCATCTGTTGGTAACATTTGAATTAAGCCTTCTTGCTCCTCTGAACGCAGTACTGTGCCCAGCTGTCAGTCATGTTGATGCTGCAGCCAGAAACAGAGAGGAACATACCTTCTGGTTTTGGTGAGCAAACCCAGTGTGGCTCCTGGTGCACAGCCTCAGCTTGTGTGCAATGCTGCAGCAGAAAACCAGAAGCCCCAGATACCAACCAGCACCCCACTGTGAACAATGCAAAATGGAAAACTGTCTTACTTCTTGGAGCTCACAGTCTAAGATCATAGCTGTCTGTTGACACAGAGAAGTATTTGCCATGTAGATATCTGGCCACTCAGCCTGGGAAACATTCTAGTTGAGTGACAAAGCTTCAGGTAGGTTGGATGGGTGATCATCTTTTATCTCCATCCTACAGGAAGCAGACATTGCAGTGGCTCCCCTGACAGTCACATCAGCAAGGGAAGAGGTGGTCTCCTTCACCACACCATTCCTGCAGACTGGGATTGGAATCTTGCTTCGAAAAGACACTGTCTCTCAGGAGATGTCTTTCTTCCACTTCCTGGCTCCTTTCAGTAAGGAGACCTGGACTGGCCTTTTATTTGCTTACGTCCTGACATGCTTCTGCCTCTTTCTTGTTGCCAGGTAAAAATGAATTTGTTTCAGAGATTTGGATCTACTGCTTTCTTGGCCACAAAGAGATCTCAGTTTTAAGGAAAGTTCCAGGGCACATTTTGCTTTCAGGAACCTTCTGTACAGGTCCAGAACCAGAGCTAATAAAGCTTAGTGTCATTAAGAGTAGGATCTCTCCATGAAAAGCACCATATCTCCTGATCTAGATTACCTGAAGCTGCTAAAAGCACTTGGGGGAATGAGGAGCTACCGTGCAAGGAAAGGGCATTTCCAGGCCCTCTGCACTGCTGCAGTCACACTGCAGGATTATTTATATTTCTTCTCCCCAGAAATGTCTGGTTTTTTCCTGTCATTTTCACACAGACTGAGCCCCTGTGAATGGAATGAGCCAAAGAATGAAGAGAACCACTTTACCTTCTTAAATAGCCTCTGGTTTGGAGCAGGAGCACTTACCCTGCAAGGTGAGCAACAAAGCAGCTCTGGGAGCGCTACTGGTTTTTAAACTGATAGTAGATCCAGCTCTCATCAGTCTGTAGCACTGGTGTGCTGCTCTGTCGGGGGGAGAAGATGTTCAGAGATGTTTGGTAGCACTAAAACTCCCTGTTTGAGGAGTTTTGATGATGGACTTGTTGGTATTGTACAGGTGGCTGCCTTCAGCTAAGGTGTTTTCTGCTCTAGCAGTTGCTCTAGGTGCTTTGTAGAGTGGTGGGTTTTGTTGTTGTGTTTGGCCCCGGTGTTTCTCCAGCCCTGCACTGTGTGCAGTGTTGATGAAGTCCAACCCAGCTGTAGAAGGCCTTTTCAGGCTCACTCATGAAGTAGCTGCAGGGCAAGTTTTTCAGTTTGGCCTTTAAATAAGGGGAAATCTTCAACTCAAGCTCATGGATCTCGAGTTCTTCATCACTCTCTCACCATACATCACCTCTCATGTTTTACTGGCTGCTCTGGTCCGCAGGCGTCACCCCTCGGCCCAAAGCGCTCTCTGTGCGCGTCATCGCCGCTGTCTGGTGGCTGTTCACCATCGCCTTGCTGGCTGCCTACATTGCCAACTTCACTGCTCTGCTGAGCTCCAGCACCGAGCAGCTCCCGATCCAGACTTTTGAAGACCTTGTGAAGCAGAGAAAGCTTGAGTTTGGGACACTGGAAGGCTCCTCTACTTTCTACTTCTTCAAGGTGCAGAGACTCTTGTTGCATGCATACACGTGTGCTGTAGCACTGCTAAGCTGGGGCCAAGTTGTCTAGCTCATGCCTAGAGGTCCTTACACCACCCTTATCACTGCAGATTCCATCAGTTTTCCTTCAGTACTTCCAGTCATGATTGATTTTTTTTTTCTTAATGTTTTCCCACCTTTTCTCCTGTATTTTTATTATGTATTTTCTTTTAAGGCAGGAGTGCTAGCCCCCAGGGGTTATCCCTGTGTGCCTCGAGCACGAGGACTGATGTAGGTAATTTCTGGGTATGTTAACTGGATGCCTGCAAAGGCTGGTTTTGGCAGGTGGGAAATATTTAATGCTTGTCTCCCTGTAACACTGCATTAGAGAGGAAACCTGTGCTAGCTTTATGCTAGTTTTCAGTAGAGGGGGTCTCAAAGGGCAATGCTTTAAGGACTCTTAATCCCCAAATTGTTTTTGCAACCATTGCACATCCATGCAGATTTTTTCAGGGGATTGTTTTACACTTCAGTTTAACTCTTGGGTCTTTGGGCTGCAGAACTCCAAGAATCCTATCCATCAGATGATCTATGAATACATGGACAAGAGACGAGAGCACGTCTTAGTCAAAACCTACCAGGAAGCAGTTCAGCGTGTGATGGAGTCTAACTATGCCTTCATTGGTGAATCAATCTCTCAAGACCTGGCAGCTGCCAGGCACTGCAACTTGATCAGGGCCCCTGAGGTTATCGGAGCCAGAGGATTTGGCATTGCCACTACCCAGGGTTAGTCGCTGTGCACTGCTTCTGTCCCACTTGGATGTCACAGGTTGAGTCCTGGAACTTCCACACATTTTCTGCATGGACACTAATAATCTAGCAGGAGCAAACTGGTAACCCTGCTCTGCAAAGGTTTAATTCTGTAGATGAATTATCACCGACTCTTTGAACTGTAACATGCCAAAAATTCCAACACTCAGGAGTGTCACTGCCTCCTGTGGGTGTTTTTGGGGTTGCTTTGGTCCTAGTACTGCAGAGCTCCTGATGTAGTTCACAGGGCAGGCAGTTTGCTCTCTTGGGAAGCGCAACTGCTTCTGTTTCCCAAAGTACCTTCACTCTGCCACTATTCTGCAAGTAGTACCACACCTCTGAGGGTAGGACAGGAACAGTGGTTGTCTTAAGAGAAGCACTTGGCTTAGTCTGTTTGCAGTGACCTTCTGAAGGGTGGGAAGCACCACCTAGCTAACCCTGCTTGGTAGTACAGCAGTGGGCTGCTTAAAAATGTTATAGTGGCTGTGATCTCTCCCATGCTCTCCTCTCTCTTTCCCTCCCCTGCTGCCAGCATCCCCATGGACTAAGAAGCTCTCCATTGCTGTCCTCAAGCTGCGTGAATCAGGTGACCTGGACTACCTGCGTAACAAGTGGTGGGAGACCAGCTGCCTTCACAGAAGCAGAGAGAGATGGAGTCCACTGCAGCCCCAGGCTCTGGGTGGGCTCTTCCTTACCCTTGCAATTGGCCTTGCACTGGGAGTGATTGCAGCAGTGGTGGAGCTCTCCAACAAGAGCAGACACGCTGCTGGGCACGTAAAGGTAGGTGGTGGTTGATGTCTCCTCTCTAACTTCCTTATGTCCTGTCTGTTTAGCATGGACAAACCAGGTGCTGGTGCTCCACTGCTGGATTTCCACACTGAGCTTGCTTTGCATGAGGAAAGCACTGCAGTGAGAAGACATCCTCTGTAGTTACTTTTTAAAGCACTGAAGTGTCACAGCTTGGGCTGTGTCTGCGGACTCCCTGAAAGGAGGTTAGAGTGAGGGGGCAGTTAGTCTCTTCTCACTGGGAACAAGTGACAAGAGGAAATGGCTTCAAGTTGCCTCAGGGGTGCTTAGGAACATTAGGAAAAAATCCTTCCCCCAGAGGTGGCTGCCCAGTGGTGTTCAGGAAATGTGTAATGTGGTACTTGGGGACATGGTTTAGTGGTGAGCATGGGAGTGTCAGGTTAAGGGTTAGCACTGGTATCTGACTCTGCACCTTGGTGCTGTTCTCCACCTGCTCCAGCAGAGGGGTTGTGCACCTGCAGGTGGGTTCCAGGACACAGAACAACTCACTCCCTTATTCCCCCTGCCCTCAGAACAACTCACCCCTTACTCCCCCTCCCCTTGTTGTTTTTCAGAAATCCTGTTGCTCTGTTTTCCTAGAAGAGATGTGCACACGTCTGCGTATAAAGGAGAATGCCAGGCAAAACCAGGAGACTTCAGGGAGGGCTTAATGCTTAAGATTGTTTTGTTTAAAGAATGGGCATGGATTAGGTTTATATCATTTATCTATTTCATAGCAACTACAGCATGGTAGAAAGATGTTTTGTGCAAGTCTAGAGTGTTAGTTTTCTAGTTATAAACACACACAGAGAGCACTCCTGGACTGGTGGTGGAGCTGGATGCAGAAGAAAATGAAGTGGCTTGGAAGGATTTAAATTGACAAGTGATAGAGTGTGACTGTTAAGTCAGGGAGCTTAACAACTTGGTAAAATAAAGTGGAGATGGCCAAGATGGCAGGTCCAGACTGAGCTTAGAAGCTTTCAAGTATGTGAAGCCTGTAGGGGTAAGTGAATTGGGCCAGGTTCATAGGAAGCCTCTGCTTACTAATGCAGCGTGAGGAACAATCCTGAAAAATGAAAGCTCTCATCTGACTGTTCTCATCCAGAACAACTGCTTCTTAAACGGTGCAGTTATAAATAGACTGTACTCTTCCCCTCTTCTAAGCAGATGATGTGTTGGTCACTGTGAAGGTCATTTCTGAATCAGAAACGACAGTACTGTGACACAAACCCCCAAAACGCAGGACTTGCTTCACCGTGGACTTTGCAGTGGCCCAAAACCTGAGACAGTGAGACCTTGTGGTTAGGGAACTAGTAAACAAGAAATGCAAGGCATGGACTTGTCCTCTGTCACTGTCCCATCATAGGATAAGTGTCAGAGTTTAGCTATCAAAGATGTTTTGTCCTAGTTAAGCTGATCAAGAAATTGATTGGAAATGGCTTTAACTGCACTGCATGAACAAAGAGACTAGTTCTTACCAGTGCCAGCATTAAATAACTGAAGGCAACAGAAACTAACATGCCTACACAGGAAAGTAACTGGGTGCTCCTGAATAAAGCACTACACATTGCTTTGAGGGTAACTTGGACTCAACTTCCAACTACTGTTAAGTGGTTTAGTACAGTTGCAGAATTCCCCTCCCACTTCTGTTACAAAGGAGAGAGTTAGGAGTTCAGCTGCTGCCTGTTACCTGCTCTGTGCTCTCGGCCCACGGCACTGCTGTTTTGAGTAGAGCTGAGGCAGTGCTTGTTGGGTTGGAAGGTGGGTCAGTCCTGCAGGACAATTAACTGCAAAGAGCATGAAGCAGTTTAGGGGAGTTTAAAAGGCGATGTGGAAAATGCAATGTCAGAATCACTTAGCACTTTCAAAACTATTTGGTATGTGCCATGGCACTGCTGGCAGAGTAGGCAGAGATGTATAAAAAAAGTTTCATTGACATTTAAATATATTTCTATATGAATGTCTCACAGAACAAAAAAATAAAGTCTTTTCATCACAAATACTGCAGCATTAAAATAAACACTTACCAAAATAAACAATGAGTGATATACATATATATATTTGAGTGTGTATACTATAGAGTGAATCATATTGTTGCTTTTTCTCTTTAAGTCACAAAAGCACAATATAAATACGGAATTTCCTGTGAACTCTTTTCCCCTGTTGTAATAAAAATACATTCTTTACAGTTAAAGTAAAACTAGTGCAAGTCCATTCTGCTGCTCCCCTTCCCCCAGCTGAGCGGATCCACATCATTTACATGGCACTTCATACTTAAAAATGACACTGAAGATCTTGCCCCCGAGGCGGTCGGCCAGCCAGGAGTTCTTGATCACAGCAAGCTTGAGGCTCTCGCACTTGAGTGCGGCGTAGTAATTGGTGTGGATGGCGCGGCCCATGCCCTCGATGATGACCAGGTCTGTCTTCCGCTCCCGCACCAGCACAGCCAGGCCTTTATCCAGACGGCTGAAAGGAGAGCTCTGCCTCAGCAACAGGCAGCCTCAGGCATGCCACAGGGGAAAGACTGGTCTAAGGGTTCCATCGTTTACATAAGATAAGGTGGGATGTGGAACTCCTGAGGAACACTTTCAATCGAAGTGAGATCGAAATGTAGCTTTAAAAGCCTCATTAAATGCATGCAGAATGGGGATTTCCCAGGAAACACTGAATTCTGTCTCCAGCAGTGAAACTAATTACAAATAAATAGATTCACCACAGGAAATGTTTCTTACAGTCAAGTGGATTTCTTGGTCACAAGCAGGATTTTCCATCATCCATTAACTAAGCTGCTCATGAAGCTGAGAAGGAGAAATAAGTTGTCCAACAACTAGCAAAGCTTGAGCAATACTACGAGTCTGTAAATGTAGACTAGGCAGTTCCTAATGGGGGTGTGAAAGTGATGCAAAGGAGCAAGGTGGCTGGGATGGGCCAGAGCTAAGTCTCCATACAGCCTGCAGCTGACAGAGACAAATGACAATATTTTCCCACTGTACCTTAAATCAAGACACGGTGAACTGGAGCCAGTCTGAACCAACAGCAGCTTCTCTTCCCTCAGTGCAGATCTTTAAATAAAGAGAAGATCAAACCATTAAACCAGCTCCCTCAGAGTCATGCAAATCTGGCAATAAGCCAGATGATCATGACTGTCTACTCTGAAAAGGCTTCTTTCACCTGCTAGGACTTCACCCAGAAACATCAGGTTTCCTTGAGCAAAAGGATTATCCTAGTCAGTTCTGTATCCTCCTCTACCAGGAATACTCTGTATGTGGAATACATGTATTTGCTTCTATTCTTTTTAACATAGAAAATTCATGTTTCAGTAGCTTGAGTTCTTATCAGGGAAGAAATCTAATTAGGGATGTGATGGGATATGTCACTGCAGGCCTCAAAGGCCAGGCTCCTGTAGGAGCTCCTACAGGAGCCTGGCCTTTGAGGCCTGCAGTGAAGTACCACAGTGTTCAAGAAAGATCCACATTTTTCACCTTAATGAAAGTAAATGATCTGCCTTAGCTTAATTCCAGGTTGGAGATTTCAGACACTAATAAACACAGGTAAATATAGACTAAGTACATAAGTAGGAACTTGCTTTTCCTTCTCTGGTTGTACACTCACTGGATGACTGGATCCATTGCTGCTATCCGTTCGGTCACGATCAGGGATTCGCTGTAGGTGACATCATTCAGGGCAGGGCCAGAGTTACAAGCCAGTATAACCTGAGGTAAAGATGTTAGAAGGGTTCACTGATTAATGCAGGTGTCAGAACTGTGTGCTGGTTTAGAATCTGCTGAATCATCTTATAGGAGAGGAGAAGTGCTGGAGGCCCAGTCCTCATTTCCCCCAGTTAACAGCTATTTCAGGTCTTTTGACCCTTGTTCAGCAGACCTAGGTCTGACAGAGGCACACCTGGCTTTGCTACAGACTTTGGGTTATTCCCAATTTAGATGTTAGGAGCCAGACTGTTAACATGCACTGCTGGTAGGTAGTTAACAAACCCTTCACCAATTAGCAAAGCTCCATTATGTAATGAATTCATAATGAAAGCCACTTACCTCTGTCCCTCTAGAAAGGAGCTCTCTGACAAAAGGAAAGACTCCTAAAATTATGTCTATTCCACTGTTATCTGCGAAAATTAAGGCACATTTATGAGGGGGACCCTCCTGTAAGAGAAAATCAGTGTATTCAGGACTGAGTTCACAATTCATTTCAGTGAGTAGTTTTTGTTATCACACTTTATACCCTTAAAGGACTGGTGATTTTGGTTATCCGGTAGCGGCATAACTCATCAGAACACCACCTACCCTCAATCTTAGCAGAAATCAGTTTCCCTCACCTTGTCCTTGCATAGTTACTTAAAACAGCCTTTAGTTATTCTGCCTCATTTGAGAGAGGCCTTTCAAAGTCTGTGAATCAAAGCTACACCTGCCAATTAAAAGACATGCCTAACTCCAGCAGCTCTGACCAGGAAGGTGCTTCAGAGGGAGTCACCCCTGAAGTCCCGCAGTCTGGTGGCCAGGTTCTGGCCAGCCTTCTGTTTTGCCATACAGCTGGAGAATGCTGTTCTCTAAAGCAGCAGATGCCTAGGTGAACGTGTTGGCTGTCAGGCTCAGCTTCCCTTTGTTCACAGCCAGCATGTTATGGGGTGAACAGGATTCCCTTCTGCCAGGAAAGGGCAGGATGCACTGCTGGGGACAAAGACATCCTAAAACGAAAAGATACTTCCTATTTTCCATCAACCTTTTAATTTGTTCTAAAGCTGATGTTATGAAACTTAGTTCACTCCAGTTCATACCAGCAGAAGAATTTTTACAGTGAACAATGCTTAATTCCTAATAAAAAACTGTCAGGACAGTGCTTGAAGTTCCTTAATTATCAAGGTGATAGATGATAATAAGAGATTAGCTGATACTTTTGCTGTAGGATCTAGCATGTAGTGATTTGCAATAGGCTACTCATACTAAACCTTTTGGCTATTGCTTCCAACACAGAGAAACAAAAGCTTTTCAATTAACTTTAATTAAGTAGTAATAGAGATCATGTTGGGGGGAAGCCTTGCTAATTGCCAAGTTAATTACTTTCAGCAAGCTCCTAAATTAAGGGTGTATTTAAGTTGGCTACTCAGATAGAGGAGCAAGCCAAATGGTTGCCTCTGGAACTAAGTCTTCAAAAATCCTAGGTCTGGCTGTGTAGAAGTAAGTGTCCTTACAAAGAAAGGACACAATCTGGTTACTTTGGAAGAGCTTTGAGAGCAGCTGGGCAGTCAAACACTGCAGTTTCTGAGGGAATCCAGCTAAGAAGCTTGGTAAGTACTGAAATATCAGACTAATTCCTTTTATTCCTTTCTTTATGGTAGGGCTGCTGAGTTACTGACAGCAGAATTTACTTTGTCTGAATGGGGTCCTGTAAATCTATTAGAAACCTGAGATGAATACAATGGTTTTATGATTACTGTGTTTCATTACTCAGTGGTTAGTAACAATCAGGAGTCATACCTTCAGTCTCTCTAGCCACTGGCTGTAGGAGTCTTCTAACCAGGGACGCTCTGTGTCAGACAGAATCATGTTAGCATTTCCTTTGGGCAAACACTCATGCTGTACTTCATGAAAAGCAGGAGGTGTCTCTTTACAGATGCTTAAGCATTGAAGTATTTAAGCTCAGCTTTTGAATGTTAAATGTGTAGATTCAGCGCTCCTGACCTCTCAAATAGGGGAATAGCTTAATCAGAGCAGACTTGCAATGGCATTTTCATAATTAAGCACTGAAGTCATGCAGGTTGGCTAACAACTCAGCTGTAGACACTATCTCCTTGTCAGGGTTAGAACAGTTACAAAGCACAGCAGGGGCAAGACACTGCATATTGAGCTGCCTAAGACTTCTGCTCAGGAAGAGAGGTTTTCAGATTTCAGAACACAAATAGGAACGCTCCACTGAGACTCTGCAGCCTGTATTTCAGGTAACTCTAGTGAGCACTAACGATTTCTTGTCATCTAGGCAGCAGAACTGCCACAGGAACACATTCACCCTCTGCTCTCTTGTTAACACAATGTCCACTTCCAACCACCACCACAGATCTCCCTCTACCTTGTAGTTTTGACTTGGCTTCTTCAAATCCAAATTGTGGCTCAGATTCCAGAACACTGTATCAGAAGAGAAATAAAGGGTACACAGCTAAGAAACTTCCTGTCACATCACTATAGTTCACACATTTCTTTAGCAGGTGGTCAGCAATTTTACTGCATTTGTTATAATGGGGAGTGTGACTGAGAACAAGGTACTTTGTGCTTGTTAAAAACAGCAGGCTCAGATGTACGTTAAATTAAGAGTTCTGATACTAAGAGAAATCTTTTGGTCTGCAGGATCTTGTAGTCATGATCTACAAGATCTACATGGTAAAACAGTGCTTTGTGAAGTTTAACTTGAAGGTTGATCTACAAAAGTTTTTCAAAGTTGGGGAAAAAGGCAATTAAAATAAGCAGACACAGGTTTGAAAAGCTCCTGCTGTTTGCTGTATGTGTGGTAAAGTAGCCCCAAACACATAGGAGGTGATGAGGATTTACAGAAGGAGATGGCTAGATTCTAAGCTGCTGGTTCCAGTATTACACCACGTGGACAATGCTTCCCAGTAAAGCCTCCTGCAGTGCCTCAGATCTAATACTAAGTGACATTTATCTCAGTCTGTATCTCCTAGTTCCCTCCTTAAGGAGAACGAGAGCTACAGTAACACGAGTGGCAAGCAGACTAACTGCTCTAAGTGGTGCCAGTTCAGGTTTCTGGTTGTGGGCAACATCAGAAGTAACACAAGAGCCTTCAATCATCTTGGTTTTAGTGGACTTTCCTTAATTCAGAGAGAAAACTCCTCAAGGATGCAGAAAGGGAGGAAGTGCTGAATGTCAGCTGTAAAACAGTATCCCTCTCCCAGGCTCTTGGATCTGTGTTACCAGACCCACAAAAAGGAAGTTGTAGAATTGAAAAATACTTCAAGATTGTTGGCATTAATATCCTTAAATGAGTTTGTGGCTGCTGACAGGATATAAGGGAAAAACCTCTCCAACTGTTGATCAAAACTAGTTAGTATTTGGTCATCAAAAGAGCTTATGAAACCTAACCTGGAGCCTGCTGAACATACAATGTAGTATCAGGACAACTGAAGCTTGTAGAAAAAAACCCATTTTCCATCCTGGGCACACAGTACAACACATCCCCAAAAGCAGTGCTAGTAACAATGCTACAAGCAAAGCAGCCAGGCTGGAACATGAAATGTTCTCTCCCTTCATTCAAACATTCACAGGGACAGGTCTGTCAGCTTTAAAGGGTGGGAATGGAAACCTTCCCCCACCACAGCAATGCTCCTCAATAAACAACCAACATTGGATTAAGCTGAAATACAAACTACAGTTCAAGGTAGATCGGTGCACTTTATTTTATTTTAAAGAACAATGGGATATTCTGTATCTTAAAAGGGTGCTTTGAAAACATTTAACACCTACTCTGAGACTGCTTTTGCTCCCCAGTCAAAGACATTCCCCGCAAGAAGTCCTTTCACCAGAGCAAACTGCCTCTCCTCCCAGCCTAATGAATCCAAAGATTCGATTACGCTTTGAAAACATTTTAAGGCTATGCCATTTTCTTTCTGCTTTACCTGTAAGAAAGACATGAAACATTGCATTTATAGACAAAAATTTCTTACCCATCACTGGTTGTGTCAGTCCCAAGAGCACCTTCAAGCATTCTCCTCTAGGTTCATGGCCTCTAATGGACCAACAAGTTACTGTTATCAGCATGCTTAGTAACGAGAAGAAAAAAGCTTCCTGGGATTCTAATAGAAAGCTTCATTAGTGCTAGGATATGATCTGCAGCACAAGAATTACTCTTCCTTTTAAGTCAGATCTTGAGGAGATTGGGGAATGGGTGAATGACCAAAAAACCCCACCTTTAGGTAGTAACATGAGCCATCAAAGCCAGGGAAGTGCCCTGAGAAGGCTAAGCACTAGCAGTTCTACACAAAAGGAAGACTGCTTTGATGTTTTGCATCAAGAGTTTCATCATCCCAGATCCTTACAAGCTCTAACTTCCCTTCCTTCTGCTTCTATCTCCAGTGGGATCAGTATTACATAGCTATTTACCTTAAATTTGAAAGTGATACTCGGTACCACCTTTACATCAAGAGCTTTTCTTGCCAAAATCTTGCCTGAATTACCAAAAAGCAGCAGTAAGTAAAAGCCACCTCCTGGTATTTTTTACCTCTTTCTTAGAGTGAATGTGACACCTGACAGTCCAGCTAGGGAGAACCTTCTGTGTATTTTGTAGAAATACACCAACAGTCAGAGAAAAGTCTCTAACCAGACACTGGCACTGTTATTACTGATCTGTCCACACAGCCAAGTGGTGAGGATCAGACCCACAAAGTTATTTTTGAGCAGTGCTGACTCTCACAAATGACAAAAGTAATCAAGAATCCTTTTACAGCAGAGCAGAGCAGCTAGTGAATCCAGAGACACTGTGTAGGAAAGCACAGACTGCTTCAGCAAGTGAGGGACTGTGTGAAGGGTTGGGGTTTATTTTTTCAGGTCTCTTTTTAGACAGGAGGAGGAGGGGAAGGGTGACCACCTGTTTATGAACACCCCTCACATTTCTTGTCTTTCCTTCTCTTGGGTGAGGGGAAGGAAAGAAAACAAAACGCACTTGAAAGCAGTTACAGGAACACAGCTAAGTGAGTTCTTAGCATTGGTGACTCCTGCATGGAATGGCTGTGACTGTTAAATGCTCTACAAGATAACAATGCCAAGTATCTTTTACACTGTCTGCTATTTACTAGTTATTGGAATGTACTTCCATGGCTACAGACAGCTTTAAATTTGGAAATGGCTTCCACATCATGAAGAGAATAAGGAGAATTAGGAGAGGAAAAAAAAATTCCTCAAGTTTGCCAGACTGCAGCTGTAGCCTTAGTATAAAGGAAGATAAACTGACTGGCCTCAAAATTGAAATGCTGAGGTCGCTCGTGAGCTACCCCATCATCTGAAGTGCAGGGCTCCCCATGGAGCTTCCTCAGGTCTAGACTGAAGGTAACACCTCACTGAGGGAGCATATTACAGCAGCACCTGATGACAGACACCATGCACTCAGCAGGAACAGGACTGACACCATCAAGTCACTTCTCAGAAGCATCAGACAACTAAAGCTGGTAATATTTTTGCTTAGCATTATCCTCACCCAAGAGCAATTAGAGGCTTACATTCCACTACCCACAGCTGTTTCTCCTCAGTGACAGCCACCAGCTGCTTAAAAGTGCTGCAAGGTAGCCAGTTACTAATATCTCCCCCATCAGCCAGTACTTATACAAAAGTTTCAAAAACTTTGGAAGAAGTGGAAAAAGTGACTTGAACTTACATGTTGTCCACCCTGCAAAGGAAGAACAACTTACCTTGGAATAGGGATCTGGAAAGTTGAACTCATTCAAGCAGTGTTCCCTTGTATCCAAGAGACTTCTGACTGTTAGGGTACCATAGGCACTTCCAAAAGAGAGAAAGGAGGAAAAAGAGATCAGCTACTTCAAAGAGAAGTAATTACACTGAAGTCTTTACATGCCACATGTGCTGAACTGTCTCCACATGGCTAGATCTGCTCTGAAGTTTATTTCAATAGAGAGGAAAGATGTTGAGAGCAAAGGCAGATACTTGAATTAACAGGCTACAGATTTTAATAACCACAGAGCAATTTTAATAACAATTTTCCTGCCAAGATATATCCTTCCTGTTCTGGGCAGAAGACCTGACATTTGGTACATTAACTTGCTATTGCCTTCCGCCTGCTCAGCTTTCAGTTTGCTTTGCTTCATAACCTCATTAGTTTTTATTTAGCTTGCAGTTAGTTGTTAGTTAGCTTTTAATGTGCTCTGCTCAACAGAAGCAGCAAGTGATGAAAAAGGACAAAAAAAAATGAAGCCACTTACAAAGGCTGCTGCCTGAGTGTTTGGAGCTTATTCCAGTATTTCTGTCTGAACTTCTCAGCTCTCTCCAGAGCATCCACAGAGTCTGGCTGACTGGCTGCAGCACGCTTTGCCACCTGGGAGAGAAAAGAGGCAGGACTGAAGTTACCCAATGAATTCTTCCTCCATGTAACTGAGCTGAAGTTCAGTCTGAAAAAAAACCTCTCCATCTGCTATACTATCCAGTGGCTGCACACTACCTAGCCCCTCCCACACAGCATCTTCCAGCTTTCCTTTACTCCAACCACCAAAGAATAATTCTAAATTCTAAAACATTCAGAGAAAAGTAATTCTGCCTTTGGATGTATCAAGCACTTCCTTAGGGCCTCTGTTACCAGGGGAAAGAGGAACTGTTCTTGCACACACTAGGTCTGGCACATCAGCTATATTCTGCAGGGTCAACGCACTAGTCCACAGCAGACTGATTTGTTAAATATCCGTGTCCTTCATATGTATGATTGTCTTGTGACATTTACCCCATCCAGTGCCTCTTCAAAGCAGGTGAGCCAGTATTTTCTGGCCATGGCATCATCTGTGAGGTCAACAGTGTCTGGAATATAAGTTGATGGGTCTTTCAGCAGTGGCAGGTTCACAAGTGGTCTCTCCAACCTATCCATTTCAAGCATATCAAACTAGGTGAGAAACAGAAGAGATTTATTAGAACTTAGAAATTGATTCCTAACAAATTAAACTAGAAGAGCTACAGAAGTCCACCCTCAGTTAAGACTGAAAAACCTGCAGACAACTCTATTAATAGAGTATGTGTCAGCATAAATAATCCAGTCCCTTGCATGGATTATTTATCCATGTCCACCCTGCAGATAGAGATTACCAAGCTTCATGCTGAAAACCTTCCCTTCCTCCCTAGTACTCTCAAATCTACAGGGCTGTCAGGTTGACAGTTGTACATAAACTGTGCCTTATTTCCTGTGTCTAAAATCCTGTGGACGTTTGTCTTTATTTTATACAAGTATTGCACTTGGGAAGACTGCATGGCCTGGAAACATTCAGACTAAGTAAAGAGTAAAGCTCATAATCTAGCAAGACTTTGTGTAGATAAACCAAAGTGGTTGCTACAGAATGATTTGTTTTCAGTATTAATTTCACTGCTGAAATGTGGATGCTTCTGAACTATGATTGTTGCAAAGAGATTTCACTTTGTGACCAAAGTGAATGCCAAGCAATAGTATTATTCCAAACAGAGCAGCTGTGGACAGTACACTACAGCTGGTTTGAGACTCCTGTACCACTGCCAGAAAAAAATCTTTTCAGAGATTAAAGGGTTGACAAATAACAGGAAACCATTACAGCTGCATAAATGCTTTTTGGAATCTGGCATATATTTTATGATTAAGAAGGATCATGTTGTAATATTTTTGGTCATACCTGTAATTGACAGTTTCATTACAATGGTTTCAGTTATGGCAGAGCTTAAAACTAGATCTATATTTTACACATAGGCACAACCCACAAAATACATCATCTGCAGCTTATAGTGGACTTATGTTAAGGCTTGGTCTGGAAAATTATTCAGTAAGAGTTCAAAACTCTGAAGCTATTTCAGCTGTACCTTGCTTCAGAGAAAGGGTAAGAGATGACTGTTCCCCTCTTGCTTTGGTGAAGGAGAGTAAGATAAAGCAGCAGCCACAATCTATTTGCATGAGACATTACATCAAACCATCAGACAAGACAAAAGACAACATCACACAAGACACCACATTAGTCACTTCTGTTGGTACGCAGGAGTCACAGAAGGAACTCGCTTGAGAATGATCCTCATCTCTTTTCAAATCACTATTACTAAGAGAAGGTACTGAGAAAAGACAGCCACATACTGTACCACTCCTTGTTCTCTGCATAGGGTAAACGTCAGGTGATGTGCTCATTAGACCAGAACTCCCAGCATAATTCTCTCCCCAGCTATACTGATTTGGATCTAGAAAAGAGAAAGAGAGAGACACACATAATCTGAAAAATAAAACTGAAAATACTCCCATGAGTGAGTCTAGAGTTAGCATCCCTTCAGAGAAGCTCCTTCACTACAAAAGCCACCGTCCCTTATCTTGACAAGTAAAGATAATTTTTCCCTCTAACCCCCAAAAGGTTTCAACCACTCTGAGTTACCAAGCTCTGAAGAGCTTCAACCTGAATGAGACATAAGCCATCAGCCTGTCCTCATCATTAAAGGCTATAACCAGCATGCCTTCAAAGCACTATCACTGATCACAGAGAGAACTTATGTCTAAATCTGGATTCATTATTAACAAAATACAATTACAGAACTCTCAAAGCACAATGCAAGTTAAACATTAAAGTTACGTCTATAATTCCTTTTATTATTTAAGAAAAAGCTTCATCAAGTTCAGATGCACAGTAAATGCTGCAGAGCAACATCTTTTAGCTCCTCAGTAGCTGGTTCCTTGTCCATATGTATAACAGGGGTATGAAAAGAATTCCACATCAATTATTCTGAGATATAGTTGATACTTACTAAGTACCATTATCAACCTCAAGATGTGTTGTGCTATGCCTGATATACCGACTGGCTTGCTAGTACAACAACAAAACCCACGAAAATAAAAATGGCAGAAATCAACCAAAGCACCCTAAACCCACAGAACACTGGACAGAAGTGTCTCATCCTTCATAACTGTCTGTGAGGCTTTTCACTCTCAAATGAACAGAGTTTTGAGATGCTGGTCTTCTTCAGTACATTAATTCTGAATTCAGAAGCTGGCCTCTTCAAGAGGGGAAAGCTCTCAGAAACCACATTTCCCCAGTTTGATTTAGAGCCATGACTGCTCTTTGCAGAAACAAGAGCCAAATCCTCCTGGCTTTTCAAAGGTGAGCAGGAAAAACAGTGAGAAATTAAGAAGTCCCTGCCAGAATGTAAAAAACCAAAGCCCAGCATCTGTGTTTGTTAGTGCCAAATGTATTTATGTAGGCAACAACTTACATGCAGCCTCTTAAGAGAAACTTGGACATTACACTGACATTTCAGAACACAGCATATACAGAACAGAGCAGTGCTGTACTTACTGTCTTGTTCAGCTCCTTTTAAAAATGCCCCAATGGCTCCCAGGTAGCCTTCATGTCTCAGGAACAATGCCTGAACCTCTCCCTGCCACAATATGAAACATTGCAATTGGATGGTCCCTGATGGCTAATAGGTACTTCTTTGTCACTAGTTTTACACTTACAATTTAATAGAAACAACTAGAAGATGGCAACAGTCATTTGTGCTAAATTCTAACACATTTAGAAACTTTAAAGGCGCTTCTGAAACACAGCTTGAGGAGGAACTGCTTACGTACATCATTCCACAATTACTGAACAGCTAGGGAAAAATACATGCAGAAGTGGTGTGTATTCTGAGCCTGCACAGCCTCAGCAGCAGAGGGAAGCCAGTGCCTTCACTACAAAAGACCGCTGCATCATTCCATCAATATTCAACTCCTCTTGCTTGAACAGGCTGGAAATACAAGGTTGTCTGACTTCTAGGTCACCAGTGTTGTGTGTGTGCCACTGTGCATCCAACACATTCCAGACATTGCTCATTACTTCATTACACACCAACATACAGACACTGTGTATTATCCATAGGCAGTCACTTTCCCCACCAAATTAGTTTAATTGTTAATGTACTACACAAATGCTAGGGAGATTAAGAACACCTTCCATCCTAGCAGCAGGGTCCTAGGCAAGGCTGGGTGAGACAGTGCCTCCTCTGAAGGAAAAGTAGCTGAGCCTGCAGCAGCGACTGCAGGAACAGCTACCACTGAGGTAAGCAATAGTAAAAGATGAGCTACAACTCGGGGCAAGTTTTGGATTTCCATCACTGATAAAGCTATTCTTACAAAAAGCTAAAGCTGCAGCTTTGCAATAGTTTTCTTGAAACCCAGTCAAGTTTTACAGAAGGGGCCTGCAATGGTGACCTAATAGGGATAAAAAAGCCGCATAGAGGAGTCTCTTGCCTGAAGCACTGAGATGAGAGACAAAAAAAAAAGTGTGTGATCTATTCTATAAAGTTGCAAAAGTGCAGGAACTAATCTACCTGTAACAATCATTAAGTGAGCTTTTGGACTGGACCATTTTTTCTAGTGAAAACTCTTCAGTATTTTCCACAGCTTCAAAACCTGCAAAGAACTACAGCTTCATTGGTTTGGGGGTTTTATTTTTGAACAACAACCAACCAACAAAACCCCTCCACCGATACTAAATGCTAACTACCTCTGCAGAACAATCCCACATTGCATAGCCTAGGGGGTGAAAAGAAATAGATGCAAGTCAGCAAGAGGAATTGAATAACAATGGTAGCTATCTAAGAAAATAGTGAAAAGTCATTACTTGGCAGCTACAAGACAGACTGTCAGTCAAAAGATAGTAACAAAAAGAAAGAGGGAGGAAAGGAGAGAGAGGGAGAAAAGAGAGAGAAAGAGGCCAGACAGAACTCCCAGGCATTTCACATTGATTTTACCCCTCCCACAATAGATCTTTCCAGCCCTGCCTTACCGACCTAAACCACAGCCCTCTAAGCTTACTTCATCTGCAAATATATTTATTAAAGCCTCCCAACAATCTAGAAAGGTAACTAAACACCTGAGTTTGCTGTTAGGAACATCTCTGGTTCCCTTACCTTGGAGAAGAAGTTGATGCTGTAGGTTATCGTGCGCATCGTAACAGGGTGACCCCGAATAAAGAATCCTCCAAAATAGATTTTATCTAAGTTATGGAGTTTGGCATAGAGGCAGGCAAGCTGTCCAATGTCATTACTGATCATATGGAGTAAACTTTTTGCCATATCTTCTTTGGAAAATTCTTAAAAAGGAAAGAAACAGTGAAGCAAGTTAGACCCAGCTGAGGAATGCTCCAATGGACTCTACCTTTCTAACAGCCTACAGCTGAAGGGGAAAAAAACATATGGAGTTTGACCAGTTTTTTTATGTGTACAGAGAAAGGGTGCTCTCCCCACCAAAACTCTGCTATAAAAGAAGTACTTTAAACCACAAAGTGTGTGTTTGACTGAAGATATCATGAAAAAAAAACCCACTAAGCCTCTGTGAAATATTGCTTGAAAGAAACCTGCTTGAAAGGCCAACAGCAAATGGCAGGAAGTCCATTTCTTCTCTCTAGGAACCACGGAGGATGGTTCATCCCTCCTTCTTGACCTGAGATGCACCACAAGTGTATTTTTATAATACTGCAAATACAATTGCAAACTGTAGTAAATCACTGCCATGGATCCTTTTCTGGCCTGAGAAAGCCATGAGTACTTCCCACAGGCATGAACAGACACTGGGCTAACCAGACAGCTATTTTTGTCACTTGCCCAGACTTTTGCAATCCCAAACTGAAAATCTTCATGGCTGCTTGCAGGGCAGGACTAGAGAATACTTCCAATCAACAAAACATTGTGCAAAATACATGAAGGCAAGATCCTGAAAAGGACTGGTGGTGGTTTTCCAACTCTATTTGTTAAATCATCATAAACACCAGAGTCCCATTCTCCCAGAGGAGATGGTTGCATTTCTAACAACTGGAGCGACTCAAGCAGTGCTCCACGTCCCCTCTCAGCCCAGCACACACAGGAGAGAGAAATGGGTAAGGCAAGGTATGTTTATGCTGAGGAAGCTGGCAGTTATTTTGCCATCCATTACATGTTCACAGGAAGCCAGCACTAGCAGCAAATCCATGCTGACAGGCAATGTAAAGTATTAACTGTATAGCAAACCTCAGGCAGATCTCTTATATAGCAATACCTTTATCTGCTGTAGTAGATTTCCCGAAGCTGCTAGCTATCAGATTTCCACTCAGCCCCAGAGTCTGGTAGGCTCCTCCATACACATCTTTCACCAGCATGTCTACATTTGTGTGCTGTCCCTTTGAAGCCAGCTGCAGCAATTCATCAAATTTCTGAGGATGAGAAGCAGAGTTACCCTAGCTTTCCTGGACAGCCAGAGAACCTTGTCCATACACCAGTTCTGCAGCACCTTTACTGACCAAAACCAGGGTGGAGAGGTTTGGCTTGTTTTAAAATCAGCCCTGCCAGCAAAAGATACATTATTTCTAATTATAAGGACTTATCCAGAGTCCATATCTTATCAGACAGACTGATCTTAAGTGGAGCTCCTTTAGTGGTGAAAACAAAACCATCCTCTTCACTTATCTGCAAATCATTTGTTGTACCCCAAAAACTAGAGATGGATCAGCACATATACAAAAGTCAGAAGCCTCGTGCATCTCTTATCTTGGAATGAAGTCAGACACACAGTAACCAAGAGCAAACAGATCTGAAATTACACATGCATGCAATCTGCATTGCCTCACTTAATTTTTTAAGTCTGTTAACCCTAATTTCTTTGACAAAATCAGAGAGAATCAAGAGCAGACACTGTCATGTTCCAAGATTTCTTTTCTAAAAGCATCAAACAAAACATGGCAAGCACAGGTCTTCCCTTTGACATTTTCTTACTCAGTGTATATGTAACTCTAGCTTTTTCTACACTGCTGACATTTAGGGACACCTCTTTAAGCCACGTGGATCTTTGAGACAGGAAAAAAACAGCATGATTTAAGAGCCAAGTTAGGCAGAGCAGGTCTAAATCAGCCCTTATTCTGGCAGATCCCCAACCTGGGATTTAAGTGACAAACCATAACATGTGAAAAAAAGAGCTAGAATTCCTCCTCTCTACTGCCAGACATTTTGCAGTAATTGGGCAATCTCTGCTCTGCTTTTGTAGATAACTGTGCAGGAACTAGGCAGGCATTTCATGTTGAAAAACAGTACAGAAAATTAACAGGCCACTTTGAGGCAGCTTTTTTTCTGCATTATAGACATTATTTGTCCTTGGTGACAAACTCCTTGAGTCCCAAGTAGGATTACTATTCTGCCACCAAGGAGCATCTTATCATTTTTGTCCCTGTATTCTACTGATATCTGTTTGCATTTAAGGTTTTCTTTAATGCATCAGAAGCATTGAAAATATTAACTCAGCCTTGATCTAACAGTCAAGGACCACAAACACCTAACACAGGCTATTAAAGTTGTCCTGAACATTGCAGAACTGCCTGTTTCTGCACAAGGGCAGCAATACTTAAATAAAAGGTAAAACCCCCCAGGAACAGATAGAATTTTTTCATCTTCTGATACACTAATGTTGGACTTCTGGCTTCCCATACAAGTATTACTTAAAATAATTATTTCTCCCTATTTTAAAGAGTTTGGCATTCCAACATTTCAAGCTTCCTCTCAGCATCTCATTTAATCCTAGGCCCCTTACCTTTGTTTTTGTGAGCAGTGCTCCAAGACCCCAGAAGGTTCCACCTCCAATTGAGCTCCCTCCAATCCATTCAAATTTATCTTCTGTTTCTACCTGGCAATAAAACAACACAGATTTGTCTAGAGAGTCCTACTGTAACTATAAACACACAGTTAGATAGAGAGCCTGGGGAACAAGTGGAACAGTGGAATTAGTGTAGGTGGAACTATTACTTGTGTAAATATCAGGTGAGAAGCTCTCCAGTGGTGCATGTTCCACATACTTATACACAAGCAGTTTCTGAAATCTTTGTATTTAATTCTTGGCTAATAATGCTAAACAAGAGACATAATATTTGGTCCCCTCAACAGTGTACCAAAACAAACAAATGTTAAAAATCACTCTGATCTCACAGTTAATGTAACAACTTCTCTAATCACCAAATGTGATTAAAAAGAAACTCTGGTAGTGACTGGCTAAGCATTCAGAACTCTCTAAGACATGGAGTGATGAAAACAAAATAAAATCATTATGTAGTACCCAAGAAAAAACAACTCTAACTCTGAACCAGTAAGAAGTTTCAGATCACCTTTATCCAACTCTACAATAAAACATTTTAGCAATGACTCACCTTCACTATAGAAACTCCTGAGCCAATATTCACCAACAAATAAGGGAAAATATTAGGGTGGTTTGTCTGGAATCTGAATTCTGTATCTGAATCTTTCTGGTATGCAAACACTTCATGGGGTATGTTCCTTAGGACAAAGTTGCACCCTTTAATTAGGCAGGTCATTACATCTTCTTTATCTACTCTAAGGGAAAGGGGGAGAAAAAAATTCTTTACATAAATTCCACAGTGCTATTCATAAGCAAGTATGTTTCTAGAGCAGTAGTTCTTAAAGACTCTACAAAGAGGAGCTATAGCAACACCCGTAACACAGCAATACTCAGCCCTTTTAAAACAGGAAACCTCCACCTGCATGTTCTGATGTTCATCTTCCCCAGCAGCACACCCAGCCCCAAGTCAGACAGTAGTTACACAGTAACATTAATCACATTGTCAGTAAAAATAATATTTAATAGGAGCAATAGGCTTCCCAACAGTACATATCCTGAGCAGGGAGTCTGGGAACATGACAGATAATTTAGGTAAGACAAATGATTTAGTAAACTCAGCTAAGACTTCTTGACTTCTGTAAACTTCTCTATCTTATCTATTGATTTATGGTAAATTTCTTACACGAAAGATCCTAAACTTTGTAAAAAACACAAACCCAAAGCATAACTATACATCCCAATTAATACACAAGGCTGTATGCTTGTCAGGAT
The DNA here is from genome assembly GCA_013399015.1 of Galbula dea. NCBI lineage: Eukaryota > Metazoa > Chordata > Aves > Piciformes > Galbulidae > Galbula > Galbula dea. Next base: position 1,593,773 of record VWZX01009007.1, on the reverse strand, counting down.
GGAGAACATGCTGCTTTTTGGGCCTGTGGACCTGCTAAGAATGTCATGACCAAATAAAAATCAACCAAACAAAACCCAGGTGCATCATATGAGAAAGGGGTAGGAATTGCCTCCTTGCCTTTGATTAAGAGGCACTTAGTAACAGCCAATAAGGCACTGATGGAGGCTGGGTTAGTTAACAGAATCCTACCTATCAGAAGAGGAAAGTAATTTGAGAAAGTAGTACAAAAGAAGATGAAGACAGCACCTCAGAAACTAAAGGTGTACTACAGAGGATTACTGGAAGAGAGATGCTTTGAAGTTCTTCCCAGTAACATCAGGTAATGTTTTATATTAGTATAAACTAATGATGTTTTATCTGTACTTACAGCAGCTTTCTAGCATGTGGTGTTTGAATGGCAATTTTAGGAGGCTGTAATTTCATCAGACTGTCCTTTAGTCGCCTGTGAGCCTATGCTACTGCCTGAAGTTTAAGTAGGAGCTATACAACAAGCTACTACATCACATTAATTACTTCTGAGCATGCACAGAAAAATGTTAGAACCTTTTGGAACTCTAATTTCAGAACTGAGGCAACAACAGAGACTAGGTATACCCAGGAAAAGTGTTTGCCAGCAGTATTTTGTTTTGTGGTAATAAAGCTGTCCTGTGGATTTTATCCTTAGGGCTTAAGCAGAAAGGCTGACACCCTTAAACACACCTCATCACTGTAACTGATCAAAGATTCTCAACTAAAGTTCCTCTTAGTAATGAATTTTCTGTTTACTGCTTGATTTCAAATATGACTTCTTATGACCATTGTAGTTATGTGGATCTCTGTTCCAGTAGAGCTCAACAGTATGTCCAAAGCATGCAACTAGCAGCTCAGGTACCACCCCTGAAATGCTACCAGTAGAGAGGTGAAAGTAATAATTGTTATCCTAGTCACAGTAGTGACTAATTTAACTTAAAAATGAAGCAGGTGCAAGCTAGACACTTTACAGAGAAGAGCTGGGATAATACCCTGCTTCCCTCTTCTTTCTGTTGTTTTCCTGAAGCCTGGATTCCTGTCTGGCTCTGTTCCTGCACCTCTGCTGTCTCAGTTCATGGTAAAGTTACCTTTCTGCAGTTCACACTCCCTAGCAAGCCAATTCAGCCTGGTCTGACCTAGATGCACACATGTTCTACCCCTTCACTCTGGCAGTGCAGATGGCTTTGGAGGGCAGATGGGCAAAGGGGGGAGCTAGCCTACTACAGTCTCTTCAAAGAAGAAATACACTCCTATAACTAGGTTTGAATAGTTCCACTTACTTCAACCCCAACTTCTTCTCAATAAGATCTTTGAATTTATAGGCACCACCACCTGTAGCTTTGATGACTTTTGTCTCTGTATTGACAAGATGGTCTTTGATGAAATCTAGGCAGGTTTCAATGTAAGTGTTTTCAAATTTAATGAAGTGAAGTCGAGCTGTGATCTCCTCCTGAACTGATATCTCATACAAAGGCTCGTGTTCTATGTCCTTGAAAAAAGAGAAGAGAATTTCTTACAGACATTCCAAATCCTTCCTTGAGAAACAAGGTTATATGCTAAACTACTAAACATCAATACCTCTGCTCCCTTTGCCTTGGAACTGTTTTAATGCTACTAAAATAACTTCTCAAGCTACTTTCAGGAAAGAATGTTTTTAACAGATGTTAATTCTTGAAGCTGAGAATATAATCAATTCTCCATGCATTAGACATGCATGAAAAATCCCTGTATGAGAAAAGTCATGTTTAGGTGGAAATAAGGGTTTTTAAAAAGTACAATACTTACCTGTCTAGGAAATAACTATTTCAAACACTAACTGGCAATACAAGCACTTCCAGGAAGGCAAGGAATTGTAACTGAGTTCACCTGTGCATGGACTGCACAACCCTGAAGCCCTGCAATCAGTAGTTCAGTAAAGAGAACATGTATGATGTTTCAACACATGAATTTAGATGTAGACCTATATTAAGCTTGCAAAGCAAAAATAATTGCTAAACCCAGGATAACAGCTGATTTCCCCTGGAATACAGCAAAGGGTTATTAACGGGAGCCACAGGCTCATCTGAGGTGCACTACAAACAGTACACAGTAAAATGTGTGCTTAGAATGAGCATTCCAGTTGTGACAACTTACATCAGAGTAGCAGCCATTATAGAAAATCATACTTTATCTAGAACTTTCTTATAGTTTGTTTTATATAGAACAAGGTAGTAGATGGGGTTCAGATGAAGTTTTTATCCTACTCTCAGAAACCAGTGCAGTACTTCACTCTTAGGAGTCAATTGTTTGCTCCTAATTGAAGAAATAATCCTTACCTTTCCAGAATGATCAAAGGATCTCACTCTTGCCACTTTGTGCTGCACAGTTGAATAATAAGCCAACTTGGTTAATGAACCACCTGTGAATAAAAAGATAAGTTGTGAGCAAGCAATCTACCTTATGTTTATGTATGCTTTACCTAAGGGTTCTTGATCTCCTCAGCTAAAGCCAGATATAATGAAGCCAAATGCAGAGCCAGACTCCTTGTCTAGGAACTGATTTGGCACAGTTGACTCTAACCACACTGCTTATGGGAATAGCTCCACAAGGTGAGCTAATGGCCAACAGAACTTAACTGCTTGCCCTATCTGTGCTGTATTTGCACCTGACCTGTAAACATGAATTTATGAAGTCAGACTGAACAACTTCACTAACTGATTGTTCCTTAGGATAAAACTAGCACCTGCTGGTGCTTCTGATTAAGACCTATCTTAACCAAGTATATATTTGAGCTTGAAAGTAGGAGGCTGGCTAAGCCTGCTTATCTTTAAAACAAGCTTTTATGTTTTTGTGTGGCTGAATTTGACTCTGCATGCACTACTTGCCTCTTGCCCAAGATCTCAGCAAGTTTACCATGCACCTTGCAGACATGCTAGGTACAAGACAGGAGGTAACTGTGGCCAACCACTGGGTTCATATTAAAGTCTCAACAGTAAATAAAACCCCAGCAATGTTAGATCATAACATAATGGCTAAATTCAGTGGCCCTCCACTCTGCTGCCTTACAAACAAGTGTAATCAAGAAATGCAGCAGATGCAAGTGAAACATAATCAGCTAGTGCTTATAGCTTTGCCTTAGAGTACTCTCATCTCTTCCACAGTGCTCAAATAGGGAAAAAATTGCAACCTATAGGAGAAAAATAAGACCCATCCAGCAAAACTTAAGTGAGGCCAACTTAATCACTGACAGATGTTATAGCAACAAAAGCAATACAGCTTTCCTGACCTCAAATCTTATTTTGGGGTACTAGGCAATGCTTTAAAGTTCCTGGTAAATAAAATGCCACTTCTATTCTGCTAGATCATTGCTTAAAGGTGAGGTATTTCTTAGCTTTAAAAAAACCCCAAACCCTAAACTCAGCAGCTCTGTTCTATAAGGAAATGCTTCCTTCCAGACCTCTCAGCAGAGGAATCTTGAAGCTCGTGTTGGAATGTCATAGTGTTTGTATAACACTGATAATGATGCAAGGGCTTCAGCAATTAATTTGTCACTAGATAAATGGAGAGAAAAGCGATGCTTTAGACATTATCCCCTTCCTCTCCCAGTTTTGTAAAGACTTAAATCCATTCAGAACACCAGCTGAGACATGTAACTAGGCTTTATAACTAATCCCACAACTCTAATTCCAGTCTGACCCACAGAAAGGACCAATTCCAGCTGTTATTTTAGCAGGCATGAAACAAGTAGCTTCTGGAGGAGTCAAGCAGACTTGTGATATGACAATCTTGCATATTATAGTGCATATATGTTCTTCCCACCAGACTCCAAGTATCCAACACTCAGTGGTGTTAACCAGAGGACTAATGGAGGCTTGCATCAGTAAGACATAGCTGCTGAAGGATACTTTCCTGGCTTTCCTACTAAACAGTAAGCTAGCAACTGTGAAACAGAAGGAAAATGTGTGAAGTGGCATTTTGATTTTGCAGATCTCCATAGAATGAATGCTAATCCCTGCCCAGGTGAAGCTGTTAACCAGCTTAGCTGGGCTGAATCCCAGCGTGCCCCCCCCACACCAGCACAACTTGTGCATTACTCCATCTGTCCCTTTGTGCAGGCTGTGTACCCAGGAATGTTACATTCTCAGACTTCTAACAGGACAAGAGGAAACAGCTTCTAGTTGTGCCAGAGGTGGTTTAGGTTGGACATTAGGAACAGTTTCTTCTCTGAAAGGGTTGTCAAGCCCTCAAAATTGCCCAGGGCAGTGCTGGAGTCTTCAAACCTGGAGGGGTTTAAAAGACTGGAGATGTGGTGCTGAGGGATATGGTTTAGTGGTGACCTGGCAGTGCTGGTTAACGACTGGACTTGCTGATCTTAAAGGTCACTTCCAACCCAAACGATTTTATGATTCTGTGACGTGGGGTGTTTCTGGGGGTGGCTGAGAAGCAAGTGCAGCCAGCCACTGTTCCAGGCACCTCATCCCTGCAGCCGCCCTGCTTTGCCGAGTAGGTGGCACAGCAGATTTCCCCAGCCCTCCTGCTCCCTCAGGGTAGGTGGCAAGAGCACAGAGGAGCGCACGCAGCTCGCCGCGGGGAGGGAAATCCGCGGCATTCGATCGGGCCTAGGGCAGCCGGTCCCACTGCACCGGGGAGCCTGGGGCCAAGTTCGCGGGCCTCGCTCCCCTCAGAGCCGGACAGCCCCCTGCCCCTTCTGGGCCCGCCGGGTTTGCTCTCCCCGCTTCGCCACCAAGGGCAGCTTCAGGCTCTCCCTACCCCCGGCCCGTTAACATCGGCGGGCAGGCTGCACGCTGGGGCTTGTAGTGCCGCTTCCCGTCTCCGCCAGGTCTCCGCCGGGCCGTTGGACTCCCGCTCCCGCCGTGCCCCGCAGAGCCACCCCTCCGCGGGGGCCTGCCGGGAGCTGTAGTGCGCCTGCGGCTTCCCGCCCCGGCCCGCTCGCCTCAGGAGACTGCAGTTCCCAGCGTGCCCTGCGCGCCGCCCGGCCCCGGCTCCTCAGCGGGCGAGGGCCGCCGCCCGTACCTCGGCCGTCGTCACCCCCTCCCCTTCCCTCTTCTCCTCCTCCTCGCCGCCCCCGCCCGGTTACCGATGTCTATGGCGAAGCGTTTGGCGTTCTCCAGGTTGCGAAAGATTTCGTCGGGCGGGAGGGTGATGCTCTTGTCCAAACTACTGCCGTGACCGCCGCTCCCTCGCCCGCCCCGCTCCGCCATTTTGAACGCGACCCACTCCTCGGCTGGCCTCATCGGCATGCAAATGTATGCGCATACATCTACATGCTGAACGAGGGCGGTGCAGGGGTGAGGCGGGAGATGGCGCAGGCGCAAGCGGGAGGCCTGCCCCGGGAAGTGGGAAGGAGACATCCCTGGAGAGAGGCCTTGGGGCGGTGAGATCCACCCCTCAGCAGGGAGCAGGTGGGAAGTGAGAGCCAAAGGACTGCAGGGACATCGGCAGAGTCGCTCTGGACTGACAGAACCAGCTCCCAGGTCGGTGGAGAGAGAGTTTTCGGGTCGGTGCTCGGTCACCCGAGACTTTGCAGCTTGTGATGCCCTGCCTAGTCTTTCTCTTATCTGTACAATTTAGGGCAGAGCTGCTTTTGACTTCAGCTGTGTGACTGCTGCCTTATAAAGACATAAACACATCACGTATGGAGTGGCTATATGCCTCCATTCTCTGTTTCAGACTCTTTTGTAAGTTGGTTACATGCCACAAAACCATGAAATACAACATGAAGTGCCTCAGCAAACTTTTTATGTTAATCAGAAGTATGTTTGGGAATCAAGCATGAATCTTCCCAAGCTCACAGTTGCTGTGACCTTTCCTGGTAAGTCTCTTGGCTCTAAATTTCCCAAGAATTTGTTGGTTAGGCATGCCTCTATTTTTGTCTCACACTGAGTTTGATGCTTTGGTGCTGTGTATTCTCTTCTGTGGAAAATAGCATTGCAGGGGGTCCCAGAGAACACACAAGTAGTGAGGCAATTAAATACCAATTCTGAATATCTTTGCTTTTATTGAAACCTTTGTCTCTTGACCTTTAACCCCAGGGCCCACAGGGGAATCAGTGACAGGAACTACACAAGAAAGAATAACTTGCTGGATTTATTAACTAGGTTTTTATTTATTTTTTGAATTGTTAAGTTTCTTCAGCTTCTGAAGTTCAAGATAATTTCTGGCACAAGTTATACAATTGGTGCAACTCACACATAACATCTCATAGCATCCTCCAAGGACAGTATTGAATTCACATTCTCCCCTGGTGGTAGGGTACCAAAGAGTAAATATAATTTCTACACCTGCCTTTCATGAAAGACTTTGGTAAATCTCTTGCAAAATCGACAACACAGTTGTAACTTTCTTTCCTATAAGGACATAAAACTGAACTTTTGCCTTTATAAAAGGCATACACATCCTGAACCTCACAAACCATACTCTGATTTTGTGAGCAAGACATCCTGAGGAATTTCCTCTACATTGTTTGAGTTATGGTTTAACCATTTTTCAGAGCATGCTCAGTACAATCTACAAATATTGTAGAACCCATTAGACACCCATTGGAAAGCTAGGTTTTCAGAAGTGCCCAGTTAGTCCAGCTGCTCTGCTTGAGACACTTTGGGTCCCCCTGGCTGCAGCCACAGCCAGGCAGTACAGGTGTGCATAGCTTGGGACACTGGGGAGTCTCAGGTGGGACAGGTCACAGGAAAGAGCTCCTCCTGAACTGACACTTCTGAAAATGCTAGCCAGAGCATCTTAGAAGTTACTGCTTTCTCAAGAGATGTACAGGTACGACCTCACTAAGGTTAAGAACAGTCACTGTTCCTCTCTGAACAACTCCTCTCAGTCCTCCTAGCAAGAGGATTACATCTCACATTCTTTTAGAATAACTCTTTCTCCACGTGGTGGGATTGTTATAGTCCTTCTGGAAGAAGGGAAGCAGACATCCAAGCATAATAATGCTCTGCAAAAGGAAAACATTCTTCCCTACTCATGAGAGGAGTGGGGGGACTTGTGTAGCAAGTCACAATCTCCTCTGGAATACGAGCAAATGTCCAGGAAACACACAGGTGTACTCTTGGCCTACCAAGGCCTCCAGAGGCTGCAGGAGGGTTTCAGTGCTGCTTCTTTTGCAGGGGGCTGGTGAGTGGAAGCGGGTGCAGAAGAAGAACAGCCAGAGTCCTTGGGCACTGCTTGTGACCTCTGGAAATGGCAGATGAGCTTCATCTGGGTTTCTGTGTTTGGTGAATGGAGAGACAGGAATTGCAGAGCTTCCTTGAGGCACCAGGCATACCCTTCACAGTAATCCTGCTGTAGGCTTTTGGCAGATGCTGCAAAAGCTGCAAGGGCAGAAGAGAAGTGTTGTAGAGGGAGACTCGGGCTGGAGTTTTGCCTAAAGTAAGGACGGCGAGAGTGATGAGGGGGAGGTACTCACCTCGGCTGTATTTCAGGTAGCTGACAGTCATCTCCAGGATGTCAGCTTTCTCCAGCTTGGAGTTGGGCTGGTGCCTCTGAAACTCCTTCTCCAGGAGCAGTTTCAGCTGCTCGATGCTGCTGTTAATCCGATCGCGACGCAGTTTCTCCACGATGGGTTTCCTGAGCTGTAACACAAAGCAGGGGGAGGACAGTTAGCAGTGAGACTTTCCCCTTCCCATCTCTGTATCACCTCTTGCTCTGAGCTGTTTGCCCTGGCGATCACAGAGGCAGCAGATACTTACTCTGTTCTTCTCTTTGGGCGTTAGGATTTCCAGGGAGAGAGCGCTGGGTGCCATTATCCCGAGTGCTGGTTTCGGCTCGGAGCTCGCTGGTGAGCGGGTGGAGAAGGGAGCTGGGAGTTCCTCTATTTATACGCAGTGCCTGCATACAAATGTATGGGTCCTAAGCGACTTTGAGTTTCCCACAGTCGATAGCCAATCCATGTGTGCCCTGGGACAATAGAGAAAGCATCTATTACAGCATGGCAAATTGACTGTGAATTGCCTGGGGATAATACCCTGCTCCCAAAGGAGCAGGTGGACTGGGGAGCCGTGTGACACAATAGGGCTTGGCATTAGGGCGCTGGGGTAGGAACGTGGGAAAGCCTTTGCCGTCATTATCATCAAACTTCTGCCTGATGTTGGGAACGTCAACATCTCAATGTGCTGCCTTTTCCCAGGCTGTGGTGAAATTAAGCATAGAAGGCTGATCCCAGGAAGAGATAAAGCTCTGTGCCCATGACCAAAAAAGAGGTTGAAAAGGAAAAGATGCAGAATTAGAGGGACTAAACCCTTTCATTGACATTAATGCGTGCTTAGATGAATACAGTACCAGATAATTTTTGGGCAAGTGGAGACTAAAACAGAGGGAAGAAACCTTAAAACAATTTGTGCTAAGCAGTTAGCTTGAGATATTTTCCTCTCCATTGTTTAAATGCTTAAGGTCCTTCTATAAGTTATATTGGGAGCTCTTCCTTGCTTTTGTTTGGGTAATCTGTGCTTTCCTACAGCAGCCCGTGACATGTAATGATTATGATGCCCTTCCCAAACACATCCTATTTAATTTCATGCCACTTTGTAAATGCCTCACTGTTCCCTTGGTCCTTCATCTCCACGTGAGGCACCTAAAGGTATTTTTCCTTTACAAATAACTGAGGTGCAGAGAGAAGTCAATTGTCTATGACTTCACATGTATGATCCCACCTGCAGAATGTAAATCCAGATGCTGGGATATCCTGTGACTCTGTTCAGTCTTTGGCTTTCTCAGGACATGTGCCACATGTATGGCAGTGATGACAGGTAATGAAGTAGAAAGGACTAGACAAGGTCCAGGGTTAAAGCTGGCTTTTTTTTTCAGGCTCTTCTAGGTTGCCTGCTCAGGTCTACTGCCAAGCACAATCCAATACAAAGCCAGTCACATTTAAGACCTGTCAGTCAGATACGTGGCATCATGTTGGCAAATTCCCAGGTATGCTTTATGTTACATCTGTTTCAGCTGTAGCATGTGGATCTCTGTGGGTTTAGGGGAATTGTGTGTGGGTGTGTGTACCTTTATTGCATGCTCTCTGGTCAGAGGCTAGAACAGGGAGTAAAGCTAGATTGTCACAGGTTAGAGATTTTAGGATTTGAATACTTGTTTCTTGCAACATTATTCATGAAAACCCTACCTGTTTTCTGTCTCTGCCTTTCAAAACCACTTCAATTTCACTGTCAGCTGCAGTCAGTTTCTGTCACCTGCTCTCAGAAACCTTCTTGATAAGCCAGGGCCAAAACCCCTGTCTGAGTGCATAGATAGCAACGTGTTCCTGCACACATAAGGTTTGTTGTATAAAAGGATAAGGTCCTGCAAAGGGTCATCCTGTAACTAGTTACTAACCTGAACCTGACAAGGCCTCTTCTAACTTCCTGGCAGTGATGTTCATAGGTCAGCCCTCCTCCCTTCCCAGCCCAAAGGCATGTTGCATTTAGATGGATCACATAGGGGGTAAAAATTGTAATTGTTGATGGTTGTCAAAAAACCTGTAATTGAACAGGGGGGTATGAGTCCTATTCTAAATCAGCTCCCTGAATTATTTTGTCAGCTTGTAATCAGCAGTATTACTGGCAGCCAGGGCAATCCCTGGCTGTGTGTACTTGTGCCATTATTGAGGCTTGAAGTCGAGCACGGGGCTTTGTGCCTCCCTCTCAGGGGTCCCGTGGGAGGGAGTGGACAGCAGGTCCTGCCACGCACCGTATGGGAAGGAGTATGTTTGCAGCAGCAGTGGGCACAGTGAGCTGGGAGGGAAGCTTTGACCCAATTTTCAGTTCTGGAAATATGAAATGAGTGGGTTTTAAAGAACACCATCCTATCCCCAGCACAATGCCCTTGGACTCCAAAGGGCTAAACCAACTCCCACTGATTAAAGCATTAACCCTCCCTTGAAGTGCTGGGCAGATGGTGCAGCAGGCGTTAGCTTTCTTCCCGGGATCCGCAGAGGCACACTTCTTTTGTTGGCAGTTTAACAGAATGAATGGGGCAATGTGGGAACTCCTCGGAGCTGTGGGCTCACACCATCTGATGTCAGTGGTGAACCAGGCACGCTGCCTTGCAGCCAGCATGCAGACAGCTTCTCACAGCTCCCAGCTCCTCTCCCTCCGCTCTCCGTGTCAGCTGAAAAGAGAGCAAATCTTCAGGTTTCCCCCTTGCCTGCTTCTCTTACCCTCAGTATACTGTTGATGGACAAGAGAGAGAGAAATATTCCCCATCACCACCCCATTTGGGTTGATTATTATGGCCTGAAAACTTAGTGATATTTCCCTACTGGTGCTTCAGAAAAATACATAGTCCAGGCTAAGACTGTCCCTAGACTATATTTGCTATGGAACTGGGTGCACTGTGTGCTTTCTGTAAGGATTTCTGTAAGGAAAGAAAAGCCTGTGCTGTAGGCAGTCCATTTGTTCTTTGTTAAAAGTCAGTAACTCGTTTGGGCTTTTTTTAAAACTCAGCTGTTGGTGCAATTGTCTGTCCCACTGAAACATTTCTGATCCAAATCCTTGTCACTGTCCTTCATATCCAGGGGAGGAGCTTGTGCCTCTCTGTCACTGCAGAGCCAGAATGAAAGACTGATTGTCTGAGGCTCAGAGTTGCTCTGTTTTTCGAATGAAGGATTAAAAGAAACAGTCCCCTAAAACTGCCAAACACGTGGAGTTGAGTAAACAATGTGACACAATAATTCCCTTCTTGGGAGGATGGTGTGGAAGCTGGACCTGCAGCTATGCTGTGGACAGAGGCTTGTTACCTTAGTGGCCTTGTTTCTCTGTAAATGACATCACAATCCTGAGTTGCATCACAAAGATGCAGTCTTCAGAATCCCATGTGACAGCAGGGAGGTGTCTCCTCTCTCACTTGGTCTATACATATGAAGAGTATAAGGTGAAACAGGGGTCTGCAAACTGTTGTCAGTGTCTGTACTTAACAGACCTCACATCAGGCAGGAGTTGTAGCTTTTCCTAAGGCAAGAACCACCGTGTCAATTGTCTCCAACTGTAGGTCTTACCATTTGACCCTGAGTTGTGGTGTGCAAACTGTGAGCCATAGATAGCTTTGAGTTGAGGAGGAGCCAGAGAGGACCCAGCCAACCCTAAGGCTATCATCAGTAGACTTGTGTCCATTATAGTCCATAAATCAAAGCTGCTGGAGGACTGCTAGCTTAGGAAACTGGTGCTGGTCCATGGAGCTTTCTGCTTCTTGTCTGTAGGTTGTGATTTCAGCCCAGGTGCAGACTTAAAGCACACACCTTCCAGTGAAGCTGCTGCTGCTGGTAATACCAATTGGCAGCTTTCTTAGCCCATCTGGTACGTCGCTTTCTCTGAAGGGGAACCCAGACTATTGCAGTGTAGCAACAGGTCTGGAACAAGGTTGACTGTCAGAAAAGAGTAGAGAAAGCCAGAATTTCATTGCCTATGGTATGCAGATTTAAAAGGCAGTGCTCCTGTATGTCTGTGGCTGTACTTGCAGCACATAACTTGATGGCTTAAAGCTTTCCTTTCTGTATCATTTCTAGAGCAGTTTTGTTTTAGACTGTATCCTCCATTCACATCAGCCCGTCTCACAAATGCTGTCGATGGAGTTTTGAAAGAAATGATTACAATTTAAATTTTTTTTCCTGTGCCTTCCCTAAATGGTTTAAAATCTTTCTGACAAGCCCTCTGGAGACACCTATTTAGTGTCAAAGAGCATAACATTCCCGAGTTTTAAAAAGGGCTCTCACATAATGCTGATCGATCAATGTGCTCCTTGGGAAAAGAGCTCTCCAGATGGTCTATCGGGACAGGAATTGCTGCTCGGCACAATGCAGAGCCAAAGAGCGTCACTAATGGGGGCTGTTGTGAGGCACGCTTCCTTTGTGCTCCTTTTGAATGTCATAAATAGGGAAGAAAGTGTGGGAAACTCCGAGAAACTCAGGCCCACACTCTGAGGTTAATAGGGGCTTTGTCAGGGGGAGTATTCCTGGGCTGTGGGATCAGCATAATAAACAACATCTTCCCTAAGGGTGGGAATGTGTTGGAGCAAGGGAGTGTCACCCCGGGGGATAGAGGAGCAATAAGAAGCTTTGTGTTCAGTTATTAGAAGTGATAATAATTAATAAATTGTAAAGAGAACCTTTGCTGTGCTAAGAGTGGTGAAACCAGAGGTCTGGCTTTTGGCTCTCTAATAACTAGTAAACTAATGCCCAGAGGGGCAAGTGTTTGGCTGGTGAAAAAACCACTTGCACCAGCTGTGGATCTGACTCCCTGGAGCGAGCAGAGGCTTTCTGGCAGGATTTGCCTTCTTCCCCCTGCCCAGAAAGGATGTGCTTACTGTTAGACCACTCTGGAAACAGTGGGTCTGAATGTCATAGAACCCTTTGGGTTGGAAAAGGCCTCTAAGGTCCTAGAGTCCAACAGTTAAGCTAATACTGCTAAGTCACCACTAAACCATGGCCCTAAATGCCACATCTACGTGTTTTTTGAACACTTGCAGTGCCAGTGTCTCCACCACTGCTCTGGGCAGCCTGTGCCAATGCTTAACCACACTTTCAGTGATGAAATTGTTCCTAGTATCCAGTCTAACAGCTAAGGGTGATCCAGTCCCCCACTTCAGCCAGAGTGATGTAAAACAGCCACAGTGTAAATGAGACTCAGCCCTTGTGGTCTGAGTGACAGTAGCTGTGTCTCTTCAGATTTAGGCCAGTATGGGTGGCAGGGGTTCTGGACTTAGTGATCTCACCTCAGTTTTGCACAGTCATCGTTTCTACAGCCTGTTCCTCTGCCAGCCTAGAACTAGAGGGACTGGGTTCAAATCCAAGTCTTCAGCTTGTGAAGCTCTTCTTTGGTTTCCTTTTCTGTTTGTGCTCTGTTTTAAACTGCAGTGCTGTTACCAGCAGCACAGTGTGGTTTCCTTGGGTGGTAATGTGTTAGCTGTAGCTGATACCTGTCCCCACAGTAGCAGTAGACTTCTCCGTGCCTTGTGTGATTCTATTCCCAGTCCTTATGGTGCATAGTGAGGTTCTAGTGTACTTTGAGGCATGCACTATTTTGGCTGAGTCTGAACTCCCCCAAACTTCCTTTCCACAAGCTGCCTTAATTAGGCTTGATTTGAAATCTTAGAGCCATGGATGAACAGCTTGAGTCTTGCTGGGATTCAGAAGCTTGTGCTAATTGACACAGACAAGTTGAGCACAGCAAGGTGAAGTGGCTTCTTCAAGATTGCTAAGCAACCACAAGATCTAAAAATGTCTCTTCTGAATTATTTAGGGGTTCACTTGGAAGAACTTGTCTATCTGCAGCATTGCAGAACTGTACCAAAACCCCACCTTCTATTGCACTGGCAATTAATGGAGACATGAGCACTGCACCAGCTCCTTCATACAGGGTAAAATAATAATCTTAGTGCTTGACTACATAGCCATTTGACAAGATTAGGTATTCCAGGTTTCCTTTTGTTTAAGGAAAAAAAAACAATGCTAGAAACAAAGCTTTGCAAGAGCCTCTGATCCAGGGAGTTTGAGGAGAGCTGGAGATGTTGACCAATGGTGTTTCATGCTGTTCCTTTATCTCTGGGAGAATGAGAGGGTTACCTGCCATATATCCAAATCAATGTGTTGCTCTGGTTAGGTAAGTTTTGTGAACTGATTATTTAGAGTAGTAGAATCATAGAAAGGTTAGAGTTGGAAAGGACCTTTAGGAGGTCATCTAGTCCAACCCCACCCACTCTGCTGCAAGCAGGCACACCTATAAGTAGGTCAGGTTGCTCAGATTTGTGCAGATTTATTTTATTTTGAAGAGAAGGGAAAACAAAAGGTGATCAGTCCCCCCTGAGCAATGAATGGGAACTCTTCTGAGGAAAAGTGAGGGAATATTATTGGGGAAAGTGGTGTGCTTTGGAGAGACTCTTGATATTTAAGGTGCTCAGGGGTGGCTTTAGGATCTTCTTTTGTTTGTCTTCCTGCTTCCATAAATACATTGTGAATCTTTTTGCTTGTTCACCTCATCCATTCCCTCTGTGGCTGTGTGGGAAGTTGCTGCTTTGCAGGATCTGAAATCCTGTTCTGGCAAGTGAACTTCACAAATACAAACTATGTAGTGGAATGAAGGGGTCAGAAATATGGCATCTCCTGATAGCTTCCCCACTGCAGGAGTCTAGAAGCAACACTTAGTCCAGGAGTATCAGACATTTTAATAATTTCAAACCAAAGGATTAATGACTAAAACTATGTTTATTGTACTGTACAGCAAAGACACCAAAGTTGACATCACACAGGATGAATACATCACAACTTTATAAAAGCTTTTTAAGCTCTTTAGCATGTTCACTGAATTACTATAAAGTACTTACTGCCTCCCTTCCTCCCCCTTTTCCTTAAGGTATATCACAGGTATTTCCTTTACAAAAGGCATCAATTATCCCTCAACTCAGAGCAGCACATGCTGACATGAAGAGAAGTTTCCCTAGAGCTCTCAGTTACCATCATAACCTTCTGTAAGAAGGTGTGCTAAAAGTAGCTTGGGAACTTCAGAAGAATCAGCATTTCTTTATAACATCTTTCACTCAAAAGGTAAAGGCTCAATACTCTTTGTGATACAAAATACATTCTTCAAAGTGCTCCTTTTAGGCCAATACATTACCTAGAGACAATGGAGCACTTGAACCAGTGACCCAGGGAGTTGGTAGAAGATTGCCACTGACTCAACAGCCTTGCCAAGCATGATGGAAACTGAAGGGTGTTTGGCACTCTAAATCACTGCAGAACTTGCTCCTCTCTTGTGCTAGGAGCCACTGATAGAAGCAGCATATGTGCTGCAAGATACACACACAGTCCTTCACTATGAAGGGAAACTACTCAGCAACCCTCATTTCTTGTGACAGAAAAACAATATCCAACCCCTCCCACCTTTGGAAAGCAATGTTTCCTACTTTAAAGAGGAACTATTAAATCACAAGTCCCTCTAGTTTTTATAGCAAAACGTAGAAATAAAGCAAAGTTCATCAGGTCTACCAGGGTCTCCAGATGGTAGGAGCAGCAGCCACAGTCTTCTGGGCAGGTTGCTTTCTGGGAAACAGAGCAGGTGATAGGGGTGAGCTGCGGAGAGCAGGAGAGTATGTGACATCTGCACCCATCTGAGCTTTGCAGAAATGCTTGATCAGCTGCACTTGAGTTTCCTTCCTGGGTTCACAGTAGGACAGAAAGTGCATGGCTTCCCTCAGGCACTGCAGGTAGCCACTGTTAAAGTCCTGCTCTGCATTCTTGTGAGTGAATGCTGGAAAAGAAAGAGGGAGGGAAATGCAGGGGGTTAAGATCATGACCAAAACATGAGACAGTGGTGATTCAGTGATTCATGCATTTAAGTTTCTTTCATGAGTCCATGAGCCTTGTTCATGGGACTAGACCTGCTGTGTTACAGCCCCTGCATGCTTCAGGAGCCAGGGCTACACATGAGGGCAAAGGCTTGTGGGAATGGACTTTCTGTGGTGAGCAGTAGATGCTCTGCACTCACTTTGGTCCTGCAACTGGCTCTGCTGCTTCAGGTAGCTGACAGCCACTTCCAGGATGTCAGCTTTCTCCAGCTTGGAGTTGGGCTGGTGCCTCTGAAACTCCTTCTCCAGGAGCAGCTTCAGCTGCTCGATGCTGCTGTTAATCCGGTCACGACGCATTTTCTCCACCACTGGCTTCCTCAGCTGGAAGAGAGATGGAGCAGACTGTTAAGGATTTTCTGACCTGTTCTCCCCTTTTGATGCCCTGATACACACATGTTCAAAGATGCTTTCTTTTGGTCGGAGAGCCTTGTGATGCTGCCCATCTGTTCCCTGCTCAATTTCATTTCAAAAGAATCTGTGTAGCCTCCTTTCTCTCCCTTTAACCTATTTGCCTTCCCCAAGACCACTTTCCCCCTCCTTATCTCATCTGTGCCCACGTAGTATAGTTGAAAAAGGCAGCCCATTGCACAGAGCACAGGCCAGCCTTTCCAGTCCTGTCAAGGGCTCTACTTACTTTATTCTTTTCTTTTGGCAGCAGTTTCTCTTCCATGTGGATCATGAGAGTGTTACTGGGAGCCATTCTGAGTGCTCTCAGTGCTGGGCACGGACCCCCAGTGTCAGGCTGCTGTGCTGAGCGTTTGACTATGCCTTGGTAGTTACTGTCTGCCTCTATTTATACATCAGGGAGCTTCAGCAGGTCTGTGAGTCTGGGGATTGCTGGTGTTTCCCACAGCCCTTCAGCCAATCCAGGCACCCAGCTGAACAATAGAGGAAGCATCTATTAGTGCATGGTACATTGATTGCAAATGCCCTGGAGAGAATAACCTTCTGCCCACGCTGACTGGTGGAGTGTGCAGTGTGGCTCTTCGGGGCTGCCCAGGGATCTGGGAAAGCACTGACCCTCCAGCTGGTTGTCTGGGATCAATTGCATTCCTGAGTCCCTGCATGTGCCAGTCACATTTGTGGCATGGAGGAGGCATGCTTTTGGGGGGCAGAGGGAAAGGACGGAGGGGAGCACTGTTAGGGTCGAAATCAACAGCACTGAGGACATCTCTGCTCTTCTAGAGAAGGCATCTGACAGCTAGCCTCCTGTGTGCCAGTTTGGGTGTGTTTGTGCTTGTCCATACCGTCATTACATCTTTAATGGGTGAGCCAAAGTGGTACCAGTGTGAAACACAGGTTTGTTTGCATGCTTGGGGAATTGGCAGTCAGGATGGTGAGATGTTGGAAGGCCAGGGTGAATAAATAGGCAGTGGGAAGCAAATGGAAATGGTAACCTCTGTTTCTGTCCTCACACACCAAGATCTCTGAGCCTGTTGCACCAGTGTTCCCAGTGCCTTCACTAAGGATAGCCAGACATCTCCCAGCAGAACTGAGGCCATGCCTAGTCACTCCTGTAGCTCTTTATTTTCCCTTCTATAGTCTCTTTTTTTTTTTCTGCAGACATCTACAAGAATGATTGGTTAAGATGGGCTGAAGAATAGCATCAGATTCAACCCAGAAGCCCTAGGCCTTGGGAAGCCAGAGGCAGGTCATAAATGGGATTTAGTAGATGAGGCCCATCTTTGCACCTCAGCAAGGAGGTCACTTGGTCAGTTCTGCTTCTTCTTTGAGATTTTTCTTTGTTCTCTTCTGACCAAGGGCAATCACACTGCCCCACTGCAGACTGGACCTGCCCCAGTTTGTCGCCCGTGAGATGTCGATTGCCTTGCTGTGTAACCTTTAGCTTGTCTCCACTTCCCTGGAGAGTAAGGATAGTTCTGCTTGCTTGTATTTGCATGAACATTCCAATAAAAATTAAGTAAACATTTTGTGGTAAAGGCCAGAAAAAGAATGAAGTTGTGTGGACACTTTAGGTCAGTTCTAATTTCATCTTACAAGAAAAATCTCTGCCTGGATACAGTCCTTGAAGCAGCACCAAAAATAACCCAGAACCACCTGAGAAAAGCTGTGCTGCATCCTGCCATCTGCAGGTCTAGCCTGTAGTGCCCGAGGCAGAGGTATGCTGCTCTTCTCCCAGAGCACTGTGTGTGCACAGGAGCGTGGCCGAGGCTCTGGAAGTGGAAGTGGTGGAGGGAGGTGTGCAGTGAGGTAGGAAAGCCAAAGACAATTTCTTGCATGGAAATCCTGAAGTGAAGCTGGAGTTTAATGGACAGTTGACAGGGAGGTGTCAGTGGAATAGCCAGCTTGGTGGTTTTCATTGTATGGGCCTGAATGGGCTTAGCTCTTTGTGAAGGGCAGATGTTGTCCTTGGAGCCCTTTATTCCCTGCGTTGTGGGAAAGCCAAGAGACAAGACATCTCATGAACGCTTTGAAGCAGTCAGAGGATTATGATACAAACTAAGATACAGCTCAGAGACCATGCCCTAGCTTTTGCCAGCTCTAATAAGGTGTTGCCCTTTTTCCTATATTCTTTGGCTGACCTCCCTCCAGCAGTTAATGTCCTGTGTTATCCCTTTCCTAGCCAGGGAGCAAGGTTGGCAGGCCTTGAAGCTAGGAGGTGGCAGGTAGGCATGTAGCAGCTTGGTTGAAGGGACTCTTCAGTGTCAAAAACCATCTTTTTCCCAACTCTTGAGAAGCAGCCCTGACCTTTATTGCTGTATTATAACTGATAGCCAGATGGTCTTTTGGGAGTTGGATTCTTTCCCTTTAAATCATTCAGGCTCAAGCACCGTCACTAATGGCATGAGTAGTTGCAAGGCACACTTCTATTGTCCCAACAAGAAACCTTATCAATAGGGGAAAAGTATGGGAAACACAGAGAAATGCAAACCCACACAGCCTGGTGCTAATAACTCCTTTGTGGAGCCTGCACTTCTGTCAAGGCACGATGAACTCTCATGGCTCTTTCAGCGAGTGAGGCTGTTTGGCCGTGCAGGCAGGGCTTTCTCAGACCTGTGTTCACCAGGGGAAGGGGGCAGTGTGGGCCAAGGGGACAGAGACACCAGTTCACACTCCAGGGGTGGCCAGCAGGAGCGCCGAGCTCGGCTGCAATTTGGCTGTCCTGGAGGCTGCTGGTTTGCTTCACTGTGCCTCTGTTTGCTCTCCTAAGAAATGGAAGTGGTGTTGCTGAACTCTTTTCACAGAACCCTCTTGGAATGGGGAGCCCAGCTTATGTCTGTGGTGGGAGGTCGGGTTGGACCTGAAGTGACCCTTGTGCTTTTCTGGCACCACTTGAGGATACTGCTGATCCCCTGTGGGATTGAAGTGGAGAAGGAGCAGCTCTGGTGCTGCTCTGCAGGGGAAGTGCTAAGGGTGTCTTGCAGAGGCATTTCTTTTCTCCCCATCTGTTGGGAGCCTGGCAGAGATGCTTCTTCCCTGGGACATCCCTTTTGTCACACAGCTGCCTGGAGAGCAGGGTCTGTCCTATGTGCAGTTTGATCTGTAGCTGGCTTTTGTCTCTTCCTTAGGCCAGCCTGTCCTTAGCACTGCTGGAAAGGCTCATTTAGGACCAAGCTAGCCCTGATCTCACTTTTACAGGTCATGTGCTAGTAGCATCATCACTGAGGAGGGCAGTAGCCATGAGGACACCTACCAGGGTCCCAAGTAGACCTGTGCTGACACTTCTGTGTGGAAATTACTGTCTTTGCTTGATGAAACTCCTGGGTCTGTATGCTGTGCCACACTTGTACCTTACTGTTGCTGGGTGGGTGTGTCCTAATGTTTTAAGACTCCTAGGTTTTGGCACCACAGATCCCTGCAGTGCTGCCACATCCCTTCATCATCCTCATACTCTTACAACCTGCTCTGTGGTGGTTTCTTGGATAAGCTTTGAAAAGACAGGATAACTGCCTATTTGAGGTGAACATTAATGATCCTCTGACAGTTAACTTAGGAGCCACTGCTTGCTGTGGTGTCACAGATGAAGATCCCCTCTCCCAGCTCCCTGGGTGCACCTAACCCTGCCTGCTGTGTTTTGCTCAGGGTGTTTCAGTGATGTTACATTCTACACAGTAAGTGGTTTAAAAAACTATTTGGCATGAGGAGCAATATATGAAGACATTATCTTGCAAAACCTGCTGCTTCTGCTCTCACAAGCCAAATGTAATTCTGCTGTGTGAACCACCAGAGTGGAGGTGCAGTGAAATCTCCCTCTTTCAGGGGAAAAGGTTATGTTCTTATTAGGCCTATTGTATAAAATAGTCCATTAAATGTCATGAGCATGGCATTATCTTGCTTCCTTTAGACACTAGACCCTTGGCAAAAAGGGGCCTTTTATTACTGTGAAATACATTCTTCATAGGTTTAATCTATTTTGATTAGTTTTTCTTTAGATGAAGAATGCTTAATACACTGCCATTCCTGGGTGCATAAGTGAAGGAGAGTGGGCTTTGATCATTAAGAAACATAAGAGACAATTTGATCTGCATTTTCAAGGCTCTTAGAGGCAAGAGCAGTTTCTATAGCTGCTTGTGTGGGTGACCTTGCACTAGTCATGCACCAATGACACAGTCTTTCTACAGTAAGTATTACAAATAATTAAAAATTAAGGAGAATTTATTATTTTTCTGCCCAGCCAACGTTCCCACAAGTCACCTCTCAGCATATTCAAGAGTGCACAAGAGGGATTTATTATTTCCTGGTATATTGACTCTGAAAGGTCTGGGGATTACAGCTGCTTTGCACATGAATAGCTGGAGTGTGTTGTACAAAAGGCATGGTCTGTGGGATAATGGGTTTGGATGTGGGAAAGCGCTGACCCTGGGGGAGAGCAGGCTGGTGCCTGATGGCAGGAATCAATTATGGCTCAAAGGAACACATTGCCTTGGGAGCAGGCTTGGCGGGAGCCACCATGTTGTGTGTTTACCACCCTCCTCCTCCAAAACCCCATCTAAACAACCACAGAATATATCCTGGCCGCCTGCTTTTCTCCAGGGGACTCGGCTACACCTTGCTCTGGAGTTACACCGCTCGGTGCTGGTTAGTTACAGTCTCAGTCACTGGCTGTTCCCTGTCTCAGCAGCGGTTCTCGGACCCTGCAGTTCTCTCACAAGTGCTACCAGGTGCTTTTGAGTTTTGCTGTAAAGCTCCCCAGATGCTGCTGATTTCAGTGGGGCACATGGTCCCCAGGAGTCTTCTGAAACACACAGACCCCATCGGTCAGTCACCTGCTTGGCTCTGGTCAAGGGAGGACAGCAGCCTGTCACTACCGATGGAGAGGAAAGAGCAACCCCAGAAGCTGCTGCTGACTTCCCTCACTGTTTTGGGTGGGTTTTTAGGAGGGTGGTGGTGTTCAGTTATTACCATGGACTCGGCATCTCTGAGGATCTTGTATTAGTGCCAGTCTTTCAGATGTCAAAATTTAGGCTTCAGGAAACCAAGAAATGGGCTAAAAGTCATAAGGATTTAATAAAAAATAATTGAAGTTTTGAATTAAAAATCTAAGTATTTTGAAGGGGTTTTTTACTTACTTTTGGATTATTGAGCGTTTGGACTTTGTTTGGATTGGTACAATCAGTTTTCTCTCTTGATAGAATCATGAGTCTTGGACATAAAGTCTTACTGAAGGCCATAAGTATTGGAGTCTCAGAAATCACAAGCCTCACCAAATAGTGCTGCCAAGCGTTTTGGCAAGGAGAAGGTATCCTGCAGAGAGAGTATTGCAGAGGAGCAGGGTGAGAACTGGGAGTGTGGTTCCTGAGGTCTGGCCCCAACAACCGCTTGCTGTAACTGACAAGGTGGTAATGGTGTGCTGGAGCCAGATAGCAGCGCAGTCACCTCGCCCCTTAGGAGAGCAGCAATTAATCCTTTCTGCATGTGTCAGGTCTTTAATCACTCAGCTCTAGCTAGGGCAGTGGTGGAGAGGGGAGATAATACTCACAGACTTCCCTGGCATCCCCTGAGCCTTGTTTGGTTGTTCCCTACCTTGGGAACAAGTTTGCAAACTGAAGCTGCTTGTCCCTTATGTCCCAATGAATTCCTCCCTTCCCTGAGCTCAGCTTGAGTTTTGGGATGCAGGCTTCTGCTGGAATTTTGCTTTCTCATGTTTGGTGGCTGTTGGTCACCACACTGCAGAGCACAATGGACATGTCTGGTGGAAGTGTCCTGGGGCTGGGTGTCAGGTCCTGTCCTGCCAGGCAGGGGAGCTTTGGAGGACTGAGGAACATCTTTGCCATGTTCAGCTGGCACTGGAATGAGTAAGTTTGACAAAAGCAGGCACCTGTCTTGCAGACAAGAACCTTTTTTCAGAGTCACAGAATGGCAGGAGTTGGAAGGGACCTCAAAAGCCAGATAAGCTGTTTGTGAGCCATGCAAAGGACTAGCAGAGGAGCACAGGTCAGAACTGACAGACCATAGTCCTCACAAGGCATACAAGGCAGGGGGGTGCCCTTGTCACCGTGCCACAGGGCAAGGCACATTGTCAGATGTGAGGATCAGGGGAATCCAGTGCAATGAACAGAGCCAGACTGTAGAGAAAACAGTCTAGAGAGAGCTAAGAATAGGACCAGGACCCCTAGAACATCTCCAGTGTAGCTGGTAGTATAAACTGTGCCCCACGATCCTCTGCAGCATGAGGTACTGTCAATCTGGCATGAAGTCCCCAGGAGCTGCCATCAGGAGATGTGTGCAGACACCTTTGGCATATGAGCAGCACAGAGCTGCAGATGCCACTGGACTTGTTAACTAAAGCAGCACCGCTCCTTTCTCATTTCTAAGGTGCTGGCTTTATCCAGGCTGAGTGTCTAGGGCCTGAAATTCCCTTATAAACTCAGAGTTCATGTAATTAAGGGTACTCTGCATGTTCTCCTTCAAGGAGCTCCAAGCCCAGAATAACCATAACTGCTGGCAGGTAGCTGTTCCAAATTAGACAGTGCTGACAAGCAGATCTGCAAAAGGGCTAAGGACAGCTGCAGCTGAAGGCTGAGCTTCTGGTAGGTCTTCAGGAGCATGAATAAGCAACTGAATACTTAGTTTGCTTTCTAGAGAAATCCAGTTATTTTACTGTTGGGCAGATCACTAAGTATTTCCTGATCAAAGGTTTAAGGGCACCTTCCTTTTTAGCCATTTCATAGGCTTACTCAAACAAAAAATAAGAGTTTCAGAAACCACTGCTGAACCTGAGTACAAAGGAGCACTTTTGCATCAGGTTATCTAGGTGGTACGTGGCTGCCAGTGTGGTCCAGGCCAGTAATCCAAAGCCTCCTACAAGCCTGGGAGTTGGCTCCTTTTCAGAGATGCCAAAGCTAATTAAAACAAAAGGGAGTGCTGAGCATCTTTGTAAAGCAGATGTCTCAAAGAGCCACTTGGCAATAGAAGCACTGCAGCCAGTATCTGAAATAGTGCAGTTTTGATTTTCCTCCTGTTTGCCTCCTTTTTCTTCCTTTGTAAAACATTGCTAATAATACATCCTCATCTTGCAGAGGAGCTTGCTGAGAATTCATTAGCTGGTATTTGTAAAGCACTTTGAAAATGCAAAGCCCAGTGCATTATGCCTAGTCTTCTGGATGCTTTCCATGTTATTAAAATCAGGATTTCAGAAAGGCTTATCAGGGATCAAAACAGCATCCCAAACTTGAAAGGAAGCAAGACTGTTAAACCATCAACTGTCACCTCTCCCTCCAGCCAGATGTTAAGCCCTAAAGAACTGAAGTGGCACAAGGAATTACTTTCCCAAGTTCCCCCAGCTGGGCTGACAGGCCTTGATCAATGGTTTTCTCCACAGTGAGTGCTATGCAGATGGTCTACCCAGAGCAAGGTTTCTGTGAAGTACAAAGGGAAGTCAAACACCATTTCTAATTCAGCTTGTAGCATGGCACACTTCCTTTATCCTCCACTGAATGGGGTGAATAGGAGAGCAGTGTGGGAAACTGGAAGGAGCTCCAAACTCACACACTCTGCAGGTCTGGAAGACACTCCTGTCCTCAAGCCACATCTGCCTGTGACAGACAGAGGGAGGAGGAGTGACAGAACGAAAAATCAGATTAGAAAAACTGCATGCAGGGAAAATAAACCCCAGGTAAAAGGAGAAAAAGTGAAGGAAGCTATGCAGGCAAAGAAATTGCACCAGGCTCAAACAAGGGACTGCCAGGGAGCAGAGCAAGAAGGAAGTGGCAAGGAAAGGAGCTGCAGGAGCAGAATCTTGCTTGTCTACCAGTAAGGACAAAGAAGGTTGTCCCACTGTGGGTGGCAGAGGTGGTTTTGGCCCACACCATGACTTCTCAGCCACATATTCTGTTTGTGTCTTTAATTCCCCAGATTTGTTTAATATGTCCTGGGAAACACAGGCCCTTAAGTTAGTCAGACTGCTGGTAAGCTTGTGCAAAGTGTTGCAAACAGCTACAGAAGCTCCTCCAATCCTTAATTGCCCTGCCGCGTTAATTTGAATTGCCGCTTGCTGTGATTTAAGTATGGGGTTAAATCCAGGACTGATTTCCTCCTGCCAGCTTGGAGACTCTCTGCTGTAGGTGAGGCATTGGCTCAGGTCAGCTTTGCCCAGAAGAATAGTGTGGGTATTTTACTAGTGACTCTCCAGGGAGTGTCTGACAGGTACCAAGAGACTCTGCTCTCAGGTGTCCCTTGACAATCAGGCTGCTCAGTACCTCTCTCTTGCTGTTCTTTTTGTCACAGGTTGGTCTGCTTGAAGGTGTTGGCAGCCACTGCAGCACACCACTCATAGTGGTGCAACAGGACACTGATTCCCAAGCTCCACATGCCAGCTGGGATGCTTCCCTTGAGCAAACCTGGAGGTCCCAAGCTCTGACACACTCCAGTGCAGATCCCATCCAAGCAGCCATGCAGCAGGATTTTTGTGCCTCTTTGCTACACAGTGGTGAGGGAGAAAGGTAACTCTTATAGACCATGAGGCTATCACGACACTTTTGTATTAGCCATGTAAAGCTACAGAAGCTGAGCCTGGCTTTAAGGAAAATCAGACCAGATTTTATACCAGTAATACTATGGGGAAGCTTTTCTCTTCCTTGGTGCTTTACTCTTCTCCGCTGCTTGGGTGAAAGAAACAGGAACCAATAGGCCAGAGTCTGGTACTGGTATTTGGCAGGTGAAAATTCAGGCTCAGATTTTGCTGATTAGGATTTGGGTGAATTCCAGTGTAGGTGGAGAGGTAATTTGTATTTGTACCAGTTTAGCAGAGATGAGGAAACAGCTGCAGGCCAAATGCAGCAGTCTGCTTCACTCCTCACAGGGTCCAGCATTTCTGTTGGCTTTCCCCTCAGGACGATCTGTAGGACTTGGTGCTAACTGAGTCTCCTCCATTTTGCTCTCTTCAGAAGCATTGCTCTGTCTCTGCTCCCAAGCATTTCTCTTTCTAAATGACTTACTAACATAATGCTGTGGAAGTTTGTGTACTTCTGAGTTTCCCACACCATTTCTTAACTATATTCATTCCTGACACAAAGGAAGTGTGCCTGACTACAAACCACATTAGCAATGGTGCTTGCCTCTGCTTTGTGTGCAGTGGGAATCCCTGCTCCCAAAAGGCCATCTGGGCAGCAGGGATGGGGAGAGGAGCAATGGGGGCAAGGAGCATCTCTCAAGACCTGGGAAAGCAGCAGCATCTTGAAGTCTTCCTGAAGAGCCAACATCTGGCAGGGATTCTGGGGAAAGGCTGTTGCTAAAACTGTGTTTCAAATGTTATCCAGGTCCAGTACCTTGGGATCCTAGGATCCCAAGTTTCCTGTGCAAGGTTGTGTATGTTTGGAACCACAGAAGGTGATGTGTAAGTCAGAATTCAGTGTAAAGTCCACTGAGTGCTAACTTTAGAAGAGGGAAGAATTTTTGTCATCACTTTTCTTTAGACTCCCAAGCAAATCTGGTGGTTCAGGCTAGCATGGCTCACTGTGGAGTCATCCCCTAGGTCCTGAGTGGAGAAACAGGAGATTCATGTGTAAAATGCTGCTGTGATGATCCCAGGTGGAAGCAGCAGTAGGTGGCAATGGATTCAGCCTGATCTGGGTCAGCTGAGGGGCTGCAGCCAGCTGCCCCAGGGCTGGCAGCAGCAGCCATGCTGGGTTCTTACCTCTCTCCCTCACATCTTCAGAGCCACTGGGCAAATCCCAGAAACAGCCAGAGCCTGTGAATGCGCTAGAAGAAAGCCAAAGGCAGATCAAGACACATAGCTGCTCCACTGCACTTTTAACAGGGGAAGTGAGTTTGTCCTTCCCCAAAATAAAAGTCCTATGATGCAGGAATGCAATTATGCAGAGATTCCTGAGAATTAGGCTTGGTTTGTTGTTGTGTACTGTGGGTGATTGCAGAGAAGGCATCTGACATGTTAAACAGCGTTGTTGGGCTAAAACTGGAGTGCCTGTTTATGTGACTTGTACTGGAAGGGGAAATGACTCCAGTTCTTAGAGGTGCTTATTAGTGAATTAATCTGGAGAGCAGAAGCTGTCTCTAGCAGACCTGGTGGTGGACCCTGGACCCTGCTGATCATGGGATGGGCACAGTTCTTCTGCAGGCACTCGATTAATGAGCTCCAGAAGCGAGTTAGTACTCAGGGGTCTCTGTTTCAGAGCCTCTCCCCAAGTGTGTTGCACAGAGGAAGATTGGTTTCAGAGGTGGCGTTACGTGGGCTCAGAGATAATCCACCAGCTTTGAGGAGAACATGTGAAATGCTGCCACAAAAGCTTTCCCACAACTTGACATAAAAGGCTCAGAGCTCAACAGCTGCTGCTCTGTGTGGAGAGAAGGGAGCCTATTCAGGAGCAGTACAATAGGGATGGAAAAGCAGAGCCTGGCAGAGGTCATTTAAGCCTTACCTGGTCTGACAAGTAGTGAGTTGCAGAGAGAGAAATGTGCCTGGGTTTGTGTGTCTGTGTGTGAAGATCAAAAGCCCTGTGTGAGCACACAGGATGTGAATATACACATGAACACATGCACATGTATTAGTGTAACTACAAACAGTGTTTACTGGCTACAGTCAGAGATCTGCAACTATAAACCTTAACATTACTTGACAGTGATTTATCTGGCTGTTGTATTCCTTACTGAATCTTACAGAGGGAGATAGTGATGGTCACAGAGTAACTAACATGTTGAACTGATTAGGCCACAGCACATTTGGAGTAAATCTGTAACCAGAACTTGTGGTTCTAGGTGTGTGGTTGATGCTGCTGAATCTCTGGCTGTGTGTTTTAGGATACAAAGAACAAGGCTGTTAACTCTTCCAGCTGCAGGCACCTGTTGAGCAAAGGCTGTGTAAACTCAGTGTAGAAATTGGCCTCGTGGAGGATAATGAGGAATCAGGAGTTCAGTTTCTGAGAAGCTTATGGGCTATGGGGATTTCTTCTGCACTCCATTGCCTCTGTGCAGAGATTAAATGAAAATGCATGTTTTGGGGAGGAAGTAAGAAACAGCATGTGAGACTGAGCTGATCCCAGACCCTTCTGAGATTCTTCTCCTTGGGAACTTGCCTCGCAGGTGCCTGAGAACTACCATAGAAAGTGCTTGTGGCCTGGCTACAGAGGTGCACAAGATACCAAGGGAAGAGGGGAAAGATCAGAACAGAAAGTTTCCAATAGCTGTGTGTGCTTGCAGTTAAATGTATTTATTTGCAGGAAGCCAAACCGGAAGAGCTGTTTTCTGTTTCACACGGGCAAAAGTGGTGTGGTAGTCAGCTGAGGGAGAGCACCTGGCTCTGGCTTGCTGAGAAAACAAGTCAGAAGGACATTCTGCTCTAGCTTAGAAAGGCAGAAGTGGCTCGTGCGTGCGTGTGCACTCGCGCCCGCTTAAGCGTGTGCCTCGCTGTGTCTGCAGAGAGGAAGGCAGCCCTCGCAGCAGCCTGCCCGCAGAGTTGACTTCCCGCCGTCCCATCGGCAGCTGACCTCCTCCTTCCTCCCCACATGTGAACCCGAGGCCGCCTCTGGAATGCTGCTGATCCGCGGCATTAGTCAGCAGCCTCCTCCCATTGAAGGCCAGCTCTTTCCCAGCTTCTGACGCCCAGCTCTGATCCCAGCCTTTCACCGCCCGCACACTCCCCACCTGCTCATCTGGGAGGAGGTCATTATCCCCGCGCCATTCACTGCCAATGGAGCGTGCAAGAATAGATGCTTCTGCTATTGTGCTGCCTATCTCCCTGATTGGCCGGGGAGTGTGGGAAACGGCACCGAGCCGGAGACCCACAGGCTCGCCCTGAGGCTCTGCAGTATAAGTAGCGGCCAGAGGCAGCTTCTGGCAGCACATTTCTCCTGGACTCCTGCTCTGAGACCTTCCTCCCTTTCTCAGGACAGATGGCTCCCAGCACTGTTTTCATGGAGCCTGACAACCTGCTGACACCAAAGGAGAAAAACAAAGTAAGTCCAGGCGCAGGAAGGCAGCTCTGAGCCATGCTCTCAGCTGTGTTCAGAGTTTACACCAACTGAGAAACTGGTCCACAACGTTTAGGAACGGTGATAGGCCACACACAGTGCTGTGCAGTGGCAGGGAGAAGATCTCCTAATAACAGGTCTCTTTCCCTTTGCTTTTTCCAGCTGAGGAAGCCAGTGGTGGAGAAAATGCGTCGTGACCGGATTAACAGCAGCATCGAGCAGCTGAAGCTGCTCCTGGAGAAGGAGTTTCAGAGGCACCAGCCCAACTCCAAGCTGGAGAAAGCTGACATCCTGGAGATGACTGTCAGCTACCTGAAGCAGCAGAGCCAGCTGCAGATGAAGAGTGAGTATTGGAATTTTGTTTCAGTCTCTGGCTTACTGCACATCTGTGACAGTTTTATGAATCTCTAGCCATGAACAACTGCTCTAAACTATTCTTTCTTCCCCCTCCCTCTTCTTCTCTTCCCCAGC
Source organism: Galbula dea (assembly GCA_013399015.1). Lineage (NCBI taxonomy): Eukaryota > Metazoa > Chordata > Aves > Piciformes > Galbulidae > Galbula > Galbula dea. The sequence goes on along the minus strand of VWZX01009007.1, from coordinate 1,565,576 downwards.
TGCAGGATCCTTCCATAAAAGCTCTCAGTTTGACTTCAGAGAGGGCTACTCTAGATGTTTGCAAGAAGCTTTCCATTTCCTCTCTCTTCATAAAGTCCGAACAGAAACACAGACCAAACTTCTAAGCCACTTCCAGAAGAGCCAGTCAGCTGCTATGGAGGTCACCTTTCCCCCTGGGAAGCCCAGCACCCTGAAGCAAGCATCTCCTAAAGAGGCCAGTACTCTCTGGAGGCCCTGGTAGTCAGGAGAGTCCTAACTCCATGGACCTTTGCATTTTACAGTCCAGAGGAAGGATCTGACTGCATCTGACAGTCCAGCTCCCATCCTCTCTTCTGTAGGGAATTTTCTCTCCCTGTTATGTTATTTATGTGTGAAAAGAATGACATACTTGTGACTTTTATGGCATCTTTGGGCAAAAGTTGAGGCATTCTGTGAGTGGTACTGAAGCTGTGTAGAGGCTGCTGCTGGCAGGACACAGCCTGCTGCCCAGGCAGGGTGAATGCCTTCACCCAGTCAGGGTGGAGGAGGGCGTGTTTGGGAGTGTTACAGTTGTGACAGTGAGCATTGCTGTAGGAGAGATTGCTCTCCTATCCCTTGTAGGAGCCATCAGCTTCCCTCTGGCTTGGCTGGAGACACTTGTCTGCTCAGTCACTCCAGAGGATAAATTTCCTAGCCTTTGGTTCGTGCACACTTAGTCTGAATCAGTTTCCCTCCATTTTGCATATCCCTTGTACAGCATCAGAGATGGGGTTTGCTTTCCTTTGGATTTCCCTCCAGTGACCCTTTCATAGTCCTAGGTTATGAAGTGTGATGGATGAACAGCAGCTAGGAAATGATGTGGATTATTTCTACTGGTCTGCTGCTTTTTTTCAATATAGAAAAGGCTGTTACTGCTTTATGTTAAAGAGAAGGTAGTAGTTGAAAGGCTTGATCTGTCAATGTTATACATTTTGGGTGTAAGCTATGCTTTTTGTAGCATTTTCATTATAATAATGATTTTGGTCTGTATTGAGTGGTTTGATTCCTGGTGGATAGTGTTTCTCAGCTCCTGGGACAGCCTCTGGCTTTGTGCATACTGTGTATGCATCTCTGTGTTTGGAGAGAGCAATAAAATGCATTTGTGTGCAACCTCTGCCTGGCTTCTGTCTCTCTGAAGGACATCCAGCCACTCGTGCCCCTCAAAGAGACCAACATAGACTCATAGAATGTCCTGAGTTGGAAGGGACCCCCCAGGGTCACTGAGTCCAGCTCCTGTCTGTGCACAGCACAACCCCAAAAATGACACCATGTGCCTGAGGGTGTTGTCCAGGTGCTTCTGGAATTCTGTCAGGTAACATGTTAGTCTTCTGCAGAAACAGGATGTTTTATAAAGCAAAAGTAAGCAGAGGGGGAGATTCAAATTTGCCAGTCCCTTAAGGGAAAGCCAGCAACAGGAACTCACCTTTCTTGCTGTGCCCTGAAGAATTGAGAGGGGAGAGGAAATGTTACAAGTCTTTCACCACAAGAAAAGCTTTAATCAGAGCTTGTACCCTATCAGGCACAAAATATTTGGAGCAGGAGATGTGAAGCTACAGGAGACCTGTCTTTCTGGCTTCTTCCACTCCTCACAGGCATATTTGATCACAATAGGAAATGTATCTCTTGTTTTTCTCCCCAGTAAAGGAATTTGCACTTAAAGAGCACAGCAGTTATGTTCAGTCCCAAAGGCAGACTGACTGATACAATCCTAAGTGGTTAAAACCTCCCTGAAGTCATAACAAAACTGCTGCTATCTTAACTCCCAGGCTCCCAATGTCTTCCACCACCACCCCCAGAACTGAGGAACCTGTCTGGTGGTCCTTAACCCTCTGAGACATCGTCAAGGGCACACAGCTCTGGGACACCTTTGAGCATTAGCTGTGTGTGTGGCACCTGGAAAAGGAATTCCTGGAGTAAGGATGCTGGTATATGTGTGTGTGTGAAGGAGGGGGAGAAGGTCTCTGCCCTCCTCATAGTCCTGAAAGGCTTCTCTCAGGGCCTATTACCTGTTACATCCTGCAAGTCAGTGTTCAGTCCATTACAGGCAATAGCTACTGTCCTTCAGCTGACCAGGGCAGCCCTTCTGTGCCTGAACACCCAGGAAAGTCCTCCTGCTTGTGAAGAACCAGGCACAACCAGTCTGTGCTTCTTGGGGTCTGATGGAAGCTGATGTGAACCTACAGCCAGGCTCAGGGGTTTTGTATTCTGAAATGGTGATGAGGGCATGCTAAAAAACCCAACCACTTGGCCCACAGTTAGGGAGACAAGGCCTGAATGACCTGATTACAGGAATACTGCTGAGCTAAATAGGTCCTTCCCACCCAGCCATGAACTGCCCTGTAAGTAGGACAGCCCCTTGGCTTTCCCAGCTGCTCTCAGCTCACAGGGGCAGACAGCACTGCTGATTTCTTGTGCTGTGTTAGCTCTGAGTGCTGCCTGCAGCCTGAGAGGTTTCTAACTGTGAAAATCCTGTTCAAATGTGGTAACACCAATGAATTGTGACTTGTCAAACCATTGCAGGGCAAGAGGAGGCAAGCTCTGACCTTCCTGTCACGTGAGCAGCAGTTGTCCTTTGTCAGAAGAGTGTCAATGAAACCTGAAGCAGTGGAAGAGTGGTGATGTGCAGGAAACAGAGGCAGCTGCTGTGCAGTAATGTCAGGTCACGTTAACAGATTACCTGGGATCACTTCACAGTGGAGAAAAGTAACTCACTCTGTCCCCCAGGCACTAGAAATCCTCTCGAGCTCTGTCACGATGAAAAAGAAGTCTTGACATTCCTGTTTCACAGTTGTACTTCCCTGCTTTTCTCATCATTTTCTTTCAGCTTATTTTGCCCATCCCAGATGGCTGTAAAAGTGAGCATAATCTCCTCAAAATCAGAGAAGTTGAGCAAACTATGTGCAGGGTGACCCAACACCCCCAGTGGAGAGAGTTCAGGGAACCATGACAAGGAAACTCCAGCCTTCTCTGTGCTACCTCCCAACTCTGGGGTAAGTTCTGGCTTTCTGTGATCTTCTAGTGACCTGCTGTTACTGTTGAAGGGCTGCTCTGGCAGAAGTGACATCCTACTTTTGGCCTGCACTAGTGAGACCTGTGGCTTTGAACAGGCTCCAGATTACGCAGCTGTGCAGCTCCCAGTACTTCACCCAGCTCACACCAGTTACTCAGGACCTTGCTGGCTGCTTGGACATTGTTTGCTTCCAGAAAAGCCAATTCATTGCCTGGCAGTAACATTTCTGGCAGTGTCCCTGGCATTTTTGGGGGCACAGACCTTACTCTTGATACGCTTTGAAGATTTCACTGCTGTTTGACTCTGCATAATTCAAATCTGTCAATTCTCAGCTTGGGTTACTTAGGGTTTGCAAAGCACTTCGTAAAGCCCAGTGGGTAGGTGCTGGGCACGTGTAAACCCTTTATGGGTGCTGCAGGTGTCCTGAGAGGCTGCTGCTGGGCACGGGCTGTCTGCTTGCTGAAGCCTGGAAACCCTTGCTAACGTTCGGATCTCTTTTGGGCTGTTTCAGAAGCTGGAGCCTGATTCGTCACCAGGTGGCAGCAGGGGCAAAGGAAAGACTTCATTTTCCTCTCCTGGAAATCCTCTGACCCTTTCTTGTGTTCCCAAGTACATAATAAACTTCTCTGGTGATTGATTGCCTCCGAGTTTGAAATGGAATCGGATCTGCAGCAAAACACCTCTGGCTACAGAATATTCCACAAGGCTATAACATTTTCTGCAGGAGCTGCTAACTTCTGCCCAGGGACATGTCTTTGTCCACTGTCCTAGTTACTGGTTAAGGTGCTCTGCTGTGGCTGGGGGTGAGGGGTGCTGAAGGAGCTCAAATGGACCCACTAGAGTCTGGCTGAGACACACAAACACATGTTGTACATAACAGCCTGTAAAGAACAAAAGCACTCTTCTGTGTGTGTCAGTCTTGGGTCTGAGAGAGTGTATTGGTTTGGGGAGGGAGAACACTTCCTGTGTGAAAGCTCTGCACATGATGAATGTGCATCTTGCCCTGCTTCAGTACTGAAAGCTCTCAATTATTGGGGATTCCTTTAAAATATTGCAGACCTTCTTCTGGGGACAAACAGTTTGACTCCTAGCTAACACTAAATGCATGATTTAGTTATGCATCTTGGTAGATGTCCACACCAGGTGGTAGGCTGAAGTCAGTGAAGCTCTGCTGCTGCCCTGTCCTCGAATTGCTTCTCACCTGTGGTAGCACATCTCCTCCTCTTCTGTGACCCTGCTGGGTGTGACCATGGAAAATTCACAGAGTGCAGAGCAGGGAGTGCCATTTCCTAGCTATCCTGAGCCCATCTCCTCCCTCTGTTCTTGTTTCATCAAGGTCATTGGTAGCTAATGTGCTGTAACTGGAGAGGGGAGGTGTGAATGCAGCAGAGGTAAACCAGAAGGACGTGTGTGGGACTGGAAAGGGAGGTTGTAGCTTGTGCACTTGGGCTGTGCTGGCACAGACACAAAGTGACAGATGGAAAGAGCCTTCTGCAGGTGGGAGGTGTAATAAACTTACATGAAAAAAATAAAGGAACTGCCATGTCCCTTCATGATAACCTGGAATAAAACCTCCCAGGCACATTTTAATTATCCCTTTAGCAGTTGCATGTGCCAGAACTTCTAATGGCACATCTCCAGAGCTTAATGATTTTGCAGCATAATTAAATTGTCAGCCCTGTGAACCTCCTTCACCTGACCTCTGCACAGTGGCTTGGCACAGATCTGCTGTTGTCACTTTGCTGAGTTCCCTCACGGTAGGCAGCGACTGCCTAGCACTCAAGTATCAGACTCTGCTAAGACTGAAGTGAACAAATACAAAAGAATGCAATTCTCAAGGCCAGAAATAAACTTGCAGCTAAACCCTCTTACTACTTACTGTCCCTTTTGTACCTTCCAACTCTGAAGGGGACAGATGAGTGGTTAACCCCTGAGGTAGCACTGATTCTCTCAGAAAGTTATCCTCCAGACTACCTTTAAGACAGAAATAAAATGGAATGGAACTATATAGTCTCAGCTCCAGTAAAAGCAGCAATTTATCTGTAGACTGATTTCACTTTAGCAGGGAAAACTCAGCAGAAATCAGGAGGGTTTCAGGCAGTGATTTCTCCAGACAGCCAGAATAATTCAGTGGGTCATCTCTCATGGCACAGCTGCCTCTGTTAAGTGATTTTCATTTCCTTCCCTGTCGTTGAGATAATCAAACCTTTTGCTCTTGGTGCTCTGACATCTGGGAAGCAAATGAGCAGTGTGATTTGGCACTTTGGAAGCAAAGCTCCTAGTTACTGTCTTGCTTTCCAGTGATTTCTGTGCTAGAAAGAAAAGCATTTGCTGGGAGAGTATTTGAAGTTCACTATGAAGTGTCAGCAGGTCATAATATTATCATTCTATTGGTGTTTCCTGAGGAAAGCCACCCAAACCTCACTCTGCTAAAACACTTGAGCAACTGGCTACTGTGATTTTATTTTTTTATTAAAAATTAATACTTGTTACATTTTCGAGTGTAAATACTGAAAAATAGCCTATGGCAAAAGGAAAAGGCACAGGATTAAAACCAGCTGAGTTGCTTCATGGATACAGGTTTGCTATTTGGCAAGGAAAGTATTTTGTACACTTTCTACAAGAATAAGCATCATTTTAAATACATCTCAGAAGGGAGACCCTGTAATTGGAACCAGAAGAAGAGAGTTTGTTGAGCTAAGAACAGGAGCTATCCTAGTCAGACCTCACCTAAGGTCACGCTGCAGAAGTTCTTTGGAGCAGAGGAACTCGGGTGCAGCCAACAGGCATCGAAACACACAGCTCACAGACAGCAACCTCTTACAGCAAAGCAGGATCGAAGTGCAGGGGTGCAGGCAGCACGAGAGTTTCAACTAGCTCTAACCTGAACTGGGGAAGAGTGCACCGGAGAGGGGATCAGAACGCTGGAAAGCAGCTCACCCAGGTTTGCCGAGTCTCAGCAGGCTGTAAGACATGCTAAAATCGTTGTTCCCCTCTGAAAAACACATCTAGAGATGCTGGGGTTGATTCTTCTCTTTAAGAATTGAGTCTTTGTAACCCTGATGCAGTTTCTTAGTAACAGTCAGGACGTCATTGGAAACAGTCATGTCTGTTGGCACATCCTGTGATGAAGGAGACACTTCCCAGGGGAACCAACCCTCAGGGCTCAGTGCCACTGTCTCCTTCCTTCTGGCTGCAGTAGCTGCACCATTCACCCTGGCTGGGACTGAGGGGAGAACATCAGGCACACCCCTAGCAAGAACCCGTTGTTGTGTCACCAGAGCAGGTGTCATTCTCGCCAGAGCTCTCAGTTACCACACTCTGCACTTCTCTGCAGGGTGCATGGCTGTGCCTTTGTTACACTGGAACACCTCTGAGAAGGCTTCGAAGTTCTGCAGAGATCCCATCACCCTAAAGAAAGAGAAGGAACTTACATGGATATATCAGGTGCAGATTGTTGCTCTGGAAAACAGGAAGCCACGTTTATAAAGTGATCTAGCATGTCGTGGCTCAGCTACAGTCTCAGAATACAGGATGCTTCATGCAAGAAAAATCCAGCTACTGTGACTAATGACATGCTAGGACAAGGAGAGTGGGTCTGGGTTCTGCTCTGTTCTCCATTGACTGGCCCATTCTGCAGGCCAGGGGGAGGAATGTGCTCTGCAGCAAAGGCCCACAAGCTGTGGGAGAGATTCTGAGAGTTAGCCTGGATTTCTCTTGTCTGGCAAGAGGCAGCTGGTGGCAGTGAGCCACTCTCTCCTTTTGCAGTGCAGTGGTGCAGTGAGTTGAACCAAGTTAGTTATCAATTAGTAAAGAGGTTAGTGAACCCCACCTGTATTTCAGAGGGCTGTGAACATCTGTCTTTATTGACTGGCTAGCGAATTCTGGTCTGTAGGAGCCACACCAAACCTGGAGAAGGAGAGTTCAGAACTAGGATTAAGGGGGATTCCCTCTGGGAGCTTCTCACTTGTTCAGAGTTTTCCCCAAGAGCCATCCCACACTGTTACGATATTGTTGGAGCACATTTTACAGGAGAGGCAGAGTAGATACAATTAGTTACTAATTGGTCACTGTTTTATCAAGTTCTTGGATCAAGTTCTGGTGCTTGGTTGCTGCCCTGCTTCTCTGTACCCTCACTCCAGCAGGTTTCAGTAGTGCCCTCAGAAGTGACTGAAACTCTTCCATCACTGAACCATCTTTGCCATGTCTGCCCTGAGGACCTCCTGAGGAATGCAGTCAGTGGGGAAACGCTGTCCAAGTGGAGCTTGGGACTGATTTCCTCTCTAACCTTTAAGATAACCTAATTTATACTTGGACTCAGCATGTGGTGGCTGTATCCCAGTGCTCTTACCTGGGCAAAGTTGAGGAAGAAAAGCTGCTTGTGGGACAGATTCAATCCAGGCAACTTTGGCTCCTTCCCTTCCCATTCCAGCCATTTTAAGTAGGCCTAGAAATGACCAGAGATTGGATTCAGAGAAGAAACTGTCATGAAACAGGAAGAAATACCAAACTTGAATGGAAGTGGAATTTGAGAGTGTTAGTTCTCGTTGGCCAGTTGTCCTTCACTGCAAGAAGCTCTGCATGTTCTTGATGGAGTCACCTGGAGATCCATCCTGAATGCCCTCAGCATGGTGGCACACAAAGGCTTAGTGGCAGCTCTGCCACTGCTCCATGGGCAAAGTGTAACTGCTGACATCATGGTTAAGTGTAGCTGCTGATAGCTATGGAATCAGTTCTGCTAGGGAGACTGAGTGCCCAGGACTGCAGTTTGAAGGCAAATCATTAACTTCCACTGACTTTTTCTACAGGAATTTGTATCTGGAAAGAAAGCTTTAAGTCTTCTCCACAGTACTACAGAGATGATTTTTCTCTCTTCAGGTAACTGCTCATAAAATAGCAGATAATAACCTTGCTCAATGTTAAATCCATTACCTGTTATTGTTACACATTAATTGGCCAATTTTCCTTTTTTTAGGTATATTGACATAATGGAGACAATTTAACATGTCCTCATGCTGCTTCATTTCAAACCTTCTATCACCTTATCCCAGCACACAAAAGAGAGAAGGCAGAGCTGAGGGCAAAAATACCTTCAGCACCACAGAACATCAGAGGATTCTGGATGCAGGCAGCTCATGTCATGCCACATAATAGCTTTTGGAACCAAGCACACACCCACGTGTAACAGAGTAATTAATTTTAATGACATCTCAAATTGGCAGTTTATATCTCTGAAAATGCAGGATGTTCTTCTAGAAACACCTTTAGCTGTTGCCACATTCTAAACACCAGAGAGGAGAAGTTTTACTGTGACATCTGTTAGGATTGTTGGTAGGAAAGAACATTCTGTGCTCACACTTGAGCTCCAGGTGGAAGGAGCCTTTGTGCTGCTAACCTCTGTGTTCCTGCTCATAAGGAGGGGTTATAAACCCAGAGGTCTAAAGACACTGGACTTCCCTAGGGCTGGAAGCTGACTTGCCCTGGTAGAGCAGCAGAAGTTAGGTGATACACAAGAGTGTTTACAACAGATAAACCCCTGCTGAACAAAACAGATTTTCAACCCCAGCACGGAGGTCTTGCTCCAGAATACCAGCTGTATTTCACTTGGTTTGAAATTTGCTTTCTAGATAGATAAGTGAGGCTTTGAATATGGCAATATGCTAATGGCCAGACTCTGTATGGCAGAGCAGGAAAGCCCTTGCTGGGCCCCAGGGGTGCAGTTAGCTCCCAGAGTATCTGTCAGTTACCTTGTAAGCCTGCCGGACTCCTCCGTTATCTGCAATGTTTTCTCCTAATGTGCTTATGCCACTGACCTGGAAAGGAAAAATCATTCATTGCCTCCACAGCCAGCACCAGCAGCAGCCCCACGAACCACCAGCTGAAGCAGAGTCATGCATCACAGACAGTTGTGTCTGGAACAGAAGGAAGCACTGACTTTGTGCTAGGGCAAAGAAAGGAGCGAATGAAAGTAATCTCAAAGGGCAAGAGCTGCAGATTAGGAGAGAGAGAACAGATAGGGATAGGACACGAACAGCATGTGGCTGCTGGGCAGAACATAACTAACAGGACTGGCAGAATAGAGGAGCAAAACCCCAGAGCCCCCCACTCCTTGCAAGTACCACCTCATAGGCTCTGGCAGCAGAAGCACACAAGGGCCCAGCTCACCATGAGCCCAACTGCACACAAACACCTACCCCTGGTTTTCCAGGCTACACTAGTATGCCCAGCTGACAAGAAACAACCCTTGTGTCTTATTGCCAGAACAATTAGGCCATGGTATGTGTGGGTTTGTGCTTGTTATCTGTAGAGATTCATTATTTCCCTGTGTAAAACGCCAGTGGGGTGGAAGTGAGGTTTTGTTACTCACATTTTGCCCTCCAGCAAGCTCCCAGGTGTAGTTCCCATACTGATAGACCAAGCAGCGAGACTGCTCCTTGAAATGCATGGCAGAGAAGTTGCTCCACCAGTCAAACATGTTTCCATCTTTATCAAAACTCCTGCCTGTAAGAAAAAGCCAAGGAAAAAGGGAAGTTGTGAGTGAGAGGATGTTAGAGGAACCAGTTTTCCAGTCTAGCACTGGTTTCTTTTCATGTTAGAGCTGCACTTCCTCCCCTCTTTCCTCCTGGGATTTAGATGCTCTGTGCTGCAGAGACTGATCAGGGAGGGGCCTGGCACAGTTGATTCTGCTTTGGCACAAGGGAATGGACAAGATCAGTTGCAGTCCTTCAATCTCTATCCTCTATTATTGCATGGTTTCCTGTTCAGTCAGCAGCCCTGACTTCAGCTGTAGCTCTAAGGCCTAGTTTTATTTCAAGCTGGATTATGCAGACATCACGTAAACTTTTCAGCACCTCTGGGATGTCTAAGGTGCTTATTCTGTGTGTCCATGGGACAGAGCTGAGCTTCATGAAGAATTAATTACTCTGCCACAGCAGGAGAAAGCTGGAATTGCAGTTCTGGGCTTTGTGTTCCCAGCTCTCTGGCACCCAGCTGCTTTTTCTTTGCCATAGCTCTAGATTTTTGAGGCTATATTGTGTGCTTGTGTCATCTGCCCAAGCTTCATTAACATTAGAAACCAGACTGAAGAAAACTCATGTATTGAGAAGTGCCTGGTTTGCGGTACTGCAGTGAGGTTTTGCCCCTTAGCATACATAGAAGTCTAGAAATATAATCCAGTCAATTCATTTCCAACATTTGGGTTGAAAAAAGATTCTCCTGTGATTTCAGGAGACTCCTGAGAGCTCTTCTGGCCCAAGAACACTCTTCATATCTTGCTCAGGAGCCAGGGTATCTGCTTGCACTGGATTTCTGAGCCGATGCTGCTGTCAAAGGAACAGCTTTTCCTCAGAACTCAATTAATCTGTAACATCTGTTCACTTCATGACCTGCTCAGTTCATGAAGCATTCGCTGCAGGATGTCCAACAGAGTGTTCATGGGGTGTTTGTCTTGCTCCCAGGAGCAGGGGTGTGGTGGTGCCTGCACGGATACCTCAGTCCCAGCAGTGAGGACCTTTAATTCCTTACAGTGCCATGAGGACAAATGTTCTCAGTTCTCTTCTCACCATTGTCATCGAACCCATGAATAATTTCATGCCCAATGACCATCCCAATCCCTCCAAAGTTCAGGGCCTGTGGTTGGTGTTTGTTGAAGAAGGGAGGCTGCAGAATCCCAGCAGGAAAAACTGCAGAGAGGAGGAGAGAGAGGGAGACACTGTAAGCAGCTTGATTTCTGCATCCTTCACAGAGAGATTGTTTGCTTGTTCAAGGATCAGGAAGGAACATCAAATATGAAATGATTAGAAACAACCTCATGCCTCCCCATGTGCAATTGTTTCTCTCTTGGTAAATGGAAAATGACAAGTTAATAAAGATTTAATTTAGCCCATCTGCAGCTGAGCTGTCTCCTGCCTGGAGAACCAAGCAGCAATTACTTTTCAACTTTAGCCTAATTTTGGTCTGCTGCAGTAAGTCAAGAACAAAATCTTTAGTAACTGTCCTTTGGAGACAGGTAGAGTTTGTGTTTTAGAGGGGAATTAATGGATGTTTGATTGCTTAAGTTTTTGTTCAAGAAAGGCTAGCAATCATGTACTGATTCCCAACAGTAGTCTGGTAGCAAAACATGCACTGTACTGATTCCTACAGACCCCCAAGGGCACCTGGATGCCAGTCTGGGCTGGGGGAGGGCAGCAGGAGGTTCCTTCAGTTCAGTGGCAAAAGCCTTACAGAGAATCAGTGGGATTTAGTCTTTATCCCATCTACATGAGATGAAAAGCATATATGCTTCTAGAGGAATTACAGCTGCAAGCAATTCATTCTCATAAGATACTTTCTAAGAAGTGAGTTACTGAAATTGTGTAAGAAATAGTTCATTTAGAGACAAACCCTTTTGATTACACAGGAGGCTTCAGCCATACCATTTGTGGGAGAAATATGTAAGACAGACTGCAGTAAGACAGAAGCAGGACACTGGAAGTAGTGTGGAGAATGATTTTCCTCCAAATAGAGCTAGGAAGAAACAGGATTTAACTGACATCTGCACTGTTGTGGGCAGCTGTGCTTGGACTTTTGCCTTAGATCTTCAAGCCAGTTACTTCCATGTTACTTATAAAAGCAGAGTTCAAAAGGAACTGGTCTCCTTTAAGACCTGAGTTCCCTGCCTGGAGAGCTGGCTCCCAGCTGACCACCATCAGCAGAAAACCAGTGGGGATAAACAGGGAGCCTAAGGTTGGCTGCAAGTAGAGCTCCAAGGTGGCAGCAAGCTGAAGTTGTGGCTGAGGAACTGTTCACAGCTTTTACTGTAGCCACAGAAGAGAGGTAAGTAGAAGATTGTTTGTTGTTGATTGTTTTTATCAGACTAGAGGGCTAAGTTCTGAGTGCTTTGGATGCTTCTGATTTTAGCAGTTGTCTAACTTTTGCCTTGTGGTGGTTGGTTAATTGTGGAGGTTTGGGTTTTCTTTCCCTGTTTCTGGCCTGTGAGCAGGACACAGTTGTTTCTGGCCTAAAAAAGGCACAACTGTTTTTATCTCCTGTGGTGTTTGGTAGTGCTTTGGTAGTAGGTTGTCCTGGCAGTCTGGGAATTTGAATTAGCACTACTTAGTAGAAATTCCATGGCTCCACTCCTGTTTGGGGTGCTCAGCATCCAGCCAAGACTCTATAGCACCTGCAGGTTTAACCTGAGCTTCTGTCCACCTGCAGCAGCTCAGAGATGAGTGAGCATGAGGGGCCAGACAGGTTCACTATGGCTTACATCTGAAGCTTTTCCTCTGCTAAGCATAAGGAAGGTCAGCCTAGCAGCTCTGCAGTCCTCAGCCTGACATTCTGTAAGCAGAGGCAGGTTTCTTGTATGCCTCTTACCAGTGTAATTTCTGTACCATCTGCACAGATAACAAACTGGAGAGCTGCCCATGTGTTTTATCAGGAGTGTGGAAACTGAGCACAAAGAGCCCAGAACACACTCTGAGCAGTCTCTGGTCTCTGAAGCTGGCACTCATGTAGCAGCAGTTCCTGTCTCAGGCTTCCAAACATGAGGCTGTTCCCACTGCAGTACTTCAGCTGTGTCTGCCAGCTGGGGGGAGCTGAACAGGCAACAACAAAGCAACTGCTTGACAACAACAGCCTGTCTGCCTTGCCCTGAATTTCCCTCAGGGCACGGGCAGGTTTGCCTCTGGAGAGCAGAACTGTATCCTGGAGATGTAAAAGCCCCAGTGCAGCTACCTCCATGTGGCTGTCAGGGAGTGCTGTGCACCTACCGATCTGGTTCCTGTTGGGGGAGTAGAAGGCATTGACCACTGCAGCTCCAATTATCCAGCTAGAAACAAATGGTGCACACAAAGTTAGTCAGCATTTCTTTTAGACAGTCTTTTTATTGAATTATTACTGTTAAAAAAAAGCAGGCTGCATATAAGGAGCAAGATGAGGAGGAAGGGTGCCACTGAACACAGCTGGGAAGAAACACTCCTGCCAGGAAATACCTGGTGTCCTATTTATGGGCAACTTCCCTCCAGAACAATGCCATGGTAAAGTGAGAAGTGCTTTTGCTCTTGAATGGTGAGCAGCCACACTGGTGGAATGTGGGAACCACTTACCAGCTAACCTTAATGTTACCTGAGCTTGAGATGAAATGAGCAGTTTGCATCCAAAAGAAAATCGGCATTGGGAGGATATTTGGAACAGCAGAAGGCAGCTACTTAAATTGGAAGTTAAGGCCAAGCTTAGCTGTTGAAGAATTATCTGACTGATGATGCAGTTTGAGATGTCTGCATTTGGAGTCCAGTATTTCCCAGATGAGTGTTAACTTCGAGAGGTGATTTTTAAGAAGGCTACTTTTGGAAACTTTGTTACCTTTAACTTTTTATTCTTTGCATTTCTTTCTCTTGTCTTCTACCTCTGACACTTCCAGTCAGCCTGCTCTGATAACCATGCAGTAATGACCTGAAGCCATGAACTCATGATAAGTAATCAGCATTCAGTGTGATTCTTTCCACACCTCTTGTCCTTGCAGTATTTTGTGATGCTCTAGGTGCTGTATCTCCTCTTGTTTTGACATAACTATCTGTGGGCTACAATAGGAAATCAGATTTCCTGCTGAAGACGTAGACATGTGCTGTAGCTTTCAGGTTTGTGAAGGAATTCTTATTGGAATCTACTTTCCCTTGTCTCAGGACACTATCTTCCAGCATCTCACAGGCTGGAAGCCTACTAGTGAGTGCCACCTCAAGTTGGCATTAGCTTCCTTCCTTCTGCTCTCAATGACAGTGTAGCTGCCACTAATGTATGCAGCAGCAGCTCTGCCAGATAGCTGTGTTGGAGGTGTCCAGCTCAAGAAGCTAACTGGGCTATTAGGAGTTCAGACTGGCTAGCTCATAGCTCTGGAAATCAGGTCATACTCCAAGGCACTTGCTGCTGAACGTGCAAGCCAGGGCTTTTGGGAGGTATCATGTCATGGTCTTGGCAGGAACTCAGCTGCTCTTGAAGGACTGGAGGGGTTGTCCTGGTGATGTGCAGTAATGCTTCTTCCTAGTTAGTGTCACCAGCTGCTCACTTTGGAGCTGGTAGCAACAATTTATGAACATGCCTCTATACTTGGTTGGTTTAAGACTAGCACTAGCTGAGGATTTGCTTCAGAGTGGAGAACTGTGATGTGACAGCTAGGGCTGTTACAGGTTAGGACCTCTCAGGATGCCTTCATGGAGTCAAAGAGGGGATCAGAAACAGCCAAATGTGCACCTGTGACAGGAGGATCCTCAAAAATACAATCCTGCTTCACTAGGTGCAGTGTGAGCAGTTGGCTGGAAATGGAGATGAATTAGATGTGGTGCTCAGTTTCCCCAGGACTGGGCATATTTCCAACAGGATTCTGGCCAGAGCATTTTAAGTGTGGGGCTTTCCCTCTGAGTATAAACTTTCAGAAGTCCCATGATATTATCTCCTCTCCTCCTTGCTGAGCTGCAAGAAGATCAGTCACTGGTTTGGGGTTAAGTAGTTTCAATGTAATACCTGTATGTGAAGCAGCTTGATGAAGGATTAAAGAGATTAAGAGAAATGGATTAAAGGAATTCATTCCTACCACAAGTAGCAATGAACTACTTGTTAAACTGCAGGCAATAACTTACAAGGTCTCAGACAGAAGCATTCTCAGCTCTCCACAGCACAGGAGTTAAACACAGCAAGCATTAGTTCAGAATTTAGATTGTCTCTAGCATGCAGTCTGGGAACTTACATGTCATGGTCAACTCTCTCTCTCAGCTTTTTCAGGCTCTTGTGGGCTCCAGCTTTCAGGTTTTCCAGAATGTTTTCAAAGTAACTGTGTTCACTGAAGTTTAACTAAAGAAACAGATATTCAAGTGTTTTGGTGAGCTGTGCAGAGAGAGGAATTCCTCATACCTCATATAATGAGTGGCTTCTAAAGAAGACTTAATTGCCAAGGTGTCACTTAACACTTAGCTCTCTGCATGCATTGATTTATTAAACTGCTCAGCACAATCCATTGTGAGCTGCCCAGGCACTTGGGAATGACAGCTGCACAGGTACAAGGATTCTAACTGGCAAGAGTCTAAGTGTAGGCTTCTATATGGAGGCACTTATTGCATACTTACATTGGCATATTCCTGATCTAGTTTTTCATTCTGATCTTCCAAAATATAATCTGGATACCCAATCTGTTCTTTAATTGCCATTGCCTGGAAGAAAAGAGTTTAAGGTTTCCTCTTAATTGTGGCTTTGGTTGGTGTGTTTGTTTTGAAGTGTCAATACATAGAAAAGTTGACATTCCCTACTGCTGTTGCCCACCTGCTTGTGAGAAACTGGATGCACACATTGTTCAAATGCACCCTATTGCCCAGTGAGACTTATTTTGGTATGGAACATAGTCTTCCTCTCATCTCCTGGTGTCCAGCCACTATGGCAGACTTGCAGACCCTACAGCACCATCTGACAGGGATTGGGCTTGACTCTCATTTAGTGGCTTCTCTTTGTTTTGCTATTGGAACAGGGCTGATGGTCCTAAAGTCAATTAAAAGCTTTCTTTGGGGGAACTGCATTGTACTAAGTTGTCACTCTAGCTGATGCATTTGCTGCCATCTTCTCTCCTCATTTGTAACAGTTCACAAGACTCATTAAAGGAAATAAGAATGTATGGGAGCTAACAAAGCAACAAACCCAAAAGGACAATGTAACAGGATAATGAGTAGCAGGATGGTGAACATCAAAGTGTTTCCTCATTTGTAGAGGAACTGGGAATAGTGATGGTACAGAATTCCCAGGATTTGCCATTCATGACAGAATGCTGCAGTTCCTTGTTACCCCTGACCTTCTCACGAGCCTTCTCTTTGGAAGCCTCATCCATCCACTGCAGCTCCTCCAAGGTCTCCACGAACGCCTCTCGGATCTTCTCTATCAAATCTCGCACCTAGCAAGAGAGGCAGGAAGAGATTCATTCTTTACATGCTGTCTCTCCCAGGCACAGCTGAGGAGGGGTGGAAATCTTCCTCCTGAAAGATGATGTCCCCAAAGTCTATGCTCTAAAACACAGTACTCGGCCATTAAGAGTTCTTATGCCTCCTGACTCCTGGCTGACTGATATCTTGAACAGACCAAACAGGTCGGGAGATCAGCTGGAGTGGAATGGGCATTGCAGACGGTGTGGATGTACAAGAGTACAAAGGGTGAACTACATACCATCCTCTTGCTCTCACCAGCAAATGTCTCCCTGACATACATGGCCCCTACTGCGTTCTCCATGTTGCTGTTGACGTAACTGACGCACTCCCTCCAGCGAGCTTCTTCCAGTGTGGTGCCGTACAGGGCCTGCAACACAGCCCCACAGGATTAGCTCTGCCTACACATCCCTTTTTGAAGCCATTGCCTAGATTTGGTTGGGTACAGGAGCTAGCAATGCCACTGTGCTGGCAAGGACTGAGGGGTGGCTCTCTGGGCAGAGAGGAAATACCTTCCTGTAGCTGGCCCGAGCATCGCGGAAGCGCCGGCTCAGGCTGCTGACTCGGTCAATCACCAGTCGCCAGATGAGGTAGTTCTGGATGGTGCTGTGTGGGAGAGCAAGGCTGAGTTTAGTCCCTTGCAAAGAGCAACACCAGCACAGACAGGCAGAGAGGGATCTGCGTTTTCAAGGGAGATGAGAAATCAAATAATTGCTGCTAGGCTTCAGTTTCATCTCATCTGAAGTGTTGACCAGCCTGGCTAGCTGCAGAGGCACCCAGGCTGAGGGCTCCACTACCACATCTCTCTGAGATTAACTTCTTATTACTTTATTTCTTCTAGAGTGTAAGAAGAGCTAAGCCCATGGTGTGTAGTTCTTTTTCTTCCCATTTAGCCTTTTCCAAGGAGGTGAGACCTGTAGTACCACAGTACTCTGGGACCCCAGGACTTTAGAAGACACCCATTTTTTTAGAGTGAGGTGACTTTTCTCAGAGAAGCTCTGTCAGAGCTAGCAAGTGACTCAATTTCTATTTCCACAAGACTTCCATGACACTTGTCTTGGATATTCTCCAGCTTCTTTACCTTGCTGAGTATTTGGAGATAATTGCTTTCAGTTCTTGCAGATAGGGAATGCCATATACAACCACCTCTTCTTCTGGCTCAACCTGAACACTTACTGAAGACATGACACCTTGGATGAAGAAGGTCCAGTTAAATTCCTAGGCAGACAAGAAGACAAATACCAATGCCAGTTGTTTAGGTGCCTTGCTAACTGTCTGGATCTTCTACAGTCTATGGCATTGAATGAAGCTGTAGTGGTGTTCATTAGCAAAATGCTTTAAGTGATTCTGAAGATGAGATTAAGAACAGATTTTACACCTCTTTGTTGCATCACAAAGCCATTTCCAACTGGCATGGTAAGAATGAGGAGGCTGAAAATATTAGACTGCTCATTAAACACTTACATTCAATGGAAACTTCTCCTGTAGCTGTTTTAAGGTCATTTTGTTGTACAACAAGGTGACATCGTGCCTTTCTTCTGCTGGGGTGGTTGCCTGAAGATATTCACAAGGTTATTACTGGAATCAACTGACACAAATGGCATAGCTGGAATCACATGCATGCAAGTGCACATACAGGCACTCAAATATGTGAATAAAAGTCTATTTTGGAGAAGAAAACTCATGATGCCCAGTGCTGCTTCTAAAATTTCAGGTCCCCACACCAATAATATTTCCCTAATATGTTGAGCCAGGTGGTTCCCTCTGTCCTCTTTAGGCTCTTATTGATTCTAGGGGTGCTGTAGGCTTTTAAGGCTGCAAGGAAGCTAGCCCTGGTGTTATCCTGGTGTTATCATAGTGTGTGTTTAGCAGAAGATAGATTAGCCTGCTTTAGCAGGCTTCCAAAAATAACTATGGCTAGGACTAGAGCAGGCACAGCAGCAGTGTATCCAGCAGACATAATCATACACACAGAGGTTCTGCTTTCTGGGCTGCTCACATCAACTACTCCTCTTCTTCCCTCTGTGTTCTCCTAGGCCATAGGTTTTCTGCTGTGTAGGAAACTGCTGCACAAACCAGCAAGAGACTCTTCCCCCTTCCCCCTTGGCCCCTCAACATCCTGAGAGGCTCTTGATTTCTCTACTCACATTGGCAATCTCTGTCTCAAGCTCCATAACCTTTGCCATCTCCTCCTGGACAAAGGAATCATCTCTGGACACGTTTTTGTCCTCCCGGATCATCCTGGCAATGGTGACCATGAACTGCAGATAAGCTTCTCTTGCCTGCACACAAGGGACAGAACATGTGCAGCACTGGGAAGAAAAGGTTTGCTGTCTGGCATTTCTCAGTCAGCAAACAACTTTCATTTTAGCTTTACAGTGTGCTGTGAAAAAGCTGGGCCCAGGATCCCAGCTTCTCCTGTTGTCTCCAAAGCAACTCTCCCCACTCCGGTCTCTTGCCTTGTGTGTAGTTTATTTCTGCTGTAACAGCTCCTGCTGCAGTACCCAGCACCTCCATTTGGCCTGGAGTACCTTAAGTGGAGTTAACAGTCTCAAAACATGTAGAGAAAGCAAGAGCTGCTGCTTCCCTGTGCAATCCAGCTCTCTGGCATGCTGAGTTATAATTACTAGACGAGCAAAGAGAAAGCTCAGGGCTTTGAGTTGCCCTGTGGGAACAGTGATCCCTACTAGCCAAAACACCAGGGTAAATGTGGGAGGTTTAAGTCCTATGAAAATGATACCATAAATCTTCTACCCTGTGGTTTTACTGTCTGAGAGAAAAGCTGTCTCAGATGGTTCCCAGTGATACCTTTGCTTTATTGCTAATATGAGAGTATGGCTGTGATTTATGCCTCAGAAGGGACCTTGAAAAGATATCTGGCTGCTGGGGGAGTACTGATCTCTGATACAGGAAAGCTTAATGCTGCCCATTCTTCTTGCATGCTTTTTTCCTCCATAGACCTTGGAAACCAGATAAATACAGTAACTGTTGTGAAATTGAGTCTAGGCACTTACATGATGATGATGATTTATGTTTTTAGGCTGAATGCTGAGGCTTTAATCAGGCCAGACTCCCACAGGCCTCAGCAGGAGGTTTGCCAAAAGATGTTGTACTAAGCACAGGGGGAGTTTGGGTCATCAGTTTGGCTCATTGTCTGAGGGAAGTGAGCTGTTAAATAGCAAATAAAAAGGGGTTGTGTCTCCTCCTTATTCATTAAGATTGAAAACACAGCCTTAGCCCTTCTTCATGGCTTCAAATGAAAACTGTAATATGCAGTATTGGTTTTCTTCCCCTAGTTTAGGATTGTCTAGGCACTGTACCTGATTTTTCTACCTCCTACAAGTCAGTCTAAGCCTGACTTTCATGCAGTGATGCATAAATCTCTCTTCTACTCTAGCTGCCACTGCATAGGTGAAACTTGCAGAACAGAATCCTAGTTCCAGCAGCACCCTGCAGTTCTCAACACAACTACATGGAGCTGTTTTGTATTGTGAGACAGATGAACAGAAGCTGGCAGTTTATGAAGGTATCCAGGAGGTGTGGAAGCAATCTCAAAAGCTTCACAGGACTCTACTTTAGACTGTATCATATAAGAATCTAGTCAGGTACAGGTCAGTAAGAAGAAAGCTAGTCTCACTGATGCTTTCATCTGCCTTTACAAGCACTAGACAAAAGAGTCTAAAATGTTGATTGTTTTCTCTCTGTATTCCATTTGCATTAGGAAAATCAGTTTGATGTTAGGCTGCAAGCACTCTTTTAGTGTGACATAACTGAGGAAAATAAAAGCTACTAAAGCAGTATTTTCATCTTGGAAACTGATAAATCATCTAAGCTATGCTTGCAATAGCTTTATGTATTTACTGAAACCGTCATGGTTTTGCTCTGGGAACTGGCAGGGTAAAAGCAGCTAGTAAATAATCTCTCCATTTCCATGTAATTTGGGGGATAGAGGGAGTCAGCAGCAGCAGCAGATTCTTACTAGCTCTGTATCTGTTCCACTCAGGTAGCTTTTGTTGCTCCATGGAACACACAATGAATGCCAGAGGCTAATTCTGATTGTTAGATAACATGAAGATTCACACATGTGAGTTCTCCAAAACACAAGAGTAAATCATCCAGTTCTTTTAGTAGCAATGGTAACTCCATTGCAAGGAATACTCACTCTTTGATAGTTGCCTCCATTAAAGTAGTAATCCCTGGATGGCATTCCTAAGCTTGGCTGGTCAATCTGAAGGAGATCATACATTTCTTTAGTTAGTGATGAACAGGAACTGGAGTTGCCCAAAGGTCCCCTTGAAAGGCAGCACCCCATGCTGCATGTGCCATCCTGTCAGTGCTGGGATGACACTACATGCTCTTAACAACCAAAGAACTTCAGCTGTCTAGCAGCTGGGGTGAGAGGGAAGGCACTTTTGTCTCTGGATTTCTAGACAGTGACAGAACAGACACTTAGTGGGGATTATGAAGCAAAACCTTTCAGATTACTGAGATCCAAGAATGAATTGAAGCAAGGTAGAAAAGTTACTTGACTCAAGAGCCAGACTTCATGCACAAGCACACAGGAACAAACTTATTATTTAGATCTTATAGCAGGAAACCATGTTGTTATATTTTACAAGTCAGAAGAATTAACAACCCTGAAATGCTGTAAATCAGTAAAGGTTCATTGATTTTGATTTCTTTAACTGAAACAAAATATCCTGCCGTAAGATCCTTCCCAGTAGGACTCTGAGCCAGATCTGCTCCTTGGGGTACACCACAGTTGAGGATGTTTTGGCAGTATTGTGCATACCTGCTGCCTCATGGCAAGCTAATCTGCATGCAGTGTAAATAACTCTCCATTCTTGTTCTGGCATAGAAAGATTCCCTACACTGTTTCTTACATAGATGATGTGTCTGCTGGAGTCTCTGTCATCATTCCACACAAACATGTCAATGAGGACACGCTTGTTAAATCTGGAGTTCATCATGGAGAGCTTTTCTTCTATGCTCCAGTTTGCCTCTGGGAAGTACAAGGAAAAGCACACTTATCAATATGTATCAAGATGAAGTTGGGCAGTTTGCAAGCTTATTGCTGAAATTGTTCAGAACCAGACTGGACATGATGTGAGAATACTTGTACAAGATCTTCCTATGGCAGCTAGAAATTGCTAGGCTGTTCTTCCTGCCCTTCTCTGTCTTGGTGATATCAAGTAATCAATAACCTGTACATCTATCTTTATATGTAATTGCCTATGAACAGCATAAGTCACCGTAACCTTGGCCTCGTTAGGCACTCATGCTCCAAACCCTAATTAAGATGCAAGCATTAGAGCACAGCTGTATTGGTTATATTGCTTTTGTTTTCATTATTCATGCTGGTCCTGCAGAATCCTGTCTCCAAATGTACACTCCTCATGAATGAGAACTTGGTCTAGATTTAATAGCAGTATCTTATTCATACAGATACCTGGGTGCTGTAGATGTATGCTAGCCTGGCTCCTTAGGAAGAGCAGGTGACAGCAGTGTCCTCAGGGCAGTAAGTGATTCTGACTAAGCAGCACTGAACTCTTTCAGGCACAGCATTACCTTTGGTCTTATTCCAGTCTGCAGAAGCAACTGGCCAGTCTCCAGCCACCGTCAGGGCCTCTAGCAGAGGCAAGGAATCTCGTTGCTCTATAAGACCTGAGGAGGGGAAATACTGCATGGTTTTCATCATGAAAAAACCCAACCCAAAAGACAACCATAAAGAAAAATGGGTCATGGGCCTAACAGTTTAAATCTGAAGCTGCATTTGTCAGAGCAGAATATAGGAGATGCCATGAAATCATCTGAGTCTCCTACATCAGTCTTCAGAAAAGCAATGAAAATACTTCTGCTGGCTTCAGTATTGATTCCAGCTGAGCTGCTTTGGCAGGGATGAAATGGGACATCTCTTTGCCTTCAGAAAGGATGGCTCTGCTTTGATAGCAGAGGTAGGTAACCAACCTCCATCCTTTCTACATCCCTGAATGTGTTTGTTAAGCCTTAAATGATAGCCCAAGGCATCTTCATTCAGATGCAGATTAGCTTTCCAGGCAAGTCTGTGCGGATTAGATAGATATTGACTGGGCTTCTGCTAAAAGCACGCTGGTACTTCAGTACATTTGGGATTGAACAAGAGAATCAATGGAACAAGAAGCAACTCACTCTCATTCATGCATGACTTATAAAGTATTTTAGCTTTCTGAAATGCTGTTCTGTCCCCTTGATGTGAAGTCTCCAGCACACCTGAGGAAGGAACCATTGCAGTGAGAGTTTTGCCCTGGAAAGCTTTGAGCTTTTCATAGAAATGACTGAGAATTCAGGGTGATGACAAATGCTTGTTATTGGAGGCTTCAATTACTGTGAAACCAGAGTGCCCTTGAGCACTGCTAAGGAACTATTAATGGAGAAAGTGTCAGGAAGAAGGACATGCACGCAGCTTGTCTTGCTCCTTTTGAAGTGACTACCACATCACCTATGGCTAACTTCTAGTGGGAACGGGATGTTCCCACAAAATGGGTGTAGGAAGAGATGTGGAGATTAAAGGACTAGAGTTAAAAATCACAACTAACACTTTTCTGGAAGTGTTTCTCTGTATAATGTGCAGTGAATAACATCTGAAAGCAAACATGTGCACAACCAAGGATAGAGTTCCTACCTTTTAGGATGATCTCCAGCTCATCTCTCAGGGTGTCAAAAATGCTGTATCTGGAGCTGGTTTCTGGGATAACATGCCTGTTCAGCCAGCCCCCACAGGCATACTGGTAGAAATCCTTGCAAGGGTCAGCTGTTGGGTCCATGTTCTGAATTATTCTAGCAGCTAGGTATCAAAATTGGAGAGGTGAATTCCACAGGCCACCCAGGAATCTCAGAGACTACCAAAGACTGGCAAGAAGGGAGCCTTGCTTGGCAAGAAGGCCCCTAGCTTATGCTGCTTAGAGTGGGCAAGTCTCATTTATTCTGACTCAGAGGATCCTGTTTGTTGCTTAATGTATGGAAGCATCTGCCAGCAGACATCAGCACTGCAGTCACACTGCTTTCTAGAGAGAGCCTCTGAATGACAGCACAGTGCCTCACAGATGTCAGCATGCTGCCCAGTGCTCCACCTGGGGCCACAGTTTAGGTTCCTCCTTATGAAGTCGGTGTTTCTGGGGGGAAATTGGGAACATCTGTGCTGGAGTCTTACTTCTCTGGAGGGGTACAAGTAGATGCCAAAAAGAAGAAGGTGAATGGCCCCACAGGTAGGATACATCTCTCTGAGAGAAAATTTGGTCTAAGGGGAATTGTTGTTATACTTTTGAGATATAGACTGTCTTGGCCAGTCCTCACCCTTGAGGCTCAGGCCAGAGCCAGAGAACTGTTGACCACACTTGCAATCTTCCTGAACTACTTCCTGAGGAATGATACTTCTGGTGGCAAAGTAAACAACAGGCAATTAAGAACAGGGGGGTTTGGCTCAGCGTTTACACATGGAACTCTCTTTGAGGACAGCTCTACTAGCTGCCTTTGACACTATTAGTGAGGTGTTATCTAGCCCAAGGGGAAATATCACTTCAACTTTTCTAGTCTTAACTACTGTTTATTCAGGTTTAGTAGAATTACTGACATGTAAAACATCACCCCTGCAACAATCATTCAGAGAAACAATCATTACCTGCTGTAACACATCCAGGTGTGGTGCATACATTGCCTGAATTGGTGCCATAGGGAGTGCCTGCAGGGAGTGGAGAAAGAAAACAGAATTAGTTGTTTTGGAAAGAAATTGCTCCCAATATTGCTTGCCAGCAGCCCAACCTCAGTGACAGCTCTTTTTAGTGTTTTAGAGCAAATGACTGAATGTTGGTGCCAGGGAATAATACCAAATGACAACTGTGAAGAAATTGCTTGTCTGCAGATTTATGAGGAAAATTTATTGGGAGCAGTGTTACAACAGTCCTGACAGTGAGGTTTGACTCTCCAGGAAGAAGAGTAAGAACAGTTTGGGCTTTTTAACCATCTAACTGCCTCCCCTGTCAGACTTTCTGACACATACTGAAAGTACCAGATCCCTTTTTAGACAATCTACTAAGATGTTTTGAGCATCTGAGATCTTTCATGATCTTCAAAGTCACCATGACTGAAAGGTTTCAATGGGACAAAAAAGTCCACAGCTGGATTACTGCTTTCACACTGGTTTGAGTCACAAAGATCCAATTTAGACAAAGGAATGACTTTTACTTCTCTAAGTGTGTGTGTGTGTGTGTGTGGGAAGTGGGTAAACAGATGTTTGGTCAACATTTCAGCTATGGCCATTAAGGTTACTCCTTGCTGCTCAGCAGAGGCTGCTCCCTCATCAGTAATGGTTAGGGCTGATGAAATGGTGCAGAATGAAGCAGCCTGCAGGCATGCTCAAGTCTGGAAGTGCCCAGTGAAGTCCTTGTCAGAGATCTCCATACAATCAGTGCTCCAAGTGCAGTACAAACCCTGCTAAGGGCTGCCCTAGTATCAGCTGTCTGCCAGGCTATGACACCACCTCTCTAGTAAAATATGATTTTTGTCTTCTCTGAAGCCCTTGGCTCAGTCCTGTTGATCACTCCTCAGAAGTCTGAAAGCAATCCAGGTTTGGAACCCTGGTGGCCTTGCTGACTTGCTGCTTTCAGCCCACAGAGAAGCAGTGATGTGTGACAAGGAATTTGAGAGGGAGGCACTGAAACCTTAGCAGCAGCACCAGTGTTTTGCTGTGACTTCTGAAAGAGAAGAATATAAAGTGTGCCTCTGCATGGGGAAAGAGATCTGTATGCTCATTCCAGCAGAAGCTGGAAAGTACTCTTGGCTATTGTCTTTCTGGCCTTGACCACTTAGCCTTGCTTTGTGAAAGTCTTCCAGTTAAGAGCCTCAAAACACTTCTGATGTGTGAGTGGTAAGCAGAGACTGAAGCTGGAACAGTTCCTAGCTCTTACTGCCTGCTGCTCGACTCTAAAGGTACTGCTAGGAGTTGGATGGCAGTGGCTGCAGAGGATCCTGAGGGGAATTCACTGCCCTAAGTTCTGCTGCAGGCTCACACTGAAGCCTTTGTCCATGAACATGTAACTCTTTACACTGAGTACCCAGGTGTTTGATGTTCCTCAGGTCACACTGTGCTGGTCACCCCAGAAGTGGAATGGGAAGGATGTAGGCAGCCCAGCCTGAGGAGTGGCCTTGGCTCTGGACACAAGCAAATGAATTTTGCTGTTTAATTTCCCATTTTTGAAACTGGACTAGCTCAGTATCTACTTAGGTTAGACAACTACTGGGTTCTACACTGGAAAAGAGAAACTCTGCACCCTTCCTGTCCAACAGGATTAGCCATGGGTTTAAACTTTTCTTGATCCTTTCACTAGGATGCTTGCAGAAAAAAGTTCCTTCAAAAATTCCTTCCAATGGAAAGAAAGTGTTTTACAGGAGAGCAAACAAGATTACAGTCATTCAGATAGAAATAAAACAGTAGGGAAGAAAAGAGGGCTTTGAACTTCATCAGTGGAAGCAAGATAAAAAGCCCCCACTGTGATGGGGAATGTAACATCCAGGGTTCAGCTGAGTGCTGCCCTGCTGTGTGGGGGCAGGTCTGCAGTAGAACAACAACTGCAGCCCTTCTTACCGTGTAGTGCCTAGCAAGCTGGACCTGGGAGCAGCAAAACACATGGAACAATGTGAAGCTTCACAGAGAGGGGGTCAGCTTTGTTTTTTGGTATCAGATGAAGCAAAGCCAAATTTCTGGGGTCTCCTAAAGCCTGCAACTTATGTAAAAATAAACCCCCTACAAGTCTAGGGCATTTCAAAGGGAAAAATCCTCTTGGGGAAAAGAAAGGCATGGGGAGACTTCTCCATAAAGGAGAAACAGCAGTGGGCAAGGTGAGAGAGAGAGAGAGCTGTCCCCTTAAGCATGTTGTGTTCCATTCCTGCTCAGGGACCAGGCAGGACTGTTTTCTTTTTAATCAACACTTCTCTCTTTAATATAACTTGACAAAGTGGAACTTCAGTTTCCAGAACCCAACTGCTTTCAACAAGGTTTTACCTCCCCACATTCATAAAGCCCTTGTGACTGTGCAGATGTAAGGGAGCTATGTGAGCAGGGAAGCCAAATCGGTTTTGAAACCTCAGCTGCACACTCAGGGCTCTGAAACTCTGCCACAAGCCCAGAGAGTTGGAAATGGCTGGTGAGGGGCTCTCAGTTTACCTCTGAAAGTGGCTGCTTTGTTCTTCTATCAATTCTCTCTTATGCCTCAGTCCCATTCCTGACAAAGAAGCAAGCCAACCTGGCTGTGTGAGATGACTGACACTGCCCTGCTTTACCTCACAATATTGTAGTGTCTTTGCTCACTTGACTGAGGCTTTGTCTCTGCACCTCGTGAACTTCAAATACTAGAAACAAAGGTGTCTAGGATTCTAGCACATTCTGAAGCCCCACAGACAACTCCATGCACTTCATTTTCTCAAACTACTGTGCTAAAACAACCTGCCCAAGGTTTCAGTGTAAATATTGACATTTATCTACGTATTTTTCCTTCCTGGTTAAATACTGGTGCAGGTTGAGCTGTAATGATAGGTGTCTGCTCTCACATCCATGGGAAGTCTGCTGCAAGTACAGATATGGGAGGGACAACTCAGGTAAAGGTTCTACAAAGTCTAGAACCTGAAACAAAACAAACATGAGCAGATTTAGATGGATGGAAGAGGAAATTTCTGAACACAGAATTGTAAGTGGGACATGGGCTTGTGTTGGACTATAATTTAAGGCATGAAGAAGGTGTTTTGTAGCAGAGGAAAACTGTCAGTGTTCAGCTCTGCATCCTGTGTTCCCTTTGCTGCATAGGAAGTAAACAGAGCAGTGGAAGGGTCTGTGGTGAATCAATGCTGGTCTCTTCTATCAAACTTTACCTGCCACTTGTCTCTTCCTCCAGTCAAGTTCATCTAGGTTCACCCACCTCTTTCTTCTGAGGCTTTTCTTCCTCAGAGGGTTGTCTGTACCCGATGTCCATGTCTTCAAATGGACTCTCACCCAAGTGTTTGCTTTTATTCTACCTTTCCTATGTTTTCTTACCTGCAGTCTGTCTCAGCATGGCTAAGACAGAACAGCACTCAGTAAAAATTACCTGGGAATATTAGTTCTGAGAAACTCTACAAGCTTGGAAGCCAGAAAGTGACCAAAATATCATTTGAACTAATAAGGTGACTTTTGAGCAGTCAGGACTAGCAATTAGGTGATGGAAGTTGTTTGTGACTAAGTTGTCTGGTGAAGTCACTGGCTGTGACTTGATGTGTCAGCTCCAATGAGTGCTGAAATGTTCTTCAGACTGTAACCTTTCCAACAGGGATCAGATTTTGAGTTTTATAAATATTTGTAGAACATAGCTGTGAAAAGGCTGCAAAGATGCACATGTGGGTGTGATGGATAGACTGAGGGCATGCTGTGTTCAGAGTCAAACCCAAATGACTTCAGTTCTGTCTGCCTCCCTTTCTATGATCACCCAAATATTACTCTGCTCTTGCTAGTATTTTCTCAGACAAGGTTCTGTGGGGATGAAAACTTCCCCAAACTGCTTCTAGAAGTATAGAACTGCACTGCTGTGAGAGCTGCAGTGTTTCTGTTGTCTGGATATAGAGATAAAAATCACAGGCACCATTAACATGTATTCCTGCTAGAATCAGAGGCTTCTGCCATGCACCACAGTCTGCTTCTGAGAGCTATGTACAAGCAGAACAGGATTACACTCCCAGAAGACCACACAGCCTACATAGATCTTCATAAATAAAACAGAGAGAAGCTAAGGCAGGACAGGCAACCCTTTGTACCTTCACAGATAAAACAGAGAAGGCAAGGCAGGACAGGCAACCCTTTTGATTTTCCATGAGCTAAACAGGATTATTTTGGGGTAGTGTCCTTCTGCTAAAGGATGTACAAAGAGGAACTGGCAAACCTGAATCTGCTCTTAGTGAACAATCAAGAGTCTCAGACACAGCTCAAAATTAACATTTATGTGAGATGAGAGAATCCCAAGGATAACTCTTGGTCACTGAACCAAACCTCACCTAGAGATCAGGCTGTCTAATGTACTGTTAAAGTCTCCTTTCCTTAGGAGCACGATGGCTTTTTATGATTTTGCTTTCTAAAGGCTTTCAGGCTGTAATAAGCAACCTCCCCTTTAGATCTGCTAAGCAGCTGTGCCTTATAGCTCCTGGCAATAATGGGTCTTGACTCAGGCTTCTCTGAAGTAAGAAAATGTCAACATTTACACACATGCACAGGCACCTTCCCTTCTAAAATAATGCAACTTTTTTTTTACCTTTGTCAAAACAATGTTGAATTCACTCCAAGGCTTGGAGTTAAGTGAAATCATCACAGAACTGAAGAACGAAGTAAAATCCAACACAGTCCTCTCTGTGCAGCAACTTGGAACAAGGCAGAGATAGCCATGTCCCTCACAGAGCTGACCTCACTGTCTCCTTCTGTTTTTCTTTTCATTTAGCTCTGCAAAAAGACTTTTCTGTTTGCAGAGGGAAGAGGAGAGTTATTGACAGGTTCCTTACCTCTGCTGCTGGCATAGAGGATCACCAGGGCGACCAGTGCACAGGTCATGAGGAGCAGGGAGACAGCCAGGCCGATTGCCACAAAGCTCCAGGATTTCTTCCCAGATCTTGTTGAGTTTTCCACAATATCCATCTGACTTTCTGATTTCCCCATTATTGTAACTCTAAATTGAGGAGGGGAGGGGAAGAAAGCATTAACAGCACAGCTAAATCAATGGAGAGAGAAATACATGACAAATCAGGGGAAAAGGAAGCAGAATAATAGCAAAGGCAAAGAAAACTTCCAAATTATTACATGTATTTGTCCATTTGATTGTCCACTGATTTGCCAACCTCATTCTCCATCTCCTCTGCCTACAAGGTTGTCTGCACTCAGGATGTGCTCCTGGGAGGCTGTTCTGGACTACCCTACCCCAGGCTCTCAGTGGTGCAGTCTCATAACTTCAGGAGCCTGCTTTCAGAAGTATGGAAAAGTCTCATGACCAGGTTGGGCAACTCCTTTCTCCCAGCCAGGGAAGGAGGGGGGAAAGCTGCCTCCTTCCACTCCTCACTTCAAGAAGTCTCTTGTTGTTCTGCAGGATCTTCCTCCCGGGATAGGGCAGGTCTGCAGAGCTCTCTTAACAGCGGTAGAATCCAAAGAGTGATCCTTCCAGGTGCGAGTGCCTCTGAGCTGTGCCTGCTCTGTCCTTAGCACAGAAGGGCTCGAAAAGTAGAAGGTTCCTAGAACACGTGTCAGCTCCCTGGGTTGCAGGAGTTTGTGCCCTCCAGCTTCTCAGCCTTCTCAGAGCCATGCTCAAACTTCCGAGCTCAGCCGTGTGCGGTTCCCAGCTCCAGGCGAATGCTCCTGAGCAGCAGCAGCAGGAGGAGGAGGAGTTGTTGCATCGCAGCAGCACTCGGGGTTGGGCTGCTCCGAGCCTGCAAGCAGCACAAGCTGCGCTCTGCTGCAGCTTCTCCTCAGTTTCCTCCAGCTCTCCTGCGATCTGCTACCAGGTTATTTGGCTGCTGTGCTCACAGGAGGATCGTGAACTCACTCAGAGGTGCAAACCGAGTGAAAACGCTCTGGCTCTCAGAGTGCTGGCAGCTTTTGGGTACAATCTGTGGGAACAGCTTCCTTTGAAAACACACCGATTTATAGATCGTGCAGGGTATGTGCACAACTCTTCTACACTGCTGCTTGGAAATCTAGCTGGTAACAGCTGGGAAAGGCAGCAAGAGCAGGAGAGGCATGTGATTCCCCTTTGCTTTTTAGTTTATTCTTATCCAGAGCTGACTTTAGGAGGAGGGAAAAGCAAGTTGGATTTTACTTTTCCTCCCTGCAGGCTGGTTTATCCAGCTAGTGTAACTTGCTGCCAGAGTTCACAGTCTATACATGTGAAGGTTGGTTCCTCTCTGGACCTGAGTGCTTGCTTCACCAGCACTCCAGGTTCTGAGGGTCCTCAGGAGGAAGCGCTGAGGGGGGAGCAGGGGTTTCATTGGGGCAGTTTTGCTTCCTGGGAATGCACAGGCAGAGTGTTCCAAGAATGTGCAGGCAGACCTGTTTCCTTGAATGGGCCAGGAAACAATGAATGCCATTTTCTTCTGCCAGGAGTCCAAGTCTCCTCTTCTAGTCAGTATTCTGCCTCAAAAAAACTATCAGGATTGGCCTTTTTTGGTTTGGTTTGTTTTTTTTTGTCAGAGTCAATTATCTTAGGCTTCTGTCAAGTGTGAAGGCAGCTAGTCTCAGCTTGCCCTTTGAGGAGGAGGAGAAGAACAGAAAGATCTGAAAGAACTGCATGCAGTTTGCAGATCCTGGCTGTTTCTATGTGAAAACCAGCAACAGAAGGGAAGGTTGATTTTTAAGGGCAAAGCTATACATTTCATGATGAGTTAAATGACCTCATTTCTGACTGCAGGAAGCTCTACAGCTAACAAAAGATTAGTTTCCTATGGATGGGAATCTTCCCTACTGCTGAACAGTTTTATTGCTCCCTTGCAAGGTAGCTGGCTCTCAGGAAGGGCTACCTAGTTCAAGTCCATAAGTTTACTAGAGATAAGAGGATCCTGTAAGAATGTACCACCTCAGTTTCTTTCCTGCCATCCTGAGGATCCTCAGTTCCCACTGTGACCTGCTCCCCACTTTTCAGGTTGCACTAAGACAATTTGTTGTGTTCAGTGCTGATGTAATTGAAGGTGCTGGGCCATCAGAATAGATGTTCTAATAGTTGCTGCTCTCTCTGTACTCCAAAAAACATCAGGGACTGCATGAACAAGGGGATAGTTACTTGCCAGCCAGTGCTCTGGGGTTCTCCTGCAGGTATTAAACAGCTACATCAAACAGATTATCAAATTAGTTTCCTAAAGGATTCAAAACCAAAGAGGATGTGGCACTGGTATCATCTTTAGTATGATGTGTCTTAAGTATTGTTACTATGGAAACAAGTATACATCTCTGTCCTGCTTTGTATCCCCTTATAAACTGATCCACACTGAGATGCACACCTCTGGATGCCAGGGTTTTGGACTTGGCCCATGCAAAAAGTCACATCTAAATCTTGATTTTTAGGCAGTCCCCCAAGGCCTTTCAAGTAATATGGGCATGCAGCTTCTGTCAGGACATCACTTCTGTGTCAAATCTTCCTTTTTCTCCCCTTTCAGTCAGTTTTATTCCCCATGTACAATCCAGCAGCTATCTGCATCTGTCACCACAGTCTGGCAGCAGTGCAGTGCCACACCTGAAGTCACTGCCTGGGAAGTATTTCACATCTCTTCAGTGCAGGTTACAGGTTGCCATCTCCTCTGTGTGTGTGTGTGAGTGAGGAGGAGGGGCATGGGGAGAGTAGCTGCAAAACTATTCAGAGACTGCTTTAAAACTCTTCTGTTGCTTACCCATTGAGTACAATAGAGCCCTGAGTCTGGGAAGACAGCTAACCTCTGCTGTGAGCCAGGTTTCAACTCTCAGGTTACACAGATGCAAAGATGTATTTCTTCTTTGTATGTGAATTAACCTAAATAGGAAAGTTCACCTGAATCAAGACTTATAATGTGTCTAAAATTGTCAGATTTGCCACCAGCATCACCAATTTAAAAAAACCCCAACAAAGTAAACAGCCAAGCCCCCAGTAAATCAGCACAGTGCC
Source organism: Galbula dea (assembly GCA_013399015.1). Lineage (NCBI taxonomy): Eukaryota > Metazoa > Chordata > Aves > Piciformes > Galbulidae > Galbula > Galbula dea. The sequence goes on along the minus strand of VWZX01009007.1, from coordinate 1,533,948 downwards.
TGACTCAAGGACAATGGCTGGATGCTACCCTTGGATTTATTGTAGCAGGGATGCTGACTACAGAGGAGAACTCACTGGTGCTCAGAAATAATGGGTTAGTCTTGGAGAGCCAGCATTAAACAAGTTAAAATCAGTACTCCAGTTTGGCTACAGCTGTGTGCAGTGTAAATAACTCCTAACAGATGCACCTCCAGAACAGATTAGAAGCAGGAAAACCTTGAAGTCTAGATGATGGTTCAAAACCGTTCCCCCCACCTCCCTTCAGAGATAAAGATCTTTTGAACATCATTAGAAGACAAAGTGACCTGGCATTAGCTGTAACAGGCACCCAGGGTATGCAGTGGTTTCAGCAAGGAATTGCTAAAGGCATGCACTTTGCACAGAGATGCAAGTGAAAATGTGCAAGTTGTCTTACCTCTGTCTTTGCTCCCAGCTGCAGAGGTCAGGTGGCTGGAGTAGTTTCTGGGATGTACTTGGGACCTTTACATCTTCTGGCAGTCAGAAACAAACGCTCGTTATCAGTGTTGATCTCTAACAGGCTCTCCCCAACAATGGGCTTGAGAGAACTGTGCCTACATCTCCCTCCCTCTCTCCCTGGTACACTCAATCTCACACACCGGTGCCTCCCAATGCCCAGTGAATTAAATGCTCTGCTTGGAGACCCAGCAGGGGAAATTAACCCTTTCCACCAGAGAGGAAATCAGTTGATTTCATCTCTAGGCTGGAAAGGAGACTGTGCAGCAGGCACAAGCAATGCTGTCCTTAAGTGGACAAGATTATTTCCTAGCTGCTTAGCATTTAGCAAAGTCTATCCTCTCACAGTAATTCATTCTTGGGAAGGGTCTCATTTGACATGACATGCTTTGCACCTTCCCCCAAGAGATTTTTCAAGTATCTTCTGGAAGGCACTGTCTCCTCTTCCCTACACTTAATTTCAGTGCAGTCATGGATACTGCAATTCTAGTTTCAATGACACAACGTTTTAAAACTACAGATGCAGGAGTTTAAAGGTTTATTTCTGCATTATTTTGTTGAGTGGAAAGACAGATTACAAATAAAATTAATTTAAGATATTTTACTTGAAGCTATTTTCAGCTTTGGAGCATATGCCATCTTTAAGGGAAGTTGCTTGCAGGGCACTACTGTAAGTTTGCATCACATTCCAGTATGAGTTTATTGACCTTCTAGCTGCCTCATCTAGTTCTGTTTGAAGAACATTGATTTTTAAGTGACCCCCATATTGCCTGAGATCTCCTCTGTGGTGCTGCTACCTTGGGATAATTAATGATCAAGCTGCTGCCTTCTCCAGGATAAGCTGCCAACACTGAGTCTCTTTACTCCTTTAGTCCACACATATTCCTGCTTTTAGGTAACAGCATTTAGGCTTTTCAAAACATATAAGAATAGAGATAACTTTTAGAAAGTATTTCCATGGCATTTACTGTTAACTTATTCTCTCCCACCTTGTCTGTTTTATTTCTCTGCTGCATTTTGTAAAGAAGTGTTGGCTCCTACTGCAACAGCATAAGAACCTTTGGAAACTGGTCCAGGGCTTGGAGAACCACAGCCTCTGATTCTATCTGTATTGCTCTGTGTGTCTAATACAGGAATTGGCTTAGGCATGTGCTTTGAAGGTGTTGGATCAGGTCTTGGGTACCAAATCCCCCAGCAGTGACAGTCAGTGAGAAGCTTCCCTGCTGAGAAATGATTTGGGCCTTCCCAAAGGACAGAGTCTGCTCTGAACTGCCAGTCCTCTGGTGTTTCCCTTTACATCTCTACCTGCTGTGTGATTACATTGCAGTTCATCAGTCAGGTTCACTAGGAGGCTTAACTGGATTGGAGGAGCTGGCATTTAAGGCATCCAAACCAGTTGAGAATGCAATCAATTAAACCATCCAAACACAGGAATGATACAGACACAGGGCAATTTAGGGAGATGGCTAATTACCTGTGTTCTCCAGGAAGGAGGTTTTATTGCCCAAGATTGGACCAGTGGTGCAGGAGAAGAACAGAAACAGCACTGCAAAAATACTGTTGGCAAGGCTGCAAAAAAGAAAACGACAAAGAAGAAATGTTTCTTTTGTTAGAACTCTGCACTAAAAGAACAAACCCTGCACTGCTACCAGCACTCAGAGGTGTCCCTTGGATTGTAAGGCTTTAATGTGACTTTTAGAGAACATATTGAGCATATTACCAGAGTTTCTCTTGTTATAAGTCACCTGAGGTTTCTAAGCAATCAAGATGCTCCATGAGATGGTCATTTTAAGTAGGGAAATACTAATCACTGTTAGTTTTTTCATTTCATCCACTACTGATCTGGATCTGAAACTGTGTCTCCCTTGTGACTTCAGGTCCCCACACATCATGTTATGTGGCAGCCCTGAAGCATATTTGCTAGGTTGCATTAGGCATATGCAGCACTGACCCGGAGATGAAAGTACAACTGAGGGGCATAACAGGAACGGAATGCGATCGTTAACATCCTCCTGTGTTTTTCTGCTCCCTCCTACACTCCCCCTCTGGCTTCACAGCTACATTGTCTCATTTACTGTGACACAGTTCGGGAATAAGACATGCAAACTTATTATCAGATACTGTTCTTCATTTGCTTTACAGTCTGTGGGGAAATCCTTAAGCTAGTTTATTCTCTGTAACTCTTGATGTTTTGGAATCATGTAGGGAACCTACAAATGCTAAAGGGATCAGGCTGGATGGTCAGACCCCTAAAGCCACAGCTACTCTGGCAGGTTAAACTCAGTCTTCTTGCATGCAGAACAAGCACTTGGTTCTTAGGAACACGGAGTAGACTTGTCAAGGTCTCAAGGAAATTCTGGGCATGCATCATAGGTCCAAAAATATGGAAATGAAATGAACTTAATAAAATAGCTGCATGGGTCTTAGATGGGTAGGTGACACACCTGCATTGAGGTGTGGAACCCAGAGGGTCAGGGGCACCAGGCTATGACAACAGGGAAGGCCAAGGCTGGTGCCTGCAGAACTGCTGAAAAACTGAAGATAACATCTCTGTGGTCATGATTGTCTTCCAGTCTCTGCTGTCTTATCTTTGGAACTGGCTCTTGTTCTCCAGCCTTGCCATTTGGGATGGAAGTTTGTTCCCAGCTCTCCTTGTACATTCTCTACTGCTGAATGCTGCCACCAGCAGTATCATCCTGTTTTTATCTTCTACCCTTCAAGCACATTTGTGACCACCTAAACCACTGGTCCTATGCTTGGGGTGTCAGTGTTGTCCACAGTTGTGAGGCAGCTGCAGGTCTGCAGTATTCTTTGGCATCCTACAGAACAAATTAATATGGAGAAGTCATTCCCAGACCCCCCAGCAGGAGTAGGAGGAGACAGAGCCTTCTGAATGCTGCAGCTTTGGAGTGCTGTGCCTTCCAAGTAATGAGCCCTGTTCCTCAAGGTGTCATTGACTGAACCAGCAGATCCCAACACAGGCCAGTTTAGCTGAAATATGATTGAGATAGCCCAAATTCCAAAGGCAGACTATAGTGCCAGTGATAATTTCATCTAACACATTAAATGAATGGTGACAGCAACTCCTGAGAGCCCTGGCAAACTGCAACTGCTTGATGCAGAGGCAGTGCAATGATAACACAATTAATCTTCTGCAGGGAAATGATAGCAAAAGAAATGGCTTTTAGATGATCTGTCATTAAAGTGAAACATCTGCCTCTGAAGGCAAGGGGAAAGGCCTCACTTATGCACACAGAAACTCATTAAAGTGTCTGGGTTTGCATGGCTCTAAGCCAGGGCCAAATTTCCACCCTGGTCTAAATCTGGGAAGCACAGTGAATTGGACTGAAAGTCAGGAAGGTGACTTCCCAGGTAATATGTCAGCTTCAAAACTGCATTTGATCAGTTGCTTAAGTTGGCTGATGTGTTTGGATTCTCTCAGAACCTGGGAGCACAGAACTAACTGAAATAGGAAACATAAAAGGGGAGTGAGATGATTTTGGAGGAAATAAAACCTTCTGAGACCACCTAAGTTCAAAGTTCAGCTCTGTCTGAACACTGGGAAGAAGAGTTAAATATTTAATTCCAAACCATTTGCCATCATTCCTAAGATGTCCTTTGCCTGCTGGACTGCAGAGCATAATAAGGCCAGGAAACTTGACTTGTGTAACTGTATTTGGGATGCAAATATTCTCACATCTGCTTTGCCTTCTACATTCTTGTAAGGAACCTTGAATGCTTTAGAGAGCCAGGACTGGCAGGCCACCCAACAGCTGCACTTTTCTTTCCTTGTTCATCACCTGGTGACACTGGACAACAAGCTGTAGTTTTTGGCAGTTATTTCAGCCTGACTGGTGAGTTACTAAGGGTGCAGAATACTTTAAAGGACCAACATTCATAGGGAGCAAGGAAATATTTGGCAGTGTCTGTAGACAGCTCAGAGGGGAATAAACTACAGAATCCTTGGGATGAATAGAGCTTCAAGCTGGATTACCAGTAAGTGGGTATCCAGCTCCACTAACTACTTCGTTTTTTGGGCCACATTTTCTTCCTCGTGACACTGGTGTTGATTCATCTCCACATACCTGAATTCTTCACAGTTACCTGACTGTGATTTACAGCAGCATGCCATAAGAGTATGTCCTAAAGCATGCTGGACAAGAGACTTTCAAGAAGCAAGTGTTAGAGCTCCTTTTCCAAGGAACTTCAACCATCAGCTGCATGCACAGAAGCAGCTGGAAGCAGCTCCACGACCTTGATGAATTGCAGCTTAGCATTAAAGAAACATACAGAAATGGCCACTGCAGGTTTTCCATCCAGATTCTTCCATCTGGAAGAAGTGGAAACAATATCCTGTTAGAAACTGGAATGTGTGTCATGAAGTAGGTGACTCAGCTGAGTGGACCCAAACCTTGATATGGGTATGGCAACAGATAAGAATGAGATTTATCAGCCCAGAGGGGAGGGAGATGTTTGTTGATAAATACTGATAGATTTCTGGTGCCTAACTGTTGCTGGCAGGGGAGACTGGGCTGAAGGGAAAGCAGCCAAAGCTAACTCCTTAGGGAGAACAATGCCTTCTCCGATTGCTGTGATAGCTTGTTTGGCATAGCAGCTGTCTGGCTAGAATCAGACTCAAAGGCAGTGATCCCATGAAGGCATCCTAAATGGTCTGCATGGCCTCCCCAGCTCTGAATGGAAGATCACAGTTAGCCTGAGTTATAACCACAGCCAGTGATGGTGACTATTAGAAATGCTGGGTACCCAGGTAGGAGTCCTTCCTGCTAACTGCATGTTGGGTTTTGGGAAGAAGACACCATCTTCTGGCAAAGCACAGTGCAGTAGAGCAGTGGAGGGATGGGAATGTGCAGCTCTTGGGATGCTTTTGGGCATGAGGTGCATGGGCTGGGCAGTAGCTGACATAGATAGGTCACATTTAATCCTGTCTGCTCCCCAGGACTCCAGGAAATGTGTCAGGATGGGCTGTGGTGAGTGTGAAATTGTGTTTGGTATGGCATAATGCAGAGATGCTGATAATCAAACCCCTCTCACTGTGACTAATCACTGTCATCTATTTGATATCCCAAGAAATTAGTTGGCAGAGCAAGCACATAATGGAGACATAAACAAATGAGAAGCTCAGGCTCGGGCAAAGGTAAGGACTGTGAGCACAGAAAGAGGACAGAGAAGATAGAAGAACCAAAAATGCTGATGGGAACAGTTAGGATCTGCTGAGAGAAGCAGCCATAAATTAGACCATGAGAACAGATAAGTTATGTGTCTTCCTGCTGCTTAAAGAACCAGAAGCTACAGGCACCTGCCCTCCTCCTAACTCCACAGCAATCTCACAGGGATATGTGTAGGCCCTGTTTCTAAAGAAGAATTTCTTTAGGAGCAAAAAATGCACTCTTCAGTGCAGGAAAGAATATATTACTTATCATGACTTTCCATGACTATCAGGTGCTCTGGGAATCCTGGGTTTAGTTAATGGAAAGACTTTTTTGGCTGTCAGAAAATCTCAGTTCACTAGAAGCTACAGAGTAAAATGAAGAAAGTTGGTACTGCTGCTCTCAGGAAAGGCTACCAATCCAGTAAGCTATGTGGACTGTCCTCTCCTTGATTTAAACCTTGATTCTATCTTCACCCAGTTTTTTGCTGATATTGTTCCTATCTGTCAGCATGGATAAGTGGGAGGTGAACCAGATTTGGGGTGTGTCTGCAAGGAAGTGATCTCACTTGAGTGCAGCTCAGCATCTGTGTGTCCAGACCCCCATGCTTCCATAACACCTCCAGCAATATTAACTGTGGCAAAGGAGACTATAAATTGTCTCAATTGTCTATACAATGTGAGTATACTGGATAAACAGACATCTCAGACTAGATAGTGGGAAATTTCTTTACCAAGAGGGTGGTCAGACACTGGAAATGGTTTCCTGGAGGAGGCTGTGATGCCTCAGGCCTGGCAGTGCTTAAGAGGCTGTTGTACAGTGCCCTTTGTAATATGCTTTAATTTTTGCTCAGCTCTGAAGTGCTCAGGCTAGATGATCCCTGTAGGTCTCCTCCAGCTGGAACTATTCTATTCTGAAAGCCACAGAAGGAGCAAAATGCTAAGGAGAGAAACTATCAGTTGACTGACAGTGAGGCAAACCTGTAACTGAGTGAGGCTAACAGCAGTGTGAAGCTGTGAACAGATTGATGATGCCAGGCAATCAAAAACCCCAAACAAAAATACTACCAAATTTCCAAGTCCCTGAACAACTGCTTCTCAAAGATTTTAGCATGAGACAGAGAGAAATTCCTGGCTGTTGATTACTATTTGAAGATGAGCAGTTATTTCTTTCAACTTGCAAGTGGAACCAAGCTGTTTAAGGATATAATTTCATGCTTGTACAGAAACTATCCTGTGACATCTCAGTGCCAATTAGAAACCAAAAGTATTCCTCAGTGTTGCTAGGATTAAAATCAGAGGAACTTTTCTGGAATTTGAAAGGAAAGAAAGTCAGTCTTACCTGTGCTCTTAGGGAAGGAAAAAAAGCAGCATGCAGAGAAGGAAAAAAGATGGAAGGGTAGAGATGGTATCAGTGCCTACAGGGCTGACTGCATGGCTGCTGAATGAAGTTTCACCCTGGAATGTTGTCTTTCAGTAAACAAAGTACCAAACCAGAAAGTGTTCCCATTCCCTTTCATCCTAATCAAAGCAGGAGAGCAGTTCTTAGTATTGCTTTAATCTTTGTTTTCAACAGTAGTTTCTGTTTTTCTCCATGGTTGTATTATCACACTCCAGAAAAGCCCAGAGAATTCCCTCTGCAGCAGACAAAACAAAGACACCAGGCTGTTGTCCTGGGCCCCACCTCACTGCTTCCTCTCTGCACAGCATAGGCATGCTGCTCCCCAAGTAAGCTGTAGGCTCCCATTGCACAGCTGAACACCCAACTGGGCAGGAACTGGGTGCTGTGCTGCCCCTGAGTCTAGCTGTCCTTACAGCTGGTGAAGCAATGAATGTGAGAGCAGGCAAAGCTCCCTGAAGCATGTGGGCTGTGTGCTGTCCAGTGTGGAGGATGAAGAACGAGCTGAACAATCACAGAGCAACCATCCTGGCCACTGCCTCCAATCTTAACCTCCTGCTTGTACAGTGAGCCCTTCTTGATTAGTTCATGCTCCAGAGTTGTCTTTTGTGCACAAATATCCAGGACTGTTCAAGATACTTAGCTGGCTCTTGTAGACAACCCTACTGAGAGATTATCTGCACTGGCAAACTGAGACACAGGGCTCTGGAAGTCCAAGGTGAAGTCTGCAGTACAGCTGCCTGTGTGTCCCACATGAAAGGGTGGGAGTCACTAGATTGGATGTTTCATCTCTGCTGAGTCTCATCTTTCCTGTTATCTAGGTTCCCTGGGTCAGAAAAGCAGTTCATGTGGCATTTGTTCTGCTCCAGTCCCCTGTATTTAGTGCTGATCATTGCAAATCCACTAGATTAAGACAGGGGCAGTTCCTTCCACTCAGAAGTGGGTCACCTGAATGGTGTAACACACATGGTCCTTCACAGAGACACTCCAGATGTTGCTCTTGACTGATCTTTCTGCTTGGCCCATAAAAACAAGGTGACTTAATTGAGCAGTATGTGTTTAAAGCTAGTCAAACAGCAAGGAAATGCATGAGTCTTAATCATAAACTGCAAGCTGTTGGAATGTGTTCCTTCACTATGCTTGGAACCTATGTGTTAGAATTAGTTCAATTTAGCCAGAAAAAGGCCACTTTCTTCCCAAGGAGTTTACTTACATCCACACTGACTGTAAAGGATATTGAATACTCCACTGTGCCTCTTTCTCAGAGCTCTCTTGGTCATTTCACTACCTGAAACTTTCTAATCTTGCTGAATCATGTGCAGAGCCACGTCCACTGCTTATTTATCATCTTCCCCTTATTCTTGCAGCCTTACAAACAAACTAGAAAGCAATCAGAGCCTGGAAACTTCCAAGAGATAAATCAATGTATGCTACAGCTTGATGCCTCTCGCTTCAGTCTTGTTTTCAGCTTTTTAAGGTCAGTGTTGTTATCAATTTTAAGCCCATAGTCTGTGATTTTCCAGGCCTCCTCATAATGCTGCATGTCAAAGTGATACTGTGCAACCTTATGAAAGGCTTTGGTTAAGGTCTCCCTGCCAGGGGCATTCATGATGCTGCACAGCGCCACGGATTCCTCCAGCTGCAGGGCCTCAATGTACTGCTGAACTGCTGCTGCTTCCTCAGCCATTGAGAGCAGGAGGCATCCCTTAGAGCAGTGGTCCTCCACACGTGTCTTCAGGCTGTTAGAGCCATGCTGCTGGATCACTTTCTCCATGTCTTTTAAAGCTTTGTCATACTTTTTCAGGTGCCTAAGGCAGGCGGCTCTCTGTCGTAGATACCTTGGGTTATCTTTGCTTGCCAGCACAGCCAGGGTATAATAACCAAGAGCCTTCTCATAGTGAGAGTCCTTAAGCAGCACATTTCCTTCCTGGGCTGCTACCTGTGGACAGAAATTGACTTGCTGTTAGTTATTAAAAGTGGAAGAAAGAAGAGTAAAACACCTAGTCTGGGCCAGCCAGAGGTAGATACAGACAATAAGGCATTTTGGATGCTTTTTCAACTGTCAACATTGCATCTAGTTGGAGAACATGAAATTGGCCTGAGTTTTGCTTGCAGACATAAAAATCTTGGCTCCATGGGTACCTGCTGTCATCTCAGAGTTTCTGAAGCACTCTTCTTTGTTTCTGCATGTTCTGCTAAAGGTTTCTCAGAATCTTTCTTCTGAAGTTGTTTACATGCCTTAGAAATGACATGGGAACTGACAACTGAAAGGGCCAAACCCTAAAAGCAGGGAGTGTTCTCTTCATGACCCCAAATCTCTGCAAGGTTTGCTCTAACAGGTGACTACATGGCACCTGCAACTTCTGGTCACAACAGCTAGTTAGCCCCATGCTCTACCCCACAGATATTTGCCTGGGCTAATAAGGAAGGTTGCTCTCAGCTGAAGTTCACCCAAGCTGTAGGGAAAACATGGCCAACTGGTGGCTTTGCTCATCATTAATCTCAAATGCCCTCAGCTGAAGGGAAAAACAACAACAAGGAAGTAGAGAAGGCAGAAGGAGCCACATCATTTTTAGGTCAATAAAGACAACTCCATTAGAACTATTTATCTCAAATGGATTTCTCATTATTCCCCTCTATTGGGAATAAACAAAGCTTTTACCATGCTGCAGCAGTTCTACACAAGGCTGCCACCAGCAGCTTAGGTCCTACAGAGGGCTGAGCCAAACAAGCTCAGGATGAATGTTCTCATCAGTCTCATTCCATGGGATATCACACACTGCCTTGGGATGCTTGTGGCTCACCAGAACTCAGCTAGCCTAGCCACTGTCTCAGTAGCCACACTGGTGCTTTTGAGAAGCACTTTTCTGCCTCAGTCTGATTGCAGGTGACTTTGGAAGGCCAAAGCAGGCTGTACAGTCCATCTTCAGACTTGCCACTTGAAGATTGAGTTATGGCTTCCAGACTGAAACAATTCTGGTGCCCTGTGGAAAGGGCTTGGCAGGCCATATGGGACTGCTGCCTGGTGAGGTCCCTTTCTGTAGCCTTCCAGCACTGAGTGACCTCCCTGTGTCATAAAGGACTGAAAATACATCTATTTCTGCTGCATTTTTTGGTTCTAGTCCCTAGTAACTAATCTTATGTTAAAGTTGACCACAGCTCTATTCCCTAGAAAGAAAATGAGAGAGGAGTTCAAGGGGCATGGAATTATGGCCAAGGGTTAGCCTAATGCAGTAAAAACCTAAAGGTGGACTGATAAGCAGGGAGGTTTGGAGGAGGCCTGGATGGTTGCAGAAGAGTTTGGAGCAAGTACTTCCTTCTTTACCTGCAGCCCCTACTTGAGGTCCACATGCCATGAAGGATGTGGAACGGTAGCTCCTACCTTGGGGTGAGGGCCTAATTCTGACACAGACCATAGAGCTCTTAAGGCCATTTTTGTGGGAGTTAGCTCTGGCTATCCTAAGGCATGTCAAGGGCCAACAGAAAGCACAGCTCTGAGGATCTGAGGTAGGAGCTAGTGATCAGTCATCCATTTAACCTTTGACATAGGAAACTGAAGGGTTGAAGCTGCACTAGCAGCAGGCAAACTCCCTTCCTCTGACCTTTTGCAGTTTAATAAATCTTTCAGACTCCTATTCCCCTGTGGCTCTCCCAGTTGTTTACAGATTTCTGAGCATGGGACCCCTCAGACTATAAATAATGGGAGAATTTGATTGCTTTGTTTTTCATCAAAAAAAAGATCAGTACATCAAGGAGCTCTCCTCTCCTTCCTCCACCCTTTCCTATTCAGCTCATGTAGAGTTATTTTTAGCTCTTCAGCCCAGACTCCAGGATAATGATGACACATTTCTATAATGCCTGCAGTCTCCAAACACTCTAAAACAATGTGGCAGTCACAGTTTTGTGCCTGAAGTGCTGAGACTAAGAGCTGAGTGTAAACCACTAAACTTTGCTTCAGTCTCATTTGTGAAATGGAGCTAAGAGAAGGAACTCTCCCCTAGGTCAGTAAGTAAGGCCAGCATTGGGGTTTTTGGCACTAATTCTGTCTGTAAGCTTTTCTGCTTTCACTGAGACCTTCCTTTCATATGCAAACTGGAGTAACCCTGCAAGCAAAAGGAAGTGCTACTGGAAAACCCTCTGGGACACTGGGCAGGTGAATTAACCCATTCCTTCCCACCCCAGCAAAGCACACACTTACCCCTTTGTCACAAAATGCATCTCTAAAAACAAAAGTGAATGTGATTCTGGACTGATCAGCAATAAAAGTAATCACACTCAGTACATCTTTGAAGATTAGAGAGTATGGAAAGACTGCCAGGTGCTTGGGTCCAAATGTTTACTCAGCTGAGCAAAAGCATAAGATGAAACATTTTAAAACCCCCAAAACTCCCTTTTACTTCCAGCACTGGTATTGAGTTCCAGATTCCCTCCTGTGTTTCCTCAGAAAGCAGCATGGATGGACTTAGCTGTGAGACTTCCCCATGGAATGAGGGATGTGGCAGCATGGGGAATTCAGCTGGAAAACATCTATTCATTCCTAGGCACCTCATCAGGGCCTCCACAGACACATTCTTGATTCTACCTTTATCAAATTTACACAGTGAAAGATTGCCAACTGGTTCTGAAATCGTCAAACTCTTCCCTAGGAGACTTAACTTGTACATCAGTCAGAGGAGGGGCTCTTTCTCTGTCTTGGGGTACAGCTAGGGACTGGTAAATTAATACTTGTTTACTTATATCCTCCTGCTGTTTTGCTAAAATCCATACCAAGTACTCCTCTCAAGATGCATTAAGCACATCAGCATGTTTTTTGTTTCAGGAGCTGGGAGAAAGCAGGATAATATAGCCTCTCAGCAGGGGGCATGCAAGCTACAAACTGAATAAAGGGAAGCAAACTGATTCCCAGAACAGGGAGCTTCTGGGTAACCAGAACTGCAGATGCTTGAGGGAATGTTAAAACTTCTCCCCATCATTCTGATCTTGCCTGTCTTGTTTTTGGAGGTCACTTCTCAGAGCTGCATGTACTTTGGGGGAAAAACTTGAAAACAAATACTGAAAAGTGCATAGTTGGGTGGATCAGAGCAATGTGCCATTTCTCAGAAAGCCAATACCAACCTGCAAGGCTAGTCACTTGACAAACCTGTGAATATACTTACATTTCTAAAGGTTACACACAAGAGCAAAAAGGACTGGCTCAGAACCTTCAGTTTCATCCAGAAAATGAACAAAATATGAAGTCCCATCTCCACATCCAGCTCTGAGCACCATGTAACTCATACAGAGCACAACACTAGCAGTGATCTTGGTCAGTCTCTAGCTGCTGCCCCTCACACCCCTGAGTTCTAGTGTTGGGATGAAACAGGTCTCATACTGGGGAGACCAACAAGAAGTTCCCCCAAGGGGTAAAAAGTGGTGGTGATGAATTAGTAGAGATTGAAGCAAGGTCACTGCAGTGAAATAAGCTTGGAGGCAACTCCCTAAGCTGGCTGAAGTGGAGGCTGGAGGAAGAAGTCACTTTGTTCCTCGTTCATCTGACAAATGGCCTTCCCACACTTCTGTTCAACACAAGGTAGGGAAATATCTCTGCAGCCTAATTTCCCTTCCCATTTCTTTCCCCATTGCATCCCCAGATGTGGGTCAGAAAAGGATGGTACCTTAGAAAGATGCTGCTGCTGCTTAGTGTCTATGAAGTTCAGGAGAAACCCCAGCTCCCTCTCATCTCTCCTGGCTAGGATGCTGAACGAGCGAGCTGCCACTGCCACGTTCCTCTTCTTCAGGTGCAGTACAGCCAGTCTTGCACAAGCAAAGTCATCAGCAAGAGAGTGACCAAATGCTTTCTGAAGGTGATCAAGGGCCTCTTCATACCTTCCTGTTGGTTAACACCAGTACAAGCTATATAACCCATTTCATGTGGAGAAAGAGACGTCAAGAAACCTCACTGAAGCAGGCTTTAGGTAGCCTGCCCACATCTAAAGGTATTCATAACTTCACACCCTTGCCCAAAACGTTTGCAAACTTCCTCTTCAGCAGTACTATACAGCAATACACTTGCCATTTAACATTCACTTCCTTTTCATTTACTGCTCATTCACTTAGTCTGATCAGCTTTGTAAAAAAAAAGGTGACTTACCATCTGCAATCAGAACATCTGTGTAGAAGATGTGATATTGGGCATCCTTGCTAATTTTAATTAGTGCTCTTGCAATCATAAGAAGATCCCTGAGGGTTTCTTCCCTTGAAAGCTCTTTAGTAGCAAGGAGCTCAGTTAACACAGTCCTGCCATGCTGAAGGAGCCATTGAGTGATCAACCCCTGGGCTTCATGCTTTAAAGACAGGATTGCTGAGATTACTGCTCCTGCCTCAACCCTCAGTGCTGAGATAAAATCTTGCACTGCCTCCTGGGTAAAAACAAGATCAAAAAATGACACGATAGCAATAACTACATATTGATAACTTGTTCTTTCAGGTGCTTTCAATTTTCTGCTGTCCTACAGGTTATCTGCACACCTTTGGAAGCTCTTTGATCCTCCCTGTCCTTGTGCTGTATCTTTTCTATTTGTAAAGCTGACATGAGCATAAAGACAAGTTTGAATAATCAAACAGAGGAGAGAGTTTGCAGCATTGCAGATCAATGCAAGGTAGTGACAGGGAATAAGATGTATGATTAAGATTTAGTCTTCCTCTCTCTAGGCTTGGGAAAGCAAACCTGTAACGTCAAGTGGACTATTTACAGAGCCGGCCAAAACAAGGGCCTTCCACTGCCCAAATCCAGTGAGTCCATGACAAAGCCTGTGGTACCTTTCATTAATATTGCCTAATACTGTCAGAAACAACACCAGCAAATCAACTGAGTAAGTGACAATACCTTCTGCTGCTTCAGAGCAAGGTAAGTGAGGCCTCGTCCGCTCAGAGCCTGCACGTTCCTGGGCTCTTCCCTGAGGATGGCATTAAAATCAAAGATAGCAGTTTTCTTCTGCCCAAGGTGCCCATAACATTGAGCCCTGGTGAGAAGGCAATCTCTAGCATAACCACCTGGAGGAGAGAAATGCAGCCATGCTTACTTGAAAGGTCTCAAACCTACTGCTCTACAAGAGGGTGCAGTAAATCCCAGTGTGCAGAGATCACCGAGCCCCATCAAAGGGCTTCCAAGTGGCTCAGTGGAAATGATAACCTACCTGTTGTGTTATGGTGTCTGCAGGAATGAAAACTGAGTGCCACTTGGTTCTGTTAGAATGCTGGAAAAGGAGCAGCATGAATGAGAGAAGAAAGCTTTCAGAGGAAGGTAGGTGAGGACAGAGGCACAAGGCCATGTGGCTGCTTTACTAAAGGGGAAGTCAGAAGGTACACGTTGCTTTGGATAAAGATGTAATCCAGAGAGGCCTGGCTAATTTACTGCCACACCTAATATCCACCAGGATTTGTTGATACCAAGATTCCTTTTCCCCTGCTGTCACCTAAGTTTTGCCCAAATAAACACCTACAGTTGATAATGAAAATCATGGTCCATTCATTTACCGACTGCAGAGCATCTATCTTCCTGCTATCCCCATGCCCCTTCCTTTCAAGGCAATTTTGGTAAGGGTTTTTGTTATCAGGGTTGCAATCAATAACTGTGGCATCCCAATACTGGATGATAAATCATCAATGCCACTGTAAATATTTTTTCAGAGGGAGGTCAGCAAATGCAGCCTCTTGCACAGCTGCCTGCAGAGATGAGCCAGCAGACAGGCTCCTAGCAATTCTTTGACAGTAATGAAGCCTTTTCTCCCTCCTGAGAGGCTCCAAAACTGTACCAAAGGTTATTATCACTCTGGAGCTCTACCAACTGGCTCCTATAAAGACAATATCTATTTTTTAGCAAGCATCTGTTCCAGCAGGTGGGGAGTTGATAAGCTGGAATTGATGGGCTGTGAAATGGAACCATCTCAAAGCAATTAACAGGGTGGGGTTTTCCTCACTTTCAGAAACCAGTCTCTCTGCTCCTCGGTGCTGCTGTCACAACATTTGCTTAGAGTGAAAGGCAGATTTCCATACAAACATGGTGTTACTTGGAACATGCCAGAAGCATCTCCACGTTAGCCTGGTCTCTCTCCTTAGGAGAAGCCAGGATAACGATGTGTGTAAGTGGGTGCATTCCCTCTCCACTGGTGTGTTGGATCAAGAAGGGAGGTTGCTTGCTGCAGTGACTGTATTTACAGCATGTTCATTCTGATGAAACAGGAGGTACCAACAAAAACGTCATTGGTAGGAGGATTAACTGATGTAACAAACTAAGGCTGAAACAGGAGCCTTCTACTTCTACACTGCTTGTCTAAAACGGGCTGAAGATGGCTCTGTGTCAGTAGCTTTTCCAAGTGAGTTACCAGCTAGCAACCTCCTCTGAAAGTTAAACAAAACCAACAGGATGAAAGTCTGGGGAAGAAAAAAGTTGTGAGAAAATCTGTGAGCAGATGGAGAAAAAGTTGATGGTTACAGACCAATTACTGAGAAACAACTTACAGCAACCAAGCAGTAAGTGCAGCCTGGTGTTCGGTAGCAGGTCTACCACAACAAAAGACTGAAGTGTAAAGAAGACACACATTGTGTTTCCTGTGCACTCTGCACATTACATTTCTGGAGCAGGAAAATCAGGGAAATGATTAAATCAAATTTCAACCCAGCAGCTGGAAATCAAAGGCTTCAGGATGTTAAGAACCTTTGCCAAGTTATGAAGGGATTGGGGGTTCTTTGTGCTGACGTGACCCAGTAAGGGTGGTTTATGCCTGAACTTAACTTTTAACCTGAACTATGCCATTTCAAATACTCCTCAGCTATGCTCCAGGAGGATCTCATGTACTAGAACAAAATCACACACTGAGTTTTCTGGATAGGTGAAGAAAAGGGGCTGATGTCCCTGCAGAACTGAACTCAACCCATTTCAAGGAGTTCACAAGCCAGTAAGACCTGCAGTTACTGTTTAATTGCAGTATTTAATGCTGCAGATGAGTTGCTACTTTAAACAAATTTTATCCTGCTCTTCACCTGCCTGGGAAATGACAGATGAGAACTGCTTGGACATGCTTGCAAACCCACTGACCTGACTCCCCACAGAAGTGAATCTCCTCTCAGTACCTTGAGAACCCTACCTGAAGCAATGATGGCAAAGGAAAGGTAAGCAATGGCCTCCTTGATGTCAGCATCCTGCTGTCTGTTCTTCAGGATGGTGACTGCTCTGACATGGCAGTGCCTTTGCATCAGTGCCCGGTCTTCATCTTTGAAGATGTCCATGATTGGGAGGAGGCAGGAGGTGTCTCCAATTCTGATCACTTTCTTTAGCAGCTTAACAACATGAGAGAAAAAGGCAGAAGTGAAAGATTGGCATGAAGAGATAAGTCATGCTGAAGCTGGAACTACTAGGGGCTGGTGAGACAAGTGTGCTTCTGTCCAGTGCTTCCCTGTGAGCCATGCTCCAGAGAAGGACCATGCATCTCTCCTACTGAACTCCTCAGCTGGCCCTGCTGTAAATAAATGCACGTTGGAGAAAACACTAACTCTTATCTCTCCTCACCACCACTGCAGCTATGGCCATCATTCTAGGGAAATACATAATGCTGCCTTGCCTACCTTGAGCAGCATCTGCTCATGCTGGCAGAAACTGCCTTTATAAACACAGGATGACTGCTCCACAGGGAGCAGAAGGGTTTCAGTGACCCTTTCTGACTATAAAACTGAAAGCAGTAATTTAATGGTAAACTATTGAAGTGCTGTGCCTTCCTTTTAGGATTGCTAGGGGGAATCTGGGAAAAGTATGGGTTCAAATCTGAGCCACAGAAGCCAGGAGAAGAACAAAGTTGTCTTGATGCACCAGACACATCCACTGAACTTACTACGTTCTCTATTTTGACTAAGAGATACAAGTGTCTGAGTGCTGGCAGGCAGGTGGGACAAAAACACTTTGAAGAGAGACTTTCAGTGACACATATTCCACCTAGAACTTGTAGCAGAAGCTGCAAATAAGAATTCAGCTTCCAAAGGCAATACATGGTCTCCAGCGAAGCCAGGTCACTCATTAATAGCCTTCTCAACGGCAGCAAATTATACAAAACTTTAATTTTTCATAGGGAATAGTGACATGGTGACAAGAAAACCTCTCTTTATGGCCGGCAGAATTGAGATGGGATCTTAAAAAATGCAATAGTTCCCTCTGATGGCAGAGCCTGGTAATTCAGCTCTATGCTCCTAGGAGAACCAACACCTTGGAATTTCCTTCATGGTTTCAAGCTCAAGTCATTAGCCACTAAAGAAAAAAACCCTGCAGACTGATATTGGAGCTCCTGCTTTTGTTTCTTTCTCTGCCCTCCCCCTGCAATGCTTCATTAGGATAAAAGGTTATGTAGTAGTTCTGCCTTCTTTCCTCTAGAGAAAATGACCAATCCCATCACTACTGTCACCAGGGGCAGGATGCTCACGTCATGCTCTGCCTAGTTAAACTCTCAATGCAAAGCGCCATTAAATAGCGTGAGGAGTGGCCTGTACTCAGCTAAGAGTCCTTGTGTGGCCTGTGCTACAGACAGAAAGTCCTACTTGGGAGGGCTGTATTTAGATCTGTCTGGGAAAAGCAGGATCAAGTCAGGCCAATGCAGCTGTTCCCTGAAGATGAGACTTTGCACTGCCCTGAACCACAGCAATTTGCAAGTTGTTTGAATTTAGAAATCACCTGGCATGCAGGGAGGTTAATTTATTGTCAAAGCCACCGATTTTTCTTACCAGCTCCTGTCTTTTTCAAAGATCTCTGCCCAGCTTGCAACAACCCTGAGAGGTGTCTTAAAGCACAGGTTGGGGTAGGTGCAGCCCCACTGGCAAACCCGTCACAGGGTGTGGGATGGGTTCCACCTTTGCATCATGTCGTGAGGTGGCCTCACAGTGCAGGCTGTACCTGGAGCATTCTGGCTGTCACACAACAGTGAGGAGCAGGAGATGAGCAGAGCACTGTGCTGGGAAAGTGGCAGCCCTTGGAACACCCTCTGACGAGCCCATGTCTCTACAGTCTCTGAAGTTCTACTACCCCTCTTCTGTATCAGCCAGAAGGGCTGTTAACACTCTCCACCACACCACCACTGATCACTCTTTCATTCTCTCTGCTAGCCAGCTGCTCCTTACCTGGTTGCCATCATACATGAAACCTTTCTTCAATTGCAGAAGTGCAAGTCTAGCCAGGATGGGAGACCTTTGTGGATTTCTGGAGAGTGCTAGTAGGAGCAGCTTATGAGCTTCTTCTACACAGCCCATCTGGTACAGAGCATCAGCACAAAGGATCCGGGATGCTTCGTCAGAAGCATCCAGCTCCACCAAGAGAGAAGCCAGCTGGTAAACCCCAGGGGCATCTCTGGAGGAAAGGAAAAATAAAGAAAAAGAGGAAGACCACCTTCAAGGAAAGATGCTAATGAGTGTAACAGAGCCTCTTTGTCTCACCTGGAAGGTAAGAAGCAGATCACCAGTCCAGTATCAAAACACATTTTACCACAACCAGCACCACAGATACCTCTGCTACTTAATTCCCTTATCATAATCCCTCTTTATAAAAACACATTCTTAAGCAGTTGTGGCTCTAAAGGTTAACCACAGGATTCATACCTGTGGCTGCAGCTGACACCACAAAAGGGAAGAGCAATAGTGACAGTGAAAAACCCCAAGGACTATCTTTTCTAATGAAGAGCTGTGTGTGTTAGAATGTGCACAGTCAGAAGGGCTGTGTTAACATGTAGCTTCTTGTTCCAGAAGCAGTGAGGAAGATGAGCATTCTTTTCTGACCATTACAAAGATGATTTTAAGTAGTAAACCTCAGAGCCCCTCTGTTACACCTTGTTCTACCTTCAAACACTGGTTTTAATGCATTTAGCTGAAACAGTTTGGTGTTCCTGTCTCAGATCTCCCAGCCTTAAATGACATTAATACAGTTAGCATTAAAATTAGCAATTTGGATTGCCAGCACCAAGTACACGTACAGCAGCACCTCAGCTCTGTCTTGGAAAGACACTTTTGAGGGGCTGGGGACTTCATGGCCCACCAAATCCTTCAGTTCAGAGCTGAGAGTGAAAGGAACCAGCTAGCACTGATTAATCTGGTTTATTATGGGTGTATCTATTCCTTTAGAGGAGAAAACTCTCTCATATTCCCTGTAGCATTTTGCTGACTCCTAGCTTAGGCCAATTGGTGTATCGTGGTTAGCTTCCATAGGAAGACTGAGCTGATTTGGCTACGTGGATCCTGTTACATTCTGACATAGCAGGAAAACAATATTTTGCTGGAATAACCACACCCATGCAGTTTTATTACAACTTGTTATCTTAATTAGGAACTTTAAAAGCATCTACATCCTGTTCTCAGTTATCTGAAGCCAGCACTCTCTCTACTACTTAAGCCATTCTCTTTCTGTTAAGAACCTGCACAGCCCCGTGTCTGCCCACGGGCTGAACTGCCTCCTGGGTACCTCTTCTTCTGGAGCATCTTCTGTCCTTCTTCTTGGAGAACTTTCAGCAGCAGTCCTCTTTGGTTCCATGGCACATAGGACTTGATTGTGAAAATGGTTTCTTCCAGCTTTAACTGGCAAGCTGTGATGTAATCCAGGGCTGTCAAGTAATGGCTGCCACCAGAAGCCCGGATAAGTCCACGCCCACATAAGGCTTTAATGCAGCTGCTAGGATGTGGGGAATCATGCTCAATGACCTTCTGGAAGTCCAGCAGGGCTTGCTGATAGTCACGAGCATGGAGGGAGCAGAATCCTCGCAGTGCTAAGAGAGTATTGTAGTAGGTTGTCTGCTCTGTCACCAAGAGGTGGTCACAGAGATCCAGGGCGGTTCGGATATGTCCGTGCAGGAGATGGCAGTCTGCGAGCCGAACACTGAGCTCCCGCTTGGACCCTGGGCAGATCTGGAGGAGGAACTGGACCGTCTGGATGACAGAGGGGAGCAGCTCAGTACCACGACTGCCTCTGAGTTCAGGCCGAGTTCGCACAGCCTCCCTGTACGCTGCAAACTTCGCCTCCAGGACGGCTCTAGCCTGTTCTGCTATCCTCTCAGTGTCACGTGGTGAGAAAAGCTCTTCAAAGTGTTTCATTGCCCGGGCAGGGCTTGCTGCAAAGGCTTCCGCTAGGTCCTGCATCATCTCCTGCATTCGTCCACCCAAGGAGAAATACGCAGCAGCCCGTTCCAAGAGCAGACCCAAAGCTTTCTCATCTCTGAGACCCTTAGCAGCTGAGAAGCCCTCGAGGGCCTTGCTACAGACTGCCACACACTCCTCAAATTTGCCTTTCTTCAAGAGGTAAGCTGCCTGCACCCTGCGAACCCAGATATTATCTGGTGCCACTGCAGCCAGGAAGTCATAGCAGTTGCCCAGCCACTGGTCCAAGGAACTGCAGTCTGGGCTTTCTTTCTGATCTGTTGAGAGATAATCAGAGAAGGCCTGGATGACCTGTGGCAAGTGTTCCTTTTGCCTAGCACACACGTAGGCCGCTGCCTCAGCCCGATGCAGCACAAAGGCTTGGATATATTCCGCAACTCCCTTCCTAACTTGTGTCCCTGACAACACCCATGCCAGCGCCCTCAAAAGCAGCAGTTCCACTGAATAGTTAGGGTTAGCCTGGAGCAGGATATTGCATTTACTCACCACCTCCTCTGAGCATCCTTGCCTGAGCAGGGTCTCCAGTTTATATATTGAGGATACCACATTGTCAGGACTTAGGGTGGAGAGAAAGATGGCAGCTATTCCCACACTGAGGGAAACAACAGCCAAGTTCTTGCTCTGAATCTTTGGAATCTGATTCTTGCCTTTGCACCACATCTCCAGAGTGGCTACCACTTTCTCCCTGAGCCCCTTCTCTAAGGAGTTCACTTTCTGTACTGCTGTGGGGCCACTGCAGCTGAAGGCAGCCACGTAGAAAGCAGTGGCTATTTGTAACTCCTGCTGGGCAAGATGCTCTTCTCCTTCTTTGCAGATCAGTGCAGCAAGCTCCTGAGGTGACATTTTCTGCACTTGTGTCTTCACCAAGCAGCATCACACACATAATGTGGCTAGTGCCTGTAAAACAGAACATTAGCAACATGAGGGGCTGTGGAGCAGAGGTTTTTTTGCTTGGGGTGCAATCTTGTCCAACTGACAGACACAGGCAAGCCTATGTGCTGTAAAAACCCAAGGTTTTGCCATTGACGGGCCATGAGAAGAAACACTACAGGGGTTCTTGGCCTACAGCCATGTAACATCAGCCAAAAACCAGCCACACAACTTTCTTCCCTACCACACTGACTGTCTAGGACAGTCTAGATGTGGCCTCACTAAGGCAGTATAGGCTACACTTATCTTTTCTCCTCTCCCTCGGAGAGGCAAGAAAGGGAGAAGAAAATTTACACATTTCTACCGACCACAGAACTGTTTTGGTTGGAAGAGACCTTTGAGAACAAGTCCAACCGTGAACCAGCACTGCCAGGTCACTGCTAAACCACCTCCCTCAACACCACATCTCCACATCTTTTAAACCCTTTCAGGGATAGTAACTCCACCACTGCTCTGGGCAGCCTGGGCCAGGCCTTGGCAATCCTAAAGCCGCAGTTTAATGCAAGGACTCGACCTCCAGGGCCCGCCCCTCGGCCCCACGCACACACCTGAGGCCTGTCCCCGCCGTGAGGGGTCCTCGGAGCGCGGGAGATCCCAAGCGGGACGCAGCTGCGTGAGGGGAGCACAAATACCTGAGGACGGGCGGTCGTGGGGGCTCCAGCGGCTCGGCGGTGGGCTCCGGCGCGGCCTGTTCCCGCCGCAGAGGTCCTGAGGCGACGCGACGTTGTGCGAGGGGAGGTATGGCGAAGCGAAGCGAAGCGAGGCAGCCGTGGACGGGACGCGGAACAGGGCTGGCAGCCAGGTCCTGTTGCCTGGAGACCGCAAACAGTGTCCCAGCCCCACCGAGGGGAAGCTGGGCCTGCGGCTGCCTGTACCGCACAGCCCTGGCCCTGGCCCTGGCCCCGGTTCCGTCCCCGGTTCCGTCCCCGGCGGCCTTCGCGGTTCGGTTCGGGATGAGCTCCAGGGACTGTGCGTGAGCTTTGCGTTCCCGCTCCCGAGAGACAGTCGGTGCTGGCTGTCTAGGGCATAGGGCTGGAAAAGACACCGTGACCTGAGGAAAAGTAAACCAGGTTCCCCTGACCCTCGCTGGGAACAGATAAAGTGAATTAGTCACCAAAAGCAGCAGACTCCGAGGTGCAGCCTATGTTTAACTAATAAAAATGCTTTTAGCCCTAAATCAGTTGTGGTTTTAGGAGTGTGTAGACTGATGATGTTCCTTTAAGCCAGGGCCATGTCTGAATTCTTTATCCATGTTCTTTGACATTCAGAAGAGGGGAAAAAAACAACCCTCACCTCTATGATGAATAGAGATTTGCTGCTATTTTATTAAGAGTTTACCCATTACTTTGATTTGATTACTTTCAGTTTAATTACCCTAATTAGCCAGCAAGATATAATTTAGTATTGCTGTCACATTAGGCCACAGGTGATATTGCCAGGAAAGACCTGAGGGCACAAAAAGGAACAGTTCTGTGATAGAAATCACATTAAAAGGAGCTGGCTTGATCAAACGCATGTGCCTCTGTCCCTCCACTGAGGTTCAAGCACAGCTTGTGGGAATAGAAGGGAGACTGGTGCCTTCAGTGGCTTGTGGTCCAGGCTGCAAAAATCATTATCCATAATTTGACTTTGCTGCATGACTGAGTGGTGTGGGAGTTGCTTCCAGCCACATTTTGCCTTGTAGATACAGAGAACATGGAGGATGCCAGTACACTCCATTCATCATCTCTAGCATAAGGAGTCCCAGTTTAGTTAAGAATCCAGTGTGCTCACTTCTATACATAGGTGGTTTAAGGGATGTTGTTACAACCTGTATCGTTGGCTGGAAAGGTAGCAACCATGTGAAGAAATTGTTTTGTTGACTTAAGGTTATGTAGCAAGCAGGTGGTGTAAGTACAGCCAATTTTAAGTTATGCATCAAACTTAAATTTAGATTAACTTAGGTTCCTAACTTGGATCCTCAAAGGAATAATGGGAACAGCATCCACAAGTGCTCAGTGCTGGTGGAAAAAGAGGTTTTTTTCTGATGGAAGGGTCTGTGGCCTGGTCTGGTAACTGTGTTGTATGAATAGAGCCTAGTGTGAAAACCTGTTATAAGTGGTGGAACCAGCATTGTAATTTAGAGGCTCCTGACATTTTTCTCAGGCCACCATTTTTCTTGTTCTATTTGTCCTGTGGGGTAGATATGGCAAGCAGTGCTTCTGGGATCATAAAAAACGCAGGGGAAAGAAGTGCAGAGATGTTTTTCTAAGCACTAAGTGTGCTACACACATTAAATATTAAGTACACTACAATAGCTCCTCATGATGTCTCTGGTTACTGATACATTTTTAAAGAGAGGTAGGTGGGAAGGAAGTAAACAGCACAACAAGTGAAGGGCTTGGCAAGGTGGGAGATGCACTAACACATGTCTGCAATAACCCTTTTCAAAGACACATAGCTGAGAAATCTGGCACTTATTTCTTCTAAAGGCTCTCAGTGCTTGCAGTGCTTGTAATGAATCCCTCCCCTCAGGGCTTTCAAATGCTAGGTGGAGCTAGGACTGCAGGTGAGAAACCAGTAATGTGTGCCTTTGGTATGGAAAATTGGCTTAGGAGAGAATGAACTTTCAGTGTAATGGGGGGGAGCATTAATAACTTTAAAATCTTTGATTTGACTAACATTCTTCATTCTGAGCTGTACCAGGGCTGGAAAGCAGACACCAAATTCTTTCTTCATAGATTCATATGAACATTCTTCACTCTGGGCTGGAGAGCAGACACCAAATTCTGCTCTCTTTTAGGCTACTGTAAGCATGCAGGCGAGGGAATGAAGATGGTGTGTGCTGAATTATACAGGCTGGGTGACTGAATGCCCACAGCACTGAAGTCAAGAAGCTCTGGTGATGTGCTAAGCCACAGGATGAAATTTCATCCCTAGGCATATTTAGTTCCACACCCGCAGTCTGCCAGGAGGGTTAGTCTGCTGGTAACACTGTTGTCAGACTGAGTTAGGATATTCTTCTCTCCTGCAGGAAATGTGCACCCCTGGCACTGTATCCCCATGACCACAGCTGCTGCTGTTCCTTTAGGTTAGAACAGCACGTTTCAAATGGAGACCTCCAAGCTTTGTTATTGACAGATCTACTTCCTGACCTTCTCTTGTCAGAAGGTGTACATGAAATGTCTCTTTTCAGGATGGTCACCTCCTCAGTCAGCCTTTTGTACGCTGTTCTTACCCAATATGATAGACTGCTGTTTGGTCAAACCTTTCTGCACACCAGCTAGTCAGAGAATGATAATGCAAATGATTGCAGGGCTCCATGGTAAAGAGCAGGATTAAGAGGCACTTGAGCAAGGTTACAAGGAAAATGTTGTCACTCCATTAGAGAAAGGAATAATCCTTTTGTTTATGTTCTGGAGAATAAAGCAGTAACAGCAGAAAGCACCCAGAGGCCACCCCACATGCACTTTGCTGTCTCAGTTATTGTCTATGATTTAACTGTGGGATTCGGCAGTCAAGTTGCACAGTTTAATCAGTTCTCCTTGTGCTGGGAGTCCTGAAGCAGCTCTCTGTACGAGGTAGTAAAGTGTATCTGCTTACCCTGCAGACAGACAGGTGTGCTTGACTTTGAAAAGAGGTCCATGGTGTGAGTGAAGTGTTTCCAAGGAGTAAAAGTAACTTCAAAGTAATGGGCTTTCCCAGTTGCTGAACAGCATGTGGCTCTTGAATACCTGTGAGAGGTTCAGTCTTCTGCAAGGTTTCTGTTTTCCTTGACTACTCCCCTAGGTATGAGGTGTATGGCCCTCAGCAGTAATTACCTTTTCATGAGCCTGTGTTCAACTGAAAAACAGTTGAACAAGTTGAACAGAGGACAAGCTAAACATTGCATTGTCTGAGACCTGAGAAGGAAAAATTCCCTTAAAGCAGTTAGATCATGCCAAGTGGTCCACTTCAGGGTATGTGTACCAAGTGTACCCATTTCCCTCTCATTCATGAGGCCACACCTGTCTTCCTCTCTGATGCTCCATCCTCTGATACAAAGGCTTAGGGGTAGGAATTTCTAGCTGAAATTTCCTTCTCTGAGTTACTGTACTAGCATTTCCCAGCCTAGCTCTGCAAGTACAGGGTTTTCTAGATGGAGACTGCTGAAATCAGTAGCTGTTGTGCCATGTATAATCGAGGAGGGAGACTGGCCTCTGAATAGCAAACATTTCAACATACTAGACTTCACATCTCTTCTGCCCTAATAGTTAACCACCCAGGCTTATTTTTCAATAGCTCAGCACCTTTGTGTCCAGTGAGAAAGTCAACAAGGGGCAGTCCAAAAAAAAATAATCACTGTCTGCTTCTATTCTTCTTAGTGCAAAGTGGCCATTATCAAATTTCTTTTTGAAAGATATCTCATTTGCCATGTTTATATAAGCTTTTGAGGCCAAAGATAGTGCCTTGTATGATGGGCTGAATCTCAGCACTGCTGTAACATGGAGAATAACTGATGTATAAGGAAGGAGGTTGTTGCAACATCTCAGTAGATCTGCTGCCAACTGAGGTTAGACAGCATTAGCCAGCCCACTTTATTCCTCTTCTGTTAGTACTGAAACTTACTGCTTTTTATTTCCTCTCATCCCTTCCCTACTTTATAAACAGGGGTAAGAAAATGTTAAGGGATAACTGACTTGGTCACAGTTTCCAACTCATATTGGTGTGATCTAAGTCTATCAACTAGCCATGGAAACATCAATCACCCAGAAAAATAGCAGAGAGTGAAATGACTTTTCAAAATGTCGTTGGTATAATTATCATCTTGGCCATTACATTAAATGCCACCATTTATAACTGTTATGTTTAAGTATGCAAACAGTAATTAACTTGGTAATGAACTGAGCACCCCTGTGCCTCTCTTCCCTCAGCTAATTTGCATGTTAATTATCATTAGCAACCAGGGAAACAAGTTATAAACAGCTTAATTAGCAGCTTAATCATTTTTACAAGTAAACGTGCTGCACTTTGATACATGAGCAAGAGTTAGATTAATGAAGTCAGATGAGCATGTTCCCCACTGCAGCAGTGCTCCTGCTTGGGCAGCGTGGGTGACACCAGCACATGCTCATGTGTGTGCACACTCATGCTTCAGGTGCCTGTGCTTCATCTTACAAGCAGGCATTGCTTCTGCAGAAGGCTCTCTGTGTTCTGAGAGGACCTGTCCTTCTCTTCCAGGCCTGGTAGCAAATAATTATGTTAAGTAGACACTAGGAAAGCTGAGATTCCA
This sequence comes from Galbula dea, assembly GCA_013399015.1. NCBI lineage: Eukaryota > Metazoa > Chordata > Aves > Piciformes > Galbulidae > Galbula > Galbula dea. Next base: position 1,507,569 of record VWZX01009007.1, on the reverse strand, counting down.
GCACCATCAACCAGAACTCCACAAAGCTGGTTTTGATAGCTGTCCTCACTTAATCCTCTTGTTTCTAGGTCCTCTTTGCTGTGACTTGANATCAACCAGAACTCCACAAAGCTGGTTTTGATAGCTGTGTTTCTAGGTCCTCTTTGCTGTGACTTGGTTGGATTCCATTCGTAGTCCTTGGAGTGTCAGTCCCTGCTTCAAGCAATGCTGTGGTGGCACTATTTGGGGTGCCAGTGATGCCCTCTGTGTGTGCCCTTCCAGCCAAGGCTCTGGGGACAGTGCTGCCCGTGCTGCCTCACCCACACACCTGTGTGTTTAAGAGCCACAGTCTTCAGGCTCACTGGTGGTGGTGTTCCTCCAGGTAGGGCTTTTCCATTTGATCCAGGGCTCACAGTCAAGGGCTGAGCTTGTCTTCCTGAGTAGCATTGACTGTGAATGTCTTGAACAGGTCTGAAATTTCCTTTGTTTTTTTTTGCTTTTTTTTTTTAGGTTGGTTGGTTTGTTTCCTTTTTGGCAGAAACTTCTGATGATTTGATGGAAAATCTAAGTACAATTTAAGTTGTTTTTTCACATTATCCTAATTCCATTCCCTGATAGATGTAACAATAAAGAATAGCTAGCTCACATGCATTTTGAAGGCGGCTTGATTTTTGTTTTTAAGACTTAACTGCATTCAGAAGTTAAATGGAGAGCTGGATTTGGACCTCATTAGTGCAGAAGACATAATGATTAAAGGAAGGAACATCTTAATAGGAAGGAGAAAAGCTAACTGTGGTTCATAACTGGTGTTGTCCTGTAGGTCTGATGGCAGACCTGTGGTGTGAACAGGCACTGATCTGTGTGGAGTTTGGATTTCTGGGCATGTGTGGAGATCTGTGGTGGGTAAGCTATCCAGAGGAGGCTCTCCATGCTGCTTATAGGATGGATAAAATGTCAGTCTGGGAATTATTCCATGTTAGTCTGCTGAGAGTACTTCTCATTTGATCAGGAATCAATCATTTGATGAAAGTCAACAGGAATTTTGTCATAGCATGAGAATGCATTGTCTGTGGAGGTTGTGGAATGTCTGTCACCAGAGATTTTAGGAATGGGTTAGATAAACAGCTGTGGGGGATGGTTTGGGTATTGCTGTTCCTGCTGCAGAATAGCAGAGCAGAGGTAAGGTCTGAAACCAGGTCGTTTTCTGTGATGTGACTGCAGAACATCTGTGGTGCTTGATTTGGGAGATTTGGAATCTGACAAAGGTTTGATCCAAAATCAGGCTGGTTTCCATACTCCATAGGAATCCTAGGGATTCTCTCCATGGTGATAAGGATGCTCGTGGTTAAGATGTGTGAAGAAATACAGCCTTGCACAAGGTGTTACAACCATAACCCAACTCTTGTTTTGGTGATACTATGCCATGACAAACCGTTACCAGTAGAGGGGACCAGCGCACTTTTTGCAGGGATAGAAATTGCCATTGGAAGTCTTCTTAATTACTTTTTTTGTTTTCGTTTTGTGCAATTAACTGGGGCTAACACAAAGGAGAAAGCTGCTACCCTGTGAGGACTGAGTTCAGGACACATAATTTGCCCTGAGTGGCTGCTTGCAAAATCCTGATTGTTACAGACAGACTGAAGGAGTTAATAGTGGGGACTCAAACATGTTTCTTTCCCTCCCTGCCCAGAAAGAAAGATGTTGATTTTTCAACTTTTCAGTTTATCACTGGCCCTTATTAATACAAGATAGTTTGTAAGGATGGGTGAAAGTCTCAAAGTTCAGTGAACTCTGGAGCTAAGAAGGGTTGTGTTTTTGGCTCTGAATGGTAGTTGGTGAGATCTTGCGCTGCAGGAGTGGCTTCCTTTCAAACTAGGACTAAGAATTTAGCCAAACATTTTTAGCCAAACATTTTTCTTGTTAAGAGCCTGTGTAATTTATAATAATGTAGAACATGCCTGAGGAATGGATTCCAGAGTGCTTTGTGTTTTGCAACTGTCCTCCCAAAAATGAAACACGGTCCTGAATGCTTTATGCCAGCTCTGTTCAAGGCAGTTTGGCCACGGACTGTGGTATAACATCTTTTTGGTCCTGAAAGTTTGTTTGTGTAGCTTTGAACCCAGCCAGAGTGAGCTCTGCTTAGCAAGTGGTAGTCCTGTCACTAGCTACAGTCAACTATGGCCATGCCTTAATAAGCCACTGTGCTCGATTGCCAAATGAACAACAGTCCAGAGATACTACCCACCTTGTGAAGTAGTTGTCTGTTGGACTGAGAAGAGAATCCAGGTCTCACTTTGACAGTCCTGTTGTGTTTTTCAGTCTGCAGAAGCCCAGAGCTGAGTGCATTTGGAGACAGAACTAGCTGCTTTTTGCTAGCCATAGTCCATGTAGTTCAGGGCTCCCCTGAAAAGTTTGTTGACTTACCTAATCTCTTACCAGACAGATGAGCTCAGATGCTGGCATATCATCCTTTTTCCTTGGATACCTGGAGAAGAATTGTCACATACTTTACACATGCACACAAGAGAACCTCTGTTCAGGTAGTTTACTAACTGAGATGATGACAGAAGAAGGTTAGAGCTGAGAAACTACAGTCCTTGTGTGTTAGGGTGTAATTTTAACCAAGAGAAGACAGTAAATGCTGAAAGGGGAATGAATAGTTTGAGCCAAGAGCGGCAAGCAAGTCTAGAGCGCTCCTGCCAGCTCCACAGCCCAGCAGTGGCCCAGTCGGTGAAGTGTGGCTGATTTACACCCGCTGAGGATCCAGCCTAGTGGGTTTCATCTCCTCTGCTACTGGCCCCCATCGTTTCCTTGCAAGGGGCACTGCCCTGCGGAACGGCAGCCAGTGAAGGGAGAGCTTCCTGTGCTACGTTCCGTAAGGGCGCTATCAGCTCCTGTAATCAGATAGCGGGGCTGGATGTTGGTTTGGTTACAGTACCTGGAGCGAATCTCGAGATGTTAATGTAAAGCCATAAAACTACAGCTTAGGGTTTCGGCATCCTAATTGAAACTTCCTCTTCTTGGAGGCATTCATGCTACAGTGGAATAATCATCATCATCAAAAAAAGGCAAGATGCAGATACAATGAAAGCGCTTTGTTTCAAGTAACCCATAAAAGCCAGGAAAACTCTGACACCTAGTGCCAAGCATGCAGCTGTGCTGAAGGATCTCCGCTGGACTTTCTGCTTTCTCTTACCAGCAGTCCAGCAGAAGCTCCATTAAGGAGATCTGTTGTTCTCAGAATGTGGTGTTTAGTCTTCCTTGCCACAGTGTCTTCGTTTGCACTGTCACTGCAAGGAGAGTAAGCAGTGCTTGACACGATGAGGCTGTCGTTTCTGGTCAGCGCTCTGCCCCTCTGGCATCCTGCTCCTCTGCTGTGGAGATGCTGTTGAAGCCAACAAAAGGACTGAAGAGCAGGGTATTAGTTTTCAAACTGTTAAATCTGGATCCTGAAAACACTCACTGTCAAGGCAGTTACTTACAGCTGCAGATCATGTCCTTAAAGCTTCTCATCTATTCGTGGAGAGTGGGACAGGGCAGCATCATGTGGAGCTGTAGGAGAGAGAGAGAGAGAGAGGCTGAGATACTTAGGGCCAGAGGTGAAATGGATTGGTAGCTGAGAGGCCAGGCCTGGAATTCAATGCCACTACACTGTAGCTGGGATCCAGGTCCGTCAGTTGGGCTACCTTCTGTTGATCTGTTGTTTCCTCTAGCTCAAGGTGTAAGCTCTGCTCTACTACATTCACCAACCTCGGGGCCTTGTCTCCAAAAAGATCATCAGTGCTTCACAGAGGTGCAGGACCTCGTGCTTAGAAGTGAAGCAGAAAGGATAAGACAGCACCAGCCTGTTGAGTAGACTGTGAACCAAATGCTGCAACAGATCAAAGGGAAAACTAAATTATAGATTGATAGATGCCCTTTGTTTATAAGTTATTAAGTGCCAGGTAACAGGTTAGATTAATATTGTGCCTGGAGGTTTTCTTTTTTGCTGCTTTTTTTCCCTCTCTTTTTTAAAAATTAGAGAAAACAAAATATTTTTCTAATTAAGTAAATCTACAGTGCTTGCTAATGGGGCCCGTCTGTGCTTGTCAGGGCACAGGGAGAGCTGGAATAATGATTTTATTTTTTCATTAAATAGAATTATAGGCAGTTACTCAAAGCAACTGTGAGGCTAATTGAAAGAAAACCATTTCTTCTTAATTTACTTTCACGGTTCTGGATGATAAAGGAGTGTGCTCACTGGAAAATTAAATAAAAAACACAACATGAGGAAGCTTGAAATAATGTTGCTTAGGCACAGGTGGGTAGAGAGAGCATGGTGGTTTCCCTGTGAGTTATTAGGGACTTCAGATACTGGTGCTTCCTTGTACTCTCCTTAAGGTGCATTTCTTCTCTCTCAGGGCCCTTCCCAAGCTTTCATTTCAGCTTCCCTACTTTCACTTCAAGGGCATCCTTTTGTTTTCCATTTTACTCATCCACCATAGTAACCCTGTGAGCTGCAGGGTTGGACTTCCCCTCTCCTTCCAAGGAATAAGTAGTCAGATCAGTGCTTATCTGTACCCCAGATGATTCCTGACTTCTTCAGGCACTAGGATTGCCAGGATCAGTCAGAACAGGTGGGCAGTAAGGAGGTTGCATGGATAACTGACTGGAGCACTACCCCTGCCTTGGGCAGGGCTAGACTGTCTTGGCCAAATCCAGAAATGAATGTATGTGAGCTTGAGAGAAGCCAGATATGAAATATAAATTGGAGGGGTGCATGAAGTGCTGCTGCAGGAATTATTCTTGATGCAGTGTGGGAGATGAAGCATGTCTAAGGACAAGTATCCAGAGAGAGGGTGTGAAGCTGTGGTCAGAGCAGTGACCTGGGACTGTGAACTCCAGTCAGTGCTTTATAGATATATTGCTCTGGTGAAAAGTGCAGGCCAGGGCAGTGGCTTTCCTTTTGCTGTCATTGCAAAGCCATTTGCTTCCAATTGCTAGCCTTAAGCTCGTAGGTGCACCTTTCTGGGCCCAGACTCTGGGGGCACCTGACAGTTGCCAACATCCCATGGAGGGGTTGGATGATTTCTATTCTTTTACTAGGGCTGAGCAAGCAAGCTTTGATCACATCTTTCTCAGTCCTGAATGGCTCCAGAAACTTTTTGTCACTGTGCAGGCACATAAAGGGTTAAGAAAAAGGGAAGTGATTAATGCCATGGAAGGTCCTTATGTGGCCCTGGTGCTGCCTCTGAAAGGGACACATCTGGGAGAGTCTCAGCATCGAGGAATGGCTGCAGCACTGAGGCAAGGGTCTGTTTCCACTAACCATTTCTGCTACTTCTTACACTAAGTACTTCCTAGAAAAGGCACAGGATAATGTTTCACCGTGGCTGATGTTAGATTTAGGGGGATACCATTTGCTCCAACTCTTGGATTCACTCAGTCCAGGACAAGATTAAAACCAACCCTTCAATTTCCTTTTTTTCTTTAGGAAATTAACTGTGGCTTTCAGCTAATGAAAGTCCAGAGACACTAGCTTATTCAGGCTCTCTGCTGGCTCTGTGTTTGAGATGTCTTCAAGGTGCACCTGAAGGAAACAAGAAGTTAAGGCAGCAAGGCAGCTATTGGGCATTAACACTAACCATTATTTTCTGCCTTTTATAAATGGCTGTCTATATAGGGAAGCCAGAGGAGGGCTTGGACTTGTCACTTCAGGAAATGCTCAGTCTTTTCTGTTTGAAAATAGGGCAGAGAAAAAAGGCAATGAAAACTTTCCATGAAACAAAACCTATTTTGACTCCATCTATAAATGTCTGATTCTGTTACACAAAACCTGGTTTGTTCCAGTTTTATCTTCACTTTTTCACAGTGTGATACAAAACTAAAGAAGGAATTTCAAACCAAAATGGAATCTTCTCTGCTTCTACTGAAATATTTCTAAGAAATGTTTGTGTAACAAGCTTTGGTTAAAAAGAGCTGCTTCTTACAGAAACTGTTCAAGGGAGAGAACTTCCCTGTAGTGCTCCTTGATCAGCTGTGTCTTGGATCAGGACAAGGTAGCCAGTCAGGATGATTCAGAGCAATGGGACAATATTGTTCCCATCAGTAGACTTAGCTGGGAATTTTCTGACAAGGGTTTTCACTGGAGAGTGCTGGTTCAGCCAAAATTATTTTTCTTCCATCTCATTCCCAGAAAACACTAGCAGCTTTGTTTCCTTCTGCTGCTGGAGAATCTGGGCCTCTGGGACCAATGGTTCCAATGCTGTCCCAGCACAACCATTTTCCTCCCTTTGTAAAGCGTGAAGCCTTCCAGGTAGTCTGGAGGAGAACTGGACACCATTAAAATCCCCATGGAGGCAACCAAGCTGTGACTCTGGGATCCAGTTGAACTCTGGGTTGTGTTAGGTTTGTGAGAGATTTGCCAAAAGAAGGTTGTTGGGATTTGTTTGTTTATTTTTTATCACTGTCTGATTTGATGGGCTTAGTTAAAGAGAATCCCTGGTCAGTAGCAACTGTGCTGTACTGATGCTTAATGCACTGGGAGGGAAGGATGACAAGGCCCTTTGAATTGGGTGCCTTTTCAGCTTTGGAAACATGCCTCCAGCCATATTGTTGAGCTGATCAAAAGTAAAGAGATGCTGCTGAATCTCCTGTTTTTAGCAATGGGGAGGCTGTGTCTAGGAAACGTGGCTTTGGTGTTTGGTGTTCTGTAGTGTTGGAGGGTCAAATACTGGTATAGCTACACACCAAGGGGCCTTGAAAAATGGTCATACCCCTGAACTGATTAGGTTGGCTTGAAATCACAAGATTATTGTTGAAAGGTTTTGCTTTAAATTTGGGATTTTGCAGCGGTGTATTTCTAGTGTTCAGGCTGTGGCCCATGACATGAGAGGTAGAAACTCGCTGTGAAGGAGGTCTTCATTAGCATGTTAACAGACATGCAGAAGCTCCAGCTTCATGCAAGATGCTGATATTGATTGTAATCAAATCTGCCTGGCTGACAAAGCCAGAAAGCCTCAGATCCACTTAGAGGAAAGAACACAGGAAACAAACCTTTCTGTGCAGGTTTGACTCTGCGGGAGCGCCCGGTCTTTTTGCTTGACTGCTTTACACGGGTGTGTTCTGAGGAGCTAAACCCAGCAAGTTAGCTCTTCTACAATGTGTGTTTTAATAGAATCACTGAGTAAAATATTCTCACCTGGAAAGAAGTCTGTGCTGAGAAGGAGGGAGGGGAAAGAAATTAGAAAAAGAAAATAAAGAACCAGGCAGTGGGTGGCAGAAGGGAGAGAGGTGCACAGTGGTGAGTGTGAGGGATGACTTGGAAAGTAGAGGGATGCTATTGAGGAAAAGCAGTAGGAAGGAAAAGGGGGGGGTGCTGAGGGGAAAAGCAGGAGACATGGTAAGTTAAGTAAATTCACATTTATTTCTGCAAGAATTTGCTTCAAATGCTCTTCCTGCCCTCACTGAACGTTTGCTGTTTGGACTCCCTCCACTGCAGGAGGAACAAAACGGCTCTGTTAGAGCACCAGCGGTGGAGGTGAACAGCAGGTCACTGGCAGGCTGCTGTGCTCAGTGGCTGTGTCTCCACCTGAGGCACGCTGGGCGTGCGAGGAGCGAGCCAGCAGCCTGTGAAGCTCTCGCAAAAGCTCCCTTGGGTCCTGCCTGTGCCTCTGCTCTGGTCCAGGAAACCAAACTCCACTGCTAATTCTTGGTCATCTCGAGAAACTCGGTGGCTTTCAGAGGAGCTGGTTCTGCTCCCTGGGGCACGGTGGTCATGGCCAAGTTTATTAGCATCGTCTTGATGGTATTTAAATGCACAATGGACAAGCTAGGCCATACAGCTGAAATTCTACCCTGCACTGCCAGTCAGATGTCTTCAGAAAGAGATGGTCCCTGTTTAAATTAGGGCCTTGAATATCAGTACCAATGAAAGGCTTTTCAGCACCAAGGAGGACAGAATTATTTTTACCCTTAGCTAACCTCCCTGTTGCCTGCACACCAGATAGCAGATATGTTCCAGCTTATTGGAACTACAACTAACCTATTGTTTTGGTCCAGTGTGAGCTGAAGTGAACAATAGGAGACATTGTTGGGTATCTGTGGCTGATGGTTTTTAAATGCATGTTATACTGTGAAGGCATAGGGCATCTGCAGTGTAACTGTCTGGAGATGTTACTGTACTGTTCTGAGGAGTCTCCTTTACACACCAATTGCTCTGTTTTAATGAGAACTTCCCATTTCTTGTAGAATCCTACATGATTTCAGCTTTGGGGACTTCTCTAGACAGAAGCTGTAACACCTTAATGGTCATAGTCTGTTGTACTTCATCTATTATGTACTGCAGTCGTGGATGTGTTGCATGGCATTTGCTGCTCACATATCCCATAGCCAAGCAATGCTAGCACAACAGGACAGCTCTGCTTTTAGAAAGCATAATTCTTGTTAAAACTGACATAGTTGTTCTGGGCCAGTCTAGATAATCTCTTATTCTCAAAGTATCTTGCATAATGATAGGAAAAGAGCTGATCCACCTTCTCTGCCCTTTAGAAGATACTTTTCACTGCTGTATGCCATTTAGTCCTTTATGCATGAGAGCTGTAATTTTAAAGAAAACTTGCAAAGTTTATTTGGCTTCATCACCCACAGAGGAAGGCTGTTACAGATGAATACTGAATTGCTTTCTGAGATGGGGAATACCTTTCTGAACCAGATGCTATTCCCTTGTGACTCTGCATTTGCAGTAATGCCAGGGCCAAGAGTATGACAGTTTGCTAGCAGAGGTCAGTCCCTCTGTGAGAGCACAGGGAGAAGGTTTTAGAATGTGATGAGTTTTGTAGAAATTTTTTGGTTGTTGATTTGTCCAAGTTCCTCACTGACAAACAGGCTTCTCTAGCCAAGGTGCTTTAAATGACTGCTAGGGAACCAGAACTTGATACCTAAGTTTCATTGATGAATTATCAGTTACGAGAGGTTAAGGGGGGTGAAACAAGGGATACCACTTGTGGCAATTGTCTGTAATGATGCTGGTGAGCCCTGAAGCCCTGCTAAGTAAGACAGAGCCATCTGGGACAGAATGCAGCTTACAGCTGGATGACATTTTACACACGTTTAGAGTGTCTCTCAAGATGTTCTCCAATTAGTCATCATCACTCACAATATGTTTTACATATTACCACACAGTTTACAGTCAGTCAGACTAATACAATTGCAGTGCAGCTGCTCACAGCAAGACACAAAGGTTATGGCACTGTGTACATAAGCAAGCTGTGAAAGTTACAGCCATCCAACTCCTTTACCCTCTTGTGCTTTTAAAAGCCAACAGAAGCAGAAACAACTAGTGAGCGTGCCTCTCCTTTCAGCCCTGGAAAAACATTTGAAAGAGTGGAGTGAAAGGAGGGATTTTGTTTTTATTATTTGATTCCCATTGCTGCAGCTGCAGCCAAAACCTTTGGATCCTGGAAAAGGTTCAGAAAGTGCTGCTTCTTGGAAGAGGTGGTGTTTGTTGGAAGATTGCATTTTGCCCGGTGAAAGCTGACAGTGGAAGTGCTGGAGTCTATTAAAAGCTGCAGAAGACACCTTTAAGAGTTTATTTGGTGATTGCTGCAGATGGGGTTTGGGAACCTGGAACCTGGCACTGGGGTACTGGGTTTGAGAGTGTGTTCTGGGAACAAAGAAATCATCATTGTTTTATTAGTGACCCCTCTCATCCCCCTACATGGTTAAACTAAAACTAGCTGCCACAACTAGGCTCTGCCTAGCAACTAGGCCTGTTTTCTTGAAGGGAAAGGTATCAGAGGTCACCAAAGCAGCTTAGTGAGGACACTGAGACACTGCTACCAAGAAAGCCCAGAGCTGGCAGACGTTGAATCCTAGCCTGAAAGTAGACTCAGGCTCAGACTGGGGCCTGACCCTGTGAAGTTTCCTGGAATACTTTGGGTTATGGAACAAAAATATGTTGTGGAAAGAGAGGAACCACAGCCTCAGAGATGTTAGACCTGATCTAAACTCCATCAGAATGTCATAAGCTATCAACAGTCTTTGGACTGAGCCCTGGCCTCATAAACCATCTTTGCCTCCATGACAGAGCTCCCTATGGAGAGAGGAAGCAAATGTCATAACCTGAAGTACTAGGACAGACAGGGGTCTATTTCTCATAGCTGATCTGCCAGTGGGGAAAGGAATAGCCTTTGCACAGGGAAGCTTCCCATTCCTTTTCTGCCAGTTGTCCAATCTCTGCAGATCATGAGAAACCCAGGTACAGCAGAGAGTCAGATGGTTTCTGTCCCTGGTGTGCCATTGAATCTCGGTGGAATTAGGAGTGGTAGGGCAATGCTGTGCTCTGTTCTGTGGGCTTCTCTGCTCAAAGAGAGGGGTCAAGAGGAAGTTCCCTACTGGTGAGTAAATCCAGAACTGTCTGTAATGTCCCTGGTATGCTGTGATAGCAGTGCAGAAGGGTGTGATGCAGACACTTTTGCATTGTCTTGCATTTTGCAAACGTCCTGCATCTGCCTCTTGCAATTCTGCTGGGTCACACTTCAGTGGAAAAATGTATAAGCCTTCAGCAAGTGGATGCCTCTCCAGTGGTGTCAAATGTTTGAGTCTAGCCCAAGCCTGCTGATTTCCCCTTTTAAATTCTGATGACTGTATTTGCTTCAGTGGTGCCTGCTGTCTTTGGGCTTTGCACCCTCAGACAGGCTCGCTGCCTAGTATTTGTGTGGTTCTCTATGCCTGCAGGCCATTAGTACTGAGCTCTTGTGTCAGGAGAATGGGAGAGTTGCAAACCTCAGTGGTTTGTGTTTTGGTTCTGGGGTCTGTTGGCTGGAGACTGAATGAGATTCCAGGGACCCATGTAGGTTTTGCTCTCTATGTGACTGACCTGGTACTGGATCATCTGTGGCTATCCAGAAGCCAGATTTCCTATGAATTCTCTCTTCTTACTTACTTCCCTGGCTCCTGAGGCCTGGATAGAAGCTTCCTGTGCTTTGGAGAGGAGCTGCTTTTCCCCTGAGCATCAATTGCAGTGTTACTGTAGCCAGCAGAGTGTGTGCCTCAAGATCCTAACGTCACAGCTGGTTAGGACACCTTCAGTGTAATTCAGTTTTACAAGCAGTGTTAGGCTAAATCCAAATCAACATTGCTTTCAGCAAACTGCAGTTAGAATTCTTTTGGCCTGCTAACAGAGTGTGTGTTGCCATATTTGTCTCTCGGAAGCAAAATAAAAGATGACATTTACTGACAGCCTGCTTCAAAAGTGGAGCAGCCTGATCTCACATGCTGAGAGGCTGGAGGCAATCCATTATTGCTCCTGAGTCCATGGGTGGAGCCGCTATCAGAATGAACCCATTGCAAAGAAGGAAGCTCACCGAGCAGGAGGGGCTGTGGTCTCTTGTAAGTGGGTGACTTGCTCTGTTGGGCTGAGTTTCTTCAGGAGTGCATTTTGAAACTCCACAAGGCCTTCTGGTAGCTAACGTTGGTGCTTAATCCAAGGGTGGCAAAAGGGCAGAAATGGAGTCTTATGTGCTGGGCTCCAGCTACATTACCAACCTGAAAAGTCTTGAAGGAAGCTGTAATTCTGAGAGCTTTACCTCTGGAAAATTCAAAGGTAGTGGTATGCATTCTGTGAGGAATGGTGTGTGGCTCCTCAGAGAGCACCTCTCAGATCCAGACTATCCACTCTTCACTCAACATCACTGTTCCTGTTTTCTGAAGGTTCCTTCTGCTGTGGGCAGCATCTCTGGGTTCTCATTTACTCAGCTGTTGGAGGGGTTCATTCTCCACTGGAAATAGCCTTGTTAGCCCATGTACTTAGATACCGTCTTGTAGATCTCTTTTTTGGGGCCTCATCTGTTAATGTGACACCTCCCCATCATTAAGCCTGGAAAAAAGAGGGAAGAACAAGTGTGTACGTGCACACAGTTATGTTCTCTGTCCCTCCTTCCCTCAGAGATATTCCTCTTCTATGCTGTATACCTCTTCTGGGCTTTCTCCTACCCAGCCACGTGCTGTCCAATGCTACTTTCCCCACTGGGCCTGTGCTCTGAAGCACTCTCCTTTGATAGTTCCACTTTAGCCATAGAGTATTTGGGTAGGTTAACAGCTAAGACAATGTTGGCTGCTCTCCTGGCATTACTTTGTGCCTTTTTGAATCTTGTTACCTTACTTTGGTGATAAATAATCATAATAAATTCTTTAATGGTGTGAAGATAGGTCATTACTTACCACAGCCAGGCTGTGAGAAGGTCATAAATCCAGAAGAAAAGCCATTTGTTTGGTTGGAGAATCCAAAGCTTCACTATTTAGAAGGATTCATTTCCACCATCCCCCTCAGTTAATCATTCTCTAAGTCCTCATAAATATCAGAGGCAAAGGCAAAGAATGACCTATTCTTGCTGTGCCATAAAATGTGTGGTGTTGTGCTGTGAGTTTTTACTTCTCGGCTCTCGTGGAAAGTTCAGCAGCAGCAAACCAGAGGTTGCAATGTGAAGTTTCTTGCTGACTCTGCTTTCTAGGCCAAGAAGGTGGAGACCAGAGATGTGTACTCCAAGGCAACGTGATCTAGGAGAAAGAGGAGAGACACAAGCATCCTATGCATGCATACATGTGTGTATTGATAGAGTACTCTACCTTGGCACCTCTAGCAGCCGGACCTAACCAAGCTTGATTATCTTATCTTATGAACTTATCCTTCTAAACTCTGAAGGATGAGGAATTTTGAAGCTTGACTCTCAACTGTGGAAGGCAGAAGCCTTTTTTCTTAGTGAAGAGCGAGATTTTCAGGCATTTATTTAAAGTGTCTTGTGAAAGACACTGAAATATTGACAAATGAGTCATGAATGTTTCCATGCTGGGAAAAAAACACTGGAGAAAAGCACATATTGTATTTCCATTAGAAAGAAAGATTAGGAGCACTTGAAGCCAAAGTGTGAGCAGGCTTCATGCAAGAGTAACTGAAATAGCTGTAGTGTCTACTCTGGGGCTGATTCCTTGAGGATCTAACTATGAGTCTGCTACAGCTCTACAGGTGGAACTGCTGCTAACTAGACCACAGCTCATGAGTTAGTGTGGGCCAAGAATTCATTATCCAGATGTGTAAGTGATTATTTCTTCCTGAAAATGCCAGTTTCCCTTGTGGGAAAGGTTTCTGAGCAATTCTTGACTTGGATAGTGTTTTGGAAAAATACTTTTGAGTTTGTCAAAATATGTTATTTTGACATTTTAAAAAATGCAGTTGTCATCTTGCTGGTTTGAATGACTTTTTGCTTTCAAACTTCAGTGAACTGAAGGAAAGCTACTTTGAAAATATTCTAAATGTTCAAAAATGAAATGCTTTGAAATATAGGAGACATTTTGATTGACAGAAGTCATAAGGCTTTTTCAAGTGTTTATTCAGGAATTTCTAGTTTTTAGCTCATTAGCTGGATCAGTGTTTTCCATGTTTTGAGGTTTCCTTGCCAAAAAAAAAAAAATCTCATCTACAGAGCTAAAAGCCAGAACTCTTGCAGCTTTTCCCTTGCCAGGATCATATCAAGCACCTTGTAATTTGGGTACCCTAACTTGCATGGCTGAGGATGAGGAAAGGAGCCTCTCTTTTCTGTGAGCTGTGGAGGAATCCCTGGGGGGATATGTAGGCTAAACCAGCTGAGCTGGGTACCTCAAGCTGCTGTGGTGCAACCTCCCCTTGAAGAGATGTTGTTTGCATCTGCCAAGTGTGATTCTTCCCTTTTCCTTCCTCTCCAAAGGGGAAGGAAACAGCATGAGGAAATACTACTTTATTTGGGCAGCTGAATAGCCTGGATGGTTGTGGTGCTGGATTCTTTTGCCACAGAGAAGTGAGAATTCAACTGCCATCCACCTTGAGTGAGGTTTATGCTTCCAGGGTTGAGCTATGTTTTGGTGATGTGAATATCTGCTTCATCTTCGGGCTAAATTGTAGACCCAGTAGAGATTGTTAAGATCATAGCTACTGTTTAATGTGATCTCATCTGTCTTCCCTTCATTTGCCTGTCATCAGCCAGCTCAGTGCTAGTGCAGTAGAGGAAGACTCTCTACTCTTGTATGACTGCTGTCCTGCTCATAAAGGAAAATGAGGTTGGGAAGGTCATTCTCGGATGTGTGTGCCAGTGCTCAGAGAAATCCAGGGAGAACTTCAGGGGTGGAAAGGAGGGAGGTGGCTGTGGTGGTGCTGAGCAGCCTTTCTCGAGGCTACAGCAGAGGAGTTCAAATGAATGTATTCAGGGGAGCAACCACCGTGATTGATTTATGCACCTAGCTTTGAACCAGAAACTCCATAAGCAAGCAATAAATCATGGCACTGGAGCAACACAGGAGCTATTGCCTGGGACTTGGCTGCTTTTGAGGAGGAAGTATGAAAAAGAAAAAAAGGAAGAGAAAGTTGTCTATTTTTAATAAATTGTTGGGTTGACAGTTGGACTTGATCTTTAAAGTTGGAAAAGACCTCTGTGATTCAGTGTTAGTGGGCTGGGCTTTGGGTTGGGGTTAGGAGCCAGCTTGGGAACCAGCGAGTGCTATCTTTGCCTTCCCTATAACCTCATTAACTCTGTAATGTTAACCGCATTCTTCCCTGGGCTCCTCGGTGGTGTCTCTGTGGCCTGCCTTCCTCCCGGGGTAGCAGCCCATCTCACAAGCATCTCTCTGAAACCCTGGCAGGGAGTGCGAGCGATCCCTTCTTAGCCCTTATTGTCTGTGCCTGCAGATAACCGAGCAGGTATCCACTTCAGTCCAAGATAAACACTTCCTTGGCCTCCCCTTTATTGCAGACCTGAACTCCTCTGAAGCTCACCACTGTGCTAGCTATCATGCCCTCTATCGCCTTTTTGCCAAATGTAATCCATAAAATGCTTTGGTGGTAACCTTATCCATCGGCCAGCAGCGATAACATCTCCAGGCCCCCGTGACAGACAGGAACTCGCAAGCATGGAGTTAATAATGCAAACTTTCAAAAAATGAAACTGGCAGGAGGAGACGAGGAGGGGAATAAAAGGGGCCGGTGTGGCTGTAATTGGGACCATGTGAGCTTCCTTAGAGAGGGATTAAGGGAAAGAGACAGGCCTCGCCCGCGAAGATTAGTTTCAATTAGACGGGCTGGAGGCGAAAGTCAGGACTTGGTGAAAGATTAAAACAAGAAGGGAGAAAGTTTCCATTGCTTTTGCTCCAGGCCTGCACAAGAGGGTTCAGTGAGATCATGCTAATTGAAGGCAAAGCTTGCATGGAAGTTAGGAAGAACTCGCATTAATTGATTCGATGCTGCCATTTTTTTCCGTTATCCACAGTGTTCTTTTGGCTGCTGCTTTTTTTTTTTTTAGTCTTTTTTTCCCCCCTTTCCCTTTCAAAAGCTAAAGAGGGAGAAATCATCCACAAATTCTGCTGTGGTTAAAAGGAAGCAGAAGCAGTGGACAGTTGCCTAGTGCCATCTAGTCAGTGCTATGTTCCGTCTCCGTGATCCCCTTTCAGTTTAGGATCGAGTGTTAGAACCAAATCGATGGTGTCGTTGCCACTACTGTACAGCTGAGCTTGTTTCACCAATTAAAGAGACTGTTCTCTTGACAGATTTCTTTTTCCCACAAGAAGATCCAAAGTGGAGCATTATTTAAAAGCACTCCCTGAAATTTACAGTCTGACAATCAACCAGGCTTGCATTTTCCAGTTCTGAGGCTGAGGAGAGAAAACACATGGTTTCCTTATGGCCACCGTAAAAAAGGGAACTCCTCAGGAAATGGCAAACAGGATTTTAGTCCATCTCTGGCTGGCTGAATACAGCACTAGTGTAATTGGGATCCTAGTGAGGAAATTCTGTTCCTTCTCTCCTCCTGCCCCTCTCTCCCCTGCTTCCAGTTTCAGTGAAGAAGGAAATCAGGGACTCACAGAAGTTAGAACTGGGGAAGACGGGCTCGTGTCGTCAGCCAGTGTGGAGCTCCTCTCTGGCCTTTGTCTGCTTTTGAGTGCAGCGAGCACTGAAGTTACAATTACACCATTTCCTTCAAGAGGAAACTATTGCAAATATGAATAGATTTCCATGTTAAGGATTTTTCCCCCCCCTACCCCCTTGATAATACTGAAAGTTATAGGAAAATGTATATCCAATCTTTCTATATTAGATCAATATTTTTATTCCATTAAACTTGTCTCTGAGGGGCAAGAAACATCATCTTCTGCCAGATTTCTGTATCAGATTGTCACTCTGTGGATTTTTGTTTCATAAAGCTTTGGAATTACAATGCCTAGTCAATTACAGTTAAATGCATTTTCACAGCCAGCCAGAAAAACATTAGCACTAATCAGAAACATCTCACCAACAGGGATTCCCAACGAGGCTTTTTTGGTTTGTTTGGCTTTATGAAAATGTTCTCTCAGCTAGAAACATCAAAAGACAACCATGAATGTGATCTGCTAAACTAGGAGAGAAAGAATCTGTGCCGAGATCTGTCTGTCTTGTAGGTGACAGTTGGTGCAAAACTTCCTTATCGAAGCTGATATCAGTACTCAGCAGGGAGGTCACTCCTGACAGCTCCAGTGCTCTGGGAGTGGCTTGGTACCATCCTCTGCCTTTGGCTTCACATATGCACCTTGTTTCATTTCAGTTTCTTGGTGCCTGCTGCATTTTTCAAACTCTGAGTGAAATCAGACACTGGGGGCTAATGGCTGAATCCCTTTTAATTTTTCACACTGCAGAATGGACACAGTCCCCTGCAGGGTCTCCCTCAGATGAGTCTGCTGTGGTCACTGGCAGGAACGAGCTACAAGCTACAGAGCTGGAACTCAGACTGAGTAATCACTGAGTTTTCAAGTGGGGACTGTGTTTTCTGTCATAAATATCCCTTGTTTAATGCATCTGTCATGTCAACATGGCATGGCATCCCTGGTTTGGAGTGATGCTGCTATGCACAGAACCTGGAACGCTCCAGCTAGGGCTTGGAGGTGTCCCTGAGCATCCTGTGCCTCGCTTGTGCCACAGGACCTGGCCATCATGCCTGCTGGGTTTTTCCAGCTATCAGAATGACACCATGGACACTTGAGTGAAGATGGATGCATCTGGGGTGTAGGAGCCTGCAGCTGCCTGAATGTAAAATCTTCAAAGTTCTAGCTAAGACTGGACTATTGTTCAGATATAAAACCACTGAGCAGAACAAATTGACATCATCTGCTACCTCTGAATGGCACCTAGACACAAACATTGCTTTATAATTACACTATTTCTTTTAAATGGAAGCATTGACAACATTCCAGTTTTTCCCTGTTGAAACCTAGTACCCCTGATTTCCTCTCCCCACCTACCACCCTTCAGGCTTTTCTTTGGGTGGTGTGGGGTGCTGGAGTTGTTACATGGAAGCCTAATAAATGGATGCTATGAACCAGTGTTTTCCAAGCATTGTAGGAACTGTTGAGAAAGTGGTTTTCCTTCTTCCCCTTTTTTCTTCCCACACTCCTCCCCCTCCCACCCCACAGCTAATAGCACACAAATAGCACTTCATGTAATTTTGGCTCCTCTCCACTATTTCAGGCAGACCTCAGGAAATCTCTTGATTTATAGCTGGGGCATCCAAAGGCAGCATGCTGCCTGCTTCCTTCAGGGATGCCTTTTGGTGACATTTAGTGAGTTTGAGGTGCAGTATTTCAAATAGGCAATATCCATATTTTCAGTCAGATAACTCTGTTTGTACTTATAAATTGATTTAGTAATGAAATGAGCTCCTTTCATGATGCTTGCTGGCTTTAGGGTCTTGTTATGGTATACTCAGGCTGTTCCTGAAGCTTAGTTTACCAAAGTAGAGTCAGAGTTTTCTATCCATGCAGCCCAATTGAATTCAATAGGGCTATTCACATGGATAGGTAGAGCAGGATTTGGGACTCAGTTCAGGAAAACCATCAAGCCTGTGCTTGAGGCCTACAGTCCTTTTGGTTTCCCACTGCTGCTGTTGGCTGCTCTAGGAATATCAGTTCTGAAGTGCTCCTGTTGGGGTGTTGGTTAGTGGAGCTGTGTGTCTGGTCCCCTGCACATGGGATGCATGGAAAGGGTCTTCAGGCCAATTCTAAGGCTTCAGCCTTGTCTTCCCTACAATTTCCATTTTCATAGTTTGTTCTTTTGAACAAATTGAGAATGTTTCAAGATGCTGAATTTTGAGTTGTGTTCCTTTTTTAGTGCTGGGTTTGACAAGCTGGAGTGAAGCTCTGTTTGTAGTGTTCCCTTCTGATGTCATACATATGCTTTGGTTCTGCTTATGTTTTACCTCCTCCTACTCCACTTTCCTGCTTCAGCCAAACTACATATGTTCTGCCCAGGCCCTTCCCCGTGGATATCTTTTCTCTGGATTGTGAGAGGTGGCTTTCCACCTTGAAGGCTCAGATTTTGTCCCTAATCCTTGCAAGTGTTTCTGTCTTAACAGTATTCATTGCCAGTAAGGCTGGTATTGAGCTGAGCCCATCTGTTAACACTTCAGGTACTCAGAATGGGCATCAGTAGTGCATGGGCATTCTGTAAGGGTCAGATGGCTCATTCTGCTCCTCACTGTGTAGCTTCTGTCCCCCAGTCCCAAATTAAATTGAGTGGGATCTGCTGCTTTGTGGGTCCAAGTGCTACTAGGGATCACTGAGTAAAATACATGGACAGTTTGTGCTTTCCAGTGCTGTATTGCTAGGTTTGTGTGCTAGAAGCACTTCAGAACATGACCTTGCTGATATACCATGATGGAACATGGCAGAGATTTACCAGTTTAGCACTGTACTTAATTCAGGCTTGCTTTCATTGGGGACCTGTAAAATCTTTCCATAGGAAATTCTAGAATAAGTAAGACTTCAGTTTGGACTCTCCTTCATGTGAGACAGGACTGTCATTGTTGTGCTTGGAAGGAGTTTCTCATGACATCTGCTTTGAGCTGGCCTAGTCCTGGCTGCAAGAGGAATGTGTTTGCAGAAAGCAGACAGATTGTTCATGGCAGAAAAAGAGGTGCCATTAAAAGTAAAAAAGACCTGGTTTTTAGACTTTCCTATCCAACTTCTTGCAATTAATAAGATCTTAATTGGAAGATGCAGCTGAATCTCACCTGAATTCCTGCAGTCCCAAGCTTAGGCAATGACTTGTGACCCAGGGTCAGGGTAGTCCAGTGTCACTGAAGTAGATTTATTTACCCTGGCAGTGCTGTTCCAGAGTTCTGATCCGTGCTACACTTTGACCTGTGGCATTCACTTATTCTAGAGTTGTTGCACTGTTCTCATCTGTAAACACCTATCTCTGTGAAGCATGACACAGCCTGGCTTCTGCTGAGTGCTCTTTAGAAGGTTCTGGACTTCAGATAAAATAAAGCTTTATACTGTGGGAAGTAGAATTATCTATTAGCCAAGCTTGTGACATCTTGGACAGTTCGGAGACATCAGCTCCCACTGAGAGCAGCAGGGCTTTACCTGCTTCAAGCAGGATTTGGAATTCTGCCCAGAGTTAAGAACATTTTCTTAGTTTAGATTTGGTTTTGAAGGGGTATCTAAAAGCCCTTTTGGGAATGCAGCTTCAGCTTTCTCACCAGTTTGAAAAGTATAGTTATAGGTAAATATGTCCTTTTCTCCTGTTGTAATATATTTCTCCTTATATTGTTCCTTTTATCATTCCTTCTTTATCTTAAATGGAAAAAAAGTCCCAGACGAGCTGTGAAACAAGTGAGTTAGTCTTCTTAAACAACATTCTGGTATCTTGTGTGTCTGCTTTACATCTTGCATTGTGACAACAGGTAAAACATCTCCCAAGAATAAAATAGACCATGCCCAGAGTTCCAGAAATTGGAAAGGCTTTAAATTAAATCTTGCAGCCCTCAAATGGGTAAAACTCCCTGACAGCTGTGCTCCCCAAAACATAACATGAGGATACCATATTAAATCTTTTTAGAGAAGTTTGAAGGAGAAACATCTAATGAAGAAATAGAATGCAGGATAAGCTCCAAAGACTCTGTCCCTGCAGTCTCTTTGCAGAGCTCTATGGGGCTGGGGCTTTTGTCCATTGAAGAAATGGCCCAAGTAGCCTCTTTTCCTCTCCCTCTCCTCCAGGGCTTCAGTTAAATTCTCAGCTCGTGAGGGCATGTAGGGAACAGCTGCTTATGATCTCTTCACAAGTGCTGGGTCATTGGTAAACAACCATCCCTCCACCCTCTCAGGGAGGGGAAAAAAAAGGATACAAAAAATGTATTCATTTTCCTGATGATGAAGAGTAATGAAGAGCACGTGCATGCTGCACTAAGAGAGAGAGAGCAAAATGACAAATTAAATCATGTCTGGTTTGACAAGCCTTTAAGTGTAACAGATCTGCACTTGTGCTGTCTGACAGGCATGATTGATACCACGGAGCACTCCTCAGCTTTTAAACACACAGGCTGAACAAAGAGTCACTTCATCCTGGCGCTGGTAGTTTGGAGGCAGCCCGGTGCTGCCCAGGGTAAGCAGCCCTTCATGCCGTGGTGTTTGACTTGGCAGCACACTGCCTCTCCCTCTTTGGACAACTTTATTTATTTTTATGATCCTTAAAATATTGTAACCCAGTCAACTCAACAGTCATTTAAGGTAATTTCTGGTCTGAACAGCATCTATTTTCTAGACAACTTTACAATAATATATGTTTGCTGTGGGCCAAATTCTTTGTGTAGGTGCCTCTGTTTCTGTGCTGTATTCAGAGCTGTTAACTGGGAGAGAGTCAGAGTATCCAGTAATTTCTAATAACTTGAAATCTAAACCTCCTAGATGTTTTTGACTATGCCATTTATAGCTGAGATTTGGCATGGCAATACAATATGCTTTTCTTTCACATTTCAGTTGTATACAAAGCAACCGATGCACAGATGAGCTATTTAGATTCCTTTCTTTGGGGAAGAACACTGATCTGAGACAGACTTTGCAAAGTTCAGTCTGAACAGCTCAAGCTGGTTACTGTACAAAAGGATGCTACTGTAGAAAGAGTCTCTTATTGTCAGTGTTTTGCTGTTGCTACAGAAAGGTTTTCTGCAGGAAGACTCATCCATCACTGACACTCGTACCTCTCCATGGCAGGACCTGTCTGCCACACGATCTCAGAAATGGCTTAGTGGGCTAGAGCAGCTGGTGAAGAATTCATTACAGCCCAGCAATGGAAGGGAGAGCTTCTGTGGGAGCCCTGGACATAGATTAGAACATAGGTGATGCTGTGGAAGGAGTCAGAGTGCAATCACTTTGATTTTTAAGGATTTGTATTAATCAATCCAAAGCACAGTTTGTGGAGCAATGTCCCATCTTACCCTGGAGCAGGAGCTCTGAACTGGCAGGAAGCAGCGATGGTCTGTCATATCTAGATGTCCTTGATCCACGTTTTGATGTTGCTGTGAAATTATTTACTAGCAGGGGGAAAGGATCAGCACAGCTTTTACTGGCTGTTGTGAGCTAAATCCACGGTCTCTGTAAATCCAAGACCCTCTTTAGCCTGGGCTTTAGGAGATGCTTACCTCCATATCAGCCATGTCTGGGCAGGGATGAAGTCCCTCATCCAGGCTTTCATTTTTGTCTATCTTTACTGCTTGTCCTGGGCCCTTAACTCCATTAAGGGTAGATGCACAACTCTGTTTATTTAGGCCTTTTTTAATCTGACACTTCCAATCAAGCTAATTCACCCGAGAGAGACCAACCAGCCTTTTATTTATTTTAAACTATTTTACCAAGGTAACCCAATCCAGACCATCTCCATATCTTGTTTACAAGAGCAGCCTTGGTGACAACATCTGTCCTGTGTAAAATGTCAAAAAAAACCCCAAACCCAAACAAGCAAAAAGAAAACCTAGCAAAAATCAGAGAGATACCAGAATTTGTCTTCAGACGCACATGCCAAAATGAGCCTCCAACATCGTTGTCTGTGCTCTTCAGAGAAGAAGAAAGGTGAGAAGGAGATGTGAGAGCTGTGGTGTCAGAGCCCATGTGGGCTGGCAGTCAGGCCAGGGTATGTTCAGTGGAATTTGGGGAGTGCTGTGGGTAGTGGTGGTTCATAGCCTGTAGTCTCTGGCAGGAAGTGGTGGGCTGATGGTGAGATGTAAAATTGTGAAGCGCACTGCTGTCTTTTGCCTTTCTCTGTCATTTCTGTGTAGGTTTTGTGTATGTTCTCCAAAGTATTAAAAATATCATGGACCTGTCTCTCCCACAAAGGGAGATCCTTAACAGAGAACTCCCAAGTCAGCCTTATGCACAGGTAGAAGGAACCTGTTGAAGAGGTAGTTGTTTCATGCCTGTAGAAGTGAATTGTTCATGAGAGTAAGAACCAGTCTCCTCTGGATGTAACCCATCAGGTACATCAGCAAGAGAAGGCTATAAGGAGGAAAAAAGGCTGTGAAAAATCAGCCTTT
Source organism: Galbula dea (assembly GCA_013399015.1). Lineage (NCBI taxonomy): Eukaryota > Metazoa > Chordata > Aves > Piciformes > Galbulidae > Galbula > Galbula dea. The sequence goes on along the minus strand of VWZX01009007.1, from coordinate 1,485,250 downwards.
GGGCTCTCTGGTATCTGGATGGTCAGAAAAGAGTTTGGGCCATGCTTGTGATTCTTTGCACATTAAGCTACTGATAGATTCTGAACTGCACTGAGGGGATTTTACACCTTGCTAGTGAAAACTACTGATTTTAAATGATGATATGAAGCAGCTTTTGCTATCCAATAGAGGAAGGAAAGTCTGGTAGAGCTCCTCCATAACTGATTAATGAACACTTGGAAATACAGCAGCAGTTGAGATAACTGGCTGTAAGGGTGGCAGTGTTTTGTGGCCCATGGCAGTGGAGGAAAGCTGAGCAGCTCCCATTGCTGAGATGCCTTGGCAGTGCTCGATGGCTTGTCTTGATCCTTGCTGATCCCTGAAAGCTCTTGTGTTTCAGGAAGAGGTGGAAGCCTGTGGAATTTATTTGTCACTTGAGCTAGTGATGCCCATCAGGAATGAAACCTGCACAGTCCATTATTTCTTGCTGTCGTGTTGTGGGTTCTTGTTCAGATTTGCTGCTGCACAGTGTGTGGTTTGAAGGGAGCTTAGTGCTGGTGGAAGTCTCCTTGTTGACAGGCTGCAGAGTAACATTTTCTGAGTATGCACAGAACAGGTAGTGTCCTTGGCTCAGATTTGACCTGGTAGGACCATCTCTGCTGTACCTGAGAAGAGAATAGACCCTGTGGGTAGAGGTGGGGGAAATTTGGTGTCCCTATATTCTGGGGGATTCCAACACATCCCCAAGCCAAGCAATAATGAAATAATGACTTTGCAAATCAGAATTAAAATACCTGTTTTGGTCAAAAAGTCTTTTCTTACAGAAAAAAGTCCATTTTCACCCAAATGTTCAGTATCTGACAAATCCCTGTTGGCTACTGAAGCTGCAAAATAGGATGTTAAATTAGAGGAAAAATTGCCTCCCTGATCTTTCAAATTTCAACCAAACCTGCCAGAAATAAATCTAATGAAAACCAATGTGTACATGTTACAGAAGCCAAACAAATATACCTGAGAAAGCTCTTGAAATGTGTTACAACTGAGACTTGCTCTACACATAAACGAGCCACATCTGCTCCTGCTATTGTATTCACATCCATGTGAAAGAAAAGATTAAAACAAGATAGCAACATGAAAGTAGATTGATACAGGAGAAGGGAGTGGGAACTCCTGGAAGGAGATTGTTAGATAGTGGCTGCTTGGAGTAAGTCCAAACTCAATTGCAGCAGAGAGAAATTGGCTTTCTGTTGTACCATGTTTTCTGTAATGCAAACCAGTGTGTGTGGGGGGGTGGGTATGTGATTGTCATTATGAAAAGCTTTTGCCAGCACAGTAGCTCAGACACCAGGGGATAATGCATTACACACTGATGCTTTCCAGGACATCGATTCCAAGGCAGTTGTGGTGGGTCCTTCCTATCAGAGGATGTGAGTTTCTGAAGCACAGTTTCCCACAGGATATTATTGTGGCAGTGCAAAGTTAAGATCCAGCCTTGCTTTGGAGAAAAGCCTTCACCTTCCTGCAGTGTTCGGGTTTCACCTAGCACCGCTGTGCTTTGAGGCTGGGGGCAGGGGCTTCATGTTTCAGACAATGGACGGAACAATTGGGAAGGCAGCTCCCCGCTTCTGTTACAGCATAATCCCACCTGGGAGAAAGGCTCACTTGTTACTTCAAAGCCATTGCATGTTAGAACACCCTGCTGAGATGAAAGCGCTTCCCAGAGGAGATGTGCCACCTGCCAGTCACTGCTCAGGGGCTCGGCCGGGAGGGCTCCGGCCAGGGCTTGGCAGGGGAGCCGCTGCTGAAGGGCAGGTACCGGTGTGAGAGAGCACACCCAGAGCTGCGCTGCAGGCGGTGTCACTGCTGGGATCCAGTGGAAATACAGGGACCTTCATCACTCCTGGCCCGTTGGCTTTGTGCTGTAGTAGTGGCTAGGTCAACAACCCAGCTGAAAATGAGTAGCCATGTGTTGCTTAACGCTTACCTTCTGTAGCCTCAAATTAATGCAATAAATTTTGCCTCCTGTCCTCAACTAGTTTGCTTTGTGCTGCTAGATGCTGCCACGTTCCAACTCAGAGGCAGCAGGTGCTGATTGTTGGGGAACCTGATCCATCTATCAGTTGTAATGCATCTTAAAATAAATGTAACTGACAACAATATAAACAAGGGAATCTGCAGAATGAGATTTTCTTCCTTCAGACCTGGGAAACCTGGTGGTGTCTGTGGTTTTGTAAAACCTCTCCTACTTTATTTATTTTTATTCCTCTGCTAGCCCTTGGGTACAGATTACTTTCAAACAAGCTGGCTTGCTGTTTGCATAACACAGGCTTAAATTCAGCTAGAAATAGATCATTTTTCAAGTAAAATTCCCCAGAAAATAATTACAGGTATTTGGGGTTGTTGGGGAAAGCATCAGAAAAGTTTCTTGTTAAGGTCTGGTGACACCTGGCAATTAAAAATATAAAATCCTTTTCTTGATGCAGACCTTCCTCCTTTTCCTTGGGGACAAATTAAACTGCACTGCAGAAGTTTCAAACATGCTTCTAAATCCAGCATCCTTCACTGCTGGGTAGTTTCTACATTCTACACATTATTTCTGCCTGGGAAAGTGTCTCAGATTCATATTAATGAGGATTCCATGTTTGTGGTTAGGAGAAATTCAGTCTTGTGGCTTAAGCAGCCTCAGGACTCTCATTAAGTGCAAGAGGTTAATAATCTAAACTAGCAGTTAACTAGCTATGGTCAGCAAAGCCTTTATTGCTTTTGGCTCACACTAGCTAAGCTGGTCCCTTGTCCTTTGCAGTGCTGGAGATGCAGGTGAAAACAAGGAGAGCAAACAAGGCTGGCTGCAGAGGAGCCACTGCTAATTTTAGCTCTGGGGGAAATGTTAAGAGTGGAGATAATTTTCTGATGGAGAAACTGCTCTGCATGTGTATGACTGTAAGAGGAGGGAGGTGGGTCCTCTAAGAGCAGATGAGCTCTTCCTTCAGGTGTGGTTTGAGGTCCTTGTCCAGGCATGTGCTGTGCACACTCACCTCAGGCAAACCTTCTCTTTCTTTGTGGAAACTTGTCTCTGTTGCCCCCATCCTATGGCCATGCATCTCCAAGAAGAGCTTGGCCCCATCTTCCCTGTATCCTCTGACCAGGTGGTTGTAACCAGCACTGATGTTGTCCCTGTAAGTCAGGTGCTCCAGCCCTTGTCATTTTGGTGGCTTGTGGCTGGCCTTGCTCCAATCTGTCAATGTATTTCCTGAAGTGAGCCCCAAACTGGGCACAGAGCTCCAGACACAACAGGAATAGAGGGACAGGATTGTTCTCCTGGACCTGCTGACTGTGTTCATGGTAGCACAGCATACAGGATATGGTTCACCTAGCTACTGGCAGGATTAAGTTGCTCTGTGGGGTCAGGAGCTTGAAAGAAACAGTGCAGGTATTCCTGACATTGAAGAATTGCTGCAGCAATTGGAGGGCAGTCACAAATTAGCTCTGTCCTTCTACAGCCAGTGGAAACTTTAGTTTTAATTGCACAGACCCCAAGCAAATTAAAAAGAAGCAACCAAATCAGTTACTGGGCTGCCTTCCTACGGTGTCCTGACAGATCCCAGAGGCCTCTGCAGAGATGAGATTTGCCTGGTCTCTGCTTCATCCTCTCTGCCTGAGTTTAAAAAGGTAAAAAGGAATTCTAATCTGTAAGTGGTCTCTCTGCATGAAGCAGACTGTTCCTAGTGGGGAAAAAAGGGGACATGAGGAAATACCCCTTTTTGTCGTGTTTCAAGGATACAATGTATTTTAGCTCCTGTTGAATCGTCCATGGATTTATCTTCTGGCATTTTGAAAGATTCCAATATATAACAAATAATACATTTCACTTAGTCTCACCAAACTCTGCTCTGAGAACAAGTATCCAACATGTCTGGAAATCCAAAGCGTTACTGTGAGGACTCAAACAGAAGCATGATCAGCCTGAATAGAAAGAACAGCTCTCTCTTTTATCAAGTCAGCATCACGTGCTGTCCATCCCATCCGAGTGTCAGCTTCCATCTCTGGAATGGTTTGGCTGCATGCTCTGGTTTGCCTCCAGGAGAGATGCCTGCAAAAATCACCTATGATTTTTGTGAGAGAGAGCAATGCTCTTGCTGAGTGCAGTGCACAGTCTCTAGGGTGACAGGGTTCCTCCTGCTTTCTCAACAGGCAGCTAAAGTTTGGTTGGAGCAGGGGAAGCTTCGGTTGCCGGTCAGAGAAAGTAGAAGTGCTCTAAATGCACGGGAGCCCTCAGTGAAGGCAGTTTGGGTCTGTTTCTGAAGCCTCTCTCTCCTCCCGTCAGGAAAGCAGTCTCTGCACTAGCAGCTCCCCTTGGGAAGAAGTGCCTGGGACTCCAGCCTAGCCATACATCTCTGTCAAAATCTCTATGAATAAATTAACCTTTCTAAAGATTAGTGCACCCTAATACCTCAGGGTTTTTTTCTTGTTTTTTAACAGAACACATGCTAAAAATGCCTTGACAGACCTTGCTGGGGTTTGTGCTGTGGATCACCTGCAGAGGATTGCTGCTGCAAGTGGCATTAAAGGCACAGCTCTGTGGTTGTGGAGACTCCTGAGTGTCTCCCCCTTCGGAGAAGGGCTTCAGTGGGTAGCAAAACATGATGAGTAGGAAATCCTCTTGAAGGCAAATCATAAAAGAGCTAATGAAAAGTAGGTGACCTCTGCTGGTCCCTTCCAACCCGAACAGTTCAGGGATTCTCTGAAAACTCACATGCTCTTCCTTTATGAAAGCACTTTGAGTTCAGACACCTCCTGATGCTTCACAACTGTTAGTTCACCAGAGCAAAGGCATTATCTGACTCAGGCAGCTTTAAAGATGTTTAGAGCAATGTTTAACACTCAGCTGAAACACTGTTTGCCAAATGTGTCTGGGAAACAATGGCTTTAGTGTCAGCAGCCCAGCGGGCCCTTGTCCTGAAGGCTTTTTGCCTGGTGCCCTTCTCCTCTCAAGCCCTTGGTTTGGTAGAACAGGCTGTGGAGGAGGTCGGGTATCTGTTGCTCTATTCTCTTGCCATTAAATTGCTGGAGTTGACCTGATCCTTCCCAGGCACTGGGGGTGGAGGAGGCCATTCCAAAGATGGCAGGGAGTGTTTTGATTTTTGATCCTTTTGAGCTGAATTACGGGGAGGAAGCTGTCTGCTATCAGAGGAATTAGTCAAATTCCTTGTCAGATGTGCAGTCCCATTAAAAATGCATTATCTGTTTTCAAAGCTTAAGAATGGGTGTTGGTTGAGAGTCTTTAAAATATTATTGTAAACTTTCACTGAGAAAAAGTATTCCTGAGTCTTTCATGAAGGCTAATCCCACTTCACCTACTGTAAACCATCAGCTTCTGGGGTGGCCTTCTCCAGCAATGCTAGGCAAGAGCATGCACTGACTCTGGGAAAATCCTCCTGGAAGATGCAGACATTTGTTTTATGATGTTCTTAGCAGCTCTCAGCATTCAGCTGATTTGTTCTGATAATGATTCTGTGTCTGCATGCCTCCTCACTTTCTCCCTTTGCTTTTCTGTCTGGCATCTACAGTTCAGATAACTGTCTGAATCCAGGTCTGAATTGGTCCTAAACACAATACCTGGTGGATTCCAGCAAAGAGTGAATTCAGAGCACTTAAATTTGTAACTGAGATATCTTCGAAGTAGATGGGAGGAATCTCAGTCAAAGCCTTGAAGTATGGATCTCTGGAGGGAAGCCACAGTTTCCTCTGCTGCAGGATTAACAGGATATCCCGGAGCATGCAGTGTCACTCACTCTCTGAAACACAGTCCTTGGAATTTGTGTGACAAACATAATTGTGGCATGTAAACTTCTTTTTTTAAAGTAACTATTCGTCACAGAATCACAGTCTTCCAAGTGTTTCTGAGTTTTGACATGGAAATAGGATTTCCAGAACTGTTGTCCTTCACTGACATTTACAACCATCAAATAACTCCAATTGATTGACAGTAGCCCTGCTGTTCTCTGGCCAGTGCAACACTATTCCCTAGGGTATTTTGCCTAGATCCTTAGTCAGTTTGAGGTGCTAGTGTCTTAGAACAATGGTATTTCCACCACTTCTATTTGCAGTTTAACTCAAAAGCTGGATGTCAGAGCAGGATGGGACCATTGATGATAACCAATCTACTTGGCAGTGCGTTACAAACCCCAGGAAAAAATGTGCTCCTTCTGAATGGTCTCTTTAATACCTTTGTCACTGCATTATCTGAGCACAACTGGAACAGCTGAGAATCTGCTCCATCAGGCTACATGGTAAAGCTGTGCCTTTAAATGATATAAAATAAATTGTCACCTTTTTAAAGGAAGGAAACAGCCTTGGCTGGCAAAGGGGTTGTTGCTAGGCCTGTGCCAGCACTCAGACATGTTACTTTTGTTTTCCTGGCAGAAAATAGGCAAATTCCTCAGGTCTGGCTGAATGCTCTGGCACCACACAGTAACCATGCTTCCTGCCTGGGTTTCTGCAAGTCTGTTAGTTTCTAGAATATCTCCCATCCTCTGTCACTGCAGGCAAATGAGCCACAGCTTGGTGCTTATCTGGTGAAATGCCAGTAAAGTTGAGGGCTCAAATCACTGTGAGCATCACTGCCAATCCATCTGTTAAAGTATTTATCGGTCAACAAGGTGTGAAAGGAGCACATGCACATCATGGATATTTTGGATAATGTGTCATGTTTGAAAGCTTTTGAGGTGCTTTGATTTTATGTTGCTGGAGGGTGAACTCCTAAGAGATCATACTAGGACCTGCAGACAGAGCCACAGAATGAAATCAGTTGTGCAGGAAAGTGAGTACAATCTTCTCTCTTCTTTAGCCAGTCCATACAAGGAACCAGCCCGAAGTGCTGTGACTGAGAGTTTAAATAGAGTTTCCCTCTCTCTTCTCCCTAACTGAAGGATCATCAGCCAATATTCTCATGCACCTCTCCAGGTTTGGTAAGCAGTGAATATTGAGAACCTAAGCTGGTCTTTGCTTTACAAAATGTCCACTGCTCTTTGCAGACTTCATCAGTAGACTTCATATTGCCACAAACAGCAGAGGCAGAACTGTGCCTGACACTGGCCAGGTAACTTTAAAGCTACAAAAAAAAAACCAAACCCCACAAGAAATCTCCTTCAATTCTTAGTCTACTATGTACACAAAGCAAAGATGATCAAGCCAGTAAGGAGCACTTCAGATCTTTTCTTTACCATCTTTACTGTTTTCATCAAAGCAGAGAGCATGTGGTTCTCAGATCTTCAGCAGCTCAGTGCATTTAACTGCCTACCATGCAAGACAGCTGCAATGCAACCTATTTTAATGCTGTAGAGTTGGTGGCACTTTAATATTTCCTTTGCTAGAATAGGTTTAGCTCAAAATTTTATGTTATTTCAACAGAGTGGAGTGTTTACCATAAATAGCAGGGCCTGCAGAAAGCCTGCTGCAGCATTCTTCCTACTGTGAAGCAGCAGTACCTCAAGCCTGAACCAATTTAGGGAGGCATTGGCCATATGATTTTAATATCAACAAGTGGAGCAAATTTGTGAGTGGGTTATTGGGCAGTTGCAGAGCCAGGGGCACCTGCAATCGATCAGCACAGCTCCTGCAACAAGGTGTCAATGCACAGGCAGAATAATAACAAGTATTTGGTGTGTACAAGGGATCACTCAGCTGCTGGGGAGGTGTTAACATGTGGGAGAAAAGAAAACATTATGGTGAAACATGGTTATTTGTTGGTTACTGAGCAAGTGCATGGTTCTCAGCAGTGTGGAAGAAGCAGGGTGAGAGATTAAATGTGGCAAGGTGGGTAGGGGCTGGTACCCTGATGGCTTCTGCTAGCCAGAAAGGGGAGGGATGTGTAGGGTGAGTGTGATGTGAAGTTGAGTGTGGCAGAAAGTGCTTGTGACCTCCTCGTGGGAAAGGGGAGAGGGCTGCTGTTGCACCTGGGTTATGGAGGTCTAAATGCAAGCACTCTTTAGAAGGACATTATAGGTGTGAGACCCAGTGCCAGGGTTGGTGAGAGGACACACTTCCCAGGCTCCATCTCCTTGGGGAGCCCAGGTGGATTCCTGCCCAGCCATCAGAAACATCTGATGCCTGGCTGATACAGTTTTAGTTCCTGCCTTTGCAGGGACTCTGCTTTAAACGGGAATGTGCTCTGCTGTGGTAGAGCACAGCCAGGAAAAAGCTCTGGATTTGGCTTTCCTCCAGCTGTGTTCCCTTGCTGAGGCTTTCCCTGGGAACTAAGCCTGCCTCTCCCATACAGACTGGGGATGGGCAATGCCCAGCTTTTCACCCCTGTGCCCAAGTTCCTCTGCCAGAGCTCACACATGGCTTCCACTGGGCAGTGTACCAGGGACTCTGGCTCCTCTGGGATGTGGCATTTTGACAAGGCCAAATAACGTTGCTGGAAAACAGATCCACTCTGTGGGCACTGGCTGGGCATCCACAGGACACCACAGAGGAGGAGATGTGGTGAGCATGGCTGTTTGCTAAACAACAGAAGGACAAGGGAACAGTCACCTCTGGAAGAAGTTTGGCAAATCCAAGAAGATAGATCTCTTAGCACTGTGCAGAATGCAGTGACCTCTTTAGAAGTGTCTCTCAAACTTCTGCTCCTTAGGAAGGATCCATCCCAGCTGTGTCCTTGTTATTGCTTACATTTTTTGCAGGGATGTGATTTCTTGTCCTGTTTCCTAGATTTCTCCCTTCTCACAACATCCCAAAGGGGGATATCAACATGTTATGTTCATGGTGTGGTGTGCCAGCTTCAAGTATGTATTTCCATTTATCTGAGTAAGTGTAGAGCTACAGTGACACGACCCAGGATTAGAAAAACATGGACTGTCACAAAAATGTAGGCCTCTGTTTGAAGGAACACAGGTCACCTCCTGATCTCTCCTCCCCACTGACAAATGTCTGGAGCTGCTGTGTCCTGCTTGAGTTGCTTAGTCTCTGTTTGCCTTTAGCTGTGATGCTTTGTTTCTGTATTGCTTAGCCAGGCTTGTCTTTAGCAGAACAGGTATGCCCTAATTCAGGTGGTTGATAGATGCTATTGGCAACGTGTGCTAGCTCTGTTGGGCTCATGGCATGCTCCTCTGCACATCTGAACTAACACCAACCATCTCTCTCCCTCCAGATGGAAAAAAACCCCAAACCACTGAGCCTGCCCTGGGTTTTGCAGTTGCTGTTTCCTGTCACTTGCAATGGCCTCTTCCCAGGAGGTAAGAAAATAACCTTGGTACTTGTTGCCAGTGGTAAGCTGTTGTCTTGGCATTCTGTGAATGACTGGTTTCAGGCCACTCTGTCAGCCTACCTTGCCAGCAACCAGGCTTGGGATGTTTGCTTTAGGAACATTCTGTGGTTGGATGGCTGTGTTCCATCCCCCATGTAAACACAGGCAAAAACTCCCATTTAACAGTTCTAAACAGTTGGCCACTGGTCAAGGCTACTCCCCTTCTTTTCAATGCATTGAGATTTTGCATCGAGTACAGAACAATTGAGGAGCAGGAATGCCCAGGTCCTGCCAAACGTATGATTTTGGTTTAGTTCAGTTTCTTTAAATGCCAGCACAAAGACTGAGCCTTTCTTTGGAAGGAGATGTCAGGAAAGCAAAACTTAATTGAATCTCAGCACTTGTACTGGAGGCCAGTTTCCACTCTCCTCTGCATGAGCTTAAACCACAGTAACTCCCCATGCGAGTGCGCCAGCATGGCTTGAGATTGGAGTTGGGTCTCCAGCTCTCTCAAGCTTTGTTTTTACTTTCTCAGTCATCTGATTGATTGTAGTGATGCCAATCTGGTTGCTTGCTGTAGCCACACAGAAGAGTCTGGTCACAGCAACAGGCCCCAGACTGTGCTCAGCACTTTGCAGAACCCAGCTGTGTGTTACTGGATGCTGCGTGCTCTGCTCTGGTGGGAACAGGAGATGCAGGCATCCTTTTAGAAAGCAGTAAGCTCTCTGGTGCCAGGGAGATTGTGATAGTTCTTTTCTGTGGGTAACTTTATCTTTCCAGGCTTTCTAACCATCTAGTGAAGGCATCTGCCTCAGCTCCTCAGATAATGGAGCCCATCTTCCGTTCAGAGTCTTTGGAAAGTCTCTTCTCCTATGTCCCAGGGCTGAAGCCTGCCTGCTCTACCAGGGAGCACTCTTGGCTCTCACCTCCTGCTGCCCAGGCTGGGTTCCCAATCTGTTCATCAGACTTTCATTGCTTATGTTAAGCATTACTGCAGAATGCTGTGTTAGTTCTTGGGGGAGATGTTTGCTGTACAGAAGGTGTGAAAAGCAGTTGGACAGAGAGGTCTCATTGGGTCTGGTAATAGTCTTGTGCATGCTCAAAGGAGCACTTGAATGGGGGTTGAGGATACAAAAGCCTTTGTCCAGAACCAAACCCAGACCTGGTCAAGGTGGAGAAGCCAATAGATATCTTTCTGCTTCATTTGCATATGTGGCAGAAGGTGACTGTGTTGTGCCCTGTGTGTTTGGGCTATTGAATTTTAGACCCTAGATGATTTATCCATGACCAACCCCTTAAATATCTCTCACTCTTTTTACTCACTGATCTCCAGAGTATTGCAATTTCCACTACTTTTGTCCTTACACATCTCTGTGATAATCTGACATCCACTGTATAATAAAAAGACACCGCTTCTGTATCTGTTTGAGCTCTAAACATGTCCTTTAGGTCCCTGAAAGTAGAGCCTTTTCTAGTAAGGGCTCTGGGAATAGCATAGCTCAGCCTTTCAGGCATTTGCAGTTTAAGGGTACCTTCTGGCCTGTGGAATGTCCCCAGCATATTCTATTATGGGTTTTCATGCTTAGTCTGGAGAGTACTGATGATCTCTGGTAGCACTTGTTGGTGCTCCACAGATTGTCTGATCACATGATGCTGGCATGCTGCCTTATTTCCAGCTGCTAAATTGCATTCAAAGGCCATTTAAAATACTTTCCTAATAAAACTTGCCTATAAAAATAGTTACTATAGCTGCTGCAAGGATGTTCTGGGAGCTGGTCCAAAAGACAGTCCCTGCTGAGATGAGACCCACCCTCCTAACAAAAGCTGAGAAATTTCAGCCTGAGGAGAAACTCAACAACAGCAGCAAAGTGGCAGTGGAAGTGTTAATGGAATGGTGTGCTTTCTTAGTTAATGCACAGTCACTCTTGCTGCTGATGAATAAGATAGGGAGCATGGCTTGTTGAGTAGAGTTTCCAAGCTGTCTAAATATGTTACAGCTTGGCTTTTAAAGTAGAAGAGCTTGGATTAATTGAGTAAGTGGCACTTAAGAGACTGCAGGTTAGGAGGATGCAGAGAGTGGCTAAATACAGCTTAGGTGTTTGCCTGTTTTTTTTTTCTTTTCCCTCTTTAAATCTGTGGCTGCACTTTCCCTGTGGCTGTGGGGTTAGGACAGAGCCCATCAACTGCAGCTTTTATTGCCAGTGAGCTGAGACATGCAGCTGTTCCAATTCTTTGATCACAGAAGACAGCAAAACAAGCAAACCCCAGTGCTGGTGCAAACTCCTTTTGTCTTCAGACCCCTCTCTGTATAAGCTCAGTCCAGCTGCTTGGACTCCCAGAAGGTGGGCAGGGATCAGGGACAGGGCTGGCAAGCTGTAAGTACAGTGTCCCTCTGGCTGAGTGGTCTTTCTGGCCAGGTACACAACCAGTCCTCTGTGCCATTTCATGCCAGTGCCCAAGTCTACTAGAAATGCAACTGGTAAAAAGTTGTTTTCTCCATATATAACAGGAACTCTCTAAGTTAAGGTGCTTTGCTGTGAGTTTGCATGCCTTGTTTCCTTTCTTATGGATGGGAAGTGTCTGCCTCAGCCTTATTTAAACAGCTGGCTTGGTGCTTTGGCTTACCATTCTCTTATCACAAGTCCCTCAAGGAAAATCCTTCCAGGATTTCAACTTGCATCCTGGAAAGCTCTTTCTTCTCAGTACTTTGGCCCAGGATAGAGACTATTTTTTTTTCCTTCATATTTGGATGTGCCTGGTGCATGTGCCAGATCCCATAAATAGCCTAATCTCTCTTTGCTAGGCAGCATCTGGACTTCTTCCTTCTGTGCCATTGCTGTGGTAGACTTTGACCTGGATTCTCTGCTGCAAAAAGGATAAGAGTAGAAGAAGGAACTGTCAAGAGAGCTGGTCCCACTTTATTGCTTGTTTTAGAGCTGGGTATCTTCCTGTGTTTGGCAGTGGGGGTTTAAGGGCAAGCATTACAGGAGCTCTTTCGTGTAAGACTTAAGCCCATACCAAGGATATGAATGGTAGAGGAAGTGGCCAAGTTTTCCCCTGACAGCAGATTCCTGTGTTGGACCAGCACAGTTCCTCCCCATGAGCTTACATTTCAGACAGAATCACATCAGGATGCCCCCACCTACAGTTGCTTCTGCCCCTAGGACCTTGCGCTTCATTGTCACAGATCTTTTTGGTCTCTGCACAGATCTGTGCACATCTCCAAGGCTGCCTGCAGCTTTTAAAAGCTTTCTTTTGTGCTGCACTGAAAAAAAAATGTGGAATACTCTTGATTATGTGCAGTGGCTGCTGGGGAGTCAGTGTGGTTTTCCTGAAGCTGTGAGTCCTTTTGGAAATGGGCTGTAAGGTTTTCTAGCACCTTCTCCTTAGTCTCTCCTCAGTCTTTGCTTGGGATTTCCTGAGAGAACATGTTGCAACACTTTGTTCTGTAACGAAGTCAAACCTGGGACATTCTGGGCTGATGCTAATAAAATGGCAGTGATGGAGCAAGACAAGGTGCAGGCTTTCTGTCTTTGGAAAGGTCTTTGTTGTTCTGGCTGCAAGTGGAAAGTATCTCATCTGGGAATGTTAAAGCATTGGTATCCAATGCTAGAGGATTGCTTTCTGTGAATGTATTTTTTTATAAACTTACCTGGCTTTGAAACATGTTAAAAATCAAACTTTTATGTTGCTAATTGGAGTGTTTTGGCAAGACCTAAGATTACATGAATAGTCTGAGTCTCTTCCTTTTTGTCTTTATGGGAAAGCTGTGACACAGGAGGTGATGGGGTGGCTTCTAGTCAATTCTAAGTGAAACAGATCTCTTCCTTTCCAAGTTGTCTAATTCAGGGGTGAGTATTTAAAATGATATTTTTCTATCCTGTCTAATTTCTAAGATCTGTTTCTAAGACTTATGCCCTACGTGGCATAACAGAGAGGAATATGCTTTATTTCATCATTGTGCCTTACTAGAAAGGGTTTGGTCAGACTTTTGAGATCATGAACTAAACAAGGGCTGTGTAAGGCTGATTTGACACAGATTATCAAAATTAGCACCCAGATTACTTTACTAAAGCTGAAGTTTTCTGAAGTACCATATGTGTTGAAAACACAAGTCAAGTCTTAAGTGGTATTTGTCCTTTCCCTTGTGTTAGTGCAAATGACATTTAGGACCCTGTTAAGGATGTGATTTTTCCAAGTGTTGAGCACTGAGGAGCCCATACTGGCTCTGGTGGCACTCAGCCTGCGTGGAAATCAGACTAGGTGCGGAGGAACCTCACTGCGGGAGTGCAGTTTCTAGTCAAGGATGAAGCCTCTCTGGGTTCTTGTCTTGACATTACTATAACAGCCTTTGCCAGTAGGTGGGGTTCCAGTCCTGTTAAAAAAACCTGGGAAAGCTTGGGCAGCAATGCTCTCTCCTCTTGCACTTCCACAGACAAGCTGGCCACATCTGGAAATGTTTGATTTGATATAGTGTCGTTTTACATTGCAGAAATGAGCGTAAGCGGTTTCTTAACCCACCAAGTGAGAAACGTGATCTGGGTTTTACTACCGACCCTTTAAATAAAAACCAGATCACTTATTAAACCATTATCTATCAAGGATATGGAGAGAGTTAGAAATATCCCAGGATCAGAATCAGAATTGAAATGGACACATTTCTGTCTCCTGTCCGACCCTGACAGCGTGGTTTGGTCCTGCAGGGCTGAGACACCTCACAGGAGGAAACGAACGCAGGGAGCTGGGCTGAAGAAACAAGCTCTGATTTGCTCTGACCATTTCCACTCCAGTGATAGGAAGCCACTGAAATTTATTAGTGTGCGTGTGTGTTATCAAGATTGGGATAAAAGCTGCTCTTGTGAGCTTCTTGAGCAGCACTAGATCAGGGAATGCCAGCTGGGTTCCTTGCAAAAGGCAGTGTCTTCAGAGCTGCGGGCAGAAGGTTGCCAGAGGAGCAAACTGCTGGCTGGCAAAATAGGATTGAGGGATACTCTACACTTTGTGCTAGTTTTGAATGTGCCAGGTTTTGCCCCCGTGTGAATTGCAGCTGATCTATAGCTCTTTGGGATCCAGTCTAAAGGATGTGTACTAGCTAATGCATCTAATTCATCCCCATGCTTTCGCCCCTGCTTGATGGAGCGCTGCTCCCTGGCTGATCCGGGTCCATCCCCCTGGCTCTGACAGAGCTGCTCACGTGAGCCGAGCCAGAAGGATTTGACTCTTTCTGAATGATGACAGTTGGCATCTGAAACGAAACAAAGATCAGATCTGAGATGGATTTTTGCCATCATGTTGCATTTAAAAGCTTGTATTACTTTGGTTGTATTACATTGCATCACACTCGACCGAGTCAATGTGTCATAAAGCTGCCTAATGTAATTGTACACTGCAGGAGCGCCTCAGAATGCCTCCGAAAAGTGATATTTCATGCTTGCTAGCTAGCGGCTCGACAGAGATTAAACCCACCAGAAGTAGGTATGTCCAATTGTTCCTTTGGATCAGCAAATAATTCATTACCCACATTATCTTTTATTTTTTTTTCTTTTCTTCTCTGAAATGTCACTCCCTGCTGTAAATCACTGAGGTCCTGCTTAAAATGCCAACGCAGGGATTTCTGGCTAAAGAGCAAATTAAGTTTGAGGGCCAATTCACACAGTAGTTTTTTCACCTGGAGCAGAGCTGCCCATCTCCAGATGCAAAATGCATACCTAGAGCATTTGCCTCCCTTTGTGAGTAGTGATTCTCAAGGGCTGCAGTTCTTCATCTCAGTCTCTCTCTCACAGACCTCTCCATGAGAGCTTTTGGAAGTGAAGCCTCGAGACAGCCATTTCCCTGAGAGGAACAAGCTGGGTGTTGTGAACTGAGGTCTCAGGAGCCCGCTCTCTGCTCTTTCTTTTGAGTTATCTTAGGGAAAAGGATCATTCTCTTCTCATTTGTGCCTCAGTTTGCCTGCCTGCAGAAGCTCAGGCAATCGAATGCTGTCAGCAATGTGAAGTTTGGCTTTCATAACTGATTCCTGAGAGCTGTGATGAAGGTGCAACGTTGGGTGAGGGATGGCAGGCTGGGGAGGTGGAGGAATAAACTGAGTAGCTGGAGTTCCAGCAGTCCCCTTCGGGAGAAGAAGGGGAGATGACCTGATGGAATTGCTCAGGTGGGAGCTGCAGATAGCTGCTCCCATGCAGGGGAGAAGGAGAGGCAAGTCTCTTCTGCTGATGCGGAAAGTGAGGCTCAAAAATGCCTAAAAGGGGAAGAGAGAGCCTGTGATTTTGTGTGGCAGTTCAAATGCCTTAAAGGGCATGGGGAATGGGAGAGGCTGGGGGACAGCTGGGGCCAGGCAATGCTCTTCTGTCTGGGTAGAGCTCACGAAGAGGGATGAGAACCAGTGTGCTGAGAAGGGCTGATACTCTGGCAGGTTCAAATCTGACTGATGGGTGAGCAAAGAAGAGCGTGACCCTTTGAGGCACAGTAGTGATTTTCAGTGTGCACAGCAAGTCATTGGCATGGTATAAATCTGAGGCAATTGCAGAGGTGTTGGACAAGGGTAAGAGCATGTGTGTGTGCATTGTGAAGGATTGCTCTGTACAGCACATGGTGAAGCCATTATCTTCCAGCAGAGGAGATTTCCAAGCTTAGGTTGTGTTGTGATTTTGACAGTGGACTAGGAAATCATCTCAAGAATTGAGTTTCTCTCCTGCTGCTGAAACTGGGGAAGGCTATAATCCAGGTGACACCTTATGCTTGAGAAGCTTTATCCAGCCCTTAGTGCCTCTTTCCTTCATGGGAATCTGACCTCAGATGACCTTACTGCCAGCCTCACACCACAGCCACAGCTCATCTGTGGCCACCCCGGGGCAGGGTCCAGACATGTGCCCTATGCAGAGCTGATTACAGTCTCTGCTGCCCCCAGGCTCAGAGGCTGCCAGCTTACACACCCCGGTTTCTCCCTAGGGTGCTGATGCCACAGAAAGCGTGGTGGGGGGTGGGAGCCCCTCCTAAAGCCACCCTGTTGGGACTACATGCACAAAGAACAGTCAGTGTCTGTTGTAAGATTTCCCAACAAAATACCCACTCAATCCCCAGGATGTCAGTACCTGTGAGGCTGGCAAGGAGGAAATCTGTTTCCCAGCGTGTGCTGGCTGTGACACACAACCTTTCAAAGCACAAATTGACCTTTCTTGGTAGTGATAACTGAAATAACATTTCACCATATTGTAAAATTAGAGACACTTCAGCAACTGCTACAAGTGTTGTGAGTTTCCCCCTTATCAAAGAGAAGGGGCGATGCTGATCTCTCCTGTGCTGGATCCTTGATTGGCTGTCACCCTTCCTGACATGCCCTGCTGCCTGCTGGGGATTGGCCAGGGGCAGATTTATATCCCCCTGTCACAGCCAATAGAAATATAGTGTTTTCCCAGTCCCTGTTTAGTTACAGTGACAGAACCCTGATTGGGTGAAGCCTTGTGATTTATGGGGTTTTGCTGAAGAGTAACTGAGTTTTATCAGAACATAATGATGTGGTACTAATGCTCATTGCAAGGCAACATGGCTGACCAGTTTGGAAAGGTCAAGCTCTTGACCTTGCCTGGGTTTTAAGTAGATGTTGTTGTGTTGTATTGCATGCTGGCTGGGGTTACCTCCTTGCAGGAAACCAACCCCCAAATCTTATCTTTCGCTGCTGTGCCCGTGATTGACTTCACACCCCCATCCCCATCCCAAGGAATTAGGCTTAAAGGTTGGGGTGAGGCAGAAGCTTTCCAGCAGTGGTTCTTGCTGCCTCCATGTGATTGCTGTCTGAGCCAAGGGTGCCTTCAGTTTGCAAGAAGAGTGTCAGCTCCACTCCTCGCTTTAGGAAAGGTAGGAATGAGAAAAGGAGATATCAGGAGAAAAAGGGTGGAACTGAGGACATCCACTGGAGCGAGTGCCATGATTTGTTCATCAGGCAAAGGCCTGTGATTGGACTTGGGTAATTAATCTGAGGATGTGCTTTTCAAAATGCCTCTAGGGATCAGGTCAGGACAGGCAGGTGTAGGCAGGTAGCTATTACCATTTAATTGCTGATATTAATAATGAGCCTGATCCAAAGCATTCTGCCAGCGGAAAGTGAACATCTCTGTGCTGGCCTCTTGGTTATGGCATCTCTCAAACTCCTGGCTCGTTCCTGTGGGGAACATCAGGAAGTTAGCTGTTGCTGTGAATAAAGCAGGATTTATTTTCTGCATTAGTTAATAGCACTTCCTTTCCTCAGTCTGCCTTCAGACTTGAGGGTACAGATCTCAAGCAGAGCAGCAAAACTCTTAGTAACACTTTAACAGGATTTATTAAGTTTGTTTGCTTGAATAAACATCAGGATCCTCCAGCACTTTCCTTCTGAAGATTAACAGGCAACCTGCTTGCCTGACATTGCCATTTCAGCATGCTATGGGTGTCTTTCTCCTCCAGTTCCTTTACAGATCCCAACCTCTATCTTTTATTAGCTAGCACAAGGGACACCAACCTCAAAACACACAACTGTGCTGGTGAGTTGCACAGTATTCCACAGCTGGCTTGTAAGCCATTTGCAGCCAAGTAGCTTCAAAAGATTCTACATGCACATAAATCTCAGTGTCACCAACACACACTGGTACAAATTTGCAGGATATTTACACAAACACTGTTACATGCTAATTTTAGGAGTCATTTTGACATCACAGAGAGGGGCAAACATCACACACCTTGACTGTGAGTGTTGGTTGGGAAGAAATATTGTCATTCATGTACATGCATAAAATGTTACAGCTATTATTTAATGCTTTTTACACCTCAGTTCCTATCTGGGTGTGGAGCTTGTTTGCTCTTTGTTTCTTCTCGTACTTTACATTCACTTTACACACTGCCATCTCTTTCTCCTGCTTTTTGCTGTGCCCAGGTAATGAGCTGTTTCACATTTGGGGCCAATTAGGAGACATTCCAGGCTACTGCTACAGCTACAAATGTTGATGCTCAGAAATGTGTGAAATGTGGGGACCACATTCTGATCCTGATGCTGAAAATGCCTTGCTCTGTTTCAGTCCCTTCACTCCAAAGGAGAGCAACACCAGCAACTTTGGCTGCTCACTCCTGGTTTGTAGATCTGATTGATACTCAAGAGAAGAGCCTGGCCCTAGCTGTTCCAGTTCTGTTTGCTTTGAGGGACTAGTTACACTGTAGGCTTCTGCTTGTATGAGCTCATGTGAGTTCATGAACCAAATGCTCTAGCAGTTACAAGAAAGCTGCTTTGGATTGGGTTTAGAGCTTGGGATTCATAGGTTACATTCCAACTTGGAGTGATTCTAGGCAAGCTATTAAACCTCTTCTGCTCTAAGCCCATCTATTCCATTTATAGAGTAAATCTGATGCTTTTCTTGCCAAATCCATAGGTACTGCTTGAGGATTCTGATTTTTGAAACAATCTGAATGCCTCCAGTTGAAACTTCTTTCATTTTGAACAATCTTTTTATGCCTGTATTGAAAATATTAACAGACTGCTGGTGGAAAAAAAGAAGCTTTCCATTTCCATATGGAAAATGACTGAAGGGTATGTACAAAATTAAGACTTGCCTGTTGAAACATTAACAGATTTGTCACACTGTTAGTCTCAGAGCTAATCCATGCAAAGTTGAGAAGAAAGCAATTCAGTGTGGGTTTGGAAGCTCCTTGCTGTGTGAAGGGCTGTTCAGAATGCTGAGCAGGGATGTTCCTCATGCCTTCTAAACTGTCTGAGATGCTTATTTGCAGCTCATCACCTGTTAGGGAAATCTGCTACATCTACATACTGTAAGACAGCTGTTGTAGAGCAACTTCTACATTTAACCTGTGAGGGGTATCTGTCCTTTGTGTGTTTCTTTTCAATCCATCACAGCTAAAAGGAGTACCAGAATGTAGCACTGACCACAGGATCCCCAGGAAGAGGAATGCAAAGAGCTCTTAATGGATCTGGAAACCTGAGAAAGGGAAACAGTTGAAATCATGTAGATGCTCTTGGGCATTTGTTCCTGGTGCCCTGCCATCCCTACCATCTGGATGCTCACACTGAGATTTTGATGACTAAATGTCCAAATTCCAGTGTGTCTCTGTCCCAGCTGAATATGTGGGAGACCCCAAAGCAAAGCAAGTTCGATCTTCTGTGGGTAAATATGCAAGAGACTCAGTGCTTCCTAGAGCCTTGTTCAATAGGGATCAAGCTGGAAAATAGAGTGGTAATCAGGGAAGAGTGGTTCTGCCCTGACTTAGACTGCCTCACATACTGCATTAAAACAGGCCTCTGAAGCAGAAGGGGAGAAGATGCAAAAAACGGTCTGCAAATATATGCAATTTCTGTGTTCGTAAGCTGGTGCTGGCATTGTGAAAACTGCCTTGTGTTGTCTAGAATTGGCTATATCCTCATGCCATAGGATCCATCTTCTCTTCAGGTGCTTTCAAGGAAGCAAAGAGGTCGTATCTGCTGACAGATACTCTTAGCCATCTGCTCTCCAAGTCACCTGCAGAAGATTCAGGCTTCATCACGATACATGTGGTAGGCAGTCCAGCAAAATGAGTAGCACTGTAGAGTGGCCAGAGTTGTTCACGTTGCTGCATGTTCCACTGCAGAGGGATGATTCAGGATAGCAGTGGTATTGGAGGCTGAAGCTGTACTTTGATCTCAGGGTATTCCATTTCAATTTCTGTTGCTTTAGCTTTTATCCTTAAATCTTTCTGCCTGGAAACTTGGGTTTTATGCACACACTGTAGTTTATGTAAGAAGCTTGGGCCAAAAGAGACACAGGCTGAAATTTACAGGCTACAGGAGGCTCTCGTTTTCCTTTTGTTTTGTGGTGTGCCTTTTGGGTTGTGTTGTTGTTGTTGTTGCATTCCAGCTGTGATCCTATCTGCTAATATCATAGCTTGGCTTTGCTCCCCCGTAGTTTGACGTCCCAACTTTTCCTTGTTAGCTCTGGGAAATCATAAGCTTGTAGTGAGTGATAGCCAGTAGGTCTGGGACTGATTACAAACAAACCCCTAGATAAGATCATGACTTTAGCCCATCCCTGTGATGTGATCGTATCAGGATTCAAGTTCGGCTAAAAGTTGTTTCCGATTTGCAGCCGCTTCATCTGGTTTCCATACACCCCAGCTGGGAGTGAAGTGCTCTTGTGGTGCACTCTAATCCATGCCAGCCTGGCTTGGAAGAAGCTCTTATTTCTGTTGTTCTTGTATTATAAAAATGGATAGAAATGCTTTAGAGGAGATGGACATTTCAAGGAGGATCAGCTCTAACACTGCTGAGATAAAACTGACTCCATAACAAGAAAACGGGGCTGCTTTCCCACCCTGCCACCATCCCTCTCCTGTTCCCTTCCTGAAGTTGAGCTGCCTTTAGCCAAAACCAAAATGGCCTTTTAAGAGCCTGCAAGTCAGTGGAGAAACACCAGAGCTTAAACTAGTACTCGGTAACTGATTAAGAAGAGCAAAGCAGGTTAAGAAGGACCAACAGAGACAGGGCCAGTCTCAGCAAACCCAAAGGCTGTGATGTTTGCTGTCTGCTTTTCCATTTCAGGCAGAGCTGCTTGTGCTCAGCTCCATCCTGCTGGAACTCCCATTTTATCTGGGTTTCTATGCATCCTACGCCTCAGCTGCCTGCTCCCCCTGCTGCAAATGACCACTGGGATCCAGTCCCTTCGCCTGAAAGCAGATTGAGCTTTACACCTTCTGCGGTGCCGACTCCGATGCGCTCCCCATCCATCCCCTCGCCCCGTGGTACCAGGTGATTTAATGTTACTGTTGCTTTAACGGCCTCATCGCTGCTCTGGCTACACAGTAGTTGTCTCCTGTGTGACTGTGCCTGGGAAAATCTATTACTGGAGTGCCATTAATCTGAGGCTGCCGCCTCTGGCACTTTCTGACTCTTCTATTTAATGGGCCTCTGCTTCCGGAGCTCTGGAGACATGCTGTTTTCCTCTCTTGATCAGCTTTGTTTAATTATCAAAATATTTGATGCAGAAAATTGACATTAGTTGTGAAGGTTTCTGCCTTCCTCCTCCTTCCAGCCTCCTCCCTCCCTGCTTTGTAGTGACATTGAGATCTTCCGCACGCACCGACCACCTTCGCCTTCAAACAGAAGATTGCTTGAACAATCATTTGCTTGTCCAGGCACAAGCTGCATGAGAGCAAGCTACAGGTAGAGCTGCTGTAACCCCTCTGCTGCAGCATGGGGCCGTGTCTCTCCCGAGCAGGAAGAGCCCACTGCACAGGTAGTGCAGCTGGACCTTTGTCTCCTTCCTGCAAATGTAACGGTGCAGCCAGCTGGCATTTCTGAAAGCTCCGGGAATTCCTCTGCCAGTCTTCAGAGTGAGCTCTTCAGTAAATGAAGACTCAGCAAGATTCAAAGCCATGAAAGTCCCTTAGAGGTGAGATTTCCACTCTGGCTTCCTGCTCCTGTCTTTGAAGCAGGAAGCTTTGGGTGTTGCAGATGTTTCATTTGCACTGGTGTATTTGCTTACCCAGTCAGTGACCACATTCCTCATTCCAGGACTTGGGATGGACCTCTGCAAATCAGTATTTACTGCTAAAATGAAGATCCAGGGGCAATATGGTTACCATGTATCTGTAACTTTACAGGCAGAGGTCATATTAGGTTACCAGAGAAGCTGGGATGTTTGAGCAAAGGGGGAGAAGACTAAAGTCCTGGAGAAGTCCTGACATGAGCAGAAAACAGTCCCTGTTGAGAAGACAAATTCAGATAAGGTAAATAATTCTTGTCACTGGCAGTTCTTGGCTGCTGGAACAGCTATCAAATGGAAGTGGTAGATTTCCTGTGCCTGAAACCTTTGAGATTGGATGCCATTGTGGAACACATACCTTTTCCAAGCATAACTTACTAGCTTTAGTGCAGGGTAGAGAGGGAAAATGTCTGGCCTCTGTGATCTGGTCAGGCCAGAAGGTCTGGTGGTTCTTGGTGTTTGAATCTCTGCTTCTGCCACACTCCTCTCAGCACTGCCTTGTTACAGAGGAAAAAGAACTTTAAAGAGGGTCCTAAACTAGTGTTCCTCTTTTCACAAGCCATATCTCTTATTTCTGCTCCCTCTCTGTAAAATGCAATGAACAATGAAATGTGAATTACTGAGACTTGGGGCTGCAGGGAGACAAAGCTATTTATGGAACACTGAAACATAGGTGGACCATTGCTGTTATCTTTCCTCAGATGTGTGCCTATGTGCTCCGCTGGACTTCCTTCCTTACTGCTGCCATTACTGCTCTCTTTCTCCATTACACGTGCTGTGCTTCCCTCACAAGACACAGGCTGTAAGGAAGGTGAGTAAAGTACAGATGGGGCCCATAAAAGTTACCCAGCTCACTGTTATGGTGACTTCCAACAAGTAAATCACATTCCATCAATAATTGTTCTCTTTTACCAGCAAAACCTTGCATGCTTTTGTCCCCCTCAAACAGGGATCAATAACTGCTTGATGTTTGGGTTTCACTAGGTATAGAAATATTTTTTCAATTCCACTTATTAATTCATATTACAGGAATTATATTTACTAATTACTTCCTACTAGACTACCAGAGAAGCTGGGATGTTTGAACAAAGTACTTTACAAGGAGAGAAATAACATTTAGTTGAGGACAGGACATTTTGCAGGAGGACGTGGATTTGGATGAGGAAGCTTCTTGGCACCAGAGTGTCTTCTCCAGCCAAAGACAAAGAGACATACTGAAAGCTCCAGAGCAAATGACCTAGCACAATTTAATTTTGCAACTGTTCAGATTTCTGGTGAAGTCAGTGCAGTTGCCTGTGTGTAGTTCCAGATGAATCCATGGAAGGCAGCTACAGACCGCTCAGAGAAATGCTGAGTGCCCTGCAAGAGAGAATCAGATTCTCCTTATGAATATCCACTGTTACAAGACCAGTTATAAGCCTCCATGCTGTTTGGAACTCAGAAATGCAGAGCTAGTCTAGTAATAGGTGTTCACTGCATCACAGATTTAGGCACAAGGCAAAGGAATACCTCTAGCCTCATTTATACCGCAGATGAAAATAATCCTAAAGATAGAAACCACCAAGGTGCAAAATGAGTTTTCCAATCCATAAGCACAAACCACCACGAGTTAAAACCTCTTGGTTTCTTCCCATGGTGCCCCAGGCAATAGTTTTCATCTATATTTCTCCATGGTCAGAAGTCAGAGCAGACCACTGCTATCTAAGACCTTGACTTTTTTTCCCTGACAGTTACAATTATTACAGCCCGGGGGACTCATTTTCTCAGCCTGGCCACCCGCTGACCTAGCCTGCAACCAGAATACACTTGAACACAAACAAACAACAGCTAGGCTCCTCTCTTCCCTTCTCCTCCCCCAGCTCTGGAATATTGTTACACCGTGCCCCTTGCAGAAGGATATTAGCCACTATTGCTGAAGGCACAATCACATTATCAGCACCATTCTCTCTCCCTTTCTCCCTCTCCTCCCACCAAAGATAAATTTTTTATGTTGCTATTTTCTTCTCTTTTGTATTTGGCATTGGATATTTACTTGATAAACTGCAGAGCTGCTGCTAAATGGGCCCTGATACAACTTCATAAATACATAACATCCACACTGCACCGTATTACTGTGTCCTGGGCTGCTAAGGATCCTTGGAGATAACATCTGCTAAAAAAAGTTATGCCTTAGTGTAGGGAAAATAGATACTTATTTATTCTGGAATAATTGCTTGTGCATGAAATGACTGCTGCTGTTGAAATGAACTGGCTGATCATCCTCTCTCCCTGTTTGTCTTCCTGAAGTGCACACGCTCTGCATTCCAGAACCTCACTGTGTTGGAGCACCTATGCTTCTCTGGGTCAATATGTAAGTCATACACAACTGATAATTTTTCTACTAGGAGGGTGTCTACTGTTGAGCTAGGAAATGTCCACAAGCAAAACCATGACATTTGTAGGCTTAAACATTCAGAAGTCTGTGTATGGGTGCCCTCCTGAACTGAGGTGTGATTCAGTAAGTGAGCACGGCAAGATGCAGATACAGGGGCTGGGCCTCACTGAAGGAAGATGTGAAATGAGATAGAGTTGCAGATAGAAAGCTGTGATGAAGGTCACTCACTTTTATCTGGAGTGCACAAACTTCTCTCTCAGTGAGAATCTTTGTCATACTTGAACACTGTTAAATTTTTTTGCCCTATTTTTAGCATCTTAATTTTTTTTCACAGAGAAAGCAATTTAAACTGGGTAATTGCTAATCCCACAGCGTACAAAATATTCCTCCCACACGCACCCCAAGCATTGACCAACACTCAGACATTTCCCAGCTGTGCTTGAACGACAGGAGTCATTACTCAGTGTCCTGGAGACACACCTCAGAGACCCCATTGGGACCCAGCAGTTCACAAAGTGCTCCCTCTTCAGGTGGAGGTACCCGGGGGTTTCATTAGCCTCAGCCAGTGCTGGGATGCCTCTTTGTGGAAGTGGCATTTCCTTGTTTAATTCCTGAGAATAAGGTCAGGATGGAGATAACCTATGAGGATTGTACATCTGTGATTCACATGAGGCAACTTCAGTTCCTACACTACATATACTGGTGTTTTCTTACCTCCGTAGGAAGAAAGGAGAAATTATTCCAGAGTCTGTGTCAACCACAGAAAAGCATTAAACAAAACACTTTGGCAAGCTCTAAAATCTGCTTTTGACCTGAGCTGTTCTGCCTGTGATAACATAGGTGCAGAGTGTGCATGAATAAGCATGCATATACCCAGGGACACATGGAGGTACATTCTGGAATCGTTCCTCTAATCTTCACTCTTCTTTTCTTCTCCAAAAGAGCTGGGTTTTCTTTACCAGAGTCTTTTCCAACTGTGTTCTAATTGCTGAAATCGACAGCATGAAGTACCATCTACCAAAATGAAGTGAGGCAGACTCACACAAGCTGCTAAACTTTGCAACACAAAGCCACTTTACAAAGAGTTTAGCTCTATAGAAACCACAGTGAATGCTAGGAGGAATCCCAGAAAACTTTGCATGATGCTTCAAAATGCACCACAGGGATCCCGTGCTTGTTACCTCCTGACACCATCTCTCTGTAAAGGAAAAAGCACACAGCTCTCTGTGGAGCCATCACCCCAGGGTCCTGTGCATTCAGCACTAATATTGCAAAGTTTCAGATCTCACAAAGAAGACAACAAGGACCTTTGATTGCCCCTGTTGAAGCTCCTAGTAAGAAGCAGGTCACTTCTTTCCAACCCCTCAGAGCCTGGATGTGTGGATATTTTCATGCCCACTTGACAGGTGACCATTCTACCAGACAGGGTTGTCAGTGCTGCTGGGGGTTATCTGGATTTAGCTATAGGCAGGAACTGAACCACAATGAGCGTTAAAAAAAAGCTCCCTGTTCTCGGTTTGTTTAGAGACAAGCCATCTCAAACTTGTTTGAAGCCTTTTTTATTGAATTCACACTCTTGTGCCAAGCACTGAAAGATTTACTTTGGCTATTGCTGTAAGATGGAAAGCATATGAATGCGTGGCTGGCTGCCAGCCGTGGGTGAGCCCTGAAAGGTCTGGTACAATGGACGGTTACATGGAACAAATGTGAATGCAGTGGGCAGACGTGACTGAAGAAAGGCTTTGGCATTCAAAGAGCTGCTCCGGGTTTAAGCCGGTGACTGGAGCAGGGTCAAGAGATAACACAGCCAACCGGCCAGGCTTTCGCTGCGCGGCAGCTGAGCAGCAGGGAGCTACAGGTAGAGGCACATGTCGTCTGAAGGAGCAGCTGCTTGCCTCCCCTTGCAGGCTCCGGCTCTGCCACAGCCTCCATCTGCAAAGGGGAAGACCCGGTTGGACTTAGCCAGTGCGAGGTACCCCAGTTGCTCCGGTGTGTTTCTTGCAGATGTTGCCATAATTTCCTTGTGGCACAACTTGACGTACGACTCCCCGCTGCATCCGAAAGGGGCACATTATCTCAATTAATGTTTCACAGCAAACATGGCACTGATAGTATTCATGGGACTAAAGACTATTACCATTTGCATGGTGACTAGCACAAGAATTATGACTATGTGTGTTTTCTGCAGCAAAATTTGCCCTCAGGCTCCCTTCTTTTTTTTTCCCCCCTTTTTGGCTTGTGACAATGTTCCCTTTTTCTTCCTCCTTCTGTTTTGATTTCTACTTAAAGTTTTATGGCTCTGTCCCCTCCAGGGTGCTATTATCTTGTATGCTAATAGGGCTATGCATATTCTATTAGCGTTGTCAGTGTGAGATAAGAGGCACATTCTGTAAGGAGCACTCAGGGGGTAATAATCACAGCAAGGGGTCTCAATGTTAGTACATTATCAGTCATCTTCACATTTCAGTGGAGCCTGTTTATGCACCTCTTCAGCTGCAACTCAGACACTGAAAATTGCTGAATGTTTACGGAAACTGTTGTAGAGGAACATAATGGGAGTCGAGATTGACTTGATAAAGGAGCCTTCTCCCTCCTTGCTTCCAGATACAAGATGCTTGTAACTGGATGCAATAAGTAGGATAATATGTTATATGGCAGTTAGCAGCTAAAAGCAGGCTCAAATCTGTATTTCAGGCAGCGGAGAAGCTATCTAGGAACAGCTTCCAAAAGGGTGCGCACCAGCAGTGATTCTTCAGAGATTTCTCTTTCTTCCTCCCTTTTTAGATGGTAACTCACAAATGCACCTGGTTCACATCAATAAGGAGGCTGACAATTTTTTACACCCTTTAGTCTTGAACTTGAATGATTGTGAGTGAGCAGAGCCATAGAAAGAAAATTGGTGACAGCATGTGAAGGGCAAACGAGTAACTATTTACAACGCTCTTTGTTAGTTAAATAACATTCCTTGGCTGCAGCAATGGGCAATGGCATGGGAAATAGGTGTCATGCAAGTGTTTTCTTGGACTGTTGAGGATGGTGTGGGCTGGGGAGGCAGAGAGCTTTCTGTTATTGGACATAACTTGTTTTCCTCTAGTTCACACGTGTTCCCACTAAGATTCACAGGGATAGTAATGCTGCAGTCTCCCATTATAGCCTTCCTGTGGCAGGCATCAGTATGCCCCACGGGCAGGAGTTCATCTGCTGGGGTAAGGCTCTGCTCCTGCCCTCAGCTGTGCCCTTTCTTGAACTGTTAGCTAGGAAGTCCATAATTTACAAAAAATAGTAGATATTTGGTCTTTTTTCTACCTTTCTGACATCAGTTTTGAGGAACCTTGCACAGTGTTGGATTTTTCAGTGGCACTTGTAGGAGAAGAGGTAAAGCACAGTGCTAGTTCTTTGCAGGGTGTATTAGAAATGTTTAGAATCAAAGAATGTCCTGGGTTGGAAGGGACCCACAAGGACCATCGAGTCCAACTACTGTCCACGCACAGGACAACCCCAAAAATCACACCATGTGTCTGTTATGTCCATAAATGTACAAAGAATATGCACATAAATGGCATTTTAATAGGGTTTGTGTATATTTCTCAGTAATCTAGTTACTTTTGTTCCAGCAGGGGTAGTATATTTCTATGCTGTCTGACGCCCTGATTATAATGGGACTCAAAGTTGTTATTTAGTTGGACTAAGGATGGGGGGAAAAAAAAGGGGAGAATTTGTGCATTTCTTAGGAAGGTGGAATCTGTAATCAGGTCTGAAATCAGGCACTTGGTAATAAATTCAGTGCCTGATTTTGGAGACTGTGGGAAAATAACCTAACAGGGAATGACAGAAAATACAGAGGTGAGGAACTAGTCTCATATTTAGAATGAAGGAATGAACAGTTTTTGGAGACAGAGGGGGAACTTTTACTGTTCCTGCAGTGTGACTTCTCCTTTCTACATAGAGGAAACTAAGCACTCTAGCATGGGCAAAGCCTTTAGGAGAGCCTTCAACTGTCACTCAGTATAAATATGCAAATTCCTAAATGCATAGATGCCTAGTTAGGAGATCTAAACTTTAATTCCTGGGAAGTAGCAGCTGTGTGCTTGCTACAGCCAAACAATGGTAACAAGGAGAAAAGGGCTGTGTTTTGGATCCCTTCTGTAGTTCTTAAGATTGCACATGGATATGAACACTCCTTACTTCAAAAATATTTGTCCTTGACATTTCCAGACACATGGCTCACACCAAATGTATGCAGCTCCATCTCCTGAGGGTCTTGAGATTAAAACCCCTGCTTTCTCACCTTGTGATCTGGCATTAATAGCTGATAGAAAAATCACATACATGACTGACATCTTCCTAGAAACCTGAGACTGTGGAATTAATGAATGCCATGCTGGCAAGCAGGGGTCAGTTTGGAAATAGGATTTCTGTTGCCAGCCATCCAGTCATGAAGTGGACAATCTGCCGCTCAGGGTTTTTTTTGGTTTCTTGCTTTAGCATTGAAGAAAATTGGTCTGGAGAAGAAAGCAGTCAGGAAATAAGCAGCTGTGTTTCTTTGGCCACTGGAGGTTGATGGACTTTTATGGCTTGTGGAAATCAGGCTGACTTGTGTGTTACAGAGGAGCCCTCAGCGCATTCTTCCTGACTGCCAAGTTCTTGATCCTGCTCTTATCTGCAGGATAAATCTGCAAATCTGCAGATCCAGAGGCTTAGGTGGCTCAAAGGATTGATGATTAGACACTGTGTTGTGGTTAGGTCAATGATGGTGGTGCAGTGGTGTTAGACAGCTGAGCTACCATCCTCTGGGTGCTTGAAGAAATGTCAGGGGCGAGGATGTCTCTGCCCTGTTTGTGGGGCAGCCCCAAAGTCTGGTTCCTTGTCTTTTCTTTAAGAGCAAAAGAAAAATGAGAAAAGATAGGAGGATAGCTACAAAGGGAGCTGGAAGAGAAAGAACTGGAGACTAAAACCTCTTAGTTACACTTCTCTCTAGGTAAAGAACAGCAATATTGGAACGAAAAATAGGGAAATGCTGCAAACGTTTAATTGGAGAGCGACGTGTCATTTCTCATTGTGCTGTCAAGGTAGCTCCCACTGCCTCCTAGCTCTGCTGCAATCACTATTGTTGCTTCTGGGTGCATGCTGGTTATTTTGGCTTCCACAGTGAAAATGCAGAACTCCTGAGCCTTGTCAAGTAAGCCAGAAAACAAGTGCAAAAAAGGAAAGGATGGCATATCTTCTTTGGCTGCTCTTTCTACATCTCCTCAGAAAAACTGTGCCCTGGTCCATCTCTGCATCTGAGCAGGAGTTAGATCTAGGAGTCTCACTAACTGGATTCCTCTCTCTCTAGGTGTGTTTGAAGGAAGGCGTAGTTTAATCAGAGGTAGGTTGTGTTTGGCTAAAGCAATCCTTGTAAATAGGCTTTCTTTTTAGAGGGTCATAATAACTGCCTTAGCAAGAACTAAAGGGATGAAACGAGTGCAGGACCTGAAGAAATATCTATCTAATGTTCTCTGCAGGTTCATTGCTGTTTCAAAGCACCTTCTGGAGAAATAAATCCTGAAGCATCCTGTTTGCCTCACTCTGTGGCATCTCGAGGTGATAGACGAGAAGAGCACTGTGCTACCAGCAGACTGCAGACAGCCAGGTCCTGACTGAATTGTCCAACTCCTCAACAGAAACTGAGCAGGTAATAAGCAGGGGCCCAAACTGATCCAGCTCTGAGAGCTGGCCAAGAGTGGTGATGCTGGAAGACAAGAGGGAACCCACGGTCACCTACGCGTCTGAGAGCCATCCCCTTTCCACCGGCGAGCGCGTGAGCCTTGCACGGGGAGAAATGTGGAAGCAATTACTTTAAGAGCAGTCTTTTGGGCAATTCCCAAAGAGACATCAGACCCTGTATTTATGAAGCCTATTGCATTGGGCCCTAATGAAGCAATTAAGCAAAGGGTCCTCTGTGTTTGATCTAAATGTGGTAATTTTTACGAAAACATCAGCGAGTGATAGATACCCATAACTCAGGCTCCTTAATTGGACTTAATTTGTTTGGAATACGAATGTGCATTTCATTAAGCCAGGACTTTGCCCACATGTTTAAAGAAGGCCTGTCAAGGAAAATTAAGACCCAGTTTGTTTTCAAAGTTACTGGTTTTTATCAGGGCAGGAGAGCGATCTTCGAACAGAAGGTTACAGATAATTAGGCAGAGACCTCAGACCGAAACAGAAAGAAAAAAGAATCAAAATGTGGAGACACTGTACAGCTGAGAAAGCAGGAAGAAAAACTCCTTGATGAAGAAACATAAGAATCCACTCTTCATGTGGGAAAGCCATGCATGGCTAGGATTTGGTAACTGGGACCTGTTGGCCAAAATGTGTTTTGTGCTCTTGAACTCCAGCACTGAGGATGGAGCCTGGGCTCTGCTTAATGGCAGAGGCAGCTGGCTCCGGGACCAGAAGACATGCCATGCTCAAGGACCACTCAACATGGAGAACTGATGGCATCTCCATCAAAGAGCAGCAACATGGAGACAGCAAAAAGCATTTTTCTCCTTCACTCAGGTTTCCTGAATCTAAAGCAATGGTTGTGAAAGCTGGTTTGAAGTGTCTCTTGCCCAAGTGTGGAAATGCAGTAGGTGTTTATCCTCTTGGGAAGGGTATTAGTCTGATGCATGGGATGGGAGTTTGTTCCTTAATGAGTGGTGCTTTTGACTTGCTGATACTGTTCTGGAAAGCAGCACAGTGCCCTTTTTTTATGCACAAAAGTATTATAGTAGAAGTGACATATGGGGAGGAGATCATGTAAACAAGTGTTGAGACAACTGGATTTAAATCTGTTTTCTGTTCTTTCTTGTTCAGCAAAAAAATAAGGACTGCAGTTAAAAAATTAATAATGCTTCAGTATGCATGAGGAAAAGGAGTTGTTTGATGCTGAAAAGTTAGATCCTCAGAAGAATAGCAAACAAAGTCCATGTGTGAACACTGTAACCTCCACTTTCTGTGCCTCTTCAAGAATCACATGCTGGTTATCAGTTTCTCAACACTGTCATTTTTAATGTCAGGGTGAGGCATTGATGGCAAGAGACCTTTATTGTGGGGAAGAGTTGCTGTGGTGTTACCTTGCAGTCTAAATAGGTTACATGGCCAACAAAGCAAGCTGTGCACACCTCCTTGGTGAGAGGTGAAGCAAGTCACAGAGAGAATGACTGGCCTACAGAAAGGTGGTGCATCTGTAACAGAGCTGGAAATTGAACCCAGGTTCCCTACACTGAGGGAGTGTAGAGGCTGAATTGTGAAAGTCATATTTGGTTGAGTGTTTTGTTGGGCTACTGTGCTGATGGCAGTTCCAGTGGCTCTTAATTATGGGTCCTGAAACGTGCAGAGGATCAGTAGATTTTGAGACAGAAGTAACCCCTCTGGACAGTATTATCTCCTGTTTCTGCATCTGCCTTGAACTGATTTGCAGCTAAATGAAGCTGGCATCTCACTGGGAGACTCTACCTGGCCGTCTCTTCTTGGGTGGCTCGATTGAAAAGTTGGCAAAGCACCCAGAACAGCATCAGACCTAATTTAGTATTAAATTAGTCAGCTTAAAATAAACAAAAGAAGAGAGGTGCTATGGTGTTAGAGTTCTTCTGGCTGGACTGCTGCAAGCCTAGAGAGATTTATGGCAAGCTGGCGCTAGGATGTTAGAAGACATGGACAGCACAGAAGGACCCTGCAAGCCCTCTGACAACGTTACAAGCATATGAAAGGTTGGAGACCCCAACAGAAGATGCTGAAGAGGAAGAATGCTGTGGGAGAGCAGCAGGGTGGGAAGTAGTGAGGGTGAGGCAGAACAAAAGCCGGGAGGTGCCGAACCGCGGCTGATCCCAGCTGCCATCCCGCGTTTCAAAGCCCCTCCGAGGAGGGTGTCTCTCTCTTCTGGGGTGTCTGCTGAGCACACTGAAGCAGTTTGCAAAGGCAAGGCCAGAGCACAATTCCTCTGGTGCTAAATGAGCATGTCAGCCATTTCACCCTCGGACTGGGCTTGAAAATTTTTGCAGCAGTAAGAGAGAATTCGAAAGGACATCAGAGGTGGATTTACAGGGCTCCTGGGAAATCAACTGTTTCCTGTTTCAACAGCTTCTTCATCATAACTTGCTTTCTCAGTCACTGAATGATGTTCTATTAATCTTGGTGTGCAGTGATTACTGTTAGATGCAGAGCTGGGTTGAACCTCCATTTGTGAAATAGCCTTTTTTTGTCTCTTCAGCAAGTCCAACATACTAAACTTTGAGGAGAGGTCTACTGCCCAAGTGGCTAATTGTATTCCAATGCATCCTGTGAATAATGCAGATAAAAAACCTTGAGTGAATAATTCATTTTGCCTCCACTCATTTTGAATTAGCCTATTCATGTATGTATCCTTTCCAGTCTGCCTGTCTCTGTGCATGCATGTATTTACATAGCAATGTTGTAATTCACAGGTACTTAAATTTCAAAGCAATATAGCTATTGCTATACATATGTTCCTGACTGTTCTGTGTGTTTGCATATGTATAAGTAAGCATGGTATACTGTACTATAAAGTTCAGGATTTGGTTCTAAGGTGAAACATGACTGCTGCTGTGATGGCTATCTAGGATTAATAATAAAGAAAAAAAATTGCAAATGAGGGCAGATCATTTTGGCCTGGCTATAACTTACAGAAGTAGTGTTTGGGGCTACTCAGTGTTCAGGTAGATGCAGGTTTTCTACAGTGATGTATATGTGATGTATGTTGCCAAAAAATGAAACTACGTGCTCACAGCTTTCCCTTCCCTTTACCTTGGCAGTGACTTCTGGATCCTAGCTCAAGCAAAGCCTACAAGCAGGTGGAAGAATTTGCCTTTAGGGATGGTGTTCCCTGAGGGGTATGGACAGGACTGAAATTGCCTGAGCATCACTGATAAGATGCCTGCAGCTTGAGAATGTTTGTGACAGGCTGATCTGAGAAGCAGAAGGAAGGAGCCTGTGTCCTGATGGGATCAGAGAAGTTCTGAGAGGCACCTGAAGTTTGTGTGGATGTCTGAACTGCACATAGCTCTGGTCTAGCTCTGGCATATTTGTCACTCACATTTAAAAACTTCGACTCAGTGTTGGTGGAAGTTGGCCAGGCTGCTTGATCTGTGGCTCTGGAGGACAGGCTACTGTGACAGCCACTGGAACTGACTGAATGATTGAGGGTTCATGGAAATCCCAGTGGGAATCTGGTCACTCTGTGTTCTCCTGCCTTGGACAACCAACAAGTCGTGAGCATGCAGCTCTTAATCAGGGCTGGCAGGGGAGATGGTTTATCTTTGACTGCCTGAGAGTTCCTGTTCTGCAGAGAGAGGCAGACACTCGTTGTCATGGGCTTTTCACTTTCCAGTCCATTACAAGTGACATAACTGATACAGAGCCTGTCTGTCAGTGTTGTCCCTGGAGGGGAGAATCTTCATCCCTTCCTGTACTCATACCAGAACTGTCTGCTCGTGCTCTTTCAGATCATGCTGGGCACTAGGTGAGGAGGAACTCCTCTGGGAGCCAGATCACAGCTTCCCATCCCTGCCAAGCCCTGTCCCACACACCCCTCCTAGCACTTCATAGGCAATGGCAGCTCTAGAACAAACCTCTTCCCAAGTGGTGATGTCAGTGCTTAAAATAAATCACTGCCTGTCACTTTCTGAGTGGTCAGAAGAAGACTCATGGGCCTGTGTTGTGAACAGCTCTAACCCGCTGCTTGGGAAAGAAGTGCCACAGCAGACAGCATTGCTCTGGATCCATTGCCCAGGAAGGAAAAAAGGGGGCAAAAATCTGACAGCTGTGGCCAGTTGTGAGCTCTTGTGCAGTCACATTGGGCATGCATAGCTCCTTTCAGGTACAGAAAGTGCCTGCCCATAACCTGATCAAGGTCCCACTGCACTCCAGGGGAGCTGCTGTTCCCATGTGGCAGCAGGCAAAGCAAAGGGGAGATCTGCAGAGTGTGTCTGCATTCAGCAGAGACCTTGCAGGCTAATGCAAGGGGATCTGGGTGGCAAAGTCTCTTCTGCTGGTGACTTGTCCTTGGCCAGCAGGGATGCTGCAGCAGAGCAGGGATGGGCTGTGGGGGCTTGTGTCCAAAAGCATTGATCTGAACAACTGTAACTGAAAGAACATGTCTAGATTTCGTGGCTCATAAGTAAGGATTCTGTTTGCTAGTCTGAGCCTCACCTTTTATTTCTAATTTGAGCTGACCTCCTGTACCTTTGCCAGAGCCCAAGTGCTATTTTCCAAGGCCCATTTCTGGGGAATAAAGACAAGATAACCTTATGTACATGTGTGCATCTATCTGTTTAAGTGTTCTCCCATCTCACACTGGAGTGAGCTTCCTTTCCTCTGCCTCCAGAATACTCTCTGTTTTTTTTTTCTTTATTACATCAATTTTAACTCAGTTTATTACAGTTTTGTGTCTGATACTCTAAAAATTATTTTTCTAGGGTTAATCCCTCACCCCTGGCAATACCATTGGGGAAGCTATCTGGAGCAGTTACTACTTGGAGCAAGCAGCCTTTTCAAGTCAGAGAGATCTTTATTTGTAATTCACAGACTGGAGAAAGTGGAGCAACAATTTTTCCAGTATAATGTATTGCTCTGCTCTAGTTTTGTCTGACAGAGCTGTGCTAATTACTCTCTGTGGTTTTGATATGGAGCCAAGAATGGGTTGTAGAAAAATGTGTATCACTAAAACTGAGGTCCCCAAAGCCAAAAGTAAAACAAACAGTGAGAGATCATTATCTGACACAGACCCTTACTGGCTGTGTACAGAAAAGTCATTCACATCTTTTGTGTTGGTTTTTTTCCCCCCCTTTAGATCCAAGTGGTGTTTCTGTCTGTATGTGGAACTGACTGAGTTTGGACAGTTAGGGCAGAGAGTGCATTTATTCTGCCTTATCTCCTTTTTCTTCTCTTTGAAAGGCTGTAGCTGGCTCTGGTGTGGACTCTTTGTGTGGCCTTCAGCAAGTCGCTTGACCTTGCTGTGCATCAGTTTACTCATTTGAAAAAGGAGTATTACAATAATAGACAGCCCTCAGGGGCTCCTCCAGATTTCAATAATTAATGTTGGTAAAGCAGTTTGTGAGCCTCAGATTCAAGGTGCTAAATAACAGCAATATGTTAATATTTTGTTACTGCAGCTCTTTATAGGAGGAGGGAAGCAGTAGCCTGCTAAGTGGTGGGTTTAAAGCTGGGAGTTAATGTTACAGTGCTCAGAGTCTGCTTTAATTTTTGTGGTCCCAATTCAGCAGAGCTCTTAAACCCAGTCTTAAATTTGGAAAGACCTATTATTTCCTACAGGTAAGGCTCCCAATCTGGATGGCTCTTTGGATCAGGCCCTGTAAAAGCAGTGACAGAAGAGAAGGATCCACTGTGCACCTGGGTACCTGTGTGGGTTTGTCCTTTTGCATTTATCACTTCAACAGGAACATCACTGCTGCAAGAATATGATCAGGAAATCTCACAAGGCTTGCAAAATGTATCCAGGATGCAAATCAATAAATGTTAACAGGAGAGAAACTACAAGCTGTGCATTTCCAGGGAGGCTGAGCTTTTGTGGGCTGGAGAGAGGCTGCTGAGCATGACCTAATGCCTCAGGAAAAAAAAGCAAGCACAGAGCTCAGCATCTAACCAGTATGAATATTGAACCAGGGGTCCTTGAGTAATTGTCCTTTCTTCACTCCAGGGGTGAAAAGGGTACATTAGGCATTCACTAGCAGCAAATGGCACCTGACATCTCTTTTAAGTGAAAGTCAGCTTGGAATTTTTTTTAATGGCCAAGCATAAATCTTTTAAATTATAAATCAATAAATAGTTAATTCAATAATAGGAATCTGTTAAATATTTAATGAGTCATATGCAGAATGGCTCTATAACTGGATGTTGATGGAACTGTGTCAAAGGAATTTGAATCAAACTTTTCTAAACTCCCCATATTAAAATAGTTATTGATTCAAACAGAAGCTAAGAAGACTGGTGCAAAAGTAAGGGCAGGTGGAGGGGTTTAGCATGCATTTTCTCATCCAAGAGAACAGCAGCAGCTTGTTAATGGTGTATTCTTGAGCTTTTCAGGTTATATTAATGTTTCACTACAAAAATGAGCAAGAACCTACTCAGACAAGATGTTGTCTGTGCATATTCATTAAAAGCCTGGTTTAATATGCTCTTCAATAGAAGCTGTGGCATCCTGCCTCTCCTTAAAGGGTTCTGATAACCAGCACTGACACTGATAATCCTGAACTATCTCCATCCAGAACTGCCCAGAAGTTTGAATTTATTTACCAGAGTTTTCAAGGGAAAGACAGTGGGAGCTGTATCTGTGTGTGCTAGACCTGAATTTGTTCCTTTATCATTTTCTCTGAGGAGATCTGTAGCCAGTGTTCTCCTCTGTTAACTGTGGGCTGCTGTGAGTCAACACTCTTCTTAATTACCCTAAATTGGAGGCACTTCATGCTTAATCCTCAGACTACCTTCAGTGCACTCTTACTCCACAGTGGCATCTTCCAGTCTTGTCCAGTCTGACCTTTGCTTCCTTCATAATCATCTCACTCAGTGCTGATCTCTTTGCAGGTAAAGTGGTGGGAAGGGTGGTGCTGAGAACAGGTGTAGGAGTTGCTTCACTGGGGGAAATAGAGACAAACAGGCAAGAAAGGCAGGGAGAAGACAGGAAGAGAGAATCTGGCAGACAAGCTGAGAGTGGGTTTTGCAGTATGGCTGGATGGTAAGTTTGCTCTGGCTATTTTGTATGTGCAGTTGGTGCCCTGTGTTTCAGAAGCAGGTCCTGGTGTCTGGGGGACAGAAAAGGCTTTAATGCAAGGCTTCACTATTGCAAGAGCTTCCTAGGATTGGTGTCTCAACACTCCTTTGCCAAAGATGGCAATGAGGGGATTTGAAGTTGCCTCCTGAAATAATGAAACGTGGTATCAGAAACTCCTTATCATACCAGTTATCCAGATGGCCAAGCCTGTTTGTATTCTGAGGAGACAAAGCATGACTGCACAGAATTTGTCTTATGCCTTTAAGGGGTTGTCAAAACTAGCCCCAGAGCAGCATTACCTGAAGCAGGAGCCAGCGTTTGTTCTGTCTGTGCATCTGTAATCAGTTGTAGTTGGTTCAATATTTGTAGCAGATTAGAGTTCCATTTGTATTCTGCACACCTCTGCTTTCCCCTCTCTGTGTGTATATATATCCAGCAAAGCTGCCTGCATATCTTTGCTTCCCCCTCCCCATGATGACAGATACTGTAACAATGAGAGTAGATTAATATCTCCTTAATCAGCCAAATGAACATGACACACAAGGGTGACAGTTCAATTTGCTGCTAACAGATTGTGCCTATCAGAGCCCTTCCATTCCAACTGATGTTTATTTCTGGCAGAGATCACACGGTGCTGGGAGGACCTCAGCTTCCCACCAGCTCATAGACACCCATTAAATACATCAAGTCCCACCTAGGTGTTACTCAGCTGCCTGTCAGGACGCTAGCTGCCTGGGAAATTAAATGAGCCTTGACACATGCAATGGAGAAACACTGTCACTTAGCTGGGTGAAGCAGCAGCATCTATTATTGACTACATGCTGCAGCAGGTCCCTCTCTTTATTGCTTTGTTGTTTTTGGTTTGCAGATGGACTGCTTGCTGCTGAAACGTGGATCAGACACCCAGTCTGTCTCCTGGGGACATGCGTACAGAAATGAAATGGGGAGGAAGGGGTGCAGGAGGGGTGGGAGTTTGGGGTAGCAGAGATGCATTAAATCTTAGTCCCAGCCCTGGCTGTGCTTAGGCTTTGTTTGCAGGTGGGATTTCAGGAGGATCTAGTTTCTAATTGTGAAATTCGGTCTGCAGGGTCTAATTCAAATCTCTCTTTTCCTGCTTCCTGTGGTATTTCAGATGCAGTAACCCCAGATACTGTACAAAGGGGCCGAAAGTCCTTCCCAGGGGTTGTCCCCGCTCCTCCCCTAGGCTCAGCCAGGCTCCCTTGGCTCTCCTGCAGCCTTGAAACACAACACCTAAGCCTAGGTGGGCACCAGCACCAAGAAATTGAGATAAAGCTTTGGAATGTGTGGGGCTGCATTTCTGTGAGCACAGCCCCGCTGCGCTCTCCAGCAGGCTGCCTGCACGGTGCTGACAGCTCGCTCCTGCCCGGGGAGGACCAAGACAGTGGTCAGGGTGCCAAAGGCCTGACTTCCCCTTGCTGATGTGTAAATCTGTCTTCAGCACTGAAAGGTCTGATCCTGCAGCCCCTGCTGCTCCCTGTGGGGCTGTATTGGAACAGGAGAGTTTTCATTTGCGGGATGAACCCCCATTATTTGTTTTCCTAGTAACTCCCATCAGCCATCTGCCTGCTTTGTTTAGACACCCTTACAGTGCCCTTCCCACATATATAAGAAGCTGCTTAATATTGCAGTCCCACCCGAATATATAAATCACATTTGCAGACGTCTTCAAACCCCATCCCCAGACAGGGCTTGCTCCAAACCCTGCCAGCAGATTCAGTTCATCACCCTTTGGTTTTCTTAGGGAACTTCTTTTGCACAACTCCCAGCTCTTTGCTTCACAGAAGGCAAAAGACATGTTTCTTTTGGAAAGATGAAATGCAAGCAGTTTCACTGGAGAAGTTTGCAGGACAAAGTTGACAATTTATTACCAAAACAGTGGCATTAAAAGATATCCAAATGATTGTGATTATGGAGGTAAGTCCTTCCAGAGGAGAGTTCTGTCATTCCCTCTACTTGTTACAGTTGCTGTCATCCAAATGTGTTCATTTATTCTTATCATGTTTTTTCCCTCCTTATTACAGGTTTTGTCATAAGAATAACTCATCAAGGTTTTATGACTAATAAATTCTCTAAATTACAGTCCAAGGATGCATTACTTTAATTTTTTCCTCCATGCTCTGTTTTTAATTGCTATGCTATTTCCCACTTGCCTTTCTTAATGACTCATTAGGCTTAAGGGGAAAGAACAGAATTTAGTCCACATAAGATCTTGCATCGAGTTTTGGACACCTCAGAAGGCAGGTGAGAGATCATGGGAGGAAAAATGTAGCTTGTGTGTCTCAAGAGAAGACTTCAGATTTCAGTGATTAAGGATAATCAAAGCAAAACTAAAATTCTTCAGAAAGCCCCAGACCAGCAGTTGTTACTAAAATTATTTGGACACCAGTTTCTAATTCAACTGTATTCAAGATGTCCCTATTTTTGTGAGCTATAGATGTACAGATAACCTTCAGTATGTGAACAGGTCTGCTGGGATCACTGGGGAGTTCTGAAGGTTAAATTTAGATGTCTCCTCATAATCCTTACAAAGTCAGGACTGAAGAGAATAAGAGGTGACATTTTTGGTGGCACATTCTTGTGTGAGCCTCAGGCATTGCTGCTTGGTGCCTGCACTTGAGGGTTTGGCTGAGCACAGGTGGACAGGCAGCCACAACTCCAGGGCACCTGCTGGGTCTCTGTTCTGCAATAAAAGGAAGCACTAGGCATTTAGAGTTTGTGAAAGCCTCTGCCACCTTCTAGCAGAAATGGGTGCCAAGACACCAAACGTGGTACCTGTGCAAGCAAAGTAAGTCCATGAAGTTGCCTTGTCAGAAGTTTTACCATCCAAAATGTAAATACCCAGGCAGGGTTACAAGGCTTGCCTTGATGGTAGAGAGCTGTGAGCCCCAAGTAAAACATTAGCCACAAATTCAAGCTGTATAAAGCAGATTCTTCTAGGTGCTCCTCTGGAGATCCAGTCTTTGCACATGCCATCTCCACTGCTGTGCTTTTCCCTGGCTTGCACTGTGTGCCCAGTTCACACTCCCCATCTACAAAGTTATTGCACTGACTTCTGCTTAAACGTTGGCAGGGTGGTGACCTGGGAAAAACTCCCTTTTTCTTTACCTTGACAGAGTTCTTCAATTGGTCACAGGTTTTTATGAGCCATCATGGGCATAGGTGGGTTTGTTGGCTTTTTACTTTAGAGCATTTCAGTTTTGACACGATGTTAACAGGCAGCTTCAGGCAGAGCAAAGCCCTTGCCCCGAGCGCTCAGGAAGCCTCTTTACTGTGTTTACTGAGTTGGCACAGCCGTGCTGTAGGAGCAAGAGGGTGGTTTAGGAAGTTGGGGTGAGCCCCTTTCCAACTGCCTCATCGTCCTCCTCAGCTTGTTTATGGCAGGGGCTTTGCCAAGCCTCAGCCCAGCCTGTGGAATGCTTCCTGTTAGTGTTTGTCTTGGATGCTGCCGAGGGGAGACGCCTGGCTTTCCCGTTCTCCCAGGGTAGCAGTGCTGCCACAGGCTCTCCCGTGTCAAGCTGTCTCGGTGTGGCAGGAGGACCTTGCAGGGAGTTTGAGTCTTTATTCCACTCTCCAACTCAGAAGGGACTTTTGGTTACCATTTCACAGTATGGCTAAGGTCGGCAGGGACCAGCAGAGGTCACCTAGTCCAGCAGGGTCACCCTGGAGTGCATTACTCGGGATAGGTTTTGAATCTCTGCAGGGAAGGAGACCCCACAACCTCTCTGGGTAGCCTCTTCCAGTGCTCTGGCACCCTCACAACGGAGAAGTTCTTCCTCATGTTTAGGTGGAACTTCCTGGGTTCCACTTTGTGCCTGTTGCCTTGTGTGCTACTGCTTGGCACTGGTTTTCAAGCTATTCACATGGTTCCTTAGCAGTGAGGAGTGAGAACTAAGCCAAGGCTTCTGCTCATCCCACAGAACAAGCAGCCAGCTGGGTTAGGGGGTGAGTGGGAGTGAAGGAACAGCCTCTTTCGGGTGGTGAGTAGCCAAAACTGAGGAAAAACCTGGGTGTAGTGCAGAAGAAAAAAATATATGCAAGAAAGTGGCTATCTAGTAATGAGCAAATGCAAACTTAAACCCCTTAAGATCAACAGACTCTCACTGTTTGTTTCATGGTGGCTTCGGGGACTGCGCTGGACCTTCTGTAAGCACACGTTGTCCCTAGTGCCAGAAGAAGAGGATCTTCTTGTGGCATGTGTAGGCTACAGGGTGCCATATGTGATTGGAAGAGTTCAGCTCCTGGGTTATCAGCCCTGTTAGTGCTAGTGGCTTAAAAATTTTAGGAAGAGCTGAAGAGCAAGTTAAAAGCCTATTGACTACATGCTAAGAAAAGCAGAAAATCGAGTTTTACACTTGTGAACACCACAGAAATCTCTCTAGAGGGAGGCAGAGAGCTATTTCTCCAGGAGATTGAATAGTTTATGTGTGCAGCACAATCAGCAGCAACAAAAAAGCACTCTGTCAAGTGTGTTTCAGGTGGCAGCACAGGTTATGCTAGTGGCAAAGTCCTTAAATATTCACCTCCATCACTGGCTCAGCAGGATTTTGCTTTTGCAAAAGCTGTATGGCACTTTCCCTGCAATTGCAGCTCTCCAATTGTAGCCCTTCCAGTGCAGAACCAGAGGGTGCTTTGAGGAAACCAGCCCTGGATTGGGCTCTGTCTAATCAAGACTTGAAGTGGTAACAAAGCAGCCCAGTCCTCACATCTCTGCTTCCAGGACGGTGGGTAATTATTTCACAACTGTGAGTATTATTTAAATGCACTTCCCAGCATACTTCCTTCCTCTGCTGACCATGCTGCAGATGTCTTCTCCCATGTATTCAGTGATTCCACCAGGTGCTTCCTTGGGCTTCATTCACAGAATCACCAATTGTGGCTCTTGCAGCATGTACTTGATGTGAGATAAAATCCTGCTGATGGAAAACCACTTGTTAGCTTCAGCCCAGCTTGTCAGAAAATCTTCTGCTAAATCAGTTTTGTTTTGTTTTAAATCCTAAACTGGCACAACAATTTAGTTACCATATAAATTTTATTTGGTATCCAAATTTTTGGCAGCACAGAGTGTTTGTAAGCCTACTGAGGCCTGTGCTTCTCTGAAAATCAGACTGATGAAGTACATGACTCACTGCAGATGTGGTCATTCCACACATGCCATGCCTTGGGAACCAGCCTCCTCCTAGGTGCTGGAGAGGTGGGGTTGGCCTGGCACTGCTTTCTCAGACTGACAGAGCATCCTGAAGTTCTGTGCCTGGAAATCTGAAATGAAGTTCACTACAGCACACGAGATGTAGAGGTCTGCAACTTGTTAGCTGGGAAAAAATCCACAGCAGTGAGTTGCTGTGGGTCCCACAAACCAGTTTGTGGAGGCACTGCCACTGAGGGAGCTCCCTTAAAGGACACTGACACCTGCATATGTCTGTGCAGGTTGTGTTTTCTTCTCTGGTAACTCAAGTCCTAATGTGCATTAACTGTTTAAACCTGAGTTTGTTGCAGTTAAAATTGAATATGACTGTTAGTCTAGAAAATAGAGCCTATTTCCTTTTACTAGTTAGCTTTTAAAGGTGTTTTACAATTCAAATGAGCCATGCAATTAAAGGTGACATTGCCAGAACTGGACAGGCTAAAATTAGACATTCCTGCTGTGTGTTAGAGCTTGGCCCACATGGAGATCATGCTGTCTTTGGGCTGTACCTGTCTGCTCCAATCTTACCAGTCAACAGGATACTGAAACGTTCCAGAATCCTGTTCTTTGTGTTTTTCTAGGCTTTCTGTCTCCCAGTGTTACTCTGTCCTCCTTTTCAGTAAGGAATGCTCCAGGCACACTCGTGTAGACACATTTGTGCACATGTGGAACAAGATTTGAACATTTGGGTTTGGGTTTTTTTTGCATTGAGAACTAGGAAGAACTTCATTCTAATTACACTTGGTGATCTGACCACTACACACCCATCATTAGCAGCCACAAGCCCTGCCTTGTGATCCTGGAGTTGACAAAGGAACAGCAAGCAGCAGGCTGGCAGGCTTCTAGCTGTGCTCCTCACCTCATAAACCAGGGACCAAAGAGGAGCTTTTGGACCCAGGCCACAGTCACTAACCTGTGCTTTGGTCTGTGTAGCTTCAGCGTAATACTTGAGGAGGAAGGTGGTTGAGGGAAGAATCTTCCTTCCAGCTGTGGATGGAAGCAGGGAGGAGCATGGAGGGTGTCTGGTTCTTTGAGGAACACCTTGGAGGTCACTGGCAGCAGCATTCCTGGCCAGAGTTCCTGACATCCCACCTTCTAACCCACCCTAGACATCAATTCAATAGATGATGATGCTATGCCTAGGTAGTCAGTGGCATGATCACCATAAACACTTAACAGCACAAAGCATTCTGCTGTGGATTGAGAACAATCTCTTACAGGTCAGGAGTCCTGAGAATTTCCCCAGCCAACAGCTCCAGGGAAGTTAGAAAGCCAGCAGTGAGGAATATCTCCCAGGAAGTGCCTGGTTGTTCTCTGAGCACAAGATGTGGCCATAAGGAAAGTTCTCCATCCCTTTAGGCTCAGCTCAATGGATTTAACAGTGGCATTCCTCAAGTCAGGGAGGCCAGGTAAGTCCTGATTTGGCCCATTGTAAGGTCAGGGAATTCCAGTGAGTTCTCTCAAGTTAGTCTCATAGCAGTCCAGCTGAACTGTCTGATGTGTTAACATTCCCTCAGGAGGCAGGGGAAAAAGAATTATCTGCTTTCTGGGTGCCTGGGCAAGGCTTTAATATTTACAGTTGTGCACAAACATGTGTGTACACCTCAAAGTCAGGCACAGAGAGGATATTTGAATTCTGTGAGGAGGAATGGTGCAAAAAAGACAAAATAAAATAACATAAAATGTATTTTAAGTTAGCCAGTACAGCTCCCTGGCAAGACAAGATTATATTCCACAACACATGAGAATGTAGTGTTCACATAAACACATTTACAACCTGCTGGTGAACTTCAGTGCTATCAAATAGCATATAATTATGCTAAAAACTGGCTGTATTGCCTATCTCTCTCTGAAATGCCTTTCACTGTGTATCCCTGGCACACTAAGGCCTGTCCCAGGGAGCATGCACCCAACCATCTGATCCCAGGAGCTGGAAACTTCCTTACCAAAGTACTAGTTGAGGGTTTTTTATGGCACCAGTCAGAAGATCTTCTCACACTGGGCCAGACACTTGAATCCAGACCAGGCTGGTAGTTCTGTCTGTGGAGTGACCTATATGAGCAGAGTTCTTGGTTCCAATCCAGTTCCTGATGGAAGGATGCCCAAGCAGCTGAAAAACCCCAACCATCTGGCAGTGCTGTTAGCATGTTAGCAAGAGGGTGAGCTAAGAAAGGGCCACAGAGCCAGAGCCCACACCATGCTCCTAGGGGTGGTCTTCTCAGGCCAAGGGTGAAACATGCTGCTGGTGGTGACATGGTTCAGGTAGCTTTGCCTGCTGAATGTGTAGATGGAGAACATCTCCCTCTGGTAGTGTTATGGTGGAGCCTCCTGGGTTCCAGTTTGTGCTCAGTGCCCCTTGGCCTGGCCCTGGGCACCACTGAGCAGAGTCTGGCCCCAGCCTCTTGCCCCCAGCCTTCAGCTCTTGCTCAGCATTCAGCAGATCCCCTCTGGGGCTGCTCTTCTCCAGGCTAAGCAGCCCCAGGGCTCTCAGCCTTTCCTCTTCCCAGAGATGCTCCAGTGCCCTCAGCACCTTCCCAGCCTCTGCTGGACTCTCTCCAGTAGTTCCTTGTCTCTCCGGCACTGGGGGACCCACAACTGGACCCAGGACTCCAGGTGTGT
Organism: Galbula dea; assembly: GCA_013399015.1. Classification (NCBI taxonomy): domain Eukaryota; kingdom Metazoa; phylum Chordata; class Aves; order Piciformes; family Galbulidae; genus Galbula; species Galbula dea. The sequence goes on along the minus strand of VWZX01009007.1, from coordinate 1,440,562 downwards.
CCTCAAGGTTTAAGAGGTTACCTGGAGTCATCTTTTTGAACTGGCCTTAAAGTCTACCCAGCAAGTGACTCTTGTGGAAAGACTGACACGTGGCCAGATCTACTCCAGAGATTTTATTGTCAGCAGTGAAACCTCCTCTTGTTTATCCTTTAGTAGCTGTGGGTTCTGTCCCTGAACTCAGAGCAGGTTTAAACTCTGGGGGTATGAGGTGTTAGTTCTCTTAGCTGAATCCTCTGAGCACCTCCAGCACCCATGCTAGCCTGACTTGAGCTTCCTAGATGCAGCTCCAGCTCTGCCACCATGTCAGCAGGTGCCAACACGTTCCCCGAGAGCCAGGCAGTGAAATCCCCACTGCCAGGGAACAAAGCAGGGCTTTAAACTTTAACGAGCAGCAGTAATGGAAATGAAATACAAAGGGAGTGAAAAACAAAATAAAAAATGGACTAAAATGTTGTTTTATTTTGGTATTCTGCAGGAAGAAGTGTGCACACTAAATAATAAATAAGCCATGCAATGTTTTTACAGCTTCTTTCCTAGGCCTGAATATTTAAAACATGCAAAAATGTGGAATAGGCATTTACTGAGGACAAACAGAAGAGAACTTCTTTCCTGTGGAGGGAGCAAGATGGGGAAAAGAGAGAGATGCATGTTTAATGGATTGCTGCTCACAGAAGGGAGAGATTTCCAAGTGTGAACATATTTGTAGACAAACCAATCTGACAAGTTCACTTGGGGATGACGAATTACAGCAGAATTGGCCTGGGAAGCAGGATTTTGTTGTGAGGGTGTTGCTTGGTGTAAACAATTCCTGCTGGGTTTTGGCAGCCAGACTCTCAAGTCTTCCAACTACCAAGGAACTGCTCAGACCTGGGGCTTGGTACCTGAGAGCTCCTTGTTGCATGCAGCCAGGAAAAGACACACAACTTCTTTTCACACCTTGATTAGACTTGAAGCCAGAAGGGACCAATAACTGTCACCCTTTAGACTGTTTTTAGGAGGGGGAGAGAGAACAAAAAAGAGCTATAGGCACAGGGCTTCTTTTGCCTAATGTAGGCCAGGAAGGCAGAGTATTTCTTTCAGCATCATCAACAGGGCCTGTGTCCCATTTGCAAGTACCCTTGCAGAGGTCAGAAACCTGCTCACAGATCTGCTCCTTTATCAGGTGAAGGCAAAGGGCAGCTCTTGGTGCTCCTGGCTTTGGATCTCAGTAGGTCCAGGTTCAGCTTCTCTCCCAGGTACATGCTCCTGCCTGAGACCTTGTGTTGATCTCTCCCTTGATGTCCTGTCCCTGCTCCTGTGAAAAACACACCTGTGAGAACATTTTCCATTTGCTGAAGACCTGTTCCTTATCTAGGTGTTCTCAGCTCCAGCTGTGGCCAAGCCTTGGTGCTGGCTGGGGCTCTCCCATGGGTGGAGGGGTGATGCCTGCACTGGCAGCTGAGGGAAGAAAAGAGCATTTCCATAGGAATAAGGAGAGTGCCAGGCTGGGGTTGTCTGGTGTCTGAGTTTATCAGGGGCTTTCTCCATGGCTACCTTGGCTTGAACCTTTGTGGTTGGGAGTAGCTGAACCCAGAGAAAGAAAGGCCTGTTGCCATGAGTGGCAGGGGCTCATTATTCACTATTCCATGGCTTATGGTTTAATGCTTCTTTAACTGGATTTTTTTTTTCCTCCTGACTTTTGATTTCTTTTTGCCAATTTTATATTTTAATGCATGTTTTTATGGAAATATTTATAGTGCACATGTTGCATATAAAACACCATCATAAAGCTTTTTTGCTTCAGTCCTGTTGAAATAAATGATGCTATTATTATAATCATTTCATAGGGTTATATCTGTTCTGTAATGAAAACGACCTGTGGCTGCTTGAACCATCAACCCAGGCAGCTTTTACAGCTTTCTGCAGCTACAGTGACCTCATGGAGCTGCTGAAACTTTTCAACTACTCCATTTCCCAGCAGAGGTGGGCACAGAAAGCAGAGGGAGCAGAGAGAAGCTGCAGGACGTTTGCGTGCTGCCATGCAGCCTGACCAAGAAGCCACAAGAGGCAACAGTGCACACAATGGTGGTCTGATATTTTATGATGCTTGTGATTACAGCACCAAAAAAATCATGCCAGCCCCTTTACTAATGAGGTGCCAGGGAGAGTGACCTGATGAGGTGAATGGAGGAGCTCAGAAGTTTGCCCAGCACTTGTGTCTGTCAGTGTGGACGCTGCTGCTTTTCTGCTTCTGCAATGCAAGGCCCAGGTTTGTGGCTGGGAATGCCCAGAGATGGTGTTTAATCAAGGGAGATGTTATTGGCAGCCTGACTGCAAGATGTTACCTGTGTTGGACCTCTCCCAGGGAGACTGAATGAAGGTGCTGAAGGAATTCCCTCCTCCTGCTCTGGCCTTAGCAGCAGAGCATGAACCTCAGCCACCTTCTGCAGAAAGCACTGTGTGCTCCTGCTGCTGGCTGAGCCTGGCTCCTCTCACCCTCGAGACAGGAGCTTACCCAGCAGCAGGGCATTCCTCTGATGCTGATGGAGGGGGGAACCTCTGGGCTTGCAAAGGACTTTTTCTTCTACTCAACGTGAGCTCAGCTCTTCAACGACAGAGACTTCTTGTCCACCTTCACCTTAGCAGACTTTGGGTTGTGCTTCTCAGCAAGGATGGATCTAGAGGTCTGTTGGACTATGCCCAAGGAGCAAGGCTCAGAAGAGAAAAACAAGGCCTGAATACGTGAGGATCTCTTTACACAGAGATATCTATCTCCAGCTGCGTGCCTGCACCCTCACCAGCTTTAATGGTAAACTTGGAACAGGCTAAGCAAACAACTGCAAAGCACTGTGGATTTACAGGAGACTTTAAAAATTAATACTCAAGACATGAAAAAGCTTTATACAAGAAAGAAACCTTTTAATAACTGCTCCATCCTAGAAAAAATGTACAATGAATAATTCAGCTGTGCACCAAGGAAACTGATTTGCTGAACAAGTGTAAAATCAATCTGAAGGTGAACTAGTCCAGATCACCTGAGTGAAGGAGCTGGTTGAGGAATGGTGACAGTGAAGTTAGATATCATGGGAGAGTCTCTGCAGTATTGTTATTAGCAATGTTCTTTGTTATCATGGATCTTACTGAGCACAGTAGTGCCAAAGACTCCTGGGTCTGTTGCTATTGGGACTGGTCCTTCAGAAACTCCATGCAGGAAAGGGCTGGGCTTGGGATGCAGGCAGAGCTGGTAGGCAGAGGATGTGCCAGGAAGGGCTGTCACATCCAGCCTGGCAGCTCCTGCAGCCTGGGCTCCTGTCACTGGGGCAACACTAATGTGAAACTAAGTTTCAGTGCACAAAAAATAAACATTGAGTGAAATTCACCACAACAGCTCAGGAATTCATCAATATTTGTGTCTCCATGCATACTTCTATCCTGAAGAATTTACCAGAAGGTTGCTTGATATTCACAGGGGTGTAGAAAGGTGCTGGTGAAGGAGATGACTTGAATTCTCTTGGTTTTGTCACAGTTCATGGCCTGAGATACTTAGTGCCTGTACAGAGCCTTTCTTCCTCACCAAAGTCAAGCCTAAGCTGAGATCTTCTGACAAGTGGTGAGATTAAATCAGGTACCAGGAGAGCTTTGCTGGTTAGAACTGGTTTGCCTGTAGCACAGGACCCAAATTTGTTCTCTTAAGAAATAAATGCCTTGGTTATCCCAGAGTAACCCCAAGACACAGCAGGTAAGGAGTGTCTAATAGAGTGTACAGATAATACTGCAGACTTTAACAGGATTTCAGACTCAGCTGGTGGCATTCTAGAAGCAGCTGCATCTGCAGAAACACCTTCTGTGTCCTGTTGGTTCTGTCTTCAAAGGAGAAGTAATTCTTCAATGGGGGAAGCAAGGATGATCCCAAACCTCAGAGGTAGGGAGGGCAGCAGGATCTCTCCAACAGGTTGAGATTGACCTTGGGAAGTGCTTAAAGTGGATGTGGTGGGTGAGTTTCAGCCAGAACAGAGAGAAGGTTCAGGCAGAGTAGAGCAGAGGACAAAACCCCAGTTAAAGTGTTTAGGGGATGGATGGAGAGAAAAAGTGGGAGCTGGTTGGATTCTGCCTAAGCCTTCCCATAAAATGTTTTATATGCTCACAGTCTTCAGCCTGATTTACTCTCCAATTTTCATAAATATCACACTCTGGACATTTATTATTGCTCTTTCTATGCTAGGTATATAAACTGCCAGGAGCTGATTCTCCCTTTTAGGAGGAGCTCAGTCCATTAACTCCTCCTGACGCTCTGGAGCTTCCCTCTTAGATCTTTCAGAGCTGAGGAAAGTCACTTTAGGTGAAGACCTCTGTCTCCAGCATGGGCTGCTGAGGGTTGCCCATGATTTTCTGGAGATGACATGTCCCCATGGTGCTCATACTTGACACAGTCACCTTCTTTTTGACCTTCATGGTGGAACTGCACATAGGGTGGGGTGAGGAGGAGTTTCTGGTAGAAAGGACCAGTGTTTTCTGCCTTCTCAATTTACTGCAGAGACAAATGCATGTGCTGCCCTTGGAGCAACCTGGTCAAGGCTGGGTGGTCTATTTGAGAGCCCACTCCCATTTCTCTGTCACATGAGGTTGTGCACACAGACTGGGCCCTTTCTCTGCCATGCTGTAAAAGAGCTGGGTTTTGCGTAGTGTGCTTTGGAATGAGCCCTTCGGAGGAACAGGCTCCATAAAGTTTTTATAACCCAGGTTTTATAAGGTACAGGGAGTTGGACGAAAGGAGGCTTTTCATGTGTGTGTGCAGATGAATCTGTTCATGCACAAGTAACTCAGCCTGGCAAAGAAGGCTGGAAACACAGTCCCAGTCGCTGGAGAAGTTGACCTCTAGGGTGTGGATGAGGGTAAAGTCTGTGGGAAGAGTATGGCCATGGTTAGAGAGACAGGAAAACAATTGTCATGTTCACAGGAGGAGAAAGAATTCTCCTTGGAGTAGCCCATGATGTCCTCAAGAGATGCACTCTGAGGATTTTGCCAGTGAAGGACCAGTCTTCTCCTGATTACAGTTTGTGGGTTTGAAGGATTCCATGTAAGAAATCCTCACAAAGTGACTGTTCCTCCTCTGACAGGTTTTTAAACCTACTCCAGCTGGGAAGGTTGGTGTAGGTCTATCAGTGCACTCCAGCTGTGGGGCTATGGAGGAGCAAGCAACACAGAGGATTCCTTCTGTTCCTCCCCAAACAGCATTTGCTCCAGTAAAACCCAGAGCCTCTGTAACTGGGTGCATCTCTGGATTCTGAAGTCCCTGTGTTGAATGCTGAGCACAAAAATCATCTATTTATCCATCTCATGGGCTCCACAATGTGCATTTCAGGTGGTTCACTCCAAGATCACCACCACCAGCCTGCAGTGACCACAGGGCTCAGCAGCACCAGGCAGAGCACAAGGCACTGTCCCACCATGCTGCACTTTGCTCTTTGATGTGTGTGAGACCTGTAAAACAGCTCCTTCAGACTCAGGGTAGAGTTCTGCTGTGGAAGAGTTTCAGACAGTTGGTCCAAGCTGCAAGACAGGAGAGAATTTACTCCTAAAAATACCACCCCAACCCAACATCATTCTGCAGCAGCAATTTGGACATGGTCAGGGGTTTAGCTGTTGTAAGGAATATTACCTGCCATAAAGCTCGAATGGTGTTGAATTTACAGAACATGCCTGATGTAAAGTCATACTGGCAGGGACAATTAGCCACGGTGCATAAAAAAACCTCTTAGAGAGATTACACTTCCCAGATTGTTTTACAGAAAAGCTTGGTGTTAATGTTATGCTTTGGATGTGTTTTGCTGTGAAACATTTAAGAAACAACAGTCTGATAGTCTCTGATCTTTATGGTTTGGAAGAATGAACACTCTCCTCATGTTGGGCCAAGATGATGTTTGAACTTCAGGAGAAACCCCATCATGGGATGAAAAAGGAGAGAAGGGCCTGAGAAGAAAGTGGTCAAATCATTCCAAGATGTTATAGGTTTTAGGGTTTGGGGGGATTTTTTTCAGCCTTTTCTTTTTTTTTCCTATGGAAAAACGTTCATGGTCCTGGGCATGTGCTCAAAAACCACAGTGAGATATTTTTAGACAAGCACATTTGGTCTGAAATTACCTCCTGACAGGGACAACCTGGCCTGCCTGCAGCTCTGTGGGACACTGATGCTGAAGGTTGTCCCTTCCCAGCGCTGCTGGGTGGACACTCTGGCACAGCACAGTGGTCTGCCTCAGGAGGGCAGAGGGTGAGGCTGGAAGGAAGTCTTCTCCTTCTCCTGCACCAGCTGATCCACAAGTGCCTACACAAAGCAGGGCCATTCCAACCACATCTCCCACTCCAGCCCTGACATACCCAGGACAGGGACAGGGGCTGAGGAATGAGGTTGCCCGGGCAGGTGAGGAACCCTCCTGTGCCCTCACACCGAGGAGATCTGCAGGCAAAGGACAGCCCAGCCCCACATCCAGCACTTTTGGGGTGCAGTCACCTTCCCAACCCCCTGTGCCTCCCAGCCAACAACCCCTGTGCATCTCTGGGACCACTCCTGCAGCTCAGACTCCTTGGAGTGATTCAGGATCCAACTTTCTCATGGTTTTTTTCCAGCCCTGTCAGCACTGCAGATCCAAGGCATCCCTGGCAGCTCAGGCTGGATTCTGTTTGGCCTCACGCATCATCACCAGTCTTGCCAGTTAATTCAGGAGGAGGGTGATGATGTGTGAGGCAGAAAAAGCACAGCCTGGCCTTCAGGTGCTGGGCACAGTCACCACAAAGGCAGTCAGGAGAACACTGTTTCCATTCCTACGCTTGAGGAAGCGTGACCTGGGAATCCTGGAGGCTGGAACAGATCCTGGACCTCAGGGAGGTTTGCTGCTTGGCCACAAGTGTGTTGGAATTACTGAGAAGCTACCACAGGAGCAGGTTTCTGTCACCCTGGGCTGTGCTAACACCATGGTGGCTCTTCAAGCCTGGGTGAGAGTCCTTAGCAAAGAGAGACTTTTTGGTAAACGCTGGTGAGTCTCTACCTGGCGGCTTGTTCCATCTCCTGAGGGTCACCTCTCCAGACCCCCATGGTCAGCAGTGTGGCTTCCTCCATGCCTTTAAGCTAAGATTTTGAGGTTGACCAGACTTTTGGTGTTGTTTTGACGTGGGGTTGACCAGACCTCAGTTGTTTCATCAGCTGCCCTGGAATCTGCTTCTTCCCCCAGCATGGAGGGCAGTAGGACAGGTCTCCTGCAGCAAACCCCTGTCCTCTGGTGGCAGAGGCAGGTGCCTGTCCTCTGGCAATGCCTTTCTACTGCAAGGATGAGAAACAGGGTCTTCACCAGCAGTGTCAGCAGTTGAACCAAAGCCTCTCCTGTCCTCCCACGCCCCTGGGGACACACAGCCCTGTAATAGCTCCAGTGTGCAGGAGGCTTTGCTTCTGCTGCAAGAGGGCCACATCAGTGTCACAGTGCTGAGGGGCCCACAGATTGGATGTGTTTGTGTCTGGGGCTGTCTGCATGTGTGTCTGTCTGCACATGCCTGTGTGAAGATGCCCACATGGGAGGCTTGGCTTTGGTTCAGTTCTATGGGATGCCCCAGTCTGGATGGGCACAGGGGGGCTCAGTGATCTCAGAGGTCTTTTCCAACCATAATTATCCTATGATCCTGTGACTCCTTTCAGGAGTGGCCACCAGTGCCCTAGCATTTGGTTAGTAAAGGCACATCAAGATGAACTCTGTGTGGTGTTTTCAGCTCCCACGACTCCATATTAGGAGACCTGGGACCAAAATAAGCTCAAAAGCCTTATAGCCATGCACAGACCATGATATAAAATGCAGACCAGGAAACAGACTGAGGCATGATCATCAATAATGCTTGGAAGTCATAATCCACCCAGTTTCTGGCAGGAGTGGAAAAGCAAACCACTGAAGATCCTGGCCCATGTGTGCAGGTATGTGCTGAGTTTGTTCTGGCATGGCCCTAATAAAAAGCCCACATCTGACATCTTGTGCTGTTCTTTTGAGCTGCCATAGGAAAGGTTCATCAGGGTGGTGACCAAACTACCTCAGGCTTTGGGTTTGTAGATGACTAAGCCAGACACTGGTGTGCACACATGCTCTCAGTGGTTAGTGGCAGCACATGAGATCACAGCCCTACAAAAGCTTGAATGTAACAAGACCAGTGTGAGCAGAACCAGTGAGGTCACCCTGTGAGCCCAGACATTCTTCTGCTGTAGCTTCAGGTTTGCATCCAACAGAAGGAAAAAGGTGAGAAGGAGAGGATATATCCCTGGGGAGAAGGAAAATTCAGAGAGCACTCTTCTGTTCTTTACTTGTGCTATTTAAAGTGACTCATGCTGCAGAGAAAGGCCAGGACTGGACCCAAAGCTGGTTGGTACCAGTAGCACTCCTGCCACTACCTTCAGGGAAAGCTTTTCAGCTGGTACTGGCAATGTCTCCTCCTCCTGGACTAGGCACTGGGGAGGCCACACTCCAACCCTGGGGTCAGGTTTGGGCTCCTCACTCCAAGAAGGACATGGAGGTGCTGGAGTGTGTCCAGGGAAGGGCAATGAAGCTGGTGAAGGGTCCAGAACACAAGTGTTGTGAGGAGCAGCTGAGGGTTGGTTAGCCTGGAGAAAAGGAGGCTCAGGGGAGACCTTCTCACTCTCTCCAACTCCAAGAGGTGAAAGGAGGTTGGAGCCAGGTGGGGCTTGGGCTCTTCTCCCAAAGAACAAGTGACAGGATGAGAGGAAGTGGCCTCAGGCTGTGCCAGGGGAGGTTTAGATTGGCCATGAGGAACAATTTCTTCCCTGAAAGGGTTGTTAAGCCCTGGCCCAGGCTGCCCAGGGCAGTGGTGGAGTCACCATCTATGAAGGGATTGAGAAGCCATGAAGATGTGTGCTGAGGAACATGGTTTAGTGGTGACCTGGCAGTGCTGGTTGGACTTGATGATCTTAAAGGTCTTTTCCAACCAAAACGACTCTGTGATGAACTCAGTGCTCAGGCAGTGGCATGATGCACACAGAAAACCAACCCCATGCTCTCCTGGAAATGCTGCTGTTAGCTCCTTTATTTATTAGCTTATTTAGAGGGCCTAAAAATCTCATCACAAGAGGCTTCACAAGACAGATGGTGGTGCTCTAGAAACCAAAATACCTCAGCTGTACTTGTTTGTCAAAATACTTCAAAAATAAGAAGTCAGATGTGAGCTGGGCACCGTGCCTTGAAGGTGGGATTCCTCCAGAGTAGAGCTGGAGTGCCAGGAGTGCTTCTTCCAGCTTCAGATTATGTGAGATATATTAGTTTGGTCTCAGAAGCCACAGTGCTTCCTTATTTATGTAGCTTTGATCTAAAAAGCTGTTTATTTATGTTTTATTGAACTATAAAACATCCAGTAAACATGCCTTATGCTGCTTTTTTTCTTTATGTTGTACATGAATTCTGTCATGAAAATGTCAAGGGAAAATAATGAAGCTCTTTATTGTGCTGCTGCTGGTGTCTTCCTTTGGAAGTTCTTCTGCTTTGTGTTTCTCTTCAGATGGCTGCAAGATTCATAAGGGCTGCAGATGTCATGCCTGCTGGGCATCTGGAAGAGAAGGAAGTTTTTCCTTAGGAAATCCCAGTGGATACACTACCAAGGGTATGATGAGAAAATAATCAGTTGATATTTCTCTTCAGATGCCACCTGATAGGGTCTCTCTCTCCTACTTATCTGGAGGTATTCATTATTGTGGTGGTAATTACATTCTAATTACTTTCAGGACTTGTGAGATGTCCTTGCTGTAGGGTGTGCTCCTTCTTTATATCTCACACCAGGCAACACACTCCTGGGAAAGCCTGATCCAAACCTGGAGCAGAAGCTCTCAGCCCTAATGGCAGCAATTGGATAAGAGACCCCAGGTTTTAAAGTGTCAGGAATATCCCAAATCACAGAAGTCTGCTTCCTTCCCAGTTACACTAATATCCAAGCTGTTGTAACAGAGCAGAGAAAGAAGGGTGTCAGCTCAACATGGGCACAATGGTTGTGCTCTGCAGGGTGTGGTTCAATTGAGCAGATGAAGAACTAACCGTCTCTGATTGTTTACTGGCTGTGAAAGCCTGGGGAAGGGCAGCCTGGGGTGGGGTGTGATGTGATAGGGTGTGGTGTGGTGTGGTGTGGTGTCAGAAGCTCCTATAAAGCTGGTTGTGGCTGTATTTTCTCCTCTCTGCTGGTGCTTCTCTTGTTGAGGAGGCTTTATGCTGCTGGTGCTTTTGCTGGTATGTCTAACCCTTTCCACTAGGAACCCAAAGAGCTTCCCTTGCTCTGTTAACTGGCTGCCCCTGTAGAGAGAGGTGTTTTGAGAGATTTCCTTCTGGGGCCAGTGCTTTGTGTGGGGAGGAACTTTCACAAGCTGGAACTGTGTGGCTTGGGCTGGGGAGTTGGTTTTGGAAGTTCTTGCCTTTGCCATGTAATGCTGCCTGAGACACATGTAATGTGTCTTGAGAGGATGGGAGAGGTTGTGGTTGTGTGAGGGCTCAAGTGGCCCATAGGAAAGTGAGAGGCAACCTTTGGCTGTGCACCTCTAGATTGGTCATAAGAACCTCATGAGACAGGTGGGGAGTTGGTTTGCTGCCTAACTATCTCACAAACTGATGCCAGTGTTGCTGCACCCTGCTCATCCTCACCTCAGTGCTGGAGAGGTTGGTGCTCATCCCAAGCCCCCAGCTCAGCTACTTTGAGAAGAGAGCTTGAAAATGAGGCAGTTCTCATACTGGAAAATAGGCACTTGTAGGGCCCAGGCTTCTCTCCACAAGCAGGGAGCCACAAAACCTTCTGCTGAGGTAAAGAGAAGGTCAAGAAAAAAGTACCCCAGATGCTGGGAGAGTTATTCTGTTGTGTTTTTCAAGTCCCCTCCTATAAAACCATGGGATCACTGTAGATGTGTAAGAGCTGGTGGTGCTGGAACACAGACTGAGCTCATTGTAGGAGATGGGATGGGTACAAGCAAAGATTCACCTTCCTGGGCTTTGTGTGGGGAGAATGCAGGGCTGCTGGAGGGGCCAAGGAAGGGCCGAAAGTTGAGTTCTCCTTCCAGCTGCTCTTCTCACTACCACTGCTTATGATGGTAATTTTAAATCATCTCTTTTAATTTTAATTTAAAGGAGTCTCATCCTGCTGCCACACAGAAGATCAGAGTGTTGTTGGAGAAGCTGTTGCCCACATCAGACCAGCAGGTTAGCCCTATGTGTGTGGGAGGAGTTGTTAATGCTGGGGGTCAGTGGTGGGAAGACTTCAACCCTAAATTATTATGGTTCAGCATTTCTGAAGTGTCTTATCATGCCAGCCAGGATCTGGGTGTCATGCTTTTAGTTCATTCTCTACCAAATAAGCTCTTCAAGCTTCTCAGAGACCAGTGGTCACGACACCCTTTAGGGGTCTGCAGCAGGAGCAGTGCAGAAATGTGCAGGTTTGCTTCCCTTCCATTTGAAGAGAGAGCAAAAGGCTAATTCCATTTTACAGTCATCTTTGTACCAATATAGTTTGTATGTTGCTTTTGACCTCCTGTAACAAGGTTAAACCACAAGGATCCCCTTGAGAAGCTGCTATTCATCTTTTATATGTGAAGATTTTCGAGTCTAGAGAGGGGATAAACCTAATACAGTGTTTAATGGGAAAAAAATTATGACACCAATAACACATCTGTGTCTGTAATTTCACAGGTTTTCTTTCTGTATATTTATATATGTATATATGTATAATTTAATATCAGCCTCAGGGTTGTGGTCTCACATGTCATCAGCTTGCAGGAAACTGGATCCTTGGACTAAGTATCAGATGAGTTGCTAATGTTTGGAAAAAAAGCAAAAAAACATGCTTTGGGTCTCTGTTTTATGGCTGTTATTGAAGTAAGAATTTGTGATTGTAACCTGATGCTGGCCTCACCAACATGTTTTCATTATTGTCTGGATAATTGAAAGTCCAGGCAAATTTGGACCTTAGGAGATATTAGATGTGAAGGTCTCGGTGCTCAGCACAGCTGAATGCTGAGGTGGTTCAAATTAAGGGTGAATATGTTTCACCATGTTATGCAGGCTTAGAGGTTGTTTTATTCCCCACCAGCACCAGTCCAGACACAGGCTGATTAACAAGTAGTTAGGGTTTTTTTCCAGGCTGGTTATCCAGCATATCCAGGCTGTCATGCACCAGCTGTCCAACTGCTGTCTCAGGAACAGCATTGGGACTTCTCAGACTTGTTTTGCAGCAGTTGGGAGTGAACTAGCCACAGCAACGAGAGATGATTCCATTGTTGCCCCAGGAAAGCTCCCAAGAAGGGAGCTTCCCTTAGGACCTTTGGGCTATCTGGAAGTGCACCTGTAGAAAGAAGTTGCCAGGTCTTCACTAGCCTGTGAAAGGAAGTTCATATCCAACCAGTTCTCGTGGAGTTTCAGCTTGGTTTGGTTTGTTTATCCAAAATGGGAGGTCCTGGTTTGATCTGTGGTTCCAGGACTAGAAACACCTTCACCCCAGAAGCCTGGTTTGTTGGTGAAGTTTGATGTTTGCTGAAAATCATCAGCATTGGAAGGAGAGATGGTGGGGAGCTAACCCAAAAGGTGGTCCTCTGTGTCAGTGAGGCATGACAGGGGCACCTCTCTGCCATAGCCCAGGCCTGTTGCTGTTCCATGGATAAATACATTATTTAAATCCACAGGATTTATGGATCTAGCAGTTTCCTCACTACCTTAACTCAAGAGCTGACACAGAAAAAGGTAGATGAGGTTTGGGAGTTAATCCCTATTAACTGGGCATAACTGGAATATTAAACCAAAGAAGATCTTTGGCTTTGAAAAACACCATGGGACTTCTCTGCCAGGGTTCTGAATCCTTTAATGAGGTGCATGTGTCTCTGCTGACAAAAGCTCAGGACCTGATCATTCCTTAATCTTCACAGACAGGAGGCAACTCCTTCAGTGCAGTGCCCAGCCACGGAACAGGCAGGCACTGGGTGATGGGGAAGCAGACCTTGCTTACTGCTGACCCATGGCTTGGGTGAAAAGCCTTTGAACAACTGGACAAAGCTAACTCCATATTTGACTTCTGCAAGGAACTAATTACTTGCCTGGACTCTCCCCACATACCAGCTTCTACCCCCATAAATCCACTGAGCAGCAGGCACCCATGAAAGTCCTCCACTCGCCTCTTCTGAATCAGGTTCTTTATGTGTATCTCAAGGTGCTGGTGGAAGATTCATGGCCAAAGCTGCTTTAAGTATTTTTGTTATGAATAGGAACCCTTAAACATTTCCTTCTCATTTAATTTATCATCTTTTTTTCAGGCTTTCAACACTGGGTACAAACTAGAAATAATGGGAGGAAAGGTTTGTCCCTGAGAAAAGAGACTTAAACTAGTGAAGTATAGACTGGGAAGGGAAAGGAAAGGAGCAAGGGAAATAAATTAGCTATTTACTAGATGGGATGATTTTTATCTTGTGCAGTTGCTATGTGGCATCCTGGTGTCTGTGTTCCCTTGGTTCCATGCTGGTATGGACAGGTAGAGAAAAGAGTGACAAGAACAGTGACAATTGCAGGAGCAGTGTCCCACAGATGTGGAGAGTTCACTGCTCACTGCCAACATGGCTCAGGAGGATTGCTCAAGAGTTCCACTCCTTCCAGGGTCTTGTTACTAATTAAGTACTGGTGATTTACCCTCACACCAGTGGGGTTTGTTTTTTTGCCACGTGGGCTGGGGCAGTTTAAACTGTGTTTTGAATTAGGAGTTCAAACAAATCTGCTCAGCTCAAAAGGAAGCAGAGTTGAAAACACTGACTTCCTCCCAGTCAGGTATCACAACAATAAACCTGTTGAGATTTCACTTGGAAATGGATTGTGGGTTTGCTAATACTTTGAGTAAGTCACATTTTACAGCTTAGTATGTCATTTAAGTTCATAAAGGAGCACAAACCCTCTAGTCTTAACGATACCTTCAGAGCATCTTTATGGCATCTTGAACAGAATAAGGAATGGCAAGATTTGAGACAATGCAGATGATATCTAAAGCAGGCTGTTCCCAGCCATAGCTACACCCCTTAGAGCACACAGTGAGGAAGACCTGGATACTCCTAACAACATCTATTAAACAAACATGAAAGGCAAGTCCTGACCAACTGCTTCATGTGCAGTTTGGCTTGCAAAGTAAAATAACAGGCTACTTTTCTCAGCTGCTGAAAGCACTTTTTTTCAGGGGCAATTTGATTCTGTGCCTCTTCAAAGGGGAATTTTATCCATCCTATTTTTCACTGTGTCCTGTACACATTGTGACACATGGATTTACAAATGTGCAACTAACCACCAGAGCAAGGAGGATCCTTACCATTAGCAAAAGCTGTTTGCAGTGTGGATTTTCAGAAGTCTTCTCTTTAGTCACTGTGCTTTTCATAAAGTCAGTGACAACTCTCCTGTTGTCTTTGGGGGAAGCAGGTCTCATCTCTTTGGCAAGCTCCCCTTCCTACTTGATGCTCACAGGTCAGTGCCTCTGCTTCTGGGATGCTCCAGCAGCACCTCTGGAAGCTAAGGGTTGGAAGTGAGGTGGCCAGATGTAGCTGCTTTCCCTAGAGCCTGGGGTTATCACCTCCAGGGCTGCTCTGCTCTCCACTGACTTGGGAGGAGAACATTTTTCACCAAGTGTTCCAAACCAGCCAGGGAGGCTGAGGACAGCCTATATAGCTTCATCTAATCTGATGCTGGAACTGAGAGCATTGCATTGGTTAGCTGTGATTCAGAATGTTAACCACTAAATCAGTTAGAGGAATTTATAATTTATTTCATGCTATTTCAGGATTTAGTACAATAAGATCATTATTGCCTTGAGATATCCTTCAGGTCATTAATTTAAATTAGAAAGGCCTTCAAGCAGGATATCATGCACAGCTCCTTCCATAGATTTGAAAGCTCAAATAAGCTCAGGAAATATTTCCTGCCAGACATTAGTTTTGCAAATGTGAGCCGCTACTTCGAAGCAGTGTAAAACCTGAGTGTTCACACTTGTCAGTGGTGGCACTGCAGTAAGGGGCAAATGCTTTCTTAACTGTGCTAATGACTCTTGCTGGTGTCAAAGGGCTAAATTCTCCCATAACTGGATTGCTCTTCAGCACTGGTGATTTTACACTCCTGGGGTGTAGCTTGTTCCTTGCATGACTGGCTTCAGACTAAGGGTGACTGTGACCTTGTAAATGGGGTGGACAGGTACTGTGGAACACAACTCTTACAAGACCAGGGTGGGGAGCAGAAATTGGTAGGGAAACCTTCAACAGGAGACAGCAGTAGGAGGTGGCAAGGTGCTAAGGGTGAAGGAAGGGCTGGGACCAAACTAGATGTGATGGGTGGAACTGTGAATGAAGATTGCAAAATGCCTTAAACCCTTGAGGATGCTGGAGGAATTCCAGTGTGAATATGGGGTTAGTGTAAAGGCAGCCTGAGAGCCAGGGGTTTGGCTTGCTCTGGGAGTGGAAACATTGGTGTGAAGGCTACCACTGGAAATAAAACACTTGCCAAAATGAATTGATATGGCACCAGCTACCTTGGAAAGTAGAGTCTGCAATTTGTGCTGTGAACAGAGAAGGTTTCTAAAATGGGAAGGTTGTTTTCACTCTGCTATCAACTGAGGTCTTTCACCTGCAGCTCAAACCACTCCTGTCTCTTCTCCAGTGCAATACAAACTACTGCTCTCTGAGATTAAGAAGGTCTTGGGCTGCTCAGTGGTGGAAGAAAGGTGTTTGTGCCGTGTTTCTTAGAAAGCTGCAACTCTAAGTGGAGACTGGTGCTGGTTGTAGATACATCTGATGCTTTTTTTTAACTCTAACCACCTCTGCAGACTGGAGTTGCCCCAGTCCTCCCTGTTGTCTTCTCTTTTCTTGGCCAAATGGGGGAAGGAAAGTTCCTTGGCAGCTTGCCATGCTGAAACCCCCCAACCCCTGATTTATTATCACCAAAACCAGCTGCAGATGTTGGCTGGGCCAGTGCTCTGCTGCCAATTAGGGAGTCTCATGCAGAGATTACTGCTCTGTTTGCCTGGCACTCAGAAAAGAGCATGGCTGAAGGGAGTGGGGCTCTGCAATAAAGAATTAATTTTAAAAGAGATGAAAAATAGGTTTCACCTAGGCAGGTAGCAGCTGGAACAGCCTCTGGTGGTGGGGGAGGTTGGACCAGATTTCAGGGACTTCATATAAGTTGCCACTTCTTAGGTCTTCCACTATGCTAATGAACCCTAAAGTTCTACACTGAAACTCCCCCAGCCTGTGTGTGACTGTGGTTTGGGGGGTTGAAATTTATCTCAGGTTCACTGAAAGTCTGTCTGAGCTGCTCCTCTGTTTAAAAGAACCTTTCAGCAGTGCTGGCCTGAGCTTTCAGGAGCTAAGCCAACCCCATCCTGGGCTGTCTGTGTGGGAAGCAGTCTGGAGAGCTGTGCAGTTTGGCTCTAAAGCCATTTTGCTGAGCTACCTGCTGAACATGATAGTGGTGAGAGAAAACCATGGCCAGGGAACTCTGAGCAAACAGCATGCAGAAACAGCTATGGAAAAAGGGAGGAGACACAACACTGAAAATGTTCATAAAGTACAACCCAGATGGGTATTTGCTGCTGCTAATCTAGTGTTTAAACCAAACTGGTCACAATCTAGATCATCTCATTCAGAATTAGTCTGATAGGCACAAGCCCTTTGGATCCTCTTATTCTCCTGCTATTACCCTTTTGGTCTGTGATCCAGTTGTTGCAATTTCAACAGTCATTTCCCACATTGCTCCAGGACCTCTTGTGTCAAAAAGCTGTTCTGTGGAGATGGACATGATGAATGCTGCCAGTTGGGTGTTTCCAGTGCCATGTGTGGCTTTGCAGTTGCAGTGTGACAAAGCTAACTACAGCTGACTACTATGTAAATCACATTGGGGAAAAAATGATCTGAGTGTAGAGTGAAATGAATGTATGAAAAAATGGTGGAAAAGTAGAATCTGAGGCAATTTCATTTATTAGTATCACTAATCCTTAATGGCAGGATGCTCCTTTGGATAAAAGCAGTCATGTCCCTTTTAGCCCAAGCAGGAAACTTAAATAACTTATTCTAACTTAATATTGTGGGGTTTAATCAGGGCTAAAATGCAGCAAAACAAAATCTGGAAGGTATCTTGCTACTTACATTCCCTCCCAGACCTTCTTCCTGTAGGGTTAACACTTGTGCTGTGTTCTGACACTTTCTAATAATAAATAAATATTCCAGAAGAGCTTAAACATGCCTTTCTCTAAACATTTACCCCTTGTCCATCTTTCTACATGCTTGCTATTGTTTTTAAAGTGAATAGGAAATGGGGAAAAAACCCAATTAGACTATTAGTTTAACTCTTGTATTTTCAGCTCTTGATGTTTGATTTTAAAAGCAGCTTGTTCTGACCTATTTGGGTATCACATGTTGAGTGCTCCACATGAAATGCAAAAGCTAATCTCCCCACTTGCCCAGTTGGAATGAATTCCTTCCATATACAAGCAAGATCAGAGCCCATTAGCAACCAATATTAGATTAAATGAGACTAAACATTACATAGTGTGATTTTACATCTAGGAGTAGTTTATTATTGCTATAATGCAAAGCCCTTCCTCACTGCAGTGCTTGGAGTGTTTAGTCTCTCCCAGAGAGCTCCATCAGTGCTGGGCACAGGATGCTTGAAGGAGATCCTGCAGTTCAGAGGCTTATCTGGAGAGCAATCTGAGGAGAACAGAGGAGTGAAATCTGATAACCAGGCTTTGCTCAAACTTAATAGCAACATAAAAGACTATTTTCTCTTTTAAGGTTTGAAATGTTTTTCACTATGAAAATGGGGTGTTCTGTTACCATCCAGCACAAAGGGATTTTGCAAGCAAAGCCTTCAATAAAGTTTCACAGCTACTGAATGCTGCAGACCCTTGGGGTTGGTAAAGTTAGGATGCTTGAAAAGGGCCCAAACCATACACCTAAGTTTAAAGCAGGAAAATAAGCTTGGATCCTGCTGAAGGTTCCCTGCTAATGACATTGACAGAGCCAGTTAGCTTCCCCTGGGCCAAGTGGGAGAAGCAGCCTCATGTTGATGTCCCGTGGTTGGTTTCAGTGTGTGGCTGGAGCCCTGGAAGGATGATTGTTTGGGTTTGCTTTGTTTGTTTGTGAAGCTGAAAATTGATTCCTTCCACTGGGATCTGCTGCTTGCCAATGGGACAGGTTCAGCCTGTCTGAAGTGTGGTTGTTCTCCTGAGTGGTGCTTGTGGCAGAGCTTGTAGAATTCT
Source organism: Galbula dea (assembly GCA_013399015.1). Taxonomy (NCBI): domain Eukaryota; kingdom Metazoa; phylum Chordata; class Aves; order Piciformes; family Galbulidae; genus Galbula; species Galbula dea. The sequence goes on along the minus strand of VWZX01009007.1, from coordinate 1,422,301 downwards.
GGGTGGCTTTTATCATCTTCATTTCCTGTCAAGCAAGAAGGCACAAACTCTGTTGGGTCTCTTGAGGGATCTGAGTGATGTTTGGCCACATGAGTTCTACCTAGATTTCAGGAAGCCATGAGGAAGCACAACTGAAAAAGCTTGAGATAAGCTATCTCCTGTTCTTTTCTGCCCTTATTCTTGGGAGGAGAAACCCAACCAACCCAGTCCTTCAGGATCTCAGGACTTCTGCAATGTTGAACTTCCAGGGAAGGATCAATGAAAGCTGAGCAAAGCAATTCCCACATCCAGCTGAGGGGGTTTTTTTGACCAACAAAGTGTGATGCTCTGGTGCTAGACAGAAATGTTGCCAAAACCACATTACACCAAAAGGCTTCATAAAGCTAAGTCAAATTTTCCCAAATTTTTGTTTCGGAAGAAAATTGGAAGCAAAAAAGCTGCAGCAGAATGAAGCAGACCATATCCATGCTATTATCAAGTGTCACTGTGGATTTGCAGTGATTTCTCCTAAAATGTCTCTGTAGAATGAACACAGACTGGTGGAAATTTGGAACTGAATAATGGGTTGATGGCCTAAAATATTTCATTCAGTGCAGGCTTGAAATTACTTAATTGACTTGGGTATTTTGGGGGCTTACTCTCAGCTAAAAACCCTTGAATTTTAACATCCCAGAATCCTTTATGAATTGGAATTTCCTCTTCTGCATGAGATCTGATCTTCCCCTCCTGTGAGGTGGTACAAAGTCTTTCTCCTGGGCGGGGGGGATGTGTGGTTCATACGAAACAACCATCAGCTCATCCTTGTAGTTGAAGATGGTCCTAGACAGCAGCACAGTCTGGGCGTGGAGCTGTGGCCCCAAGGACATACTATGGACATAAGTAGACACACACTGAGAGGCAACCACCCCCAGGTCTTGACTATTTTTATTTAAGATGAGGTGAAAGGTCCCATCCATGATCCCACAGGCTGGGGAGTGATTTAAGCAGTTTAGAGCAGGCATCTAATTGTCTGGGTGCTAACCTGTGGTGGGGATGAACCCCACCAAGTGGTTTGTGTCAGGTCCAAAGGACATCATTTGCAGAGGAAGGAATGCTCCTGGATCTCCTAGATCCTAATAAAGGGTTTCAACCACGAAGTTATTCTTATTTCTTTTGGTAATTTTTGTGGTATATGGAAGCATTTTATTAGTAGCTGGGTTTGGACAGAAGGTAAAATCCTTGAGCAGAACAGCAGCAGTTGCACATGTAGTGTTTGGTATGGCTGAGGACAATGTTTCATTGCTTAGTAAGCCCTCACAGGTGAATTCAACCTCTCCAGCTTTTGCTAGGAAGTAAACTGCCATTTGACCAGTAGATCTAACAGTAGGTTGTGTTTCCACCATGCATGGACAGGGGAGGTGGGCAGTTCCTGCTCTGAGGGATGGGGCACTATGTTCTGGGAGCTGGTCCTCCAGGCAGGACAGGGCTGGGCTCTGCTCCTGGGGAGATGCTTGCCTGGTTGTACACCAGCACTGCTGCATCTGCAGGTGTGGACCCATAAAAACAACCTTATACTGTACCAAAACAGGGACTGGGTAGTTAATGGTGAGGCTTTTGCCAGCTTTGTGCAGAAATCTTCCATTTAATGGCATGCTACATAAAGAAAATTCACCATTTAATTATAGACTGTCAGAATTCCTGTTCATGTTTGCAGAGTTGAGGGAATTCTCTTTGCAGTGTTTGTGGTGCTCAGTCAAAACAGGAATCACTCCCTTTCACAGCACATGTATTCATAGCAGGGTGAGATTGATGGGTGAAAGAAGTGCACCTACTAGAGGTTGTTAACCTAGGCATTATTCTTCTCTAAACAATTAATTTGGGGATAGATAAAGAGACTGAGTGGAAAAAACATCTTGTAGAAGAAACACGGAGAAAATGTCCTCCCTAAGGAAGGGCTGGAGTGTGCTCCCTCCCAAAGAACAGACCTGGGAACGCTCCCTGAACCAGGAGAAGCTGGTGGGCCAGGAGTGACTGGAAGATCTCACAGTTGCACCAGCTTTAATTGAGGCCTTTCACTGCTTATACCCTGTCCATAACATCTGGAGATGGAGGAGGGAAGGCGGTGGCTTCTGTTTCTGATAGATTCCTTTGCGCTGAGATTTAATGGATTAGTCAAAATGATGTGAAAAAATGGATCTCTGATTTATTACCTGCAATCTTTATTTTTTTTTTTTGCTTGCTGCAGCATTTTTATTTCCCCAACCCCCCCCCCCCCCCTCCTCAATCAGTGTTTTCCACCCTGTTAAAGTCTTGTGTGAATAAGTGCTATGTTGTGTTTCTGGATTTGCCCTGAGGGCTCATCAGAGGACCCTTTGCCTACAGTCCCCACCAGGCCATTTAAGCAGGAAGTTTAATTTTATAGTATTAAAAAAGAGAAAACGGTACTTAATTATCTGGCTGTGAAACAGCAGTACTCTTTCTTAATTTTAGGAGCTAATAAAATGCTGTTCCTGCAGTTAACTACTTCTGGTCCAAACGCTCTACAATTTTGGCTATTTGAATAGAATATTTTATGAACTGTTATATATTGCACTACAGTTTTTAAACCCCACTATGACATATTTCTCTCAAGATTTATTAGCATTTTTTATTTAAAACAATATATTAAAGAGAGGAGAAAGAGTAATCTTAGCTAAAATTCAAATATTAGAAAAACATAACATAGACCCAATCTTTTCATTTAGCTTTACCCCCCACTCCTCCCCTTCTCCTCTCCCACTGTTGCTATAAAAAAAAGTCAAGTTTTTGTGGAACAACAACCCACACCTGCATCATTAATTCAATATGTCTTCCACCATGACTCAAATCATGGTATCAGTTTCAGGGGCCATTTGCTACTTAAATGACTTTATGAAAGCAGAACAATGAAGGACCCCTCTGCAGTCTTTACCTTAACTCTGGGTAAAATAAACTTTATATCCCTGGACACTTACTTCTTTACCAACTGTTACCTTTCTGCTTCTTTCCCCCCCTTAGCAAACAGCCTCTCATTAACTGTGATGTCTGTTGTGCTGCAACTGTCTTTATAAACTCATTAATGCCTGGGTAGCATGGGTAGTGTGTCTGCCTCCAGACAGGATCTGTCTGGAGCTTGTCTAAAGTGGAAATGATTGGGGGGGAGGAAAGCATTTGGTTGCAGTTGGTGCTGCTGCTGGGGCTTCCTGTCTGTCAGCACAGGGCAACCAGTATGATCAGGGAAACTGAGACTGGGTCTCACAAGGGGATGCTGGTTGGTGAAGTGGATGGAGAACAACACTTCAGCCTGGGGTTCATCTGGAGCAGTTCACCCTGCTGCTATGAAGATAATGCTAGCTACTGCAGAGAGCTTGCTGCTTCTGAGGGAGGAAAGTGGTGTTGCCCCTTCTTGATTGGTGCAATGTGATGACCTGGAAGTTGATCTAGAACTCCATAGAATCGTTTTGGTTGGGAGAGACCTTTAAGATCATCAGGTTCAACTGTTAACCAGCACTGCCAGGTCACCACTAGACCATGTCCCTCAGCACCACATCTCCATGGCTTTTAAACCCCTCCAGGGCTGGTGGTCTTGCAATGTGACTTCCCAGTGAGATATTCTGGATGCAGGTCTTTAGCTTTTCCCAAGCCAGGACCACCTTGCTTGTTTCCCCTATCACCTCCACCCAGGTTCCACCTCTAACTCCAGCAAGGTCCACGTTGAGTTGTACAGAGGTAGATCAGAGTCTCTGGGTCTCCTGTCTGGTGGGGAAGAAAGTCAGAATGGACTGCACAGCCCACACCATTCCTTATGAGTCAGGTTGATTATGAAGGAAATTATCATTTGTTTGCATAAGGGATAACACCCTAGTGAGCATCTGCTTGATCTTGGCTGTCACTTAGCAATAGAGGATGTGCAGTTCAGGCTGCCTCCCACTGTATGGAGCAGCAACCAGCTAAAAAGGAAACTATTGACAAGAGTCAATGCTCATGAGAAAGCATCCTTCACAACGGTGTTTCCATCATTTGCTTGTGTGCAGTGAGCTAATCTGCAGGCTTTAAGAGACTCACCCAGCTATCAATATTAGCCTTCCCTTGTGTAGCAGCAAAAATAAATGAGGTTATCCTTAATGTACAGTGGAGGCTGTTGGAAAGCAGGAAGTGAGATCCTGCCTCACATGTGCCCTTTCATGTACATACACAGAGGAAATGCAGCTAACAGCCTCCAGCACTGCAAGAGTCCTTTTGCTCTGTTAGGGATGCAGCTTTTCCACACTGCTCATCACATTTCCCAAATCAGGCTGTAAGTTCCTTGGGGGAAAATCAAAGCTGCCTATTCAGCTGCAAAAAAAGCTGCTGCTTATTATATCCATCCTGGTTTAGTCACCCCTAATATAGACATATCTAAAAAATCTTCCCAGATCTATTTTGAGGACTGTCTGAACACACACATGAAAAAATATCTCTTTGATGACAAAAAGTGTCTTGTTGGTACATTTAAGAGTCTTTCAGGGCTAAACTGAGCTTGGATGGGATCCAGGTTTCTGAAGAGCAAAGGCATTGTGGAAGAGAGTTGTATGCACTCTGTAGCAGGGGGGAGCGAGGAGGAAATTTGTCAGGTTTAAAGAACCAGCAATACAACAACAAAGAGCAAATCTAGAGGAAACTGGAAAAACTACTGAAGATGGTAATGTAGCTGGAATTATAGTAATGGGATCCAAAACCAGGCTTAATGTCTGAACCATAGAAAGATACTAAAAATGCTTTCCATGTAGCAGCAGAGTTGCTTGTCATCTGTGGTAGAGTTGGAATTCCAAGCCTAAAATTCAGAGTGGAGAGGAAACATGTTAATCAAGAAAGGCTCCAAAAGGTGTCTCTGTGGGACAAGGTAACAGCAGATAACTGTCTGCAGAAAATCATGTGCAGCTCTAGATTAATCAATGAATAAAATAAAGCCAGAGACTCTAACAAGAGCAATCACTCCTCGAGAGCTCCAAGAGTCTCTTGGCCAAGGGCGTTGAGAGGAGCTGAGAGATGGAAGGGAACTGAAGCAGAGATCATGGCCTTGTCAGGTGGCTTATGGGGATCATTACCAACCCTCTGTGAAGTGGCCTCCTTTCTGCAAGCACAGTAAACCCAGGGAAGAGGTTGAGGTTGTGGAGCAAACACTAGCTTTCTCTTTTGATCCAGACTATAGCCTGGCAAAGGGACTTGTTCACAGGTGAGTGGAAGCCTTTAAGAACCCAGGGAATGCTCCTTGCTCCACTCCTCTCAAATCAATTAATAAGTTGATTGTTGGTGGCTGAACTTGATTCATTTTAGACAGGATGCCTGAGATGCTATGTAAGTTGTTAGCATGAACTGTTGCAGTGGTGGTTCCCTTACTGCAGGACATAGGATGAGGATGTCTGGCTAAGGAGTAACCTAATGCTAGAAATCATGCACATCCTGCATGGGGGGGAAGCCAGTTTGTGGTTCTTCTAGCTGGGCTGGGCTGTGTGAAGATCTCAGACACAACCTAGCACCTCTGGGGGTGGGCTGGGAATTCCCAGCTATTATCCAAATAATGCTGGACAGAAAGTGGGCATGCAGCTGGAATGGAAGTTACACCAAATCAGCTGTATGTAGAGAGGTAAAGAACCCCCTGTGTGGGTTCTTGGGAAGGAAAGCACAAGCTCCAAAAGCTGGTCAAGTATTCTTAAACATCAAACTTGACTGAAATGTTAACTAAAATTTCACTTTGTATTCTGAAATCAGACCTTGGCTTTCTGAGCAAGCTCTGGTGAGATGTGTTTGAGATGATTCTTGCTGAGAAATCAAAACCTTTCCAGTTACAAGACTTAAATTTTTTTACTCAACTGCTTAGAATGAACATGAAGACTGTGTTTGAAGGTCTGGAGTGAGAGACTTAAATTCATTTCTGTAGCTCCAGCCTTGGCTCTCCCTGTCTTGCTTCTCCTGTCCTCCTTGCTTCTCCCCTCCCAGACCTGAATGCCCCATTAGGTAATGCACTGGCCAGTTGGGTGCTGATTGCTGGCTGTTATTTCAGACATCTACCAGTGCTAAGCAGCCATCAGTATTTACCCACCTGAACCTTATCACCATCTGCACTTAGTAACTCAGATTCACTTGCCACTATGTAGATTTATATATATTTTTTTTTGGTTGACACACTCATTCATTAAAGACAACAACCCAAATAAGCCTATTAGGGCTGCGAGCTTGCCAGGGATCCCTGCTAAGCAGCCTGAGATCAGAGTGTTTGCACTTCGAATTTGCTCAATTGGTCCTTTTCCATTATTCAGCCTGGATTGCTTCTCTCCACCACCCTTGTCCACTGCATTAACTGTCTATTACCTTGTTTACCATGGTGGTGTTAAATGCCAGCTTATGAATGTCAGTTTGTTCTCCAATTAGCTATGCCTTATTGACTTGCCCTTAGACTTTCAAACACAAGCTTTCTGAAGTGCCTCCCACTATAAACTGATTTAATTTTTTTTAAGGGATATAGCTTTAATGTGTCTTTTTATCTTACTGCTATCTTGGTTACCCATATTTAATCTCTGTTTATGGAGTGGGGTTTGTTCTAATAGCTTCATATCTGTGTTAATATTTGGTGACAGTTTATGTACTTCACTCGTGCAGGGGATGCATTAGTTCTCTTCTGGATGTGGCATACTAGCAGGAACCTGTTAAAGATGCTAAGAGGTCTGAAAGGCAAAGGCAGACAGGTTTTGTGGAAGAAGAATGAAGAAATCCATTTACTTGAGCATCTACATGAGGAGTGTTGGTGTAGGATTAACTCATCCCCATGGGAAGTACTCAGGCAAGGAAAGAGAAATTGCCTCAGGAAGCAAACACTCCTTCCTCTGTCAGGTGCAGCCTGGGCTCTGTAAGGTGCAGAATATGCTGGATGGGGTTGAAAGTCCCCAGTATCTCAGGGCATTGTTGTCATCTGGAACATCTCGGGTATAACCTTGGTCTGCATGTCACTGTACATAAGAGATGAGGTGTGTTAGCTCAGGAACTAGCTGATAAGCGTACAGCTCTTGGATCAGGATCTACCTGTGGGGAAGTAGAATGAGCTCAGGTCTGTCCAGGGGTAGCACCTCTGCAGGCTTGCACTCCTGCCTCATCAGCTGGCAGTGGCAAGAGATGCTTTTTCCTTTGTGGCTCTATGTGTGGCTAGGTGTTTATTAATCTGAGGTCCCAAATCTTATCCCTTGCTTAGTCTTTTGGACTGTCTGCAGATGACCTCCTGTGAGGGACACCAGCAAACACTAACCCAAATGTCTGCCATCACAGAAAGGCAACTGTCCCTGAGCTGTAGATCTTTTCTTCTGCAGGAATCAGCTGTGTGGTGGGTTTTTCCCCTCATTACACATTGGTAAGCAGAAGGATGTCAGGTGTGGTGAGAGCACAACACAAGTGTGCTGCCACCACGCTTGTGAGAGCCTCAGGGGAAGCAGAGAGCAGGTTAATGAAGGGGTTAAAACCCAGGCAACCTGGTTCCTGACTTCGGACATCTCTGGCAGTTACCTCGGTGCTGAATGGACCTAGAAGTGGAGCTTGGTTTGAACTTGCCGTCTGAGTGTTTACTGGGAATTATCTGTCATGAGACAGAGAAAATAACACACTGGCACAAATAGTTTATTTTTCTTTCTCCACTCTTGACTTCAAACATCCCTTCGTGCCTCAGCTCTCCCACTTCCAACTGGGAAACATTCCCTTTGATTGAGAAAATAACTCCAGAAAAGATGACAACAGGAACATTTTATGCCAAGCTTCGTGGCTGTCCCAAGACTGTTTAATTGTCAGATTTAAAGTTTGTTGACTAGAAATTCAGCAGCATTTAAAAAAAAAAAGACATTTTTGCTCAGAGCTCTTGGGAGAGGAAGGAAAACTCAGTTTCCAACCAGGTTTTAGCCTTAGTTCATGACACCCTTAGGGAAGTAGCCCCTAGTTAGGTACCCACCTCCATGCTGCTGTGATACTACAGATGTTTAAGCTGTTGGAATGACTTCACTGACCTTCTCTGTACCCTCAGCAGTGTGAAGGGGTGCAGGGAAGCAGAGTTTGAGGGATTCACAAATGTGGAACTGCTTCTTTCCACATTTGGACTGTTATTTGTGACCCCTGTGTTGTTAGATGTGGTTATCTGCACTTAGCCATCAGATCTGAATTGCTGAGTGTCAGGGATGATGAAGTATAGAAGTTGATTTAGACCTTTAATTGTTCTAATTTCCTCCTTTCTACAGCAGCTTGTCTTCATAGTTTTCCAACTATTTTTTTAACACTATATCTCTCCACAAAACCCAGTTCTGTTTGGTTCATTGGTTCCTCAAGCACCCCAAAGGTTGCTGTCACTTATTGGATGTGCATACCAGATCCATTCTGATTGTATCAGTGCTGCTACTGAGGAGAGAAGCACAAATCCAGCCTCAAATCAAGTCAACCAGTCCAAGATTTCCTTTGTTACAGAAATTGAACCCACCCTCTGAAAACAACATATCTCCCAGTCATCCTTGGAGTGTTTCTTTTGTTTTCTTTCTCTAAGCAAACCACACAAGAAGTTACTTAAACTTTCTGAAGAAACATCTCTGGGACAAAAGCACAGAGAACTCTTAGAAAGGAAGAAAAGCAATGGCTGGGAAGGTGTTTTGCTGCCTTTTTTTCATAAGTAGAACTGTATAAGACAAGTGTTTTTTGGCATCAGAGCAGCATCAATAAATGGCTTTTGCAGTTATCTGAATGCTTTAGCTCTGCTTGGGTGTTTAATCTCTTGTAAAAGCTGTTTATTGCTTTCTGTGCTGCTCTGCAAGGCACATTATCCTTTAAGGATATGAATGGCACAATTAGTCCTCTTAGAGACTTACCAAAATTCTTCTGATTAAAGGTCAAGCATAAAAATTTCAGATGCTACTTTCTCCTTAATGAAGAGAACCACCCCTCCTGCACCCAGATCAGTAGCAGTACTCGAGGGAAAGGAGAGTGGTGGGAAGAGTCGAATGGATGCAGATTTCTGGGGAGGATAAATGTTTTGAGGCCATGTTTGGTTTCTAGGGAACAAGTTGAAATACAAAAGAGGTTCATAAAAGTCCATTTGACTATTAGGGATCTTCTCCAAATAGATTGTTAACTTCAATATGCTGTAAAATGGAAGTGGCATTTATAGGTGGCATCACAAATAGCAGGCAATCAAACCTCATTAACACTGGAGTTTATAATTGCAGATTACTGTAATTTGTGAGGTATTCAGGGTTTGGCAAGGGTGTTATTTCTGCTCTTGGGAGCTAATGAACAGTGGTAGAAATTTACTGTAAATTCAGTCTTGTATTCTTCTTCAGAAAACAATCGACACTGAAAGACTTCAGCCTTTGGTCTGTGATCAGAAAAAAAACCAGCAAAACAACCAAAACCCCAGAAAAGCCAAAACCCCCATGGCTGGATCTCATGTGCATTTTGTTTGTGGGAGGAACCCAGAGCTTTCAGGTCCAAGGATGCTCACCTGTACTCACCTGCTTTTAACCCCTCCTTTGCAAGGAAAGCAAGGGAAAGCGAGTGATGCACAGAGGAGAGGAGTTTGTGTCTGTCTGGACAACTCCCTGATCATCTGCAACAGTTTAATGAAAACAACTTCTTTGGGCTTATTCCTTTATTTTCCATTTATTAATTGTAGGCAGAAAGATAAATCACTTCCTATAACTTATTCCTTGTGATGTCAACCAAGTTGGGCAGATCCATACTTCTCCTAAGTATTCCACTTCTAGGTACACATCCCAGCTGTAGAGTGAGGTTTCTTTGCATTCATTTGCTTCCAAGCAGCATTTGACTGGTGCAACAAAACACACACAAGGACACTTGTCCTTATGGTAAGTCAGGAAGGTGTCCAAACTTTCAGGAAGGTTGGACCTGAGTTACTCTGAGTTTTAAGGATGTTCATAATTTGGGACATGAATTTGCTTTGTGTGATCTTTAAGGGAAGTGTGGATTTAGGTGCTCTGAGCTGTTCAGGAATTGGGCTGTTAGCACAAATGCCTTGCTGCTGGTGGAAAGCCTCTTCTCCAAACAGAAAAGCAGCTTAGGTTTTTGCCCTGTTCTTAAGCACCAAGGCTTGCTTTAATTTCATCTGGTTATAATTGCTGAGGTAGATTAAACTTGTAATCACATTGGCCCAGTTATCATAGAGAACTCTGTTCCCCTACCTTGACACTTAGAGGATGTTAATAGACTTCATAGCTGACTCCACCCCAGAGCTAGTTATGTCACAGTTCCTGGTGCAATGTGATCCTCAGGACTGCCTTTGCCTGCTTTTTTTGGTAAGCCTCCCTGTTTCCTCATCCCTGAGAGTGCCTGGCTGAGGAATTGGATTCTTCCACAAAGCTTCTCCTAAAGTTAAGAATCCAAGTTGTTCTTCCAGCCCATGCTGGCTGTCAGCTGAGTGAGCTCCCAGGTCAACCCAAAGGGGAGCAGGCATGGTGGGCACACAGAAGGGATCTCTTCAAAAGGAGCCTGATGCTGCTCGGCAGAAGAGCAGAGGAAAAGCACACTCTAGCAGGGGACAAGCATCAGAGGATTCTGGCAGCCATCCACATTTTCAAGGCAGATGCCAACTATTGCAAAGACAGAGCCAGATTTGCAGGATCCCTGGGGTTTGGCATTGTCAGAACTGCTGCAGGTCCAAGTGTTTTCAGGGTGCTTTCAGACATGGAGGTCATTGCAGAGCTGCACTGGGGCTGCCTGAGCATCCTGCCAGGCTCCCAAACCAGGAGGTATTCAGGCTTTGGGATCAGCCACCCTTAGTAGCTGCAGTAAGAGTGCCCAACCCTCCTAAAAACCCACCCCAGCAGCATCTGTGCACTTCCAGCTAGCATGCCTGAGGAGAGCCTGCAGTTGCTTGGGATTATTGTTTTTTGTCTGTGTAGCCATGACTCTAAAAGATGTACAAGCTTTATTTTTTGACTGCATTCATGGTTCACAAGCAGAAATGAAAATGCAAACCCTCTGATTTAAGTGCTTCAGCCAAAGATATGTCAATTTGGAAAGGAAAAATAAAAATAGCAGCCAGTGCTACTCTTGACAGATGCAGTTTTGCTCATTTTAGGAGAGATCCCGAAAGGTGAGCTTGGAAGGATGTCATATCTGACTCTTATCTTTGAATCCCATATACTTATGTTTATTAAAATCAATATAATCCATTAGCCTACATTGTTTCCATTTTTAATAATCTATTGATATATTGCCTGGGCTTTTATGGGACTAAACAAATTTCCTCTTTATGTGCCCTGTAATAGCCGGAGGTCAGCCTGGTTGAGAGCAGTTGCTGTATATAAATGTTTATTTACTGCCTGACTACTGATTGAGAACATATCTGGTCCACAGGCTTCAGATGGCTTTTAAACTAGAGATTTATGGCTTACTTCCTGTTTTCCAGACACAGTACACCATTTTTAAATAAAGTAATGAATGCAAGGTATTGTGAAAATAATAGCCAGGGATTGCCCCAAAGCCCACGTTGGAGAACACAGACTGTGGGGACCTTCATTATTTCAGCATTCATTTGTTTTCTCTTCATTTCTATTTGTTTTTTATGTCTTTAACATCCTCCTGTTTCCTTTTCCTTGGTGCCAGTGTGTCTTTTCAGCCTGCAGTTCTCTTCCAGAGCAGCTCCAATGCCCACTGCAGCCACGCAGGGGCCAAAGCACTGCAGGTTGGAGATCTGTAGTGAAGAACCTGACCAAGCTTTGCCTGGCAGCTCTCATTTTCTAGTAGCTTCTCTTCTCTTAGCCTCCAGCTCAACACAGCATTTACGCTTGGGCTTGGCTCTATGCATGAGACCAGCTCCCTTCTTTGTGTGGTTTCTTGCCTTCCTGCTTCCAGCTGACAGTGTCTTGCAGAATGTGCTTGTTTGTAAGATCCTCAACCTAAGGGCTGAAATAGACTTGTTTGGCTTGGAGCTCTGTTTATGTATTTTCTTAGAAGCCACATTACATGACACATCAATTAACCAGCTTGTCTGAGTCCTGGATCCCATGTGGGGTATGCATCTGCTTCATCTGTTAAACGTTAAACATGCTCCAGTCTTTACCCCCACCACTTAAAGCCCTACCCGAAGCAGAGTGCCAAGTCTTTCAGGCTTTTGTTCTCCTAAAGCGTGAACGTTCTTTTGTCCAGCAAAACGCTCCCAGCTCCTTTGTCCCTACTGCTACGAGACAAGGAAATCACATTTTTTCATTGTATTACTCTGACAAAAGCAGTTCACATAATATCTTAAACTGATGATAGTTGAAGCTGTCCCGTAGCTGTGACAACAGGGTGGTTGTAATCAGACGTGTGCAGGAGTTCCTGGGCTCAGGCTATCTGCTGCCCAGCCACAGTCAGAGAATTTCAGTTGCAAATCATCATTTCATACCAGAAAACTAGTCCTCACTTAGGACATTGTTGCCTCACAGGGACTCTTCTATGTGTAAATCCTTTTTCTCTAAATTTCTTGGCAGCAAATTGGATGTGAGTACAAGAGCAATTGACTGTAATTGTCCCCTGGGGATGGGATCATTTATTTATTTGTTTTTACAATTTTCATTCACCCAGTGAATGTCACTTCCCTCTGGATATAATGTGGTTTAGAGTCATCATTGTTATAAAGATGTTTTACATCCTCACTGTTGATTTAAGAGTTGAACTGCAGCTTGAAGGAGACAGCAATTTAATTAGGCAAACTAGTAGAAGGTCTACTGCTGAGAGGGCTGATGGCCACAACATGCTCTGCCCCAAGTCCTGAGCCAGCTTTGGCACTGGGGGAATTTTTTTGGTTGATTCCAGCATGTGTTTGTGCAGGGGCTGGGCTCTATTTATTGCTGTGAATATCTTTTTTTCCCAGACTCTGCTTTCCTCAGTGGTTTAGGTGGTAACCTGGAGGAGCAGGGGCTGAGCAGGCATTGGGGTGAGGCAGCTCCATTTGGATGTCTTAGAGCCACATTAGCTGTATCTCTGGAGGCTTTGGAAGCAAGCTCTGTCATGAGGTTCTCGTGACTGTGCAACCTCTGGACAAGGCTGCTATGTATCCCTCCACCTCAGAGGGCACAGCCATTCTGGGTTGCTTTCACAGAACCATAGAATGTCCTGAGCTGGAATGGATCCACCAGGATCCAGTCCAATTCCTGTCTATGCACAGGACAATCCCAAAATCACACTGTGTGCCTGAGGGTGTTGTCCAAATGCTTCTGGAATTCTGTCAGCCTTGGCACCGTGACTACTTCCCTGGGGAGCTCCACCACCCTCTGGGGAAAGAACCTAACCTAGCCTGGCAGAGCTTCCTGCCATTCCCTTGGCTCCTGCTTGCTTTGCTCTGGGGTGATTGCACCCTGCTGGGAAAACCACCAATGTGAAGATGGCTTCTAGTGCTGAAGCTGCTCAGTTCTATTTTGTTTTCTTGTTAGAGGACATTGCACAGTGTGTTGCTTCAGCCAAGAATAAAGCAGTGTGGCCCCCACATGCACATGATGGATGGTCATGCTTAGGAGCAGCTCTTTTTAGACCTCCACAAGCTTCCCTGGCCATGTCTGTGTGATGCCTACTGCTGATCTCTGGCCCCTAGATGATGCTGTTCATCTGTCAGGGAAGGTTCTCACACTGCTGAGCTCTGTGTGCCTTTGACAACAACTGAAGCACTTTGGTGATGCTGCAGCATGACAGGGTTTGGGACAAATGTGCCAGCTACTGTTTTCTTGTGAGGGGATGAGAGTGGAGAGGTGGCTGCAAAAGCTTTGTGTTAGAGTAACCCTGATACACAAATGTAGGCCCTTTATGTGAGTTTTATGTGCATTTTTAACTTGCTATTCCATTAAAATGAGTCCTGATCAAAGCAAGACACAGCATGGTGTGGACTGTGTCCCGCCTGGGGGCACAGCTCCTTCATGGAGAATATGCTCATTAAAAGGTGTAAGGACAGACAGAACTCCCCAGTATTTGGTATGAACATTAAATGCCTAATATCAGCATTTTCTGCAATAAAAACATGGCATTCTGTGTTCAACACCAGTATGAAGGTGGGGAGGAGGGGCTGGGTGACTTGCTGCCCTTCTGCACCTGCCCGGGGATTTCCAGGAGCATTCCCACCATGGAAGCACCACAGGTGTCATGGCAAGGGTTGTTTTTCTTTGGACTGTGTGGAGCATGAATCCTGACATGTGTGGGCACTCACAAGGTGAGGGAAAAGCCAGAAAGCATCAAGGGCTTGATTCAACACCCGTTAGACTCAAGTGGAGAGGGACAGATTTTAAAGGGAACCTACAGATGCAATAGCTACTGAACAGGAATTTTTGGAAGCACTTGGGTGTCCAATTCCCATTGATTTCACAGGAGGGAACTGGCCTTCACCTATAGAATGTGATTTCCAAACAGGTTCTCCATCTGCAGGACCCACCCACCTGTGAATTGTTTGGCAGCAACTGGAATGTGAGTCTGAGCACAATTGGCTGTGATTGTCCCCAGGGCACAGGATAATTTCTTTTTGGTTTTACAGCTCCCATAACATCCAGTAAACACAGTTTTCCTGAAGGGATGCTACAAGGGCAGGTTTTGGTTTGTTTTTCTCCTCCCTCTCTCTTTCTGAGGAAGGGCTGGGGTTGGGGGTGCTGGAACAAACACTGTCCAGCAAGTGCAATGTGTAAAGTTTGAGAAAATATTAAACATGTGGTTTGTGTTTCAAAACCCGGAAAATATTATGAAAGCAATAAAATACCTGCACTGCCAGCAGCCTGAGAGGGCTCTCCCTTTGTGAGTACATGCATTCAGATTTAGTTATGTGTCATTCTCTAGCCAGCTTCGTTCCAGGAGAGCCAGACCTGGGTCTTATCTTGCCTTAGGATCATAGAATCCTTTTGTTTGGAGGAGACCTTTAAGATCATCAGGTCCAACTGTTAACCAGGTCACCACTAAACCATGTCCCTCAGCACCACATCTCCACATCTTTTCAACCCCCCCAGGGATGGTGACTCCACCAGTGCCCTAGGCAGCCTGGGCCAGAGTTTGGCAACCCTTTTGGGGAAGGAATTCCTCCTAATATCCAACCCAAACCTCCCCTGGTGCAATAAGCTAGGCTAAGCAATGAAGCTGTAGAAAATACAGGAGCAGCAGCTGTGCTATGACCCTCATGGAGCCTACTCCAGACCAAGGCAAAAGGAAGGTAACAAAGACCTACATCCACCCATGGAGTTAGTGCTGCACACCTACAGCCAGCTCCACCAGTCTCATAACAGGTTGATGCAGAAACTTTCAGACCTGCAGAGAGCTCTTGTGCCTTCTGAGCTCTGCAGTGCTGACAATCAGCAGTGGCCATGCAGTGCACATTGTCCTTTTGCCAGGCAGCTTCACGGTGTCACCATCAGCACTGGAAGTGAGACTGAGACAGACTGGGCTGGGTGTGCCTGTGCCAGCCTCCTCTGTGGCTTGGCTGTGCCTATGGGAAGCCCTCATGGTATTCCACAGGGGTTAGTTCTACCTGACTGAAGTCCTACCCCATCAGAAGACCAATATGAATCCTTCTCTGCCAGCAATCCTCCCAGCCTTTAAGCAGGGCTTCAGTGGAGTGCTGGCCACAGCATGTAAGAGGGATGTCTTTCACCATGGTGACTAGAGGTTTAGCTCATGTATAGCCACATGCAGAAATCCAGTGGCCTGAGGGATGGCTAACAGCATCTTGAGGTGTCATACCAGAACTTGGGAAGAATTAATTACCTTGTAGCTGCTTCTAGCAGATAGAGTAATAGGCTGAGCACATTAACAATGGGATTCCCTCTTGGTGTGGCTTCAGGTTTAGCTAAAGCTACAGTTAAACAAATCATTGTGTAGGGAGCACAGACACTTTGTTTGTTTAATAGCCTGTGACCTGCAATAGAGTGTAGGTTGGGTGTTAATGACTAAAGGTTTTGCAAGTAATTAAATGTGTGGAAAGCACTACCCCTAAGAGGCTTTAAGAAGAGTGCCTTTGAGAACAGGCGTCTGTGTGTTCTGGAGGATCAAACCTTAGGAGGTGAGCTGTGCAGAGCTGGGATGGAGCTGATGCTCATCTGTCTGGGAAGATCTTTTAGCCTAGGTCTAGAGTCAGACACACTACTCCTGTTGTGTTTTGTGACTCACAGTTGGCAAAGAGAAGGCATGGACTGTTGGGTATGTCACAGTGCATTCCTAAAATGCAGCTCTCTAGTAGGCACATTGTTTTAGGGTTCATTCTCAAGTCATAGTGAATCTTCTTGCTGTCTTTCAACCATGGTGGTTTTTGTGAGGTTATTGGCATCTTCACCTAAGCCTTTGTGAAGGGTAGTTCAGTAATCTGATAGGCCACCATGTGTCACCTCAAGTACTGTGCCTATATGATCACAGTTCAAAGATGGATGGGTGATGTGTTATAAATAAAATAAGAAGCAACCTTAAGTTTTACCCAGTATCTCAGATCACAGCTTTTTTAGAGTATGGAATAAAAAATGTCATTAAATTAATATATGTAAAATCTCACTGCCATAGCTGAGTCAGCACCCTGGCTGCAGTAAAAGATATTGGTGACATTTGTGCTTGACAAGAGGGTAAGACTGTGGAACCCTCACCAGAGCACTCATTCTTCTAATGACTGAGAGTATATGAGGATTCAGACTGCTTTTTGTCTGGATCAGGCCTGAAGAACTGTTCTAAGTTATGTGAATAATTCCCAGGTGGTAGAGGTGATCCCTGTCTGCTGGATGGAAGAGAGTTTGAGATTACATGCACGTGGTTTTTACTGTCCCCATCAGCAAAAGACAGCAATGATCAGCCTTGAATACTGCTGCCCTCCAATAATGACCTTTAGAAAAAGAAAACAGTTTTAGTAGACAATACTGGACCTTGTCCTGGCCAAAGAACAGCTGTGCTGCCTGCCCTTCCAGTTCACTGCTTTATCTGAGACTATCTTGCTATTCAGATTCATCTTCTGACCCTTCCTTAGACAAGCTACTTGAAAGGCACCTGTAACACAACCTGTGTTGACTGAAAATACAACAACTGTCAGAACCATTCCTGCTGGCAGGTTTGCAGCCCTCCAGTGTGTTCTGGTTCCAGGAGCTGGCTGGTTCATTCCCTTCTTCAAACCACCAAAGCTCAATTTCCCCAATCTAAATGCCAGGGTTTGCATGTTCAAAGGTGTAAACCATATCAGTGGGTTTCAGTAAAGGATTATTACTAAGTATTCATAGAGCAATACTTGTATTTCACCTTAAAGGGCAAAGGTTTGGGGATGTTCTATGCTAGCAGGGCAAAAGCCTTGGGGCTTGGACCCAAAGACATCTAGTGACTGAACAAGCAGCTCTCTTCCTCTGCCCAGACTTCTCATGGGACAACTAAATGCTGTCCATCCAGGCCCTGGCTGGAACAGCCTCCTTGGCTGGAGGGTTTGCATCTGCTTCTGTACCTTGTCAGGTGGCTGCACGGTGTCACTGGAAGTGAGACTGTGAAATAGTCTGGGCTGGGTGTGCCTGTGCCAGTCTCCTCTGTGGCTTGGCTGTGCCTATGGGAAGCCCTCAGCAAGAGCAGAGACATGAAGAGCTCAGGACTGCAGCACAAGAGGAAAGTGTTTGTGGGTTTTTCTTCCAGCAAGAAGAAGGGATGGGGCAAAGTTGTGGCCACATAAACTCAGTGCATTTCCAATAGTCTGTGCTAAAGCTTTGCCTGCAAGGTTACCTACTGTGCACTGTGTCTTTAAAACACTAATGGCCCCACTGGATTAAAAAAAAAAAACAGCAAGAGAAAAACCCCAACAACTAACAAAAAAAAAAGCTCCAAAGCCATGACAGTCCACTAGCAACCAGCACACTAACAGGTTCTCATCTGACACCAGTAGGGAACCAAAGATATTTTATTATTTGGAAAGTCCATATAGGGAAAGCCAGGCTTGAATCTGTCACTGCTCCAAGAACCACACCTCCCCTGGGAGTTAATTATTTTCTTAAAATGCAACTTGTACTGTTAGTTTAAAACATTCCAACTGTGTTCGCACTCTTTAAATCTTCTGTAAACCTTAGAGTTTAAATCACTTGCAGATAAGAGTAATTCTATTAGGGGGAAAAAAAAAAAAGAGGTTGGGTGGAAGGGGAAAGAGAAGGAAATAAAAGGGCATTGATAGAAGTGTCCTTTGGGTGCCCATTGCCCTGTCACCTTTAGAACTTGGCAGGAGTTGCAGCCCACAGTAACTTTATAGGTGCTGGCACAGAATGAAACAAAATAGGTGTATGCCACATTTTCCTTAAAGAAGAAAAAAAAAGAGAGGGGGGAGAGAGAGAGGAGGGGGAAAAAAGAGAGAAACAAACCCACCAGGGAAAGACTTACCTCCTTTGTAAGAGGCTGAATATCTGAGAAGGGATGTGAAATTTAAAAGAAAAAAGAGGGGGAAAAAAAGAGGTTAGTGGGACTGAGAGGTCATAGCCTTTTCTGGGCTTCTATTTTGAAAGAAGGGACTGGGCAAAGAGCTGCCTCTGGCTGGAACCACAGTTAGTAACTGAAGGGCTCCTACAAGTGTTTAAATATAGGGCGCTACTGCTATGTTTGACCATCTCAGCTCCTCTGGCTTTGGCTCCTGCTGCTTTCATGGGAATTCCTGGGCATTCAAAAAAAAAAAAAAAAAGAAAATAAGGGAAAAAAATAAAAAAAAGACCTCATTGCTGTGGGTTTGCCACAAGTGAGCCAGGGAGAGAGAGTGTGTGTGTGTGTGTGTGTGTCATTTTTGGAACTGTCTGTGCAATCATTCGTATGCTGCATTGGCCAGGCTCCTAGAATTAAGGGTAATTCAGTGGTTCCACAGCTTGGCTATTTTTTTTTCCCCCTCCTATTGCCCTCTCCAGCCTCCCCCCCTCCTCTTCCCCCCCCTTTTCTCTCTTTAATTTGTTTGGGCTGAAAATCAGCTTCCCCAATTCTTTGAGTGCTGTTTATATTTCTTTATTTTTAAGAGCAGTTTTCTTTTGCAGGAGTGTGGTGGTTGGGCTGGTGTGGACCAAACCCTCCCCCCTGGGGAACCAGCTGTGAGAGGAGAGAGATGGGCAAGAGCAGAGCTCACTGCCCACACTGTGTGACACTGGCACAGCTCTAGAAAAAAAAGGTCCCTCTGTCTGGTGATCTTCAGAGACAGCCCTGACTCCACAGCCCTGTGCTAGGTACTGCTGCTGGAGGACAGGCACCAGCTGGGCAAATTCTGTACCCCTAGGGCCAGCACCAATAGTTTCCAAGTGTTATTATGTTCTACCAAGGCTAAGATAATAAACCCTATTGTTTAATGAAGCAAATTCCACCCTTGCCTCCCAAAAAAACATGCTGGATTTGATGGGGCTGTTACACTTGGTCACACCCTGAACTGGAACCACCTTAATAGAATGAACCCAGTTCCCACCACCAACTAGTGATTTCTGCAGGTGACTGATTCATCTCCTCCTCTCAACCCCTCACCATCTCAGGTCCAGGAAGTGTGTTGGTTATTGCCTGTTTAGGTGACATAAACATCCATTGAAAAAGGTCTATCCTGTGGCACATCCAGCTTGGAGATCCTGAATGTTTGGGCTCTACCAGCAAACTACTTTGAATTACTGCAGTAGCAACCTAAACCTTGAGGCCTTGGGGTTTATCACAAAGGGAAAATGAACCATGAATTGTAGGTTTTTTAACAACTTGTTCTGATAAGAAACATCCATGATGCAACACATGAATTTGTCAGATGCTTCCACTTTAGGTTGGTGTCTTCATGTGTGCTCCCAACTCAAACCAGATGAGATAACAGCACTGAATAACCCAAGGCACTTGTTATGCTCCTGTTTGAGAATGGTTCTGTGTATGGTGAAGTCATCAGGCTGCAGGAGATGAGGGTGAACATAACACCTTTATATGCAGGAGACAAGCAGGATGATCATTTGGCACATGGCAGGATAGTAGAATGTCAGGCAGAGGTGAGGACCCCCTCTCACAGCTTCAGTTGCATCTTCTCAGTTCTGAGTTCTCAGTTTCTTGCCATTGGTAGAGTTGGTGAGGTCATGTCCCATATCTAACTGTATTGTCAGAAGGCTGTTTCTTGGATGCAGTTATCTTTGCAGCTTCAATCAGCATTTGGCAGGGAAACTGAGGCAGAGACAGATCACAGGGCATACTTCTCTCATGGTCTCAACTAGGAATTAGATTTGAGAGGCTTTGCAACATCACACAGCCTGTGGCTGAGCACAGAGATGACTCAGGTTCCTTGTGCCACAGGTAACCAAAGGGCATCTCTGGTTTAAGGGCAAGGACCTACAGGAAAGAGATGCACACGTCCTGAAAACCTGTGCCTGGGTCAAACCCTGAGTCAAAGCATGGGAGGTAGGAGGAGACATTTTCGAGCATCTCTGCAATGCCTGTCTCCAGCTTAGGCCAAAGAAAGAGCAGAAAGAACCTGATTAAGGTATGTTCCAGCTGCACTTCTGTTCTGGATGATGCAGGAATGAAGCAGCCACAAGAAACCTCTGTTTTCATAAGCTGCTTTTTTCTTTTTTTTTTTTTGCATCATTTTGCAAATGCCAGAATATTTCTGTGCTGCACATGTGCAGCTGAAATTTCAGATCTCTTCTCTCTGCATGCTGGCTGGGCCTACCTGCTCTGCTTTTTATTCTACCACCATTTGTCTTGGAGCCCCTTGAGACCTGGGCAGGTGATTAAATTTTGTGATGCAGATAGAGTTCTTCTGTTCTGGGGAGGTAACACGAGCAATAGAAGCAATGAAAGAATTTTCTTCCCCCAGCTAGTCCTTGTTGAATGAAAATTCTTGCCCAGAGGTTAAATTAGAGCAGGTCAAGAATATTTTCTGGAGATATTTGTGACTTTCTCCAGTTCACTTCAAAGAAGCCAAATTTTTCCTACAAAAGGATTCCAACATAAAGCACAGCATAGTCTTTCTAGAGATGAGTATCAGCAGAGCAGGAAACACTATGGGTATGTTTTTAGGCAGGATAAACCTGTATAAAATACAAATTTCCTCTTACAACTGAACTGTGTGTAATGAGACACAGGAGCCCACTGAAAATAATGAGCTGCTAAAGAAATAAACAGTTAAAACAATAACAAAAGGCTAAACAGCTTTGGCAAGACAATGAAGTCAAATGTGATATACAGACAGACTTAACTTGCTTACAGAGAGTAAAGTGATCTGCTTGAAGTGCGTAAACACGAGAAGCCCTGGCTAATATTGCTGCTGTTTCCACAGTTTACCCAGATGGGCTAAAATGTCCTATTAATAGTAATAATTTGCACTCAGAGCTTGGAAGGACTTTGTAAACTCAAAGTATCTCTTTCAAGGCTCCCTACAAATGAAAGTAATTCCCTTTGGCAGTGCTGGAGCTGAAGGGCAGAGCTGGCTGCACTCCCAGGGAGGATCCTGGAGGTGTAGGATGTGGTTGTGGTTCCTGGGTGCTGTGCCTTTCGTCTGCACGTGTGTGTGGTGCCACGGCAAGAGAAGGAGGTAACACAAGTTCCATCCAACGTTTCCATGGGAATCCTGGTTGAGCAGGAGCAGACAATCTTTGTCCCAGAATTCCAGACTGATAGGAGGTGGGAAGGGACCTCTGGGGATCATCCAGCCCAACCCCATGCTCCAGCAGAGCCACCCAGAGCAGGTTGCCCAGGATCACCTCCGGGTGGGGCTTTGTGATGGAGAGAGATGTCCCTTTCTGGTTTACTTTTACCTGCTTAGCTCTTCGGGGGCATGTTCACCCCTTGAGTGTCCTCCCTTCAGAACACAGAGAAGCTGGGTGGAATTTGCAGCAGCAAACATGTGCCAGAGCCTCCTAGAGAGAGATGGACAGAAGGATTGTGGAGCTGGGGTGGGAGATGCTGTTAGCCTTTGGTAGAGCTGAGCCTCAGCACCTAGCACTCAACAGACTAAAGCAGGCAGGTTGTCAGAGAAGTGAGAAGTGGCTTTTGTGCTGGATTGAAGACAGGTGAATGACAGAGATGGTTAAACACACTCTGTGTGAGACGTTTCATCTAGGCAAGAGAGTATGAATCACAGTTTTGATCACAAAAAAGATCTTTCTCCCCCCCCATGGAACAGCTAACTGGCAAAACTGGACAACCAAAGCTGAGTAAGGTGAAAGAAGAAGACTAGACAGGCTGGCTCAGAGAAGTCAGAGTACTTTAGGAAGAGACTAGAAAAACTTCTATTTTGTTCTGCCTAGACTGCTTGGTTGCTCTCTCCATCAGTCTTTCTTACATTTTTTGAGGTAAAATAAGGCACTTCTTTATGCTTGGGGGTCTGAATATTGGGCTCACGTGTTCTAGCACCTGAGAGAAGAGACAACAAAGTTGGCTGAGGGTAAGTTTAGGAGTTGGCCAACCTTTCCAGTGCTGACACATTACTCTTACTGAAGAGGTGAGGCATCCAGGGAAGTTCATCCTTGTGCCAGCTTTCCTTGGCCACATTTACAGAAATGTTAAGTGCTATTTTTCATGTTGCATTTGCTTGTTTTTGTTCCTTTTCCCCTTTTGGTTCCATTCCAGCCCTGTTGAGTGTATGAGGATGCAAGAAAAGTGCATTCTCTGTTGCCTTAATTTTGTCAGTTGGAAAGCTTTAGAAGTTCATATTTACATGAAATGTTCTAAAATTCATCTAGCTGGATGCATGTTTGTTTAACATATTTAGGTGATGGTTGTATTTATTTTTTTCTTTTAAAAATAGTGGCATGTTAAGGTACTTTAATGATGCATGGAGTTTCAACAAACCCTATCTTTCTCTGAGCCCTCATCACAGCTGCTAAAGATTTTTATATTAGTTCTGTAATCACACCTTTAAAAAACATTTAGAGATATTTCTCACTTTAGGACTAAAAAAAGACCCCCAATTTTATATAAAAGCCTTGTAGTGAATAGAAAATCAAACTTTTTGCTGGATTTTGGGGCTTCTAATGGGTTTCAGAATAAAATGCATTTCAGATGCTCCTGAAAGTCTTAGGAAATTAAATTCCATAGACCAGTTCTCCTACTTGTAGAAGCCATTGCAGCATCACTGGTTTGTACCAAGTGCATAGTGAATAGTCCAGCCCAAACATGTCCCCTGAAGGCTTGTGAATGGGTAAATTCCTGGAGAGCTCTGAGCTGGAGTTAGCTCTGTGGGCTGCTCCTAGGAGGGAGGTTGGTAGTTTTCAGCATTTTCTGAGAAAGAAGAGTTCAGTACTGCATGAAATAACATTCTAATCAGAATTCCCTCCTCACTTAAACTCTGTTTAGAGGGACAGTTAATTTATCTCTGTTTAACTGCTGAATCAATCCATCCATCAAAGCTCCAAAAGCTAATTAGCTGGAGTCAGAGCAGCAGCAGCTCTGATGCACACTGGGCTGTGTAATCCCTTATAAAATTGCAGCAGGGGATACAAGGTACATTTCCCTGCACATGCCTTAAAGCTGCCCATGAGGCTCAGGCATCCAACCCCTGCTGCATTGGCAAGTGCTGGGTTTCTGACTCATGTAGTGGCTCAAGGACCTTTTCCTGGGGGGCTCCTCCCTGGCTGGTTCTCCACCCAGCAAGGAGATCTGGTCTGTTGAGCCCTGCTCCAGGCAGGTCCCCGTCTCCTCCCCAGCCATGAGCAAACACCTTGGCTAAAGAGTCAAGGTGGATGAAAACTTCTGGTAAAGGAAGGCAGCTTGTGAGCTTGGAGATGGAACCCAAAATGTGGTGTGTGGACCCTTAGAGAGCATCACCCTCACCTGGCTGGGGCTGCAGCTAGGAGGTGTGTGGTGAAGGGATACCACCAGAATACTGCCTTGTTTGAAACATGGTTTGTTTTGTGGGATTGAGGCTTCTTTGGTGCAGAGCCCTTGGTGTGATTCCTGCTCTTGGTGCTGCAGAGACTTTCCAGGGTTTGCAGCTGACTGTAGGTGATATGCAGCTGCAAAAAAAAAAAGTAAATATGCACTGAAGGCACAAGTCTGAATACCAGGAAGAATAGTCTGGGCATGAGGTAGAATTCTTTCCCCTGGGTGTTTCACAGAGTTGTTTGTATGTAAGCTCTCTTTTTTCTTAGCCATCAGCAGACAGCAAGGCAAAGCCCTGGGGATAGCTGACTCAGCAGGAACTGTCAGGAGTGCAACACCTCGGGCAGGTTTGTGGAGGTGATCTGGATGAAGAGAATGAGGCTCTTTCATTGAAAGCCAAAAGCAAGGAACAGCAAAGCCCAGAAAATCTGTATGTGTCTTCTCTTGGTGCCAGGATGGGCCAGATAGGTAAAATTTTCCCTTGATAACAAGCAGAAAATAATGTTAGCAGTGTATTAGGTGCTGGAAATGCACTCCAAAAGCAGAGCAGTTCTTAAGAAACCTGACCCTTGTTTTCATGGTACTCCTCAATAAATATCACACTCCCAACAGTTATTTCTTAGCAGAATGTCTTATAAATCTTCTCACTCCTACAGCATTTTCCTATCTCTCATCAATTAAATGGGGTAAATGTGTAGTGCTCACTAATCTCCACCCTCCTGTGGTCATCAGCCACCCACCACAATGCCCCAGTAAAGGCTAATGTAGTCCTTGTCTGCTTTAGGACTTGGAGGATTCCGTGCTGCCAAGCTTCCGACGGTGGTTTCCATCAGGTGGAAGCAGCACCCTTCACTATTCTCCTGCATTGTCTTACACACAGGATCTCTTCCAACCTTAATGATCCTGTGGCTCTGTTCTGCTCATGGAAAGTGGTGCCCATTAATCCTGATCACTTGGTGGATGCACCAGTTGTCATGCTCACAGGCAGTGTGCAGTCTGGTTTCCTAACACGTGTTCCACGTTAACTGTTTTCATTGACTATGAATCCATAAAAATCCATGTGGAACAGAGGGCACACAGTACAGTCATGTCTGCCTGACTCCTTTCCCATTCTAATTGGGTAGCAAAGCTGTTTTAATAGAGTCTGTGGAGTCTGTTTAACTACATTCTGCCAGAACAATGCTCTATTCATGTTCCCAACAGAACGCTAGTGATTGGGCTAATATCTTTAAACTAGAAAACAAGTCTTAATTGGAACAGATGCTGCAAATACCGATGCGAGGGGGCAGCCCCTGTGTGATCAAAACCAGGTACAGCCCATTGATTTGTTTTTAATAGCAGCTTTCATTTTTTATTAGCCTACACAACCCTCACTAACACAATACAAAAAGTCAGTCACAATATGCTGAGAAATCGTCTTGTTTAAAGCAGGCTCTGCCGGGCATTGTTTCTGGCAAGGTGCTAGGAAAGAGTTTCCGTCCTGCTTGGGCAGATCCTGTTACTGGAACTCTCCTCTGTCCTTTCCTCTCTTCTAGAATTGGAATAATCCTGGTGATTTTTGTGAAAAGCTATTGCTGTTCCATGTAATAATCTGGTTAGATATTCACTTAGATTACAAACAGGCATTCAGGTTAGATTAGGCTAAAGAAATCCACAATCCTGGTAAGTATGTGTGTGTTAGTCACCTGCATGCTTTAGCAGAGCATAGACTGTGTTCCCAGGGCATGGACTTCTTGTCCTGGCAGGGTTTGGCCTGAGGAAGCTCTGAAATGTTAAGAATACAATGATTTTTATGCTAAAAATAAAAATGTCCTGGGATTTTTCTAGAACAAATTGGCTTTGTCTTTAGTACGTGTGAGCTGTTTGATAGTAGCGAGAATAGCAGCATGCACTCAGTAAAGAACAATGTACTCTGGTACACCTGGCACTTAGGAGCAGTTTACTGGTCTGTGTATGCAAATATTTTCAGTTCCCTCAGTAGCTGCTGCTTAGAATTGACATTTATTTGGATATGTATGTGTGTACATATACATCTGAAACTGGCTGCAAGGATAAGATGCTGTTTTGGTCAAAATGAAAAGAGGAGTTGCAAGCAAGAAAAGAATAGAAGGTGGCTCTGGGCCCCCTTTGCAAATCTGTATTTTTGTGTTGATTTTTAGTGTGTTGCAGAGGCTGATCGGACACAGGTGCCCGTTCTCTGATGTCTTGGTGAGCTACAAGTGAGGATGTGGGTGTGGTGTGAGGAGCAGGAGAGCTGTAACACCATCAGATAGCCACACTTGCAGCTGATTGGGAATACAGCTGGTGAAGCTGATGGTGTGAAGATTACCAGATAAATCCTGCAGTGATGGATTTGCCTCTCTCCCTGCTCCATCACTGGTGTATCTGCCTCTCCTCTCATCACAGCCAGCATTCCTCAGGCCAGCACCCATACTGGAGCATGGCCCTGCTCCAGTGTGCCATGCAGCTAGCACATAGCTAGCTCATGAGCGCACTAGGGCACAGGACTGGCACACTGGGCTGAGAGAGCAGCTGGAGCACTGGGATTTCAGGTTGTGAGAACGAGGACCATGCTTGCTGACCTGCAAGGTGGCTGCTCCATCTCTCCACCGAGATCACAATGCTGATATGCAGCCCATTGTGAGCCCTGGCTGCTGCTGTGACAGACAGAGGAAAGCACATCCATTCAGGTATGGCCTGAGGTCTTCCAAAGGGAACAAATCTGCAGCCTTGCTCAGCTATTGTTGAGCTCCCAGCAAAGCCATTTGAGCACTCAGCCTCAGCAGGGACAGAGCCAAGGTGTGTTTTGCCCTGTGAGGCGTGTTGAAAAGATGGGACATTTGAGGAGGGCTGGGGATTGACTTGATGACAAAAGGCTTTGCTCGCTACCTACCGCAGCACAGACAGGTCAGGAGCAGGACTGGAGAGATGAGAGCTGGATGGGTTTCATGAGGAGATGGATTGAATTTGGCCTCCTTGGGAAGAGGAGGGGCTGTCAGTCATCCCAGCTTTGTGAAGGGATGAAGGACATGGTGCTTGGCCAGCTGAATGCACAGGGACACCGTGCCCTGTGCAGGCGGAGGACTTGCAGCGGAAGCAGCAGTTGCTGGGGTATGGACAATTCTCTCCCCATCTGCTCAGGCAGGTAGGGTTTGTTCCCCCAAAGACACTGGTGGCACAGTCTGTGTTAGCTATTGTTACTCAATGGGCAGAGGAGCCCAGGTTTTGTGGGAGGCCTTTTCTAGTATTATCTTCTCATGTTTACCCAAAGAAAACTTGGTCTTGTGGTTCAGGATGTTAAAAAAGCATCTCCTCTAAAAGGGCTGGAACAAGAACATTCTTTGCAGCCAAAAACCACAGGGCAGTGAGTGGCTGTTTGAAAGTTAGTCTTTCTCTTGATACACTTCTTTTGGATTAAAAGCAGCTCAGTACAAAAGCAGTGTATTTCTCCTTTTACTCTGAAAAAGTAGAGGCTTGTAGCCAGAGAGCTGGTTTGGGTTTGGGTAACCAGCTTGTATAAATGAATGTGTGTGTGTGTGTGTATGAATTGGTTAAGCCTACAGAAAGCTCTTCAGAGGCTCTGGAGTACATGATGCTTTGGACAGATGTGGTGAGCTCTGTTGCTTTTATTTGGTACTAATATTGTGGTAGGTGTGTGTAGAAAAGCTTGCAGGTTCATTGCCACACAAATCTGGTTAGAAGCAGCTCCCTGATGGTAGTGCTGCCACCACCTTAGCTTTCCATGTACTGAGAAATCGTACAGAAAATTGTGTTCTGCCACCTTCCTCACTTCATACCATGGCCAGTGACACCAGTTTCCCCCCACTCCCTCAGATTTGTTTCTCTTCCCCATAGATGCACTGCTCTTGTGGAGGAACAGCCCAGCTCTCCCAGGACATCCAGACCTGTCATCTTCCTGTGTTATTCGTGTGCCTGTTGAGAGCCAGTGTTCAGCAGGCTCTGGTTCATGTTGTAGGTCACAAATGAAGTGGTGAGCTTTAGGTTTCATTGGTTCTTTAATGCTGGGACACCCATGCATTTGATCTGTGTGGAATTTGGCAGTTTGTTCCCAGAAGGTTGTGTGAACACTTTCTTTGGTCAGGCTGTAGAAAACCTCCTACAGCCTGAATTTCACTTTGAGATTCCATCTGTGGGGTGGGACTGGCAGCTCTCCTGCTTTACAAGTTTTGATGCAAGCATGCAGACATTCTGTGAGGGAGACACATCTTCCTGTGTGCCCGCTGAGTGTTCAGCTGGGCTGATGTTCATGCAGGAGGAAGGTTACTGTGAGATACAGCCCATGGCAGGTGAAGCAAAGCTCCACAGGAAGGCATTTTATCCCTTTTTGGCTGGTGCCTGTAGCTTGTGGCAGCCTGGGACAGGAAAGGCATATCTGCTGGCTCCACAGCACCTCCTGTGAAGCTCTACCAACAGCAGGGCAGGGAGCAGGCAGAGCTGGTGCCTCACTTTCCCCAAAGCTAAGTAGGAAACAAAGTCTGATGCTAACTTGGAAAACATTATCTATTTTTTACTCTGAGACCACTTCCTTCTTTCACTAGGACTGGGCTGCAACCAGCCAACAACACCCAAACTATAACCATTTTGAAGCAGAAGTTAAAGCATCATCAGTACTGGAGAACCAACTGACCAGAGCCATGGGGAATACTAGGAAGGTAGCCAGTGTCCAGCCCCTCATGGAGGGAGTTTGATTGAGCTGTTGAATTGCTGAATTCATGAGTCCTTCCCAATGAGGCTCATTTCACCACGTGCTGAAAGGGGCCCAGATTTTCTTGCATTGTCTTGGTGGCTGCACTCTGCTCGCAGCTGGTTGGATCATGATGTTATAGATGATTTACTGCCACACAGCCTATGTTCTGGGAGGTTTAGAAAGATCAAATCACACAGTGAGCTGGAAAATCCTCTCTGTTGTTGAGGCTGTTCCTGGCTGCTGTTGGCATTAGGGCATTAATGGCATGTGAGGGAGTTTGCCCTTATTCAAACAATAGTGTAGGCATTATGATTTAATTACTTCCATCATTAGGCCAGTTTTGTTAGGGAGAAAAAAAACACCTACAGCTGACAAAAAAAATAAAAGCACTGAGTATTTTTCTTAGCTGCATGCAATGAAGGACTCCTAAGTCCCTTCTGTAAGAAGTCTTCTTTGCAACTCTGTGCTTTACTGATGGTGGAACAGCAGATGTTTACTTTCCACTCCCAATATCCTGGACCAGATTTCCTCCCCAGTTCTCTTAATTCCTCAAATTAAATGCCTTCCTGACAAGGATTTCCTGGGCCAGATTTAGTTAGCCTCTTATCTGCAACCTTAGGATAAAGGGTAAAATTTATTCCTTGGGAAGAACAATCTCCAAACTGGGGAAACTGAGATGAATTTTCAGGGTTGCAAATGTAGTATATCACAAGTAAGCAAGTAAGTGTATCACAAGTGAGTAAGTAAGCATATCACAAGTATATCAATCACACTCAGAACAAGCAGGAGTAAAGTGTTTCTTGTCCTGTGGCCCTGGAGGCAGTAACATGAAGTTCATCTTTGCTTCAGAGCTGATACCCAGCCCTACAAGCTTGTGATGATGGTCCCACAGATAGTAGCTTGCTTTCCCTTTGATGTATTTAAAGGCTCCTTTCATTTGTTTATTTTTGCTGCCAAATTACTTCACTCAGTCTCTTGTGCAAGCCAGGTACTGTGGGATATTGCTGCATTCTGTGAACAAGGAAGTGGAACCTGACACCTGAATGTCAGTAAATGAGGTCATTTGTCAGGCACAAGGGACCAGGTTACACATGTGCTGGACTTTGCTCAGAGGCATGTGCTATGCACAGCCCTTCAGGGAGGGATCCGAGGCTCTTCACTGGCTGCTGTCCTCTGCAGAGAGCTTGTACTGCCTTGAAGGTGCTTAGCATGTCACCTGCCATAGATTACACAGGATTTCTACTTCATAGAAACCTGTTTTCAGGTATCTGTCTAGTCTGAAATTAAGCAGGTAGGCAGTTCTCTGTTCCAAACTAGGTGTGCCCTCTCTGTTCTCATTCACCACCGCACGTGGCATTTAATTTAAGTATATGACCTGCCAACATCATGGGGACAGTCCTGACTTCTGCAGAAGATATTTTTCAGTGAAGTATTTGCATTATTCATTGCTCCCCACTGTAATGAGGCAAGTGACCATCTTCTTGGAGGAGGTCTGAGAGGAGGAAGTAGTTATTTTGCAGAAGCTCGTGAGGATCTTGGCTGTAATGTGCAGGATGAGGTCTGTTATCGTTCCTGCTTGCCACTGCTACTGTCATCATTTCATGCTTAGTATTTCTGCTGCAATAATAACACTGCCAAAGTAATTTATGGTGCAAATTAGGCCATCTCTAGCCAAAACACTACAAATGTTGTTAGTGGTCTTGATTTAAACCATATGGTTTAGTGGTGACCTAGAAGTGTTGGGTTAATGATTGGACTTGATGATCTTAGAATCATTTCAGTTGGAAGAGATCTTTATGACTTTAACATCAGCATGGATCTACCATGCCCATTACCCCAGGGAAGCATCCTCCACTTGTCCTGAAAACAGGAAGACTGTGGGATGAGCACAACCCTTTGGGGTGCCCAGCAGAAGTCCTTGGAGCATGACACTTGTTCTCCAGTGTTTGGGTGAGAGCCAAACAAAACAGAAAGCAAGAGATGGACCCGTGGGCTGAGCCATGCTTTCCCACCCACAGTGCTGCCCACTGGCTCTGCTGGTGCAGCCATGCTGCTTTTCAGGAGCCTTACTGGTGGAAGCTGCTGTGCTGATGCTGAGGGCTGGAGGTTTTGCTGCCAGCTGTAGTCGCTGCTCGGTGGCACTGTGCAGCATGAGGCTCTTCTTGGCTTTGTTTATTCAGCCTCTCATCACCCTGTGGGCATTTATTTCTTGCCCAGAGTCACGATTACAGCTTTAATTATGAGCATTTCCTTTGCCAGCAGTTCCATAGATTTCATCTCCTGAGTCAGCAGGGCTTGCTGCAACTGAAAGCCTTGAGAGCTCTACCCTACTGAGACACAACCGCCACTTGATGAGACATTTGTGGTGGCAAAGCCATTCTTAAACCCCAAACCTGAGCAGCCTCCCTGCAGTAGGTGCTGCTACCAGGAGCCTTCACAAATAATGACTTTACATGTCAAGGATCTGGATAATTTGGTAGGACAATGAGGGAGTAGTTTGAGGTCTGAAGTTTGAAATACCTCTAAATTGTTCTAATTGGATGTGTTGCAGGAGGGGAAACCTCCATATGTTAAATGCCTTGCTAAAAACCAGATTCATCAGCCAGATTCTGAGAACTGAGCAAGCAAATATGGGGGTTTTTTTGAGGAGCAGCTGAGGGAACTGGGGTTGGTTAGCCTAGAGAAAAGGAGGCTCAGGGAAGACCTTCTCACCCTCTACAAATCCCTGGAAGGAGGTTGGAGCCAGGTGGGGCTTGATCTCTTCTCCTAAGGAATGAGCAATAGGAGAAGAAGAAATAGCCTCAAGTTGTGCCAGGGGAGGTTTAGGTTGGACATGAGGAACAATTTCTTCCCTGAAAGGGTTGTCAAGCCCTGGCCCAATCTGCCCAGGACGGTGGTGAATTCACCATCCCTGGTTCTGGAGTCCTCTGCAGCTGAAGAGGAGGATAATGCTGCCTGAGCTGCCAGGCTGTCCTTTCCCAGCGAGGTGTTTGCTGCTGTATCAGATCTGCACCACCTGAAGGTTGTTTCCCAAGTGTTGATTTTCTCAGGCTCTCAGATAAAAAGAGTAATGAAGAGGTTGGAGTTTCAGAGTGGTAGAGAACAGACTGAGTAATGAAACAAGAAATCAAAACTTGCAAGTAATGTATTCAGCATAAATGCCAGCTGCATTCTTTGGATAAATAACTCAGGATGAATAATTCAACCAACATCATCACTACAGGGCATAGGAACAGGATAGGGCTTTAATCATTTGGCCTTTTTTCTTTATGAAAAGTTCAACCCAGACTCAGACCCTGATGCCTTCCAACTCTTTTGCTTGTGTCTTGGCTAGAGATGGCTTGAGGTCAGGTTTGGACTTGAGCTGAGCACCCTCACTTCTCTTTGAACTCCAGGAATTTGGGATCCTACAGAATACAATTCAAACTCACCCTCCAGGAAAAGAATGCATCTGGAGCCTCCAAACCTTGTGAAAATAGGAAAACACTGAAAGCTGTTGAGGCATCCTGGATCAGCACAGCAAGCAGGGAAAAGGCTGGTGGCCCTCAGAACAACTTCTCACATTAATTTTCTTCCAATGCTGACAGCCTTGATTTATTGCCTCAAGGCTGGTTAGAAAACACCCAGACATGAGCAAAGCCAGGAGTTATGGAGAGAAAAGGAAAACATGGTAAATGTGGTGATGAATAGCACTGGTAGGCAGACAAACACTGCTTTGCACTCCTGCTGCACCCAAATGTTGTCTTAGAGGGAAGATGGGAACAGAGGTTTTGCTTGCACTTTCAATATTTTTCCTTTCACTTTGGATATGTTGAATAATCTGCTAGAAATCCTCTGGGAACTCTGGGTTTATTTGCTTTTTCTGCCCATTGAATGCCAGTTGGAGAGTCAGCCTGGGGAGGGCTTTGAAAAGGGGAGAGAGAAGCACAGTGGCTGAGAAAGTTCTTTAAACTGTTTTGTTGTGGGAATCCAGGGCAATGATTCCTTGCCTTGTCTGTCTTCTGACACTGAGAGACACTCAAACCATGGAGTCACAGGATCATCTGGGTTGGAAGAGACCATTAACCAGCACTGCCAGGTCACCACTAAACCATGGCCCTCAGCATGTCTCCATGGCTTTTAAAACCCTCCAGCAATGGTGGTAATGGGCTCAAGGAAGCTTCTCTTAGGTTTGTTGCCTTGACTTGTGTCAAACAAGGTTTGGTGGTGGGCTGCTGCTTCAAAGGGGATGTTTGGAGTCAACCTAGTTGCTGGAAAGCCTGATTGCCTGTCTGTGTGGGTGGAAAAATGTTGCCTGCAAGTGCTTCCTCCTTAGAAAGCAAAGCAGTGTATTATTTCCCAACAGAAAATCGGTAAGGTCATTTAAAGAGAGTTTTCCTGGTTACCAACGTTGTTGGCTGAGGATCCTTGGCTGCCCAGGGCTCTCACACCCCTTTTGCTATATCAAATTCTGTTTACAGAAGAAGAACTGGCCCTGAAAACCGAAATGAACAAAACAACTGAGGGACACAAGGTGGGGAAAGTTGCCTTCATTTTCATCAGTGCTTTTAAATATTTAGAAAGCACAATGTAAACATCTTAAGAGCAAGCAGAGAGATTTCTCCTGATGTTCAGAATTGTTGGGATTTATAAACAGAGAGGCAGTTCTCAGGGTGTGGAGCCCATGGTTCAGATTTTCCACCAAAGTTCTATATGCTCATGTCATTACAGCTCTTCCTTCAGCCCAACTTGTTGGCACAGCATCCTGAAATCTTTCTCACTAGTAAACTTTTCATAACCTCCAAAACTGCAACAACTGTAGAATAAAATGTCCCAGGATGCCAGCTGGAGCTGGCACTTGGCGTGGGGCTCTCCAGGCTGTTTGCTTAGCTGGATTTGAAGGATGTTCCGGACCAGCTAGCAGGACATGTGACTGAGCCTTGACCTAAACCCCTGGCCTGCTTCCAGTCACCCTGCATACTTCATGGGAATGCTTTCCACTTGTCACTTTCATACCTCAGACACAGCTTTTAACAATTTGCTCATAAACCCAAGTCCAGCAGCCACTGGAACAGAGTTGGAGGTAATGGCACTTGGCTATATAAAGTAACAAGGAGATTCCAGAGCAGCTCAGTGTGTATTTAATGCTGAATTAACAGTTTTCCAAGGGTAAGAGAGCCCTGCTTTCCTTTTTCTTTTTTCCATTATACAGTCTCAACACTTTCAGCAACTCTGATTTCTTTTAGACAGGCTCTTACCTGAGCAGGCACAGAGCTGTAGGTATGACAGGGAGTGACACACACACAAGGTGTGAGCAGATCCCAGAGGGAAAGCTGTAGACCATACCTTGGTACCACCCACAGGTATGGGTTTGGTACCAAATTTGGTACCAAATGTATGCATTTTCAACCAAGACTTTTATTTATGTCTCATTCATATCATTTCCTAGGTGTAGATCCTATTTTCTTTTCTCCAGCATGGAAAATAACATGTGAACTCTGAGTCCTTCTCAGATGCTGAATTCCAAATCATCTGAATTACACTGGAATCCCAGTGGGTTCTGCACCTTCCCAGTTGTTCATCACTTGGAGGGTTTTATTACATTTCAGATGACACTATTAAGCCCAGCCACCCCTAGAGATACTGGTTAGGCTTGGTGAGCCTAAAGAGTAGAAGACCATGAATGAGTCCCCAGAGCTGCTCCAATTTAGCCATGCAGTAATTTAAGTTTCCTTTAAAAGGTCACTGTAACTTTTTAAACATATTTTATAATTTGTTTACCATTTCAATTTCCCTTCTCCAATACCTTTTAGGAGGTGTAAAATAGATGTATTTTCCCCAGTTTACATCTTTTTGTTTTGTTGTTTTTTCTATTTAGGAAACATTGATTTATTTCTGCCCCCCCCCTTCCCCAGTGCTTTTGTTCACAGCCAAAATTAACATGTCCTTTTGGCTTTGTTTTCCAGGTCTGGCTGGAGATGTTCAGAGGAGCAGGTCCTGCTGGCACTGGCCATTGCAGCTGCCCATGGACACCACCAAGGGGGTTTGGTGCTGAAAGGGCTCTTGGAGCCATTGTGAGGAGGCCAGACCTGTCTCATGCTTTATGGGGAATTTTATAAGACTGTTCACTTGTAACAGTAGACACTAAAAAACAGACTTTAAAACATTTTTGTTTCATGCCACATGGTGAGGGCCCAACCTTCCTGGCTGAGTTCCTTACTGAAACCTTTTATGGTCCAGGGCTGCAGATGTTGACGAGACGGTGGTCCCTGGTGACTCGGCAGCATCCATGTCCACATGCCTGCCAGAGGCTGCTCCCAGTGCCTGGGCAGGGAGCTGCTTTGGCCCTGCTTGACTAAACATGACCTCCTGAAGGTGGCCAAGCCTTGTCACAGTCCTGAGTTTGAACCGTGGGGCAGCTTCATGCTCCTCAGGTACTGCAGCCAAGATGTCCTCACAGGGAGGGAGAGACCTCACTAGTTCAGCAGTCCAACCCTGGTCAAAGGAAGGAAGACCTACCCTCATTTCTGATGGGTACTGGTGTGGACTGCCCAAATCTTCCCCTGCTGCAGCTTAAGCTCACCTCTAGCACACAGAGATCAGAGGGAAACCTTCTCTGGGCAAGCTGTTGCATCAAAACTGAGCTTCTGGAGCCATCCACTGCTGGGCTGGGCTTTGGAAACAGCTGCACGTGCAGGGTTAACTGCTGGGCTCGAGCACAGGGAGCCCAGATTGGAAGGAAAATTGAAAAGGAGAGTTTTGGGCCACGTGATGCCCATAAAAATGAATGCAAAATGTTTCCAAAGTATATGGAATCTGCAGATAGGGAGTTTTCATGGCTCAAAAGTGTTGAATATTCAAACAACAAACCCCCAAACCTCAGCAGGAGTTTAAACAAACAGAGGCAAGTGAGTCAGCAATAAGATATAAAATCATCAGGAAAGGCTGAGTTTGTTTTAATACAGGGATTACTGTAAGCACCAGGAGTGCATGGTAACAATTTGTAGCCCATGTGTTTTGGAATATCATAACTGGTGTCAATAAACACATTAAAATTCAGCTTCAAAGAGTTCTGTGGATGTTTGGAGTGTCAGGAAGACATTGCAAAATGGAGGTTTCAACAGAAACAAGTATGGGAGCAATCAAACACAGCTCCTATGTGAAGAAAGGGATCTTGTCAAGTTGTTAGAGCTAAGCATCTGTGATGGTGATTATTGCTTCTTCCTGGCTAAAAACTGCTCTCAGCCCTGGACTTCTTTCACACTGTCTCTCTTGCCTCCCTCCTTGACCTGCTTGTTTGTCTCACCCACCTGTTAGGTGTCACATCTCAGGCTGAATCCTTCAGAACAGGACCCACCCTTTGCTCTTTGTTTCTACAGCCCCTGGTAAAGTCTGACTGATTTCCAGGCACTGCCTCAACATGAATGGGAAATTCTGTCTGTATCTGCACCAGAATGACATGTGGCACAGGGTGAGCGTCGTCCTCATGTGCTGGCAGGATCACTTACTGAAGATGTCTACCATCACCACCACATCTGAGGAGCTTCATCCTTCCACGTACTGTGAACCCATGCTCCAGGACTTTAGGACATGGAGAAGGGTGAGCATCTCCCCCAGTTCTGCCTTCCACACACCCCATTTCAGTGGTGGCCTTCTGAGCAGGAGATTTTCTGTCCCTCCTCATTCAGATTTCCACTGGGTTGAAATAGCCTCCTTTTCTCCTGTTCTGTTTATTTCTGATACATGTGGCTGGGCTTCATAAATGCACTCCTATTTGTTACACAAATCAGATGCCTGCTCCAGGGAGATGGTTCTATAACTCTGATCTTTCAGCTGTAAATGTACAGACTTCTAACACTTAAGCTTTAGCACTTCAATAAATCCTTTGTTTTTTTCTGGGATAGCCCAGAAAGAGCTAAAATTACTACTGTGTGTAAAAAGGCAGCATGCTTCTGTTTACACCACTTGCTGCCTTGAGACTCACATCCAACACATGCCAGCCTCTTGTTTTCTCTTGTTTTCACCTTTTTGATGTATTTAATGCATTGCTTCACAGCAATCAGACGTTCCAGCTTAAAATCCACTTAGAAAGCTGCATTGGTCATCCTGTGGGCAGAGTCACTGTCAGGGAGCTCTCTCTCAGCTAACAGCCCAACATCTGTCCTCCTCATCCAGAAGACAAGGAGAAAACTGTAAGCCAAGAAGGTAATCAGCATTTTATCAGCATCAATAGCTAAAGGGCTGGGGCAAGAGGATGGGGCTAAACTTTTCTCAGTGGTGCCCAGTGACAGGAAGAGGGGCACTGGGCACAAACTGGAACCTCTGGGTTCCAGTTTTAGCTTCCCCCTAAACGTAAGGAAAAACTTGTTTGCTGTGAGGTTGCTCTGGGTGACCCTGCTGGAGAAGGGGTTGGATTAGATGATCCCCAGAGGTCCCTTCCCACCCCCACCATACTGGATTCAGGAGTTTTAGGGGGAGTTGGAAGCAAAGGTGATAGAGAGATGATGTGCCCCATTGAGGTGGTGGATATATCTTCACTATCTATGGTTTTTTTACAGCTCAGTGTCTGTGGGACCTAGCTCGTTTATGTCTGCTGTGTTTCCAGTGTGCCTCTCAGCTTGGAGGTCATATTCCATCCCATTAAGAGGTGACAAACAGTGGATACCTCCTAGATGTTGGCAGCTCATGTGGAATGGATTTGCCTGTCTCAGTCCAGTTCCTCCTGTGCCTCTCCACAGCCTTTGGCAGATGTCAAAGGCCAAAGGCACACTGGCTGTCACAAAATGAACTCTCTCCACTCCTGAAGGAGATCTTGTCATATCAGAGCAAGGTGAGCACAAGAAATTGTCCATGTCTCATATTGTCTCTTTCATGAGCTCAATTTACAGAGCTTCAGCTGAACACAAACAGTGATTCCACTTATTACAAGCCCTGCAGTAACAGAGTTAATTCACACATGCCCTTTTTAAGGTGATTTATGACAGAAGCAATATGAAGGAACAGATGAGCATTCCTGCATGGAGGTTCAACTGCCATTTAATAATCACAGTCAATATTCCCTTGTTTTAATACTCAACATCATGTTCCAAGCCGAGTGCCTCGCTGTAAGCTGCCTGCAAGACCATGCAGGATTAAATGGGGCTTCCAGCATGATGCATATAACAACCTCTTAAATGCTTAGGACACCTGTTGACATTAATAGAGAAGCATGCATGGAAACAAGTGTGCCACACACAGAAATATGTGTACACAAATATTAAGAGGATTAGAGAAATTGCTGAAATGGATAGAGTGGCATTTAACACAGACAAGTCTGGAACCCAAGCAGGGTGGAAATAACACACACAGAGCTGATCCCTTGTTAGATTGGAGGGGTTTTTTTTCCCTTTAGTAGTTCATCTGGGGTATAAACATCTTGTACAAGGAGCTCATTTGCCTACACTTAATTTTTCTGTTTAATATATATCTTTGTTTGGGATCTGCCTCTGATTCATAACCACCTTCATTTAGTAGCTGGCACCTTGGCCATGCGAGCTGCAGGAAAAAGTAATTAAATTTAATAGAAGCCACCCTTGCTTTGAAGCTGCCCTGGATTTAGAGCCACAAGGAGAAGCAATTAAACTCTGGCAGCCAAGGATTCAAGCTGGAGTTATATAGTGATTTATTTTGTTTTAAAGGAAATTTTCTCTGTAAATGGATTTGGATTGTCAGACCTGGTTGGGCTCAGAAGGACAGGAATGGCTTTCCTTGGGAAACCTTCTCTCAAAGCAAAACCTAAAAAACACCCCAACAATAAGATGGGAATTGGGGAACAGTTGGGAAGATCTAGGATCTCTGTTTTAAATCCTTTTGAACAATCTTCCAACAAAATGTTTGTTGTTCTCAGCAAAGTGCTGAAGGGAAAAGGGAAGCGTGGAAGGAAGACATCTGCATGTCTGTTTATTTGCAGGCAGGTCAGCTTGTCAGCAGCCTAGGGTATGGATTCATTAGGGGAAGGAATTTCTTTTGCACCAGAAGGTATTATAAACTTTGTTTAAAACTGTCAGAAGTTTTTAAACCATCAAGAGGCAGAAATTGTTAATTCGCTTTTGTGATCTTCCCTCAAAAATAGTCTTTAAGTTAAGTAACAAGGACAAGGAGAAATGCTCCAGAAGTCACAATCAGTGCCACAGAGGTTCTTGTCTATTGAAAAATACTTTAGGAGCTTCCTATAAAAGATCAGAAAGGTTTCAGTTGAAAAAGGTCTATATGAAAATGAAACTTTAAAAGCATTGGTAACAAGGCTTTTACTGTTTAGCATCTCCCTTCCCCTCAGCAGATGTTACAGGTGTGCACATGGTGCAGGGATGCAGTAACTCCTGCACTGACTCACAGCTTGCCTTGGGATCCTGTGAGGAGTGACACACCTCCTCTGCTGGGAGATTCTCCCTCTGAGCTCAGGGGGGTATCTGGGCTAGGCATTCTAAAACTAGCTCTTGCCTTATTTTTGACCTCATTAAAAAGGTTTCCTTTAGAAAAGTAGCAAAACCCCAAACAGAATCCAAATATAAATCAATGTAAATGTAATTACTGTAACCAACCTTCCCCTGTTCCAGAGGGCCTGAAAAAATCCACTGGTCCTCTGCTGGAGTTTGTCAGGGAAGGAAGAGCACCCAGTTTAACCTTTCTTTGGGATGAGAGGATGTAGGACTGCTGTTCTGTGCCACCAGCTGCTGCTGGGAACAACATCATCCTGCACAGGATGTCTGATCCCACAGGGCAGGGACCCTTGAGGTAAGTGATTTTTGACACCAGCTCTGGGCTGATAACTGGCCCAGATCAAGCACATCATGGAGCTGTTGTTGCTGTTGTGGGATACCCCAAATCCAAACTTGTGATGGTGAGTGATAAGGACTGCTAGATCAAGGAAGAAACCCAGGCCAAAAGGAGCATTTTGTCTTTCACTTGCCCACTGGAAAATGGGGTTGTCACACCCTGGGGTGCTATGGAGGAGATCTGGAGATACCTATATGAAGATGAACTCAGAATGTTGAGAGTAGGACACCATTCAGCTCAAGAAGGTTTAGGGCTACGTGGGCCACCAAGGAAGAGGTTGGCCCAACAGTACTCCAGAAAGAAATGCTTTTGCAAATTGCAGCAGGACCATCCAGGAATTTTTTCAAGTGCCATTCTGAACAGCTGGAGAGCAGTTAATAAATCAGTACAAAAATAATTGATTTATAGCAAGTGATTTTATAGCACACTAAAGAAAGGTCCCTTGTGCATTGGGTTGAAGAAAGACTCCTTGTTTCAGAGCGTTTTTGCTCTCCAAGATGTTGGTTTTAATTCTAGAAATGTGTTGATCCCTGCTAGAACTGCAAACAGTTTGTCAGACTTTTAAACACTTGAGAACAAGCCACCTCCACCCCATGCCCGTGGGGGCTGGCTTCCTGCCACTCAGCATAAACTTCCAAAGAGTGGAAAGAGAGCTCTGGTGGAGGAGTAGAGGGCCCAGAGGTGGTGCTGACCCTTCACCATCACACTGGAGATCTCCTGGAGCAGCCTTGGAAGACCTCACAACAGGCTGAGCTCATGATATGACAGTGAGTTGAGCTGGCTGTTAACGCTGAGCTCTGGGAGCTAGAACGTCTCTGTGCTCCTGGTGGCCTTGGCCATGGGGTTTGCTGTGTCACACCATGTAGACCACTGGCTGCCTTTGCCCATCTGTGGGATTTCATTCATGTTCTGGCATAAGGACTACGGGCAACTACATTTAGATAACTAATTAATTAACTAGAACTAGTCAATTAATCAGAAGGCACAAGGTGGAAGGTGTCTAGTTTGGGTTTGTTCTTAGAGGAGTCCTGAACAAATGATGTCAGGCATCTTGGAGAAGGTGGAGGCATCAGTCCCTAGCTGACAGTGCTTCTCTTTTGGGAAAAGCCAACTATATTAGGAAGAGAAAATGTTATTCCTCTGCCTTGTCATTGAGAGCTAGAGAAAGTGACAAAGTAATCCTGCTGGTATCATGTTGAATTAGGGAACAAATCTGCCTTGCCAAGCTCCCTTTATAAATAATGCCACCAAATAAGCTTAACTTGGGTAAATATCATGGGTAACTGATTGGATTTCCAAAGTCAACTATGAAATTGACAACAAAAGTGTGAATTTTACAGTAATACAATCAAATAAACAAGGTGAAAACGATGCATTTACAGGGATCATCTCTACCCACAGCTGCAGCTATATGCACTGCAGCCAGTCAGGCAGTGGAAATCTCATCCCTTGTGAAACAGCTAAGAGCTGTGATTCGTAGGTTGCTCCCAAATTATCTGGAAAAAAAACCAATCTCAAAATGAACTCGAGAAGTTCTTGGATTTGTTCGAGGCTAACATAAAAACAGGGGGGAGAAAAAAGCTGTAATCTGCCTTGTTAATGACTCATTGCAGTGTCTGGCTATTTTCATTCAGCTCAGGAGATGAATCTTCAAACTCATTGATGCCCTCTGCTGCCTTGGGACTGATTAGTCATCTATCACCTCTGCTGGCTGCAATTTGAAGAGTCGCAGCCCTCTCTTCCTTTCCTACCTGACATTTACACGTGCTCTGAAGAGAGGCACATCTAACCCCGGGCTCTGTTATCCCTGCAGCCCTTCCTCAGCAGGGCAGTGCAAAAATCTACAGGGCTGAAAGACCCAGCTGTAAAGGTTGCCCAAGGGAGAGGAGGACAATTTGTGGATGACTCCAGCAGCACCACAGCACAGATCCTCCTAACCTCATTTTCCCCAATAATAGAGCTTGGAGAAAAGCACACAGCTTTCCTGCTCCACTTGGACCCTAAAGCTTCAGAAAGTTAAGATATCCATTACTCCATCAAGTTAATGCAAGTATTCAGAGCACTTTTAGGAGCTGTTATGGAATCAGAATCAGCAATCTTGGGGCTTTCTGCTGTTGCAGTGTGTGTTACCTTTTAGCAGCCCACTGGAAATGTGTAAAGGAAGGAGATACAACTGCAGACAGTTTAAATATTTTACAGCTCACTGACTTCCATATGAGGAGGGATTTGCACTAACTTAAGTGTTGAGAACTGCTGCTCCAATAATCTAATGCAAATAAAAATGAAAGAAAAAGAGAAAAACAAAACATCAAACCCTAGCATGCTGGGAAGCCAAGGGCACCTGTGCTGAATGGTGCAACTCAAGGTTGCTGTCAGGAAGGAGAAAAGCAAAGCAGAGAGCATGATAACCCTGCAAAGCCAGAGGCAGAGGCACACGTCTGGAGAGTGACACCTGGCAGAGCTCTGCGAGTGCTTCTAATGAGATTTCACCCTTGCAGAACAAGACACTTCTGATGTAATCCAGGATGAATTCGTGGATACCAAACTTGTTTTGCATCAAGGGACCTGGTTCAGCTCGTCCCAGCTGAAAATCATTCAACAAACCATTATTACAGGTATGTGACACCCACAGGACTGGTCTGGTCTGGCTGCTTCCTTTTACCTCTTAGACATGACTTTGCTCAAGGACACACACACCAGATAGCAGAAGCTGGCACGTGTTCCATGACTGTAGTCTCTTGGTGACCTTGTGTTCCCATCACTGCACAGGGCACTGGAAGTTCATTGCTTCATTTCTATTTCATGTTTGCTTTGAAGAATTCTAAGGTCTTAATCATTTGGGATGTTATTCCATTAGAAAATGAATTCCAGGAATCCTTCCTCTGATGTGTTTCCACCTACACTCTACCTGTCCTGCAGATGCAGAGAGGATTTAAAGTGTAAATGCCTGGGATCTCTCTAGCCTCTGGAAAGCAACAGTAGTCTGGTGGATACAGGGCTGGATGCAGGGATTAGAGAGGCCTCAGTTAATTCCTAGACTTACCGGTGATTAGCTGTGGAATGAAAAGTTTAATCTTGGGCACATCAGGCATTGATTCCCACCTGCAAACACCCTCCTTTTCTTCCATCTTGTGCTTGTCCTGTCAGCTGTATGGGCAAAGTGCTGTCTCTGTCTCGAGGACCATGTGTCAGGGCAAAGATCTGGGGCTTTGGGGCCACCAGATCAGAAACATAAAATCACCTGTGAAGTTTGCAGAGGAATTACCTAAAAATCTTGACCTGCTCCTGTGTCATAGTTTAACCCCAGCAAGCAGCTCAGTCCACACAGCCTCTTCATGCAGATTCTGCAGAGGGGTCCTGCAGCTCTTAGGACATTTAGATAGTAACCAAAGGCAGATAAATACCAGTCCTGTGGTTAAGTTATGGGCAGATCAGTCAGTTCATTCACCAAGAAACAAGCAGGTCCACATCCATCCCTCTGGAAACTTCCAGAGGAGTACCTGAATATGAGGGATTTGATGTGGAGGAGGTAAGAACGTTCCAGAGCTTCTCCCAGCAGAGATGTCACTATGTGGTGTAAGATGCAACTGTGGGTGAGAGAGGCTCTGCAGCCGTTATACGCACACCCACCTGAGCACGTGCACCCACAAACACACACAGGTTTTATGAAGCCATTCCATGCCAGTATTTTATATATGTATATCTATATATTTTTTATTTGGAAAACTTCAGAGTGTTTTTTTTCACACACAGTAAAGTTAGCTTTGCTGAGATTCATTAGTCCCCATTCCCCCTGTGCGTAAATGGATCTCTCTCAGTTATGCAATGCAAGGGTACACAACCATGAAAAGTGCAGAGGCAGCCAAAAAAAGCATTGTTCTGAACTTGGATGTGTAAAATATTCATACTCAATAATAATGAAAAAAAAAAAACCTCAACCAAAACCCAACCCTTAATAAAAAATTCACAGTGTAAAATATACATTGTCCTTCCAGCCCCAGGGCTGCAGCAGTTTCCAGACCAACATGTTACATTGGTTTTCACTGCCTTGTTTTCCTTGATTAATTCCAAACCAATTCACTCCTCACAGACATCCCAGGATTAGGTGCCTAAATTGATTCTGATTTCTCTAAGGGCAGAGTATCTATGACTACAGGAACAGCTGGTGGAAGCCATGGCTGTTCCAAGCAGCCGACAGAGAGAGCCAACAGTAAGGTGGTTCCTGATGGCACAGCCATGCTTTGAAATGCCATGATGGGCACGTACACATCAGCTGGGTCTGAATGAGCAGGAGAGCTTGGCTTCTCAATGCTCACTGGGCGTTCTGGAGAGTTCTACTGCCCTCCAGAAAGCACCTCAGTCTTTTTCTTCTTCTTTACTCTTATGGGAAGAAATCTCTGCTTTCTGCAAGGCTTCCTGACAACTCATGTTCCTTTCTCAAGCACTTGCCCACATTTTCCTCCTTTCTATTTTTCAGGACCATGCCATGGGAATGTACCAAGCAGCATGACTCCAGCTGGGAAAGTCAGCTGAGCAGTGGACTCTGTTTGCAGGCCCCAAGAACGGCTGCAGGTTTCCAACCCTCCCTCCCCACCACAGTCATCTTGGATCCTATTTATTGTCTCTCTTCAGGCTATCATCTGCTTCATTCCTGTGTCTGAGGAGGGAGGATGTTCTGAAAGCCTTCAGATGGCTCAGCTGCACGGACCCACAGCCTCGTTGTCCCAAGGTTCAGAACATCTGTCTTCATTTGTCTGGCCCTCAGAGCTCTGCTCTTCCAGCTTTGGAGAATTTACTGCTTGTTTTTGCAATGAATCTCTCTCACCATGAAGAGAGAAGGGAATCTGATGGTGTTCAAAACCACTCCTCTCCCTGCAGTTCTCAAGACATCTTGGACCAGCTGTGACCCTGCTAGTGTCAGAGCCTCAGACCAACCAGGGAACCACTGGTGAGCCACAAAGTCCTTGTAATGCAGATGAGCTGAGAAGATTTGGAAAGATCCAGCCCTTCTGATCCTGACAAATCCCAAGGGAAATACAAGCTCTGCCAAAGTTGTTTCTGTGGGTCACTCCCCAAATGCCTACAGAAAACAGCAGTTCTCAGAACAACACAGCAGAAATATTAAACAGTGCTGGTGGGCTGATGACATCCTCTGAAGTGCTGTCCT
This sequence comes from Galbula dea, assembly GCA_013399015.1. Taxonomy (NCBI): domain Eukaryota; kingdom Metazoa; phylum Chordata; class Aves; order Piciformes; family Galbulidae; genus Galbula; species Galbula dea. The sequence goes on along the minus strand of VWZX01009007.1, from coordinate 1,377,857 downwards.
TCAGCCAAAGTAATATACAGTTCCTAGAAGCACATGCCCCCAGAGGAAGGAATCTTGGGCTTCTGAGGCATCCAAACAACATTCCAGATGCTGATTTCAGTTTTGCTCTTCTAAACTGGCTGTCTTCAGTGGATTGACTTCAAAACTGCTTGGGGTTTTGTTTGTTTGTTTGTTTTGGGGGGGTTGTTTGTTTTCTTTGGTTTGTGTGGGTTATTTTCCCCCCTTGTTTTGGGGTTTTTGTTGTTTGCTTTACTGATGTGAGGTCTCCATTCCTTTATGAGGGGAGGAATGGATTCCTGCATATCTGGAGTACCTGGATAACCTCCAGCTTGAGCTCTTGGAGATGTTATTTTGAGAGCTGTCACAGGCTCTCTAAGGGAAGTCACCAAGATCTGTATTCATCCAGAATTAACCTTTTACAGCAGCAATAGCAAATAACTTTAAACTCTGGTTAAGAAGATAACAGTGAGGAGAGAAAGACTTAGCCTACCTGGGACCTGCTGGGCTTTTATCACTCCATTTACTGAAGAGAAAATCTTTTGGGACTGAGTTCCTAATTTAAGTGTCTTCTTCATGCATATCACTGGAGCTGGATCAAACCAGGTGTGTTTGAAGGAGAAAAAACTCTAACCAAGCTACTAACACACCTGGTTCTCCTCTGTTTTGGCCTGAATCTCACACAGTCTCTAGGGAGGGGATGTTGCAAGCTGCTGCAGCAGGAGATGTCACTTTTCATCCTGTATGAAGCAATCCTGACAGCCTAGGGGTTCCTGTGGGTGGGAGAGGAGGTCCCTGCAGAGAAAATGAAGGGTGGAGGATGGTCAGAGCAAAAGGCCCCTTGGAATCATCCTGAAGCAAACAACAGTGGATCACACCCATAAACTGACTCAGCTCAGCCCCAGACTGCCAGTGGCACACACTGAAATAACCAGTCCCATCTATCAGGCTGCTGGAGTCTTTTAGTAGTGGTTCCACCAGTCTGACTGATGCCCAGCTGCTTTTATTTGCAGTTTATGTTTACAGGGAAGTGTCCATGTCCTGAGCAACCAAATGTGTAAGGATTTCAGAAGCCACAGCAGGGATTAAAACCAACAGCAAGCCATGAAATCACTTCAGATTTCTTTTTCTCTTCTCAAATGTCCCAAGGAATTCCCCAACTCCTAACCTGTTCCAACTGGCACCATCATGCACTTGAGCCCTAATATCAGTGGAGTTTGTCATGTTTCCAATTTTTCTGGTGAGGGATTACATGAAACTGAAATAGTTCTTTCCATGGGGGATTACATAGCCACTTCTGTTTGTAATATTCCAGCCCATGAGGGAGGAACTTTTTCTTGGGTGCCTGTTTCTTCTTTCTAGTGTCATTTCATTGATTTCATTCCTAATAGTGTCATTCCCAAAGGAACCTGATTCAAGAGCCTATCCTAAGTCCAGTCTTTCTATTTTGGCTGAATGCTCTGGGACTACTAATTTTACCTCATATATGACACAGTGTTCCCTGCTGTAGTGGTTGACAGGCATCTGCATCATTAATTAGATAAAACCTCACCTTGAGGAACTGTCAGCTGCTGCTGGAAATGACTCATATTTGAGGGGAAAGTCACTACTGACTTACAAGAGCCTGGATCAAATGTCTATTCTCCAGTGCTGGGTTTTTCCTGTTCCAGCACCAAAGTGTGCTTCAGGGATTTCTTTGGCAGGGGTTTTAGAGCAGGAAAATAGGAAATGAACTGGAAAATTTGAAGACTACAGCAAACAAGAAAATCCTGGAAGGAACACACTCTCCAGATCCACCCTAGCCATTAATAATATGGAAAGATTTCATTAGAGAAAGAGAGAGGGAAGAGAGAAAGACAGACAGTACAAGGAGGCAGTGTTAGCATCAGTGTCTGCAGGTTGTTCCTCCCTGCTTGAACCCAGACTGGGCTTTTGCAGGGCACTTCTGCCTTCACAGGCAGCAGCCACTGCATTAAAACCTCCACTTCTGAGTAAGCCAATAAACCCCAAGCAAGTGGCAGAGGGCAAGTGGCTTTTGAACCAGTTCTGCAGAGGCCATTTTGCTGGGAACCACGTGTAGATGAAGGAGCAGAGGTGAGATGCTTTAAATGCAAGCCACCACACAAGCACCTCCCCTTTGTGCCAAAGCAAATAAAGCAAATAAAGTTCCATTGCTAGTGCTATGGCCATCTGAGAAAAGTCATTTGTTCTGATGGAGAAGCACCAGATGATGCCCAAGCCTGAGGGGGATCTGGCAGGTGGAGGAGCCCTTCAAAGACACTGTTTCATTTGAGGAGGACTGCCAGAGGACATGCTCTTCGTACTGGCCACTTCCTGGTCCCCAGTCTCCATGTGGCCAGAGAGCCACTGCCAAAGGAACAAACCCCTCAGAAACATCACCTGGGCCAGGCAGTGCTGGGACTTGGACCCCGTCACCTCCTGGACAGGTGGATGGCCATGCTCGAGTCACAGTATGCTGTTCTCTCTCCTGCTCTGACAGGACCCACTGAAATCCATGGAGCCTGGCAAATTGTTTTGTAAAAAGAGAAATAAAGTCCTGTCCCCTCTCACCTCCCTGTAGCATGTACCAGTAACCTCACCACTGCCACCTCCCTCCAGCGTGGGAGCACTTGAAAGGTTCACATGTAGCCAGAAAGCATCCATTGCAGCAAACACTTCTGTTCACTGGAACCTATCAACAGCAAACTCAACTCAATACATTGTCTTGTTCTTCCCTGTACCACCCCTGAGGTGACTGTCTCTTCTTTTCTGCTAGTTCTAGGCAAAGTGCACCACATTAAAGCCCCCACCACAGCAAAACAGAGCAGAGCCATTTAAAATCCCTGCTTTGGCCAAAAGCTTTTGCTCCGTTACATCACATCCTATAGATCAGGATTTGCTGGGAAAGGTTTGGAGTGGGTTGTTTTTTTTCCAGTGTTCCTGCTCTCTTCTGGAAATAGAAATAGGTGAATGACACTGACTTATGTTTTATGTATGTCCACAGCATGTATGAGAAAGTTCAGACTTTAGTCTTAGGAAACACACAGTTCCTGCAAACAGGAGAATCCAAGCACTGGAAATTTCACATATATTAAATACTGAGCCTCCAGGATGCCTGACAACTCATGTGTGAGACAAAATTTGTCCTCTTCCAAGTAACCATAAACATATGAAGGTGTGAGGGTGGTGGGGAGGAGAGTGGTGGATTGTTATTTGAATGACACAAGTTGAGCTTCACATGCCTCTTGGAATTATTGACAGCCCACCTAAAATGCCTCAGTTGTCTGGCTTTAGGCTTGGGGAGCTGAGTTATTTCAACATGTGTGTTTTCTCTCTCTTTGTGTTGTAATAAATCTCTTAGAACATAGAGTAGGAATCTATCCTGTTAGCATGCTTGGAGGCATCCTTGGCAGACTTTTTATCTCCAGCTTCTCAAACACTGACTCACTGATGAAGAAATTCACTCCATGTGCAAAGGTGTCAGCTCAGGTGTAGCTGCTCAAAGGGTGTTTGTGCCCTCAGAGCCCAGCTCACTAGAAAGCAGAGGGACTGTAGCAGGACTTGCTGCTCTGCAGGGTGCTCTCCATCACCAGGTGACTGCTCTGATGCTTCAGAGCCTAACAAGACCCAGCCCAATATATGAAGAATTGAATCCAGCTGGATCCACTCACCTTTCTTAAGCTACCTACATCAGATGAAGACCATGAGTAGCTGTTGTTGGACTAACAAGCTGCTGTTGCTGAAGGTGCAGCAGCTCTTCCATGGTGCCACTGCTTCTCTTGAGCTTGCTTCAGTCATGGTGTTTCAGGTATGTTCAGAGGAGTTGGTGGAGGCTGTGTTGGTTCTCTTCTGAATTGGTTGCTCTGAAAGTTCTGGCTCCTGCTAGGCTGTTGTGAGATTTTTGTGAGGAGAAGTGCTTGGTGATTTCTAGGCTGATTACAGAAGAACTTGTGATTACAGAAGAACTTCTCTGAAGGGAAGAAGTTGAGTAAAGCCAAGTAGTTGGGCACTGATTGCTCTGTGGGAATGATAAACCTGATCTGTCAAGGAGAGCCTAGTATCTCTCCTTCTTCCCATACCTAAACTGTGGATAACAAGCAGAAGAGGTGAATGCTTGGTCCTGTGTATGCAGTGGAACTTGGAGTTTCTGTTTGATGGTTGCTGGAGCTAACCCCAAAGCTCTTTATGATCTTAGAGAGTGGATGGCACCTAGGCCAAGGTCCTGGAGTACAGGGTGAGGAAAAGCTGGGTGAGAACTGTCCTGCTCTCTGAGAGAGCACAGCAATGTTTGAGCTATACATTCATCTGCTTCTGCTAAAGCAAAATACAGCTGCTCTCTTACTGCAGTTATTGTTTAATTCATTCATGCTGCTTGTTGGAAACACCATCGTTAGAGTCCTTCTGGGACATGGTTTGTTTGAAAGAAAACTCTCCATGGAAAAGACTTTCCTTTAAATTTAGTACAAAAGAAAAACCCAACTAGTTTTATTTATAGGTCAGGCTATGAGAGATTTTCAGTTTTCAGGCAAGTTCTCTATCTCTGTTTCTCTCATAAAAACATGTTTAACATTTTTTCTCATCCTTTCTTTTATTGTGGTGGGGAATTTTTGTGTGTGTTTGGTGTGGCTTTGGGGTTGTGTTTTTTGTGGTGTTTTCCTAAAATGCAGACACTTGAGTGGCAAAACTGGTGGTGTACCCCTTGAATAGGCAGATCTGGGAGATGTGATTCTATTCTCAGATGATGTGTTCCGGGTTTGGGTTATTGTTTAGCAGGTCATCTCTTGTTTCAGTGAGTTTCTGAAAGTCTAAAGTTGTCTATTTTCCAAAACCTGTATCCTATACACGATAAATTTGGGGGGTGTTATTAATACAGAAGCATGCAGAGTTTCATTACAGAATATATGTTTGTATGAAGAGAGGAGATGTTGAGAAATGACTATGTAACAGCCTGCATGATGAGGAAACAACTGTAGTATCAGTTTGTATGTGTTTTAATAGAGAGAAAAGTGCCAAACTGTGGCTTGCTTGGAAAAACTGCAGTGCCTGGGTGAGTGACACCACTGGGGACATAAATCTCATTTTCTGTGATTTATTTACAGTAAGATGCAGAGTTTTGGATGGCTTTGTTTGAAGTGATAATTTTCTCTCTTCTGGTGCAGGTGAGGCTGTGATAAACAGGTCCAGCTGGAAAAAGTGAAAGGCTGAGGTGATTCCAATGCAAAAATACTGACCTGCTTTGTGGCCAGAGCCTCAGCAGAGCTGAATGTTAGTCTCAGAAAGAGCAGGAATTACTCTTAATGACTTTGAAAAGAACTCGGGGGACTCTGGTCACTTTTTCTGTTGTTACAACTTCACTGGGTTTTACTATTTCACAGCCATTCTTTACAGCCCTGTTGTGCCCTGCCAGCCCAGGTTTCGTGGTCAATATACCTAGGTATAAAGTGTTTCTCTGCCTGGGTTGTTCATTCAGCTGGGCTTTGTGACAAAATAATTTATTAACACTCAAATTCCCTTGGAAAAGTCAAGTCCTTTCATGTTCTTTAATTGATTTGCATTCTGGGATGCTCAAGAGTGGAGTTAAAGAGCTGTTAGTCATAATTTGGTAGAAAATACTTTCCCCCTGTGACCGAGTGCTGTCCCCCCCCCTGTAATGCACCCAAGTGGCTGAAGCTGAGAAAACCTCCAGCTCCTCAGGATGTACTTGCTGAATGCAAGTGCTGCTCTCATTTGAGCCATTTGAAATCACTGCATGGGTGAGCTCACTCCATTATTTTTAGAGAAACTTCTCAATTCCCTCTATTTAACTTTATACTTCAGAGAAATGAAGCTATTTCCTCCTCTCATTTATAGGGAAGGAACAAAACTGCAGCTGAATGGTAGTCAGGCTGTATCTGTTTCAGGGTGCTGAAGGGATCTGGAGTGAACACCTGAGAAGGTTTGCAGGTGTATGTCAGGCAATTGCTGTTGGGAGATTGTGGCGAACTGCTGAGACGTACACAAGCTCTTCTCAAGGTGGTGGCAGTGTACAACAATGTTGTGCAAAGCTTCTCTGGAGGGACTCTGGAGTTCCAGGGAGGATTCCCGGAGATTGGATAGGACTTGGAGCCAGAATGTTTGTTTTGGGGGTGAACTGGTTTTAGTGAAATGTGCTCACCTGCTCTCTTGGCTTGTTGCTGTTGCTCAGATGGCAACTTCAAAGATGACTTGTTCTGAAAACCAGGAGCTCTTTTTGAGTGTCCTGCATGGCTTTGTTATTGCACAGAGAAGTATCCTACTGTAATACCTCTTTGCTCCTATTTTCTCTCATCAGTGAGTCTGGAAGCTCCTCTTCCAGCAGCAGACTGGATTACTTCAGTATAGTAAACGAATTTGAAAAGATTCTCAAAGAAGGGTCTGCAAAAATGAGATGTCCTTTTGACAGAAAAGGTTGCAAGGTTGCAGCTTGCTTTGGTATAAAAAAACCCAAACTACTTCATCATTTTTGGCAGCTTCTTGTGACATTTTATTTCTTCTTTTAGTGGTGACAATCTAATGAGGAAGCTCTGCCTTCACTCAAAGGCTCAGTGTGCCAACCTGCTAGGGAGAAGTAGGAAATGGGGCTCCCTTCCTAGCTGGATCAAGGCAATGAGCCATCCAAAAATGAAAATGACCAGAGTCTTCTCTGCCTTGGGAACCTTTACATGCTATGTTCAGGTCTTTGGTTTGCTTGCAGTGGGTTACTTGGGAGGTATCACTTGGAGATAAAATGATAGGTACTTAGCTTCTTGAATTCACCAAATGCTACCAGTGAACAGTGGTGATAAGCTTTTTTCAGGTGAGGTTTGTTTCTGTTATGAGTGGCTTTAATAGATCAGTAGAATGAAAGTAAAGTTAGTCTGCCTATGCCTAAGATGGATAATTCCAGGTTTTCCTTCCTGAGTGTATTCCTCTAGGAAGACTACTTTTAGGTATTGAGTAAACACAATTTTTCAGCAGACTTGTTTGACCCAGGCATCAAATTATTATTTTTACTTTTAATGCTGTACCAGTGGTAAAGCTCTTCTCCTACACAGGATGTAAATCAGTGCTTTCATTTTTTTTTTGACAGGGAATATTGAGTGTGTCTGGTGCTTTCCAAAATGTAGTGTTCCTTCCCCAAAGGTTCTGTTCTTTCCTCTGCTTTAACACAAGTCTTCACAGGAATAAACCCAATGGAACATGAGTCACTGTAGGAACAGGCATATGGGCAAGGTGGGCTCCTGGCTTATAAATGGTACAATTGTAGATAGAGAAGTGCAAAGGCTGTGCTGGTTGGAAAGCTGGCTGGAAAAATAGCAGTCATGAGGTAGAGAGGCATTTATATTCATAGAAACCATTGGGTATTTTGTATATATTTGCATTTCATTTTCTAACCACTTGTTTAAATGGAGCTTAGTGGTTGACTATCCATCAATTGGCTTATCACCAGCTATGCCTCATGGTCCCAACACCAGAACTACTGAACTCCTGTGGGAGAGCCACAAGTTCCCACCTGGGCTAAAATCCCAATAGTAAGGGTGAAAAGCCTACTGATCTCCTGGTGGTGTTGGATCTTTGTGTGGTAACAGAAGTGTGAAAAGGTCTGTGTTAAGCTTTGGGGTTCCAAATGCAGAGACTAAAACTCTGACAGGACATTAATATCTATCTACCCCATTGTTCCCATCACTGTATTCTGAGATTTCAAGCCAAATATCTTTAAATAATGAGTAGTTTATTCTCCCACCTGTAAAATAAACCACCACTGCTGCAGTGAATGTGCATGTGTGATGGGAGAAAGAGTTCCCTATCAAACCCTAAAGATGCTACTTTTTCCATCTGAAGTGAATAGCATCCCTCTGCAGCCTAAAATGGAGCTGGTTAGGAAACATTTCTGTGGCTTCAAGAGTTCTTATCCCCTCTGTGGAAATTAAATCAAAACCTTGTAAAAATTAATGTTAAATATATGGCTAAAGGAGAAACAAGATGAGCAGCAGGACAAACAGCCAGGAACAGGAGTTTCTGCTGTGTGTAAAAGACATTCTGTGTCTTCCTCCCTGTGCCCTAACCACTGAGCTGTTCTTTCCTGCCCTGGATTGTGTTGTCTTGTGTGTGTGACTCTGTATGGCTAAGTAATTACTTGTAACTGATGTGATACTGGGGAAAGAAAATATTTGTCAAATCATTTTCCAGTACTTAAAGCTCTTTTTAAAATTCCCATCCAGTTCTAGCCCCTAACAGCACTGAAGGGATAGTTAGCCAGACAGCAATACATGGAATGGGAGGGGACGAGATGATCCAAATTCATGCCTGGTGCAATTCTCTTCAGTTCAGTGAGTTTTACTCAAGGAATGAAGTTGACTCATTCTTCCTGGATACAATCCACCTCTCATGGAAATCGATGAAATTCTTTCTGTTGCTTCTTAGCACATGTTCTTGCAGTTACATTCTACAGTAAGCCTTCATTAATTTGTAAATCTAAATGAACTCTTCTCCCTGTGCTTGGAGGGAGGAGGGAAGTATTTTTGGTCCTGATGGTTTGCCCTTGGCTGTAAAGGTGACATCAATCCCTTCAAGGGTGCTGTTTAACACTTTTCCATCTTTGGTTATGATGCACAACCCAGAGGATAGGAGCTCTCTGTGCTCTGTGCACACTTTATTATTTCATGGGAGCACTTACGCCGCTTTGACTGTTGGTGGGACAAGCCTTGGTCCTGCCGGTGCTCTGCTGAAGGTCCCCGGAGAGGGACACGGCTGCTGTGCCTTGGGGCTGGTCCTGAGCACTAGGACTCCCCCAGCAAAGTGTATCCCGCACCCAGCAGTGTAGGATCACAGCAAGAAAATTCACATCACACCCCATCAGTTGTTTTTCCTCTCCCCTAGCCCTTGAGTTACGCTCGGAACTGCCTTTTTTTTAAATGATTTTTTTTCCTTTTAAAGCTGCTTTGTATTAAATGAGTAAAATATGCTCGTGTCCCATCGGGTCCCTGTTTGCTTCCATTCTGCACCTTTATAAAAAGGAGTTAATCAGAACTGAGTCGCCACTGGCTTTTTGCACTTTATCGCGTTCCCAAAAGGAATTCCCCATCCTCAGCTCACTGGATCATCTTCTTTTAATCTTAAAAAGGCAAATGCGGAGCGGTGTATGTGTTGTAGGCAAAGATCCTATCACCTTGTAAACAGCTTTCAAAAACCCAGTGAGAATTGTACTCTGATTTTATTTTGTGCTTGCGGAGATGCTTCTAGCTTTGCCCGGTAGGAAATTCTCGCTGCTTTATTTTGTTTTGTTGTAGATCAACAGCATCTATTCGGCACCAAGAATATTTTCAGGTGTGTTTGTGACAGCGAAAAAATTCCGAAGTGCGGAACTCTGTTAGTGTTTAAAGAAAAAGGAGCATTTGGAAAAGGGTTTGATCCTTTGTTTGCTAGGGGAAAAAAAAGTTATTCATTATGACTTGGGGGCGAAGGGAGATGCTTGAAAAGCTCTTCCAGAAAAGTAATTGTAAACAGCGAAAAAAAAGGGGGGCTGGGGGGAGGAATTCTGTGTTTTATTTTAATAATCCTTTGCAGGCATGTGAGCCGTTCTCTGGAAAAAAAAAACTTTCAGGAAAAAAGCAGGAACAATACAGCCTTTAAACCCAAATCTGTAAACTTCTGAGAATATGCCCTTGCCCTGAATGCACCGGATTTCTCCCCTTAGCAGAGGGGAAGGTTTTGTTCGTTTGGACAGTCTTTGAATACTGTTCTAAAACTTCTTTCAAGTGGGAACTGAAGAGAGAAATGTTAAGTTCTGAGAGGAGACAATAAGTTAGCATCTTTTGAACGGAGTCTCTTGCATGCAAATAAGCCTTTTGGCAATTTGGGGAAGTTTTAATTGGAAGGTTGTAGCGGGTTAAGATAAGGCTATCTGGGGAGTGAATCGGTAAGAAGAACCTCACTGATGGGTGGGGAGGGAAACCTGGGACCTACCGAGCACGGTCCTGGCTGGCGTTTCTCACCTTTGCCTGTTTGATGGTGAGGTCGGTGGAACTCTGGGGCACCCCTGTCCCAGGGTACCAGTTTGATTGAGAGGTCAGGGCAGCTCCGGGGCATCCATATCCCGCTTGCCCCAGGATACGGTCTGGCATCCCCCCCCGCCCCAGGGTACCACTTTGATGGCCCTGTCGGTGCGGCTTGGAACATCCCCATCTCCCCTCTGCCCCACTCGGGGCTCTCGCACCTTGGTCTCTTTCTTCCCCACCTGCGAATAGCAGCCCCCAAAGGACTCTCGTAAATAAATCCATCGGTTTAAAGTTTCTATAATTTTCACCTAATTAATTTTGGGGGGTTAATGCTCTACCCGCCCCCGGGGGCACAGTGTCGGTCCGGGCCCTGCCAGCCCTTGGCTGGCTTTTTTTTTTTCATAGCTGTTGGCTGTGTTCAGCCCTTCCCTGGGATTAGTGGTCGGACTCCTCATTTCCCATAGCCGTAAAAGGTCTTGAACTCAATTAATAGCTAATAATTATACAGCCATCGGTAGCGTAACCCGCGGGGGTACTGCACCTCGCCCGTCGAGTTGGGGGGAGAACAGCGACCAACCGTGTCCCCTCTGGCCCCCACCCCGGGCTGGAAAGAGCCAGGGGACTGACTCGTCCCCTTTACACCCACAGACAATGCGAGGATCCCCCCAGAGCACCCCTGGACTTGGAGGAGGTGGAGCTGATGGGGGGCGAGGGAGTTAGTCAGGGAATATGGGAGTCGAGAATGGGATAGCAGTGGGGGCTCACTGGTAACTGCTGCCACGCCAGGATGGGCTGGAAGATAGGATAGCAGATATTTGGAGGCATTTGGGTCCACTCGCTCTGTCAATAACAATTAAAGCAACTCCCCTCTTGGGCTGCCCGAGCTGACGCTGTGTTCCCCTAGTGCGGTGTCAGCACTGATGCTGTACCCTGCTGTGTTCCCCTAGTGCGACGCCTGGGCTGATACTGTGCCCCTGGGCTGGCCCCCGAGGGGCAGGGGGTTGCCTCCCGGCTAAGAGCATCCCTCTGCTCATTCATCCCTCCCTGGCGAAAGGGTTAAGGTTCCTCATCTCCGCATCCTGCTGTGTGTTCTGGTTCGCTTTAACCTTCACGTGAGGAGGAGTTGTGTGAATTTCGGGAAGAAAAGGTCATAGAGATCGCTGTAGTGTCTTCAGAATATTGTGTTTCAGATTAAAAACGTTCTCTCGGAAATTCCTTGCCTCATCCCTGTTTCCTAGTGTCACATCTCGCAGGACAGGACCATCCCAAACCCCTCTACCCTGGAAAGACGAGGCACTGGGGCTCCTTCCACGACAGAACTGTTTGCCGAATTACAGCGCCCATCATTTCCATTTTGCTTTCGTTTGGCAACCGTTCTCCGCGCAACAATATTTTGATCAAACGTCTAAAACAAAAAAAAATAGAGAAAAAATATTGCTATAACTCCTTAATTTCCCTTCGTTCCAAGAGAGCGTCAGGATTCCAAGTGCTGTGTTTACATCCTCCTCAAACTGCCTGTTCTGTCGCTTGCATTTTAAAGACAACAACACCCGATCTTTTCCGACTGTAATTATAATCCTGGTCGAGTTAGATATTCAAATGTAAATGTTGCTTTTTTTCCGCTTGACGATTCCTTACTTTAGGACATGCCTTTTTACCTTACCCCGGACCAGCAAAGTGTAACGAATTCTCAGAAATTCTTAGAGCTGAACATGCTTTTTGGACAATCCAAAATGTCGATTTACACGGTATTTTTTCATGGCCATAGGAGCCAGTGTTTTCTTCGAGAAATAAGGGGGGTGGGGGGGAGGAAATAGTCTGACAAACGTCTTTTGGTGCAGAGACAGATTTCAGCGCAGCTTGAGGATGGGGAAATTCAGCTGCAGGACAGTGAGATACATAAGCAAGTTTTGCAGTATTGCCATTTCCCTCCTCTGGATTTCATTGTTACGAGTGACTTATTTTTCCTATACAAAATGCAGACATTTGTATCTTTCTCAGCGTGGTGTTTGCTCTGGAGTTTCTCAAAGCTTTTCGGGTAAAAAAAAATATTATTTTAAAACCAATGAGTGTACAAATAAATTCCTTCAGGGAAGGAGATCCTGGGATCTGTCGGGTCTATAGTACAACTAGCCTACATCACTCTTTACCTGCGTGTAAAGAGCTGACTGAGTGCTGTGACCGAGCAGCTTCTCAGGGAGGTACCGGTGGGATCTGTGGGCAGGGATCGGCACCGGGCGACCGGAGATGCTGATGAGGCTGGGTCTGAGGCTGACCTCGTGGGCTGCCTCCGAATCCTAACCAAATTAGTAATAATATTAACATTAATGTTGACATTACTGTTACTATATTTTATTATAATTATTTGATTTGTTTCCCCCCTCCCTTGAGGGAAGGAGGCAGCCAGAGCTGCTGTTATGATACCGAACCCTCTTCCTCCCGGCCCGGTGGAGGGGCAAGGGATGCTCGGCGGGTCCCCGGTACCGGTACCACCGGCGATGACCCCGCAGCATCCCTGGCTCCATCCTGTCCTTAACCGCCCCCTTGCGCCAGTACAACGCAGGGTCCGGGGGCTTCCCACCCTTCCGAAAGGTGTTGAAATTCCTTGGGTCGAAAGGCAAAGCTGCTCTCTGGTTTGCGTGGGTTTGAAGCAGAGGCTAATCACAACGCGGTGGTTTGTTGCGTGTGCTTCCCCCGCTTAGTAATGATAGATTAGGGAAGAAGAAATCCCTAGAGAAGCGTGTGACATTCCTACAGCCTAATCTGGCTGGAGCTGGCTGACCCTCACAGAGCCCAGACCCGGCGTTATGCCACCGGCATCGTACGTAGTTTAAAATATTAATTCGTGGGCTAAAATATTAATTCTTGGTCTAATCTCCCCTCAACGTTTGCGCAGGAACAATGAGGAATTGATGTGAAAATCCTCGGGAAGGGGAAAGGGGCTTCTCCACGTGGACAAGCTGGACTATCTCAACCATTCTAATCTTCTTTACTGCTTAAAAAATACTTGCGCATAACAACTCGCCAAAGGCTTTTGCCCTCCCCCAGTCTGCCGAAGAGATGCCAACCCGAGTGCCCACCCTTTTTCTCCCCATCCCCTGCCAGCCCTGGACCCCAGGGAGTGGGAATGGGGATAAGCGGGATGGGAGCAGCGGGGTTACAGCTGCCTTAGAACCAAACCGAACAGGGAGGCTCGCACGCGAAGCTTCACCTGCAGCCTATTTTCCAGGCTGGCTTCATAAAGTACCTGGGAAACATGGAGTTTTGTAGGGAACATGCCAGGCAAAGTCACCCGTAAATTACAGCCCCTCCAATCACCCCCGGCTCCCTGCATGTGGCATGCTGCGGAGTTGGTGTGTTGAAATGTATATTAGCTGGGAGAGGAAGGTGCAAACAGGAGCTAGGGAGCATGATCCCCACTCCTAGCAGGCAGGTTTCGCTCCCTGTGGGTCGCTTTGCCTGTACCCCTGACCCTAACTGGCCTGCGGGTCCCTCTCCCTTGGTAGACGGATACTGAGAAGTGGAAAAGCTGCTCCTTTCCCAGGAGGAGGCAATTATTAAGGCTCGACGGAAAAGTGGCTGTTTCGGGGTCGGGGGGGTCGTTCTCCCTTTCAGCCACCTCCAGGGTGCTCCAAGCTCACCTAGGTCAATGCTTCTCACAAACCTGCCCCTGGAGCACTTGTGTCCCCGGGAGTGAGGGACAGAGAGCGGCCGCAGGCTCCCGGGTTGAGCCGAGAAGCTTCCTGGCCCTTCTCCCTTCCGCCGAGCTAATTATTTCGCCATTTTCCGTGGAAGCAACAAGCACCGGGACAGGTGCAGCTTATAAAAGTCGGTGGGAGTTGCAGGATGCTGCCTCGGATAGCGCTGGTGGGAGCCCCAAGGGGATGTTGCGGGGCTCTTCCCGGCCCCAAGTCGCACACCTTATTACGGGAATTTCCTGTGTACAGGAGCACAGCATCCCCGGGGGAATCACGGCTGGGATGCAGCCGTGAGCCCATCTCTGTCCTGGGTAGGGTGGGGAGAAGGCAGAATGTCCCTGAAGTGTACCTGGCTCCTGCCCTCACATTCAACCATACTCCTTTTGCAGGGCTTTTTAGCTTGTGAAGCGGGGCCAGATCCCGGGGGCTGGCAGCTTCTGGACCGCAACCTTTTGCCCGATGTTGGGGTCGGAGAACCCCTTCGGTTGGAAAAGACCTTTTAAAGCAGTGACCGAAGGGACCCTCCTGGCCTCGGGGATGGCAGTGTGTACCGTCTCGCACGCTTCGCAGTCTGCCACCAGCACACCCCGGCACCTTCAATTAAAAATTCGTTCCTTTTTTTTTCTTCTCTATTTTGCCTTCTCCCCCTCCCCCTTTTCCTAGCGCTGATCTCGGTGCCCGGTTCTGGTTCCGGAGCCGGAGCGAGCGAGAAACGCGAGGAAAGGAAACCTGTCGCCGACGCAAAGCGCAACCGGTCACTTTTCCGATAGCTTCTCGGTGCCTTTCGTTTGCAAAAGCATGACCTAAAAGCCTGGAGGAAACTCTTCCTCCCACCCTCCCTGCGCTCCCGAAAGCGTTTTGCGTTCCCCGAAACATCGGCGAGCGGCTCTGTCAGTACTTGCTTATTTCCCGCGGCAGCTATTTCCGAGGGGGAAGCTAAATGTTGAGGATTTGGGGCTAGAAAACAAAATCCCGGGAAGGGCGATGGGAGAGCCCCGGGAGCCGTTCCCAGTCTCTCGGACCGCCCGTGCCCTTTGTGGTCCCGGTTTGGGGAAGGCAACGTGGCTACCGGGGCTCCTCTCCTGGTTAGGGTTGGAATAATAGAGATCACCCATTTTCAGACCGAAATATGTCCGTCCTGTGAGCAGCTCAGCTCAAGGGTGAGGGGATGCGGAGAACAGCAAAAGCCAAAGGTCGTTGGAAGAAATATTTCAGTGACTTGGAAGCATTTGAGCTCCTGTTTCCTTTTTTAACAAGCTCGGGGTGCCCACCGTACCGGGAACAGCTACCTGTGCCCTGCCGCGTCCTCGGCAAGGAATTCACAGACACCACTTCCAACATTTTTTTTTTTTAAGGCGACACGTGGCTGCGAGTTCTCTTCAAACGCATTTATTTTATTTGGACTCCTGCTCCACCACCCTTCCCTCCAGCGCTGGCTCCTAGGTAGCATCTGAAAGGGCCCTGCTCCCGTTTGCAATTAAGGAGTTTATTGAGGAGGGGGAAAAACGGTAATTAGCAGGAATATTTCCCCCCTTCCATCCTATCCCCATCCCCAAGTTCCACCTGCAGGGCAAAAGTGCAGCTGGCAGAATGGCTTCCAGTAGAGACCTCGGGCACCCGCAGAAGTTTGGCTTTTTTTTTTTTCAGTGCCCTTCAGGACAGGACTCCTAGTTTTCCTGCTTTTCCTTGCTCTCCCAGCCTCGCTGTGGGGTTAGTACCTCGGAAGCACATCGTGGCTCTCCCTACCCCCGGTTATTTTTATGGCACGTTTTAGGAAGGCGCGTTTTCTCTCTCCCTCTCTATATATTAATCTCATTAAATCCTACCTTTCAACCTTCTTCCGTGACCATCTGACCTGGCCACTTGAATTCAAATAGTGTTTTCTCCGCAGTTCCCAGCAGCACATCAATCACTGCGCTATTTACACTGCGCTCCGCTCCTCAGATCCCAGGCTCTCTCTACCTTGGCTCCCGGGTTGGGGAGACGAGCAGATCCTGCAGGGTTCACCGGCATCCCTCCGGGGCTGGATGGAAGAGGTTTATCCTTCCTCTTTCTGTCTTTTCCTGGGGTGTCCGCTCCAGGCTTCCCCCTTCCCTAGGGAGCGCTTCCCTAGCGGGCCGCTTTCCACCACCTGAAAGGCAGAAGAAAAGCGGCACAGCTCCCGCTGGAGCTGCCCCTGGGAGCTCCGGGAAGCCGAGGCAGAAGGGCCCGGGGCCAGCCGTGCCCCATCCCGGCCAGCAGCAGCACAGGGAATGCTGCCCGGGAAACGCGAAGCTTGCCCAGGGAGCGGCAGTGGCTGGTCTGACCCCCCCCCCCCTCGTAACTCCCGGAATGGGGAGAGGGAGCTTGGGGTTCACCTTCTGGGTCCAAACCCGTTCGCAAAACACCGAATAAATCGAAGAGGGGCAGAGAGAGTAAAAGGTTGATTTTTTTTTTTTTTTTTCCTTTCCTGTGGAGCGGAAATATTGTGGGAGAAAGGCGAGAAATGAGAACAGAAACAAAGCGCAAAATTAGGTTGGTTTAGAAGTTGTACAAGCCCTTGAGCAGAGAGGGACAAAGGGGAGTGAAAAGGGTTAAAAACCCCCAAACAACAGAGAATAGACGCTGATTGCAAAGTTACTGTAAATCAATATTTTTTTTTTTCAGCTTAGAAATAAAAGCATTTCTACGCTAGGTACAAACACAAGATGACATCCATTAACAAACTCTTTACAGCATTGCGATTTAGTAGTAGTAATAATAATAATATAATAATCACCTTTTTACAGGATGGCACCTTGATCCTTAAATATTGTCCAGTGTGTAAGGTCAGTGTGCGGAGGGTTAGGAGCTGATTTTTCTTAAAGGGGCAGATCAGGATAAGGCTGCGATGGTGCTGGGCGAGAGGAGGGGGCAGAGATAAGTGGTCTGAAGAAGAGGATAGGACAAAAAAAGGGGGGGGGGGGGGGAG